>CM040121.1:421046042-422246042 GCA_022559845.1 Amorphophallus konjac | reverse complement strand
TCTTTCTAGTACTTCAAAAGGTTCGATAAACCTTGGTGTAAGCTTGCCCTTAACACCAAATCTCCTAATTTCTCGTCCAGGCGATATCATGAGAAATACGTGACCTCCGACTTGAAATTCGAGATCTTTTCTTCTTGAGTCAGCATAAGCCTTCTGTCTAGACTGAGCCACTTGAAGTCTCTCTCTAATCAACTGAATCTTTTTGGTGGTATCCCTTACCATATCTCGGCCTAATAGTTGTTTCTCGCTAACTTCATCCCAGCACAAGGGTGATCAGCAACTCCTTACGTATAAGGCTTCGAAAGGTGCCATTTGTATGCTTGCCTGGTAACTATTGTTGTATGAAAACTTGACCAAAGGTAAGTGATCATGCCAGCTTCCACCAAAATCGATGACACAAGCTCTGAGCATATCTTCTACCACCTGATTCGTTCTTTCAGTCTGACCATCTGTTTGAGGATGAAAAGCAGTACTAAACTTGAGTCTCGACCCCAATGAATGTTGTAGACCCTTCCAAAAGTGAGAAATGAAGCGCGGGTCTTAGTCAGACACGATTGATACAGGAACTCCATGTAATCTGACTATCTCTTTAATGTATACAGCGGCAAGAACATCCACTGACCATCGACTCTTAATTGGCAAGAAGTGTGCTGATTTGGTCAAACGGTCGATGATGACCCATATTCCATCATGTCCTCCTTTAGATTTAGATAATCTCATAATGAAGTCCATACCGATGTCCTCCCACTTCCACTTGAGAATATCAAGAGACTGTAGCTTACCGGTCGGCTTTTGGTGTTCCGCCTTGACTTGTTGGCATGTGAGACAGCGAGACATGAAGTCCGCTACTTCTCTTTTCATGTTGGGCCACCAAAAGGTCCTTTTCAAATGTTGGTACATTTTGGTAGATCCAAGATGAATGGTGTACCTTGATCTGTGAGCTTCATCTAAGATTTTCTTCTTTAGCTCTAAACAATCTGGTATGCAAGTTCTATCTCTGAACAACAACCTTCCATCTGAAGCTATCTTGAAATCATGTTGTTCTTCTATTTTGCCCTTGATTTCTACTAATACGGGGTCATTATCTTGAAGTCCTTGTATTTCAAAGAGTAGATCTGGCTGTATGCTCATATGTGATAGTGTAACACACCTGCTCTCCTTGTCCATGCTTATATTAAGTCTAGTGAACTGTTCTAGCAACTTCCACTCCTGAATCATACAATTGGGTAATATTTTTTAACTGAAGTTAATACTTGCAAGGGGGGAGGGGAGACGGGAGAGGGGGTTCATCTCTTCATTGCGGAAGAGGATGAAACCACTATCCCGGCCACCAAGCAAGCGATTTTCATATATGAAAGCATAAAGAGAAAGGGGTACAGAGAGGGGGGGGGGGAACGGCCAAAGAGGGCCAAGAAGCGTACAAGGCCCAAGGCCCAAAGGAACAACAACGAGGCCAAACAAAGGCCGAGAACCCACAAAGAAAACCAAGTCCCTACAAATAGGAGTCTTCGTCGAAGACCCCTTCAGAATCAGACGAGAACACAGAACGGACACGTCGGTGACGACCCGGAGAGGAAGGGCAGTCAAGAGGATCAACCTCCGAACCGTCGGTGTCAGGCAGCTCCGGGAAGGAGGGGTCGCCCGGCGGCGGTGGTGCCAGCGAAGAAGACTGTAGCCGGGGAGAACGACGTGGAAGGATACCAGCGTCCTCAAACATGCACTGCCGATCCCGCGTGGAAGAGGTGGAGTTGGAACGCCGAAAGGAACGCCGAGGAGCCCCGCCAACCAACCTCGAGGGTGCCCGAGAGCGGTCCAAGCCAGAGATACCCACGAAGGCCGTATGAGCCGCCGTAAGATCAGCTCTTGGCTTCTGATTGAGAGCATCAGCTACAGGATTACCCTTTCCAAGATGATATTATATTATGAAGTTGAAGTCCTTGAGATATTCTAGCCAACGTCTCTGTCTCATATTCAATTCCTTTTGAGAGAAGAGATACTTGAGACTCTTGTGATCGGAGTATACAGTGAATTGCACTCCATATAGGTAATGTCTCCAGATTTTCAATGCAAATACTACCGCAGCCAACTCCAAGTCATGAACTGGGTAGTTCTCTTCATGCTTCTTCAATTGGCGGGAAGAGTAAGCTATAACTCTCCCTTGTTGCATTAAGACACATCCGAGGCCAATTCCAGACGCATCGGTGTATACCTCGAATTTCTCTCCTTCAACTGGTAAAGCTAACACTGGGGCAGTAGTTAGGTGATCCTTGAGAGCTTGAAAGCTTCTTTCACATTCCTTGCTCCATTCATAACGGATCTCCTTGCGAGTTAGCCTAGTGAGTGGTACGGCGATCTTGGAGAAATCCTTAATGAATCGCCTGTAATAGCCTGCAAGACCAAAGAAACTACGGATCTCGCTAGCATTGGTCGATCTTTCCCAATTCTTTACAACTTCAACTTTTGATGGATCTACGGATAGTCTGTCCTTTGTAATCACATGACCTAGGAAAGATACTTCTTCTAGCCAGAATTCACATTTACTGAGCTTTGCACATAATTGATTTGACCTCAATATCTGTAATGCAATCCTCAAATGCTCCTCATGCTCTTCCTTGGTCTTTGAATAAATCAATATATCATCAATGAAAACCACCACGAACTGATCTAGATGAGGCCTGAATATACTATTCATCAACTGCATAAAGGCTACAGGGGCATTTGTTAGTCCGAAAGGCATAACAATAAATTCGTAGTGCCCATACCTGCTTCTGAACGCGGTCTTATGAATGTCCTCATCTTTGATTCTTAGTTGGTGATATCTCGACCTGAGATCAATCTTTGAGAAATACTTGGATCCAGATATTTGATCAAATAACTCATCGATTCTCGGCAGTGGATACTTGTTCTTGATAGTGAGATGATTCAACTGTCGATAGTCGATGCACAACCTCATGGATCCATCCTTCTTCTTCATAAATAGGATGGGTGCTCCCCACGGGGAAGTACTTGGCCTAATAAATCCCTTCTTTTAGAAGTTCCATCAATTGTTCCTTTAATTCCTTGAGTTCGGCAGGGGACATCCTATATGGTGCCTTAGAAACTGACCAGCACCTAGGACCAAGTCGATGGTGAAGGCCACTTCTCTTTGTGGGGGTAGTCCAGGCAAATCTTCCGGAAACACGTCCGAAAATTCTTGTACAACTAGAATGTCTTCTATCTTAGTCTCCTCAGTATCCTGAATGGTGACAAAAGCAAGGTAAGATACACATCCTTTCCTTATTAGCTTGCTAGCTCGAAGAGCCGAAATAAGAGGTGACTTGCTTGTACTCTTAGGGCTAGTATAGACCAGTTCCGAAAATTCCTTGAAGGTAACCTTGCTGTTACGGCAATCAACAGTTGCTTGGTATTTGGATAACCAATCGGATCCCAATATGATATCATAGTCCCTCATTTTTAGGTATATTAGGTCGATAGGTAGATTTCTTCCATTTACCAAGACCTCGCAATTTTGGTAATGATGAGTAATATCGGCTTCGTTTCCGAGAGGAGTCGAAATAACTAATTTTATCCACTCCGGTTTCATAGGTAATGGGTCAGCAAACTTCTTGAAAATAAAAGAATGCGATGCACCAGTATCAAATAAGACATGTGCAGACTTGGAACAAACTTTTAAAGTACCTTCCACTAGTCCGCCTTCGTCTTGATCTACCTCCTTAATAGCTTGGAGACGTGCATTCTTCTTTACCGGGCGCTTTTCATCTCTGGCTCGGTCATTGAGTAATGGACACTTGGGAATCCAATGTTCACGGTTCCCACAACGGAGGCAAGCTCTGAGTCTTCTCCAGCATTCTTCGGCCCTATGGCTGGTCTTGTCACAATGTTTACACACCTCCTTGGAAGGTGTGGTAGTAATGGAGAAAGGTTTGGTCTTCTTAAACCTTTGCTCCTTGGAGGAAGTACCTCCATCATTGGCTCTCTTCTTATTGAAGGAGGGCTTGAAACTTCCAGGGCTTATAATAGGTTCTTTCTTGTTCTTCCCCCGGATCTTGTCGGACAGCTCCGTGGCATCCTCTAATAGTTGAGCTCTTTGAACCATATCTGAGTAGACCAAAATGTCCATCGGTGCCAGTTATGTGATATATTGGGGTCGAAGCCCATTGAGAAATCTTCTTGCTTTCATCTTCTCGGTACTTACTAAGTGTTTTGCGTACCTTTATAGCCTAGAGAATTGGGCCTCATATTCGGCCACTGATAGAGTTCTTTGTTTGAGTGAGGCGAATTCTGCGGCTTTCTTCTCTTGCACTCGGTCAGAAAAATATTTGTCATTGAAGTACTCGGTGAACTCAGCCCATGTGATGGGTTCTTCACCTAGGGTGGCTTCTATGGACTCCCACCAGGAATGGGCGTCTCTTTCTAATTAGAACGTGGCTAGCAATACCTTCTCTTCATCCGTGCATTGCATAACACGGAATATCCTTTCCACCTCTCGGAGCCAATGCTCGGCATCATCGAGATCTGATGAGCCAATGAACTTTGGTGGATTCATATTTCTAAAACTATGGTGGAGATCACCAGCTCCACGGTTCACCGTTCCTTGTGCCACTTGTTGCAGCGCCTGAGTCATGCCTTGAATAGTGCGTTCCATATTACGCCACTGAGCACATTCGACAGCCATCTTCCTACAAGAATTTCAATAACTAATCAATATATTGACTAAAAGTTTGAGTACCTAAGTTACCTCAACCCATGGTTCTATCCAAATCTCACTGATTAAAGGTTTACGTCTATCCTTGGACTTGGGTTTCCTAGGAATTGAATATACTAGGCTCTGATACCACAAAAACTGTCACGCCCTGAGTGCGGAAGGAACCCGGAGATGCGCGACGAGTTTATATCAATCATGTCGATCAGAGCATAAGTGTATTCGACATACATAGACATAGTGCGCACAAGTAATGATAACCAAGTCCTTTATTAATCATAAATCTTTAAGTACTTCGATTACAACTCTCGATAAAAAGAACTAAGAACTTAAATAAAAAGAAAGTACAATGGATGACTCAAGAAATAGAAAAGACAGGACTAGATAACGCTTGACGATTTGAATGGATCTAAACTCTTTCACTCTTGTCTATCCCCATCCGAATGAGTCTCGTCATCGAAATTACCTGAAAAATAGGGGAAAACACTAGGTGAGCAAACGCTCAGTAGGAATTATATCTCAAGTGCTAGCTTGCTTTAAGTAAATTACATGTTGCATGAATGCAAGTAAAGCTATGCATGTTCGCATTAAACGACAAATAGAAAGAGTATATAGCCAGAGATAATTTTTTTGAAGGAACTAGCAAGATATCTAAGATTTCATGTAATTATATCAAGATAGACGAGCATGTACGTTAAGCGAGTCATGTCAAGAATTGGCTATTATGTTATCAAGTAAGCAAGTAAATATCCTTCCGGGCCACGCATGTCAAGTCACGTCAAGTCAAGAACAAGTACAAGAGTTTGTGGAAATGTCCATTCAAGCAAGTCATGCACTTTGGTGCAATGTCACACCGTGATCAATAATAGCTCCCATAGGCACAAGTACTTTCGGGTGCTCCTCCCAAGACCAGATCGGGCCCTATATGTGCCAGCATTGAATCATGTATTCCGACATCCACTTTAGTTATAGCCAATATAGAATTTCAATGGAATGAACCTTTGTAGGAATATAAGGTAGATCTTGTGGAATAGGATCACAAGAACAGAAATTTCATGGAAGGACATACTATGGTCAAACGATACAATCATGATACTCACGTAAAACTAGGTGGGATCGGCTCCCTTGTGGGTGCCATGACATTAAGAATAAGCATCCATATGGACATGGGTGCTAGTTCTTTGAACATGATGAGGTAGAAAGAATTGGTATCTCCATAAGATACATATTCCAAGATAGATAGTAATGGCATGGTTTTCCCATTCCATTAGTTTAAGAATCATTTTCATGACGGCTAGGTAGCATACCATGAGGGCCAGTTTACCATGTTTCTGTAGAGTGATATGGCAATCAAAATGTCATAGGTTTTAGTGGTACAACATGCTCAATCGGCCTTGAGAGAATCCAAGGCTACGAGGAGTCTTACGGAGGTCCCAATGACTAACTTACCAGTCCGGAGGAACGAAATGTCCAACGGAGGGCTCGTATGTCACCAAGAGTTAAGGGGCAATCGATAAAACATCGTGAAACGTGGGACTATACTCACGGAATGGAATATAGTGCCTATATATATATCCCACTATCGAGGGTTACAGAAAACCATGAAAATCCGAATATAGGTAATTGGCGACTGAGATCAAGTCTTCATTTTACGAATTCGCGCCCTAGGAAGGGTCGCTAGTTTAATATATAGCGACTGTTCATTCAGTCGTTATATCTAGGGTCTATATATATTAAGATCTGTAAAGTTATCAAATTCCAGAAATTATATAAATGGCGCCTTAGCTTAAGTCTTCAATTAAGTAAGTAGTGCCCTAGCCAGGGGCGTCATATTTCAAATTGATGGCAGGGTGCATGTCATTATTTCAATATCCATGTAATTCGATCATGAACAGCTTAATGTTTACATGTTATCACTGATTAGCGCCCGTGTGTGGGGGCGTTCATTAAATTGACGACCTGAAGACGGTCGTTATTTATTTGTCATATGATACGCACCGGGTAGGTACAATCATAGACACATGATTTTTGGAGTGTGTCCAATAAAGAAACTAGATACATGTACAGGCAGAGAAAAATAGCAAGAATCTAACAGTATACTCATGCATTAGATTAAATGTCATGGTTTACAGTTATTAAATTTTGAACATGTATATTTATTAATTAACCAACTAATCTAACGACTGTTTGCACGGTCGCTATATCAAATAGCGCCTGAGAGGGAGGCGCGTTCTACTGAAAACTTCCAGAAATACATTTAAACCTACTGAAAACACTATAATAGACCTATATGCATGATTATGATTTAATAACTATTAGATTGGGCTTGTACTTGAGAACACCTACCTTTTGGTTGATTTGGATGATGGAAACGTGAGGAGAATGAAGGATCCGCAATAAGAAAACCTCAATACGATACTCTATTTTCAACAGAGTAACTGGGCAACGTTAGCAAGAAGAAGATAATATCAAAAAAAAGTAGTAGTAACAGTAGCTTGTTCTTCTAGCTCCAGTAGCCGAAGGCAAGTAGCAGCAACTGCAACTGACGGCGAAGCACGGAAAGAAGCCTTCTTCTTCACGTGATAACAAGAGTAGAAGAAGTAGCAGACTTCTTCCACGGCAACCACAACGGAAGCAGAATAGCAGCACAAGCCTCCTCCTCCAGGAAGAAGCAGAGAAAGAGAATAGAATTCTCTCCCCCACGTACAGCCAAAGAAGAATAATCTTCAAGAGAACAGCAGGACGTCTTCAAAAATATAATCAATAGAGGGTTTGATGGAGGGGGTTTGATATTTATAGAGAAGAGGTTCGATTGCGGGTTAGAGTTTTATTAGGATCAAAGTTTCCACGGAAAAATCCTATTATTATCTATATTCCCTATGTTAATCCTTTCCAGATCAAAACCTTCCCGAATAGCATCCTAGTTCGAACAAAACACGGCAACGTTACTGTTCTCCTTCTATAAGGAAATAGCACCTAGGGTAGAGGCGCCCTTTAGGGAAATAGCGCCTAGGATAGAGGCGTCATTCATGTAATTGGCGCCTTCATGAAAGGTCTTCAATATATGAAATGGCACCTTAAGAGGAGGCGCCATTCAATTTTGGCCCATTTGTTATATGTTTTAAGTGTATATGAGTTGGGCCTTGAATATTGGTTTAATTTTTAATCCAATTACATTCCTTTAATTTACCAGGGTTGCTACATACTCCCCCACTTAAAAGAATTTTATCCCCAAATTCAATCGTATATAGACGTGGAGGGTGCAGAGTACTTACCATTTTCAAATAAGTCGGGAAACCTTTTCTTCATGGACTCCTCGGTCTCCCATGTGGCTTCTTGTTCCAAGCATTTGTTCCATTGAATCTTGACCGTGGGAATTATCTTGTTTCTTAATGCCCGTACCTCGCGATCAAGGATCTTCATGGGTTTTTGTTCATAAGTGAGATCCTTTTGTATCACTAGGTCTCCGTGATCTATGACATGTGACGAATCGTGCACATACTTCTTCAACATGGATATGTGAAACACGTTATGAACTTCAGGCAATTGACGAGGCAAAGTGACGTGGTAAGCAACTTCACCAACTCTTTCTAGTACCTCAAAAGGTCCGATAAACCTTGGTGTAAGCTTGCCCTTAACACAAAATCTCCTAATTCCTCGTCCAGACGATATCTTGAGAAATACATGATCTCTAACTTGGAATTCGAGATCTCTTCTTCTTGAGTCAGTATAAGCCTTCTGTCTAGACTGAGCCACTTGAAGTCTCTCTCTAATCAACTGAATCTTTTCGGTGATATCCCTTACCATATCTGGGCCTAATAGTTGTTTCTCGCCAACTTCATCCCAGCACAAGGGTGATCGGTAACTCCTTTTGTCACATCCCGAGCGCGGAAGATACTCGGATGCGTGATGCGTCTATATAGATCGTGTCATTAGAGCGATAAGAATTTTAACATACAAAATTTCAGAGTGCGCAAATGACTAAAAATCTAATAAATTCAAATAGTCCAAGTGATGTTTATTTGATTAATCAAAGGAAATAAAGATAGTCCATGACAAATTTCCAAATTTAGAAAGCCAAACATTAGGCTACACGACTTAACACAAAGTTTATACCACTAACTCACATAACTGGGAATACAAGGTAGACTCAAATAAATTCAAAGACTCGACTAGCTAATGATAAATGGTTGGCGTTCTAGCACTCTTCACTCGGCCTCAAACCCATTCTTGTCGCTATCCGAATCACCTGAAAATGTTAGGAAGTAACTGGATGAGCGAATCGCTCAGTAGGAATTACATCTCAAATACGAGCAATCTTTACGTGATTTACAATTTGCATGTATTCTCAGTATGGCTATGCATGACGTACGTATAATAAAAAAATCAGGTATACAGGTAAATCTAGGCATGATGAACAATAAGAGATCAAGAACTGTATAAAGGGAGTATAACAAGATTTCAAGTATTTGACAAGCAGTATTTCAAGAATTTACCGATGTAAATGCCACTTCGGGCAAGCAGGGATTCGTGTACAAGTATGAACGCAGGTATGAGAAGGAACTCATGTACAAGTATATCAAGTAAAAATTCAATTCAAGCAAGTATTGTCAAGTATGTATTAGTAGAATTGGCTATTATCATGTAAGTATTTTGCCCTTTCTCGGGCCACAAGTCAAGTATTGCCTATTTCAGGCCACACAAGTCAAGTAAGTAAGGAGAGAGAGAGTAGGGGTGGAGTGTCTCAAGTCAAGCAAGTACTCCGGTGCAATGCTAAACACCGTGGTCAATAAACTCCCATGGGCACAAGTACCTTCAGGTGCTCCTCCTAGGACCAGACCGGGCCCTATATGCATAGCATTTCATGTATTACCTTTGACATCCACTCTCATTTATAGTCAATATGGAATTTCAAGAATTAAGAAACGTAGTATTTCAGACGAGATTAACTAGTCATTTGGTTATAGAGGATTCTAGAGGTGGCCCCTACATGCTCAAGAGGTGACTCCCGTCGTGTAGCACTTTGCGCCGTACGGCCTCAAGAGGTGGCTCCCACAACGTAGTATTTTGCCCTACATGGCACTTAGTTCCTACACTCCCAAATGGTAGTTTAAGAGATTCAAGGTTTGACCAAGTAGGGTATATACAAGTAGATTTTTCATGGAACGAAATTTTAAGAACTCATCATATGCAGGGGTATGGATTAGGGTTGTGTTTGCACAATTCTCGAGACAAATCAAGATCAGAAGTTGTAATTACTGAGTTGGCATCTGAGGATTTATTAATCATTCAAATTTTCAATTTTTAGAAATTTATATATGTATATATCAAATTGGCGCCCCTCAGGATGTCTTCATTTAATTGAAGACGTCCTGGAAGTCATCATTTAAAGAATTGACGCCTGGGGGTTACCCAACCTTTCAAATTTTTGATTTTTCAAAAAAACTATATATATATGAAATTGGCGCCCCTTTACCCAGTCTTCAATTAATTGAAGACTTGAGGGTCGTCTTCAATTCTGAAATTGAAGACTTAAGGGCCGTCTTCAATTCTGAAATTGAAGACTTAAGGGTCATCTTCAATTCAGACATTGAAGACTTAAGGGTCGTCTTCAATTCAGTAATTGGCGCCTGGGGGTTGCCCAATCTTTCAAAATTTTGATTTTTTGAAATATATATATATGAAATTGGCGCCCCTTTACCGAGTTTTCAATTAATTTAAGACTTGAGGGACGTCTTCAATTCTGAAATTGAAGACTTAAGGGCCGTCTTCAATTCAGAAATTGAAGACTTAAGGGCCGTCTTCAATTTAGAAATTGAAGACTTAAGGGCCGTCTTCAATTCAGTAATTGGCGCCTGGGGGTTGCCCAATCTTTCAAATTTTTGATTTTTCAATATATATATATATATATATGAAATTGGCGCCCCTTTTCCCAGTCTTCAATTAATTGAAGACTTGAGGGCCGTCTTCAATTCTGAAATTGAAGACTTAAGGGCCGTCTTCAATTCAGAAATTGAAGACTTAAGGGTCGTCTTCAATTCAGTAATTGGCGCCTGGGGGTTGCCCAATCTTTCAAAATTTTGATTTTTCATATATATATATATATATATATATGAAATTGGCGCCCCTTTACCGAGTCTTCAATTAATTGAAGACTTGAGGGCCGTCTTCAATTCTGAAATTGATGACTTAAGGGCCGTCTTCAATTCAGTAATTGAAGACTTAAGGGCCGTCTTCAATTCTGAAATTGAAGACTTAAGGGCCGTCTTCAATTCAGTGATTTTCACCTAGCAGATACGTTTTGTGACTCAAATCACTGTTCATTTCGAAAAAAATTCCCCAAATCAGAATCCGAAGACATGGTCAGATGGAGAAAAATCTCAGGGTCACAGACGTATATTCTGTCAAACTTTTCAAGGTCAGGTTTATTAGTTATAGACTTTTGAATGCGTTGATTTATTGATTTCTAAAAATTCCAGAAGATAGAATTGACGACATGGTGCATGTCTTCAAATAATTGACGCCCCCTCGGGCAGTCTTCAATTCTGAAATTGGCGCCCTGGTCAGGGGCGCCAATTACAGAGAGGTGTCACTATTCATCAGTGTAAAAAAAACTCCGAATCAGGAAGTAATGGCACGAATGTGTTGAGAAAAATGTCAAGATTCCAGAAACATGTTCATGCAAAATTTTCGTGCTTTAGTTTGATAGTTATAGATTTTTGAATGTGTTGAATTATCAATTACTCAAAATTCCAAAAATCGAATTGACGACCCTGGTGGTGTCTTCATTTAAATGACGACTGTGCGAACAGTCTTCAATTTTGAAAATGGCGCCCTGGTCAGGGGCGCCATTTACCAGAGGGCTGGGAGCCTCCATGCCTTTAAACTATGAACATGTTATGTTAACATTAAGGTTTAAAACATGGTTATTAATCTTACAAAACTAGTGTGATGAAATATGTTCAAAAACTCATAAAAATCATACTAACAAACTAAGTTTAAATTCTTAAAGATCATGGTGATATGTAACAGGCTATCAAAATAACATGATACATACATGATTATTGCTTGATTACGGTAAAGTCAGATGATATATATAGCATGGTTGACTAGTTGATCGAACTCTAAACATGAATCAATTAACCTATTAGCTACTAGTTAGGCAAGGATTTGAGAACACCTACCTCTGTGAAGTGACAGGAGTTGACAAGAGAGGAAGAATCAGCCCTTCCCTTCTTCTGCAACTCTTCAGAACTTGTTCCCGTATCTAGCCGTCGAACTAACCAAATAGAGAGAATAGAGTGTAATTTATAACCTTAGGGTCGACAGGATGGGAGACAAGATCTAGAATTATAGGGTATTTAGTGGGTTGACAGCTTACACAGGCTGGAGGGATAGAATGATCGTGATAATTGTCGGAAAAGAAATGACGCCCCAGAGAGGGTCGTGTATTTCATAAGTTAAGATTTTCATATTAAACTTCAAAGATTTTTATCTTTAAAAATTGATGGAATTTGTTTGTGAAATTTCAGGGGTGGGACCCTTACATTTTTCTCTATTTGTACATATAAATTTTTTTGAAAAATTCTTTTTAAATAAAAAGTGGCACTATTCATATCACTATTCACGTTTAGGAAATAACGACTTAACATATGTCGTTATTTTGAACGGAGATTTTTGTATTCACTCTACACTAACCAAAATTGTCTATATACCCTTTCTCACTTTCTAAATTATGTTTATCCTTTAACAATTCATCTATACACCCTTATTTCTTCAAAATAATGATATAATGAAAAAGTTGAATTATGAAATTTTCTAAATTATGAAAATATGAATTGGCATCTTGTAAAAGTGATGTTTATCCTATAAAACACTATCTATATAACATATTTCCTATTTCTTTAGAATAGTGTAATATTAATTTCCTAAGTGATTGAAAATATAAATTGGCATTTTTTAAAATATAATTTGGCATCTTCAAAAGCATCTATTGGTAATTAAATGTTTTAATTGGTTAAATCAATAGAATTAGAACATGAGTTCAATAATTAAATATATATATATATATAATTTTTTTTGTATATTTCTATTTTAAAATTCTCGGGTGTTACACCCTCCCCTACTTAAAAGAATTTGGTCCCCAAATTCAACTGTATAAGGATATTGTGGAAAGTATAAAATACTTACAGTTTAGAATAATTCTGGGTATCTTCTTTTCATAGATTCTTCGGTCTCCCAAGTTGCTTCTTGTTCCATGCATCGATTCCATTGGATTTTCACCATAGGGATCGTCTTGCTCCTTAGAACTCGGACTTCGCGGTCGAGGATCCGCATCGGCCTTTGCTCATAAGTAAGATCTCTTTGAATCACCAAATCAGCATGGTCGATGATGTGAGAAGGGTCGTGCACATATTTCTTCAGCATAGATATATGAAATACATTGTGCACTTCCGAGAGTTGAGGAGGTAAAGCAATACGGTAGGCCACCTCGCCCACTCTTTCCAATACTTCGAATGGACCGATAAACCTCGGTGTAAGCTTGCCCTTAACACCGAATCTTCTAATACCTCGGCCAGGAGATACCTTGAGAAATACATGGTCACCAACTTGGAACTCCAAATCTCTCCTTCTATTATCAACATAAGATTTTTGCCTGCACTGAGCTACCTTGAGTCTCTCTCTGATAAGGTGTATCTTCTCAGTCGAATCTCTAACCATATCTGGGCCTAGAATTTGTCTTTCACCGACTTCTTCCCAGCATATTGGAGAACGACAACTCCTGCCATAAAGCGCCTCGAAAGGTGCCATTTGAATACTAGCTTGATAGCTGTTATTATAGGCAAATTCGACTAGGGATAAGTGGTCGTGCCAGCTTCCGCCGAAATCTATAATACATGCCCTTAACATATCTTCAACAACCTGATTTGTCCTTTCGGTCTGACCATCTGTCTGGGGATGGAAAGCAGTGCTGAAATTAAGTTTCTTCCCCAGAGAGTGTTGTAGACCCTTCCAAAAATGAGAGGTGAAGCGCGGGTCTTGGTCAAATACGATCGAGACGGGAACTCCATGCAATCTAACCATCTCCTTAATATACAGGGCAGCAAGTACGTCGACTGACCATCGACTTTTGATGGGTAAAAAATGGGCCGATTTAGTTAGCCGGTCGATAATTACCCAAATTCCATCATATCCGCCCCTAGACTTCGACAAACCCATGATAAAGTCCATGCCAATGTCTTCCCACTTCCACTTGGGAATATCCAACGGATGTAGCTGTCCGGCTGGTTTTTGATGTTCCGCCTTCACTTGTTGGCATGTGAGGCAACGAGACACAAAGTCTGTTACCTCCTATTAACACCCGTTTTATGACCAATAAGTTGGGTCATCTCCTTATTTATTCTATATGATGCTCCAAGTTGTTCATTCTTCATTGAGCCTTCTTGATCAGTTGGAGGCTTATTTCATGGGTCTTAACCTCTTAGTTGAGTCTGGTTTCCTCGGCGCTTGTCGTTTGGATGAAGCTTAGCAAGCTCTTATCATTTTGGATCCTTATTGTCTCTAACGGTCCACCACAGAGGCGTTACATTCTTCTAACGCATTAGCCTTGGGCCGTTACATCTTGAAGAGTCCTACGGCTTAAGGCCTTTGTTTCAATCCTTATCCTTTGGCTTATCCATTGATTCTAACGGTCTGTCGTGCGGCCGTTACGTTCCTCTAACGCGTCCACCCATGGCCGTCACATTCATGCAGAGTCCAACTGTTTAGAACTTCTTCCCGTTGATCTTATCCCCTTGAGGATAAGGTTAGTGTGACGGTCTTCTCCTGGCGCGTTACATGCCTGCGACGGTCTATCGTGCAGCCGTTACATCCAACAGAGAGTCCTGGCTTGTCTGGTTTTTTCTCTGCCACTCTGTGGTCGAATTGAGAGTTTGATCTTGTGATTTCTCTTCCAAAACTGATCCTCAGAACCTTCTGTTCGATTCTATGGAGTCTTGAGAGTATTATCTTCAAGAGTTTGCTAGGAGTTATCCTCTTTTCTTGCTGGATTATCCTCTGCTCGACCGGAGAGTTGGAGGGTCTATAAATAGCACCCTTAACTTCATGGCCTATGGGGGAGAAATCTGGAGTTTGCGTCGAAGTACTGTCACATTCTAGAGCCACATCCATTCATAAGGAGCTTGTTTCTACGTCCATCTGCATCACAGTCAAGGGAGTACTTCAGTTTCGGGTTTTAAAGTTCATAGTTTGCACACTTGTGGTCCTCCCTTCCTCCTCTCATCATAGCATTGTCCCACTCCTTTCTCCACGTTCTATCATCTATTTTCATCATCTCAACATCCTTCCCACGTATTAAAACGCCCAGAGGGGTTAAAAAACCAAACTTCCCCGGTATTCCCCTTTCCTTTTGAATGATATTAAGTTCTTTGATTTTTGATACTACACTTGTGTGAAAGGCTAATCTGGGATTATTTTCTTGTGTTCTACATTCTTTGGCAGGTTTACAGGGTTCATCAGACGAGGCCCAAGCTTTCTAGCCGGCTGGAAGGTTTGGAGTTTGAAGGATTCACAAGTTGTTTCTGCAGATACTCTGACGGTCTTCATCAGACGCGTCAGGTGGCTATAACGGCTTATCGGGAGACCGTCACACTCCTGTGACGCACAGGTGTTGGACCGTTACATTCAACAGATCTGTAGATTTCATTGGTTTCTCTCTCCCGTGGGCGGGTGCATCATCCTCCTATTTCTAAGGTATTGATCAGGTCTTTGGCTTGTTTTATTACCTTAGTGGCGATCACGTTCTTTCCTTAGCATTGGGCATTGGTTTTCTCTCTCTCACATCTCTTATTTCCTTTGCTTGTTCCACCCACGTGGTGTGTTTTGTTTATTCCATTGCTCCACGCTCCGGCGTGTGTTTTTCTTTGCCTTCTTTAGTTTAGTTTTGAGATAGCATCGCCCATGCTAGAGCTTGTTCTGATTGCCTAGGTTCATGGTCCACATGTTCATAGGTTGATTGAGATCATTGTGATTTGCTTATCATATTTATCATTCATTACATCACACAAACAAAGAGGAAGAAAACAAATCAACAGATAATTTTTTGGCGATCACGGTGGGACAACTTGTGCCAATCGTGCTTTTTGATCTCTGTTAAACCTTCCATCATTTCCTTGTTTGGTTTTCCCCAGGTTTCCCTTTTATTTCCCTGTTGTTTCTGGTTCTCTGGCTCCTCTCACGGTCTCATGTCCCTGCGTTACACTGCTTCTGATGGTCTGGTCTTCGACCGTCACATAATTCTGACGCAGGTCCCCTAGACTGTTACATACTCCAAATAGGTACGCATCCCGAGGTGCATTTTAGTTCCACAGTTTCTGCTATGATTATCTTACTTGGGTGATATCTGGTCCCCTCCCCCATTATTTTGCTTATCCATATTCATTGTTTGCATACTTGTTTGCTAGATTCTAGGATAGAACCTGCATGCACTCCGGTGCGCATAGGTTCATGCATATTTTCATACATTAGATTACATTTTCCTACCTTGGTGTGCGGACCTCTCGTCTCCATATTCCTTGGGGCCGACTAGGAAATCACACCAGGGACCACCGTAAGTCCCCACGAGCCGTGGATTCCCACACGGATGCCGGGCCGGTTGTACCTTTCCACCCCGTGTCTAGGATTGCATAAGTGAAGGAGTGATCACATTTAGAGTCAAACCAAGCCTTACACCCTCTCCTATCAGGAACCTATTGTTGAGAGCACATCCTAATCAATCTACTAAAGTTCCAAAGGAGAAATCATAAGAATCTTGAGGCATCATCCTAAGCAACTTGGTTGACTTCGAGTGTCTTCATTACTTTTTCACTTGCATCTTTGATAGAAATCATTCAGGTTTGGTTGCTTATTGTGTGATTGTTTGTTGTCTTGTTTGCATCTTGTTAAGGTTGTCCGTTGCATGTGGAGTCATCTCCATCCATTAGGAGCACCATCACCCGGGGGCGAGTCCCTCTCTTCATCATATTTCAACCCACTCTTCGAATCTACCATGGCTTCCTTCGATCTTCCTCGGTCCCAAGAGGAGTCCCTTCCTCAAGGGCTTCTAGAGGATCCCTCTAGAGTTGTCTCATTACAGCCTCGCGAAGGGCCCGTTCTTCCCTCATCTTCCATCCCCATGGAGAGTGCTCCGTCCACTCAAAATCCTCCTCTTCCTTTCGCCAATTCCGTCCTTCAGATGATGGCCCAATTAGACTCGGCCCAGCTTCAGGCGGTCTATCAGGCTATGCAGGGGTCCAACACCCCGCCCTCCCCGATTATCTTTGGTCATTCCAATCCGTCCATCACTCAACCTAGCACCGACGGACCCATTGTGCAGCCCGTTGATCTCACTCCAGTCCAACCTAGGACCCTCCGCTTCTCCAATCCTGAAATGGGCCAGTCTTCTGGGTCGGCCCAGCAGTTCCTTGATAAGGGCAATACCTTTGTCCCTTCTTTCCTGTTAGATCATCATGCCTCAGGCCCAGCTGCGCCGCAAGTTCTTGTTGGTCCAAATAATTTTATGCGCCCTCAGCAAGGGGCAGCCCAGGTCCAATCTAATGTGGGTCATCCTTCGATCCACCATCCTTCCTATGGGCCCTCTCCTCCATCTGCTTACCCTTCCATCCCTCAAAATCCATCCTTTACTGTCCCTGCTCCCTCCCGAGAGCAGGAGTTGCTTGATAAGTGGGCCGCCATGCAGCAGCAGCTCGACTTCCTTCAAAAGCGGGTTGGCCCTCAATCTTTGGCGGATGTTCCAGTCCCTAGTTTCCAAAACATCCGGTTCCCTCCACAGTCCGAGCTCCCTAATTACAGAAAGTATGATGGGAACAGCAATCCTTTTGTTCATGTGAGGGACTTCTTGTATGAGTCAGCTCAATTTCAGTACGATGATCGCCTCATGGCGTATCTATTTCGTCGATCGCTAGATGGTGTTGCGCTGGAATGGTTTTATTCTCTGCCATTAGAAGAGGCTGAGAGTTTCAAGATAGTGAAAGATAAGTTTATTCAGAGGTTCCATGACAGAGTCGGCCCGGAATATTCATTCACAGATCTGGTGGCCGAAAAGATGAAGCCAGATGAGGAATTTGCTACCTATGCCAACCGATGGAGACAGATGGCCGCTAGAGTGCCCGGCCACATTCCGGAGGAAGAGAAGGTCAAATTGTTGATTTCTAATGCCACTCCGACCTTCCGCAATATTCTAGCCATGAATGACATAGCCAACATGCATCAACTATATAGCCGAGCGCGCTTTTTCCAAACTCAGTTCAAGGATTCCTCCATACACTCACTCTTTGAAAACCAAAAGCCCAAGTATCATAAGAAGCCTCAAGGGCCTGTTACCTAGGGGATCCAGACGAACGAGCAAGTTCAAGCCGTTGCTTTCCCTTTCCAAGCCGTACCCTTCCGCTTCCCACAAAATCCCCGCACTCCACAAAACCCCTCCTCAAAACTTCCAAGCCACTCCACAAAATCCTCTGCCCGCCTTCGCCATTCCATAAAATACCTTCACCGCACCACAGCAACCACCACAACCTCCACAATACCACAACGTCCCTCCACCCAACGGCTATAATAACAACAATAATAAGCGCCCGGCTCCTAAAAGGGCACAGTACCCGCCCTTGCCAGAAACTCTCACAAATATCTTCTCGGCTCTCATGTCAATCAATGCTATACAACTTCCTCTGGAACGGCCCAACTGGAACTCGACCGTTGACCAGACAAAGTACTGCATGTTCCACAGGCAGCCGGGCCACACCATTGAAGGTTGTTTTCAGTTCAGGGACTTGGTATATGACCTTCATGAAGGACAGAGAATTGATTGGGCCGAGATGCACAAGGCCATTGTTGAAATTAAGGAAAAGAGAAGGCAGCCGCCGAGGAAGCAAGTGCAGCAGCAACAAGCGCCGCAGCCGTAGCAGTAGCCACAACAGCAACAGCAGCCGGTTCAGGACTTGGGGATCCACCAAAACCCGATGTCGAACCATCCTCCCGCTCCACAGCCTCAGCCGCAGGCACCGGCTCAGGTAAATGTTGTCCAACCCCTGGCTCCTAACGTCGGGTGGTCTTTTGATGACGACGGCACCACACCGCAGATAATGGCCTTCCACCATAATCACCGCAATCCCCTTACTCCCTCTAGCATTCTACCTACACACTCGGCATCTTCACCACTTGTTCTCCCATTCACACCCACTCCAGTAACTCCGCCACCACCCGCAATTCTGTCACACCCGTCACCAGTTACCCCCGCTACCATCATCACGCCATCACCCAACCCTTCACTTATCCCCACGCCTCCACTAGCCTG
The DNA here is from genome assembly GCA_022559845.1 of Amorphophallus konjac. NCBI lineage: Eukaryota > Viridiplantae > Streptophyta > Magnoliopsida > Alismatales > Araceae > Amorphophallus > Amorphophallus konjac. The sequence continues at coordinate 422,226,990 of CM040121.1, read as the reverse complement.
TCCTCCCTCCGTACCAACACCCATCATCACCACCCCACCTTCCACTAATCCCTCATCCATCATCCGTCCATCGCCACTTATTACCTCCACCAACACCACAGCTTACCAAATCCTTTCTTCCACACCGCCTATTCCACTCATCCACACCACCGGGCCAATTATGCCATCTTCTGGTGCCGTGCCGGCACAAAACCTCACCCTACGGAGCGGGCGACTATTCCATCGGAATTATCCCACTACTTCTAATCCCCAGTCTTCCCAGTCGGCTGTTGAGCAAGAAGAAGCCGAACCTCTGCCGGGTACCCAGTACGACTTGCTACATCATCTGGACAGGGTGCCCGCCAAGATATCTATTTTGGAGCTTATCAAGAGATCTACGCTTCACCAGGATGCTCTCAGAAACTTTTTACAAAAGGTGATGGTTAGTGAGGACATGGCAGTTGACAGTTTATCGACAGCGCTGGCAACAATTTCCAAAGGGCCGGCGATCACATTTTCTGAGACCGAGCTAGCTCCTCCAGAAGCTCGGCAAATGCCACTCTGCATTTCAATTACTTTAAACAAAGTCAATATTGACGCAGCACTGGTAGACACAGGGGCATCGATTAATGTGTGCCCACTCAGCACCCTCCAAGCTTGCAACATATCTGAAGAACTACTGCGACCTACCCCCACCACCATAGCCGCATATGATAATTCAAGAAGAGCCAGTCATGGGGTGGTCACTATTCAAGCAGAACTTGGACCTCTTACTATGCCAGTGGAGTTCTATGTGCTGGACATTGACCCTATGTTCAAAGCTATCTTGGGTCGTCCATGGATTGACACTCTCAGCGCCATACCCTCCACTGCGCATCAATGCATTAAATTTCCTTTCCAAGGGAGGGTCGTCAAAGTTAAGAGTTTATCCACGGTCCAATCTGTAAAGGCTATTTCAGAAAAGGTTCTCCCCATCTTATGGCCCAGCAGCCGGCCAGTCATCTCAGTGCTAGATCTTGACTTTCCTTGGGCTTATACACCCCGTAAACCCATCACTGCTGCGGTTAATATCAAGATGAAGCCCCAGATCTGAGATTCCAAGGGCTGGGATATTATATTGAAGCTAGGCTACCAACCGGGGAGAGGCCTCGGTGCTCAATTGCAGGGAAGGACCAAGCCCATCCCCAAGGGTAGAAAAATGAACAGGAGAGGTCTCGGCTACAGAGAGACTGCATTACCTATGATGGGTGATTCTGGGCCACTCACCTGAGACTACCGTCAGCATTTTGTCAGAGGGCCTCTCCAGCCAGGCACATTGAGCCCACAGCCAGTTCTGCCAGAAAGAAAGGATTCAGTCTGTCCAGTTGCTGGTCCCCCTCTACCACCGAGAGGGCCAGTTGATGACATGATTGACTATGGTCAGGCCTTTAAGAGATTGTTCCATGAAGAAGACTGCCAGAAGCATCAAGAGGTTTGGCTTGTCTAATGGAGGCCGAAGAAGCAGCTAGTTCAGCATCCACGAGAGGAGGAGAGCTCGCCGATTGTCTTTTCTTGGTCTCCCTCCCATCTTCAATCACTTTTTCAACAATGGGAACTCATATCCCGTCCTCCCCCAATCATGATCAACCAATCCTTCAATGATCTGTTTGAAATCTTGTTTGTCCCTTGCGCCTGTGGGCGTTGTCCTCCTATTAATCTGGTCGATCTATTCACTCCTCCTTCCTCCACCACTCCACTCCACGAGATGTGGTTTCGGTCCTCTGATCCATTCTTCGATTGCATCTTCCCCAAATTGTTCCCCATGCAACTCCCGCCTCCTCCATCCTGTTGTGTGGTCTCCACTGATCTGCAAAAAAAAAACGTCAAATTCGAAATGGAGATTTCAGTGGAAGATGATGTACCTTGTCTCCATTCTCCTCCCAGGGGCACGAGTCCCCTGCTCCTTCCTTTCCACTAGATTTTCTTTCCCCTAGGTTAAGATTAGGGTCTGTCGAGTCTAAGGAAGTAGAGTCAGTTAGGTCTAGAGAAGTAGGGTCTTGTTCTAGCTCATCCAACCCTTCCTCCTCTGAGCCACGCCCGCTTGCGCACCCTCCAAAATCCGTTCCTGATAGGTTCTTGCAAGATCTAGCTCAGCGGTGTCATGCTCTTTTGAAGTGTCCAGAATTTGTTGCTACGGTAATCATGATTGAGGATGAAGAGGAATTAGAGGAGGTATGGAGCGATGATGGACTCGGTGTCTATGAAATCCTAGATGAAAAATATCCAATTGACGAGGATAGCAACGTAGATGACACTGCCGATTTGTATGCGCAGGGACTAAAGAGATTCGACAAGCCATCGTCAGCAGTGGATGAACCTACGAAGGAAATAAATTTGGGAACTAAATAAGACCCAAGGCCCATCATTATTGCCGCTAATCTCCCTCCGCAAGTAGAAGAGGATTTGATCAAGGTTCTGAGGGAGTATAGCGATTCTTTCGCCTGGTCTTATGAGGACATGCCAGGTCTTGACCCCTCCTTAGTGGAACATCGACTCGTGCTTAAACTAGGGGTAACACCTGTGAAACAACGGTCAAGAAGATTTCACCCCCACATGGCCTTGAGGATTAAGGAAGAAGTCGATAAGTTGTACAAGGCCAGATTCATTAGAGTGGTTCTATATCCTCAGTGGGTGGCGAACATAGTCCCTGTTATCAAGAAGGATGGAAAAGTGCGTATTTGCATCGATTTCAGGGATCTTAATAAAGCATGTCCCAAAGATGATTTCCCGCTGCCTCACATCGACGTCCTGGTAGATAACACCACCGGGTACGAAGCTTTATCATTCATGGACGGTTACTCAGGCTATAATCAGATCCGTCTCACTCTGGAAGATCAAGAGAAAACCTCCTTCACCACGCCCTGGGGCACGTACTGTTATGTCGTTATGCCGTTCGGTCTGAAGAACGCGGGCGCCACCTATCAGAGGGCGATGATGGCCATTTTCCACGACATGATGCATATCTATGTGGAAGCTTACGTAGATGACATTTTTGTGAAGTCAAGGACTAAAGAAGAACACCCCTCTATTCTGGCTAAGGTGCTGCAAAGAGCCAGGGAGTACAAGCTTAAAATGAATCTGAAGAAGTGTGTATTTGGAGTCTCTTCAGGGAAGCTGCTAGGCTTTATAGTGAGCAAACGGGGGATCCAGATTGATCCTAACAAAGCAAAGGCCGTCATGGACATGCCTCCGCTGAAGAACATTACGGAACTGTGAGGATTGATTGGTAGATTACAATTCATCAGAAGATTCATATCCCAACATTCTCAAAGGTGCCGCCCGTTTTATGAATTGCTTAAGGCGGGGGCAAAGTTTGAATGGAATCAAGATTGTCAAAAGGCTTATGAGGAACAAAAGGAATATCTATCCAATCCCCCAGTTTTGCAACCTCCTATCCCTGGGAAACCCCTAATCCTATATATCTCGGTCATTGAGGACTCCCTAGGGGCGGTCTTAGCACGAGTAGATGAGGAAGGAAAAGAGTGGGCTGCTTATTACCTCTCTCGGTTATTCAACCCAGCTGAAGCCAGATACACCGCTATGGAGAAGACTTGTGCCGCCTTAGTGTGGGTAGCTCAGAAGCTTAAACATTACTTTCTTGCCCACCCGGTTAGGTTGATTTCTAGAATGAACCCGATTCGCTATCTCTTAGAAAAGCCTGTCCTTTCTAGTAGGTTAGCTCGCTGGCAGAGCTTCCTCTCCCAATTCGATATCACATTTATCGTTCAGAAGGCGGTCAAAGGATACGCCATCGCTGAGCATCTTGCCCATCTCCCCATCCCTCACATTGACTCTATTCAGGACGATATCCCTGATGAGAATCTCTCTGCTCTCTCTCATCATCCCTTTTGGTCTCTGCACTTCGATGGTGCACTCAATTCTCAAGGCCGAGGTGGTGCGGACACCCGAGCAGTTGAGCGGCGCAACACGCCGAGCCACCGGTACCGCACACGGAGCATGACTCGAGCCACATCAGCGTCCATCTGGCTCGGAGACAGCCTGGAGACTCCGCCTTGAGCCTCCCCATTTATCATATTTAGTTAGCCTTTATGTGTGTGTAATTTGTGTTTATTTCATTGTATTCGGTATGTAATTATGAGTGTACGAGGGGTTTATTTACAAAATGGGACCCCTGGGCCCCACGGGACCCCCAGGCCCCTCCCATTGATCCACCTCAGCCCATGGGCCCCATGTGGGGTCAGTCAACATGTCAAATGGAGGCATCTAGAAGTTTGAATGGTAAAAGGCACATGGGAGACAAGTGGACTTCAAAGTCCAAGGTGGCTACCAACTTGTCCCCCCCTTGCCACCAAAGTCAATAGGGCACCCCCTTCCCCTTATTTTTTATTTTAATTTTTGTGGAATGGTCACATGCCATCCCAGCCCTCCATCTCACACCCCTAGATCCAACGGTGGAGGATGGATTAGATGGGTGACCTATATATGCTTGTATTTTCCCATTTTCATGAATTAATGCCATAAGAATTGTGAAATTTGTTGGAGCATGGCCTAGGCCGCCCCCTTCTCCTCTCCCTCTTCCCCTTGAAGCTGTGAAGGCTTCCTTCAGGTGGTGAGACTCCACCCTATCAGTTCCGGTCGCCGCCGCCGCCGCCACGAGCCACCACCGCACCGCCATCGCCATCAATGGAGTTCTGCCCGCGCAATACCACAGCAGCTTGTTCGAAATTCACAGGTCTTCCCCGAGCTCATTTGGCTACCAAATTTGGAGGAGTTGTTCCTGGGATGTTCCTCTCCACCCAAAAAAATCCGGCCAGCATTCAGATCACGTTTCCTAATTTTTGATTTTCGTCCACTCTTCCATTTCGGTTCTACCAGAATTCTGTCCAGGTTCATCTTCGCCCTGAGTTTCATGTCTTAGATCCACTTTTTGATTTTTGTCAGTTCTCCCAATTTTACTGGGGATTCCATCCATCCACCCCTTCATCCACAATTTTTCTCAATTTTTGATTCGCCCATCTCATATTTTCTAAAAATCATTCTCAGACCCATCTACAGTTCTATCCACCTGTTCCCAGATCCGACCACCAGTTACCCCAAAAATCATAAAAAATCGCAGCCACCTCCAAATCAAATTCTAAAAATAGTCACAGTTCCGTGGTTTCATTCCTTACAACTCCTAAGAAGAGCTCCAGAGCTGAATCGGAGGTTTACTAGGCGGTCAACGGTGGTTCTCAGACAAGTGCCATGCAGATCTGAGATTTCAGTTACTGTACAACAGGGACTTGTAAATTCAATAACGTTCTGATCCGACCAGATCTAGCAGATCTCTCTGGTTTTAGATTCAAGCCCTTGAAGATATCTTTTCAACGATAGCTCATGCATCCCGATCCGATGTCGGGATTGATCGCAGCGGCCATTCTCGCCGGAGCGCGCGCCGGAAGACAGCAACCAAAATCCGTGGGTTATTAGTTCAAGAGTTGGGAATCGGGGCCGATCGACCCCCGACCGGTGTTCCCGGCCGACCGTCGTCCGTGGAGGTGCGCCACCAGGGGTCCCCATCACAGTGGGTCCCACTCCTGCAGATCCGGAGGCCAGCGCTATCCGTGGGCCCCACCGGCCCGCAGAACCTACCGTTCAGAAAGCACGAAAACGCGGAGTTCGGCACCGCCGGGCGACATCAAGATGCTGCCCGTCAACCCGATTTGCGTGATTCCCGGACCCTACATGTGACCTTTTACCTCCCTGCGTGGAGTGGGTCAAATCATTGTACTGTTGTAAAATTGTTTAACCGGGATCCGTAATTCGGCCGGGGTTGTCTTCGCCACGCCGGGTGCGTGGAGGTACGGTCTTAACTTCTCGGCATTCGCTTGCTAGTTTAGTATATGGTCTTTTACCGCTGCCGAGAGTGATAGGTACTAGCCCGTGTGTTCATGTCACCGCTGTGAGAGTGAGAGTGACCCGTCCCGCGACTCGATCCGAGTCCGGAAGTTGAGTCGGACTACCCTTGATCTCCGCCGGTTCCTTAACCGCGCACGGTCCGCGCTTTCCCTCGCTTGGGACGACGAGTGAGCTTCCACTTCTATTAGCGACGTTTCGCCACTAGGAGCTCATAGTGTTGGGCTTAGTGTCTTCCTGGTGTGTGTTTCTAGTCGCGTCCACATCTAGAGCTCGAGGTCCATATCCCGTAGAGTCGGTCCCCGTGTCCGTCCCGCATCAGTTTGGTATCAGAGCCAGGTTGAGTCTAGGGTAGTCGTTCCATAAGTCATGCATCATGGTCTAAGTCAAGTCTAGGATCATCCTTATTTTCAAAACAACAAAAAAAAGGTGTTTTCAAATTGCATTTCACCCAATAGCTCGGTATATTAAAATGTGTTGTCCGAACGTTAGGCTACGCCTATCGGGAGGTCGCACACTTGCGGGAGTGATCTTCGGATCGATTAACTCTGCCCCGTACCAGATATTGGTTTAGGTCTAAGTGCATCATTTAGTGTGTGTTTGCATTAGTCGGTGTCTTCTAGGTCATGTGTCAGTTGCATGCCCACCCGTCGAGGTACCCAATACTCGCCACCACCACCTATGGCGGATTCCCGGGCCCGTAGCTCTGATGAGTCCTCGACGGTCGAGATGTTCTGAGCCATTATGGAACGTCTTGACACGCGTATGGATGGTCTTAGTACGCGTATGGATGGCATAGGAACGCGTCTAGAGGGGCGGATGAAAGCCCTCGAGGATCGGGCCAAAAGTTCGGATCAGTCCATTCAGGGCCTAGTTGGGAGAATTGTCATCCTAGAGAGGGGCCCAGTAGCGGCGCAACCCGCACCGACGAACGGCCCACAAGAGCCGGTGCAGCAACCTGCTGCACCAAGGGCTCAGGCGGTAGATGTTGGGAGGCCACAGGTGCAAGTAGTGGATGCCTATGCATCTGACAATGATCAAGGGGGTTACGGTCGTCGGAATCATCGACAGAATCGTGATGACGATGATGACGACCGCATTCTGAGGGGCGTGCGTGCGGACCCTCCCACGTTTAGCGGGTCCTTGGACCCAAGGGTGTATCTAGATTGGGAGGCCGGCATGCACCGGTACTTCGAGTGGTTTGAGATGACGGACCACCGAAGAGTCCGATACGCAAAGATGAAGCTGCAAGGGCAGGCCCAAACTTATTGGACCAATGTGGAGAGCCTGCTCAACCAGCGACGTCAACCCCAAATCGGTACTTGGGATGACATGAAGTCCAAATTGAGGGAGAAATACCTTCCTGCCTCATATCGCCAACGTCTCATAGACAAGTGGCAAAGCATTTCCCAAGGGAACTGATCCGTGATCGAGTACACCGCCGAGTTCGATGAGTATTACTTGCGGTGCGGGGTCACAGAAGAGAGCACCATGACGATATCCCGCTTTCGGAGAGGTTTGCGGCCAAATTATCAATATGAACTCTTTCGCCGCAATGCCACCACTCTGGAGCAGGCATATCAAATAGCTCTCGAATTGGAGCAATTCGAGGCCGAGTTCGAGTCTCCCCATCGGTTGGGCTTTTTCCCCTTCGTAGTGTCGAGCCCCTTGGCTCATCTGGCACGTATCCGAGGGCCCCCATGGCTCGACCTCAGGAGCCCGCTCGCCCCGAGCCCTTTGCTCCTAGGCCTCGTCCACCGCCCCCGAGGGACCTTCCTCATCCCCAGCATCTTACGGCCCCACCCACAGCCCGTCCACCGGCACCCGCACCTCTTGCACGTCCTTTGCTACCTACACCTCCTATCCGTCGGGAGGATAAGGGGAAAGGACCCATGATTGGGGAGCCCAGTGGATCACGGCAGCAGTGCTATCGCTGCAATGGGTTTGGCCATTTTGCCAACCAGTGTCCCACCCGTCCATCTCTCATCATTGGGGATACACATGCCGAGGATACCACCCCCGCGGGCCTCGAGTTAGTCACCTATGTGGCCGATCAGGAGCTAGCTGATGAATACTATGAGATCGAAGGTGACGATCAGGAGGCCCCGCATCCCGATGATACCCATGTGGGGGTCATCAGGTGTATTCTCACCCAGCCACATGCCAGTGATGACTAGCGTCGGACCACTATTTTTCATACCTTCTGTAGGCTGGGTAAACATGTGTGCAAGGTAATCATCGATAGCGGGAGTTGCATCAATGCAATCTCCACGGGTGATGTCTCCCGTCTTGGTCTTACACCCGTGGATCACCCTAGCCCCTATCGTGTATCATGGGTGGATTCCACTTCAATTCCGATCAGGCTGCGGTGCTTGGTCCCACTACAGTTCTATGCCTACCGTGATGAGGTTTGGTGTGATGTTCTACCCATGGAGGTGGGCAACATTATTCTGGGTAGGCCATGGTTATTTGATCGGGATGCCACACTCCATGGCCGGTCGAACGCCTGTACCTTCGACCATGAGGGCCAATGGATTACTCTCGAACCCCATCGGCCCAAGAGCCCATCAGTCAGGGGTCGTACTGGCCCTAGTGCTCCGGAGCCTTCCATTCCCGGGCCTAGTACCCCATCCCCAGCTCGAGCTATGACCGTTACCTCTGGCCCAAGAGAGCCCTCGACGAGGAGATTGATGATGATTAGCTCCCGGGAGATGGAGCAGGAGCTTAGTCAGGGCTGTCCGGTGTTTGCCATTACGGTTCGAGAGGTGGAGCGGGACTCCGAGGGTGAGCTCCCACCCGAGGTTGTTCCTATTCTGGAGGAGTTTGCTGATATTTTTCCCGATGAACTTCCCGAGGGACTCCCACCTATGCGGGATATTCAGCATGCCATCAACCTTGTTCCGGGCTCTTCCTTGCCCAACCTTCCACATTATCGCATGAGTCCCACGGAGCATGCCGAGCTTAAACGGCAGGTCGATGAGTTAGTGCAGAGAGGGTCTGTTCGGGACAGCATGAGTCCATGTGCTGTACCCGCATTACTCGCCCCGAAGAAGGATGGCACGTGGAGAATGTGCATTGATAGTCGTGCCATCAACAAAATCACCATGAAGTACAGGTTCCCTATTCCCCTCCTTGATGACATGCTGGACATGATGGCAGGTGCCACTATCTTTTCAAAGATCGATCTTAAGAGTGGCTACCATCAGGTGAGGATTAGGCCAGGTGATGAGTGGAAGACCGCATTTAAGACCAAGGACGGTCTATATGAGTGGTCGGTCATGCCTTTTGGGTTGACCAATGCCCCTAGCACTTTCATGCGGCTCATGACTCAGGTCCTTCGACCTTTCATTGGAGTCTTTGTAGTGGTGTATTTTGATGATATCCTTATCTATAGCCGCACCACAGGGGACTTAGACCACCTTCGGTAGGTCTATCTACTTCTTCGGCGAGAGCAGCTGTTTGCGAACCCACAGAAGTGTGCCTTCATGACACCTCAGCTTACCTTCTTGGGTTTTATCGTGTCTAGTACTGGGGTCTCCGCCGATCCGGAGAAGGTCCGGGCCATTGTTGAGTGGCCAAAACCCCGTACGGTTCATGATGTCCGCAGCTTTCATGGCCTTGCGACGTTCTACCGTCGCTTCATCCGTGGATTTAGCTCCGTCACCGCCCCGATCACGGATTGCATCCGGAAGGGCACATTTGTATGGACGAAGGCCGCATCTGTCGCCTTCAAGGACATCAAGGAGCGCATGACCCAGACACCTATCCTTCGATTGCCTGATTTCTCGAAGGTGTTTGAGGTCTCTTGTGATGCGTCGAGTGTTGGGATTGGAGGAGTTTTGAGTCAGGAGTCCCACCCGATCGCATATTTCAGCGAGAAGCTGAATGACGCGAAACTGTGATATTCCACGTATGATAAAGAATTCTACGTAGTTGTTCAGGCTCTTAGGCATTGGAGGCACTATCTTTTACATCAGGAGTTTGTCCTATACTCCGACCATGAGGCATTGAGGTACCTCCATTCGCAAAAGAAGCTTAACTCGTGTCATAGTCGTTGGGTCGAGTATCTCCAGCAGTTCACCTTTGTGCTGAAACATAAGGCTGGAGTGGATAACAGGTGGCTGATGCCTTGAGTCGGCGAGCATGTTTGCTTACCACCATGAGTGCCGAGGTCATAGGGTTAGAGAAGATGAAGGAGGCCTATGTTGATTGTCCTGAATTTGGTCAGATTTTTACCACCCTCCAGGCCGGACCCTCGAGAGACCTTGATGAGTATGTGCTTCAGGAGGGTTACCTCTTTCGAGGTAGCAGGCTATGTGTTCCCCGAACTTCGGTTCGAGATTTCTTAGTGTGGGAACTACATGCGGGAGGTCTAGCCGGCCACTTTGGTCGGAACAAGACTATTGAGGCAGTGGAGCATCGATTTTATTGGCCGAGCTTGAAGCGCGATGTTGCTAACATCGTGGCTCAGTGTCGTACATGTGCTACGGCCAAGATGAAGAAGCAAAGCTCGGGCCTTTATACGCCTCTACCCGTGCCTGATGCCCCGTGGCAGGATGTTAGTATGGACTTTGTTTTGGGATTGCCACGTACCTCCAGGAAGCATGATTCGGTCTATGTGGTGGTTGACCGTTTCTCAAAGATGGCCCTCTTTATCCCTTGCTCGAAGACTTCGGATGCTTCTAGGGTAGCCAGCCTATTCCTTACTCATGTGGTGTGCAAGTTCGGGTTGCCTCGCACTATAGTGTCTGACCGTGATGTTAGATTCACTTCCTATTTTTGGAAGACACTATGGCATATGATGGGTACTCACCTCAAGTTTTCTACTGCATATCATCCCCAGACAGATGGCCAGACCGAGGTAGTCAATAGGAGTCTGGGAGATCTTTTGAGGTGTCTAGTCAAGGACCGCATTGGGGATTGTGATCTCATTTTACCCATGGCTGAGTTTGCATACAATGATTCGGTGAATAGGTCTACCGGCATGAGTCCATTTGAGATTGTCACAGGTCGTAGGCCTAGGAAACCCATTGACCTTGTCCCCATGCCTATCCATGCTAGAGTGTCGGAGTCGGCCGAGTCGTTTGCTAGGCATGTTAGGAGTTTGCATGATGACATCCGTCGTCACATTGAGGCCAGCAATGCACGATACAAGGAGTTAGCCGATGCCCACCGACACCACTGAGAGTTCCACGAGGGCGAATACGTCATGATCAGGGTAAGACCTGAACGGTTTCCCTCTGGAACCGTTAAGAAGTTGCAAGCTCACGGAGCCGGTCCCTTTAGAGTGTTGAAACGCATTGGATCCAATGCGTATGTTGTGGACTTGCCCGAGGAATATGGTATAAGCTCTACCTTTAATGTATCGGATCTTGTTGCATATAGGGACCCAGCGGTGATCCCTAGTGAGCCTTTTGAGCCATCTCCTCCCCTTGAGAGTGATCCCACACCTGAGTGTCCACTTCCACCTCCAGCCCCTTTTTCACGGCAGCGTGAGCATATAGATCGTATACTAGACGAGCAAGTGACAGTTACCAGGAGTGGATCTTACCCGCGCTACCTAGTGCGATGGAGAGGACGGCCCGCTACTGAGGACACATGGATCACACATGGCGAGTTGCAGCGGATCGATCCGGACCTTCTGGAGCGATACAGGAGTGATGCAGACCCTTACTCGACAGGGTCGAGTTTCTCCCACCCGGGGAGAATTGGTGCGGACACCAGAGCAGTTGAGCGGCGTGACACGCCGAGCCACCGGTACCGCACACGGAGCATGACTCGAGCCACCTCAGAGTCCATCTGGCTCGGAGACAGCCTGGAGACTCCGCCTTGAGTCTCCCCATTTATCATATTTAGTTAGCATTTATGTGTGTGTAATTTGTGTTTATTTCATTGTATTCGGTATGTAATTATGAGTGTACGAGGGGCTTATTTGCAAAATGGGACCCCTGGGCCCCACGGGACCCCCAGGCCCCTCCCATTGATCCACCTCAGCCCATGGGCCCCATGTGGGGTCAGTCAACATGTCAAATGGAGGCATCTAGAAGTTTGAATGGTAAAAGGCACATGGGAGACAAGTGGACTTCAAAGTCCAAGGTGGCTACCAACTTGTCCCCCCCTTGCCACCAAAGTCAATAGGGCGCCCCCTTCCCCTTATTTTTTATTTTAATTTTTATGGAATGGTCACATGCCATCCCAGCCCTCCATCTCACACCCCTAGATCCAACGGTGGAGGATGGATTAGATGGGTGACCTATATATGCTTGTATTTTCCCATTTTCATGAATTAATGCCATAAGAATTGTGAAATTTGTTGGAGCATGGCCTAGGCCGCCCCCTTCTCCTCTCCCTCTTCCCCTTGAAGCTGTGAAGGCTTCCTTCAGGTGGTGAGACTCCACCCTATCAGTTCCGGTCGCCGCCGCCGCCGCCACGAGCCGCCACCGCACCGCCATCGCCATCAACGGAGTTCTGCCCGCGCAGTACCACAGCAGCTTGTTCGAAATTCATAGGTCTTCCCTGAGCTCATTTGGCTACCAACTTTGGAGGAGTTGTTCCTGGGATGTTCCTCTCCACCCACAAAAATCAGGCCAGCATTCAGATCACGTTTCCTAATTTTTTATTTTCGTCCACTCTTCCATTTCGGTTCTGCCAGAATTCTGTCCAGGTTCATCTCCGCCCTGAGTTTCATGTCTTAGATCCACTTTTTGATTTTTGTTAGTTCGCCCAATTTTACTTGGGATTCCATCCATCCACCCCTTCATCCAAAATTTTTCTCAATTTTTGATTCGCCCATCTCATATTTTCTAAAAATCGTTCTCAGACCCATCTATAGTTCTGTCCACCTGTTCCCAGATCCGACCACCAGTCACCCCAAAAATCATAACAAATCGCAGCCACCTCCAAATCAAATTCTAAACATAGTCACCGTTCCGTGGTTTCATTCCTTACAACTCCTAAGAAGAGCTCTAGAGCTGAATCGGAGGTTTACTAGGCGGTCAACGGTGGTTCTCAGACAAGTGCCATGCAGATCTGAGATTTTAGTTACTGTACAACAGGGACTTGTAAATTCAATAAAGTTCTGATCTGACCAGATCCAGCAGATCTCTCTGGGTCTAGATTGAAGCCCTTGAAGAGAGCTTTCCAACGATAGCTCATGCGTCCCGATCCGACGTCGGGATTGATCGCAGCGGCCATTCTCGCCGGAGTGCGCGCCGGAAGACAGCAACCAAAATCCGTGGGTTATTAGTTCAAGAGTTGGGAATCGGGGCCGATCGACCCCCGACCGGTGTTCCCGGCCATCCGCCGTCCGTGGAGGTGCGCCACCAGGGGTCCCCATCACAGTGGGTCCCACTCCTGCAGATCCGGAGGCCAGCGCCACCCGTGGGCCCCACCGGCCCGCAGAACCTGCCGTTCGGAAAGCACGAAAACGCGGAGTTCGGCACCGCCGGGCGACATCAAGATGCTGCCCGTCAACCCGATTTGCGTGATTCCCGGACCCCACATGTGACCTTTTACCTCCCTGCGTGGAGTGGGTCAAATCATTGTACTGTTGTAAAATTGTTTAACCGGGGATCCGTAATTCGGCCGGGGTTGTCTTCCCCACGCCGGGTGCGTGGAGGTACGGTCTTAACTTCTCGGCATTCACTTGCTAGTTTAGTATATGATCTTTTGCCGCTGTCGAGAGCGATAGGTACTAGCCCGTGTGTTCATGTCACCGCTGTGAGAGTGAGAGTGACCCGTCCCGCGACTCGATCCGAGTCCGGAAGTTGAGTCGGACTACCCTTGACCTCCGTCGGTTCCTTAACCGCGCACGGTCCGCGCTTTCCCTCGCTTGGGACGACGAGTGAGCTTCCACTTCTGTTAGCGACGTTTCGCCACTAGGAGCTCGTAGTGTTGGGCTTAGTGTGTCCCTGGTGTGTGTTGCTGGTCGCGTCCACATCTAGAGCCCGAGGTCCATATCCCGTAGAGTCGGTCCCCGTGTCTGTCCCGCATCACGAGGGATAGGCGCTGTTCTGCTCACTCCAAAGGGAGTGACGATTCCTTTTGCTTATCAACTTCGATTTCCTGCTACCAACAACATCGCCGAGTACGAGGCTCTCCTAGCCGTATTGAAGCACGCCTATCTCCTAGGCGCGCGTTATTTGAATATCATAGGAGACTCTCAGCTCATCTTACGGCAAGTTCTGTCCACTTACCGCACTCGTGACCCTAAGCTCAAGCCTTATCAAGATTTGGTCACGCTCCTTGCTAGGTAATTCCGTAAGTTGATCTATATCCGTACTCCTAGATCTCAGAACATTCTGGCTGATGCTTTAGCTTCGCTTGCTTCCTCTCTATCTTTCCCTCTCAGTCGGAATACTGAGACCATCGTCGTTCAGAGATTGGACACACCCTCTCTTCCGGATCCTTGGTACATCAACCTTAGGAAAGCTGTAGAGGCGAGGGCTGAGAAGGAAGACCTTAAGGAAGTATCTTTGATGGAGCTAGAAGAGATTCTGGAGGAAGAAGAATTGCCCTAGTATCATGAGATTGAGTTGTTTTGCAAGGACGGATCGTTCCCAGAAGGGGCAAATGCCGAGCAGCGCAAGTCAATAAGGAGAGCCGCCTCAAGGTATACCATCGTTGCAGGAGAACTATACAAGCGTGCTACCAATGGAATGCTCATGAGATGCTTAGATGATGATGTGGCTTGGAAGGTGGCTGAAGCAGCCCATTCTAGTGAGTGTGGAGGTCATGTCAATGGCCAGGCTCTAGCGAAGAAGATCCTTAGGCAGGGCTACTATTGGCCCACTCTAGAGGAAGATTGCTCCCTCTATGTCCGGAGGTGTCTTAAATGCCAACTCCACGCTGATAAAATTCATGCTCCAGCTTCGTCTCTCCATCCTCTCTCCGCTCCTTGGCCATTCTCTATGTGGGATTTTGACATTTTTGGCTCGCTCGATGATCCTAACTCTCAGATCAAGCAAAAATCCTTTATCCTTACCGCCACTGAGTACTTCACCAAATGGGCCGAAGCGGAGGCGTACGCAGAGATCAAAGCTTTGACGGTGTGCCGCTTTATCATGAAGAATATCATCTCGCGGTTCGAAGTGCCAAGCTGCATCATCACCGACAACGGACCCCAGTTCGTTTCTCAAGAGCTCAAGGACCTATGTAAGAAGTTTAATATTGCATTGCATCATTCATCCCCATATTATCCTCAAGGCAACGGTCAAGCCGAGGCCACTAATAAAACCCTTCTTAAAATTATAAAGAAGACATGCGAATCTCATAAATTTTCTGATTGGCCAGAAAGGTTAGTGGAAGCTCTGTGGGCTTACCGCACCTCCGTCCATACTCCTACGAGACAAACTCCCTATGCTCTTACCTACGGGATGGAGGCGGTGCTCCCATATGAGATCTTGATTCCTTCCCTTAGAGTGCAGCTCGATAAGGAACTTAATCTCGACGAGCGTCGAGAGGCGTTGCTCGTTCAGTTGGAACTCTTGGATGAGAAGAGGATGAACGCGGCCGATCACGTATCCATTTATCAAAAGAGAATTTCACGTTATTTTCAAAAGAAGGTGATTGAACGTAAATTTCAAAAAGGTGATATGGTTTTGAAACACAAATTCATTCGGTCTGCAGGTCCTAGGTCTAAATTGCAACCTAACTGGGAAGGGCCGTTCGTTGTAAAAGAGGCTTATCCAGGGAATGCTTATCGTTTAGTGAATGCAGAAGGTGAGGAGCTCTCTCACGCTTGGAATGGGTTGTATCTTAAGCGTTTCTTTCCTTAGAGTCTAATCAGTGCCACCCCGACAGTGAGGTGTTCCCTCCCTTTCACCATAAAGAGTCCTGAGTACGGCAATCACACACCATACGGCGTCCCTGGTCAGGTTTCCCATTTTGTAGACACTGTTTCTCCTCGGCCATGCTTTGGGGGAAAGTCGAAGTCCCTGTCCGTTTCTTTCTTCGACTGAATCCAGGGGCAAGAGGTGAATAAGGAGGCGATAACCAATCTAGGCACCCTGACGAGAGGAGGTCTCAAATAGGGGCAGTCCGTTATGACCTGACGCCACAAGCAAAGAAACACAAAAGAAAAGAAGAAGGCAAAGGAGTAATCTTTGTGACAAAAGCAAAAGCATTATCTCAAAAGTCTTCCAATCATAGATTCCAAAGCTCCGAAAAGAGAAAGAAAGCTAGGCATGGCAAGAGTGGCAGTACAGTTCCCCGCGGGACGAATGCGCCCGGTCGCATGCATGCCTAGAGTGGACTAAGGTTCGATGACGGACACAAAGCCCCGGCGCAACAGACCAAATCTCTAATGGGTTGTCTGAAGAGGAACTCAAGTCCTAAAAACTTCTATATCTGGCCTAAGCTTACCCCTGTGTTCTATTTTCCTTTTAGGATCAAGACTAGTACCCTGGGTATGGCCCTGGTAGAGACACCGTCATGCAAGTTGGGTCTTGGCCAGGGGTCGTCACCTTGTTGCACGCCAACCTCGGGAACTCTCGTTATAATAAGAAGGACCCACGTTGTCAGGGGGGGCACTGATTTCCAAAATCTAAAAAAATCATATATTTCCAAAATCCAAAAAAATCATATATTTCAAAACCCAAAAAATCATCATATTTCCAAAATCAAAGAAAAATCATATATTTCCAAAATCAAACAAAAATCATATATTTCAAAACCCCAAAAACATCAAATATTTCCCAAAATCTCACGAAAATTCACATATTTCCCAAAAATCATATGCATTGCATGCATCGCATTATTTCTATTATGTCTTCTGCCTATTTGATAAGGCTCCACCCCTTGACCAACTATCAAGAAATGGTCATTCTCTAACTTGATTTAAGGTAAGGGGTTGAGTCTGAGAACAGATCTAACTTGTCTCTTGTCTAAGTGTGTGCAGAACGCAGGTTCAAACTCAGGGTTGAAAACTCACAACTATGCAGGTTCAGGACTGTAACGCGCCAGCATCAGGCCGCCACGCTCATGTAACGGTCCATCCTGGACTGTCGCATTGTCTTCAGGCATTGGCTTTATTCTTTCAACAGGTCTCTCTCTGACGGTCTGCACCCAGACCGTCACATATTTCTAACGATCTGGAGTTAGACCGTTACACCCTCCAGAGAATAGAATTCTCAGTTCATTCACCCTGACGGCCTATCGCCAGACCGTTACATCCTTGTGGCGGTCCTTCTCAGAACCGTTACACTCTCCAGAGGCTTTGTTTTTCAGATCATTCTAGCCAAGTCAAGCCACAACTCATGCTCATACAACTAAGGCATTCCCATCTCATTCAAATGAATGTAATGAAACATAAAATTAATAAAATTTCAATTCCCATTGACAATTACAGCAACATCTTTCATCAATCAACAAAATCAAACTATATTCAATTTCCTATCCGCAAGAGGGCGGATCTTCCTCAACTCTTTCACGTAGCCACGGCGTGCTTCGTCATTCTCTTCCACGTCTTCTTGCCACCGGCGCACTTTGCTGATCTCCCACATGATCAGCGCGCTCCGAACTGCTCTTTCATCCTCCTCGGTCCCCATCTTCCTAACTAGAAAGGGAGGGTAGTGTGATAGTGCAGGAACTTCGATTCGGGGTAGTCCGATCTGAAGATGGCACCGGTGCGGGCTGTAGATCGCCATGGTAGTATTTCCCACTAGCTGGAGGTCCAGGCCTTGACGCCGTGGTATTCTAAGTAAAGTGCTCCGAAGGATTCTTGGTCGCATAGTGAATTGCTCTAATGGCGAAGTGTTGAAGAAGAGGCACCATTCATCCCGTGTTTTCTTGTCCGCCGTCTTGCATTCGACCTGAGAAGAAAATCCAGATGCACCTCCAATAAAGAACAAAGGGTGACTCCCGAAGATCCGGCTAGCAGAAATTACATCTTCCTTGGGTTGGAATTTGATTCTCACTCCCATCCAACACTCAAGGAGTATCATGGAGCCGAATAGAGGTCCTCCTAAGAAAGCGGAGCTTAGTCCTTCATAGAGATATGAGAGGATCACTTGAGAGATGGACATTCCCCGCCACCCGCTGATAATGCTGAGATTTTGGGTATCTAAGAGGTGGTCGGTAGTGGTGAAAAGGAAAACTCCGCATAAGTAAACCGACACCGCCTTGGCTATGGCTTCATATCTCTCCCACTTGTTCTTGCAATGAGAGACTATCCATTGTGCCATGGGTATTAAATGAATGTGGTGCGGGCTGATCATGGTCCTCACGTCCTTTGGATTGTGAATGAAATCGCTCAAGATCAAGGACGGGTCAATAGGCTCCACCGTATAGCAAACTAGGTCTTCATCCCCCGCCTTAGCCTTAGGAAGGGCTAGGTAGGTTTCTACCTCCTCTAATAGGACTGTAGCTTCAAAAGAAGGGAAGATGAAGGTATGTGTTTATGGATGCCACAATTCTATGAGGGCTGAGATGCTTGGCCAATCTAAGGATAATTTCTGAAAGTTCTTGCCTAAGACCAATAAAGGTTGAAGGTGCCATGCCCTCAGGATTGCTAACACTTCTAAAGGGAGTTCCTTGATCATGGGAGCCACCCACTTCAGATTGGAATAACATCTTGGACCAGGAAGAGACTGGAAGAAGAAGAAGATCATGAGGAAAGATGAAGTGCAGAGAATTGATGAACTTGGTTAAGGTATAGAAGCTTACCACTCATTGAGCATTGGAGCTCAGATGCTTAGGGATTGATGTCAGCCTCTGTAGCTCTCCGCGCTCTTTTCTCGTAGCCTTGGGTCCGGTGTAGATCTTCTCCTCCATGGTCATCACCTCGAAGCTTCTCTTCATAGTGTTTTTCGCCCTTAGGAGAGAGAGGTTCTTCAGCCCTAGTAGCAGAGAATTCACAAAGTTACGAATTTTGGCTAAGTTTCCAAGTTTTAAAGGCTTGATTTTGGCTTTGAAGTGATAGGATTTGAGTTGGAAGGCCTTATCTCGAGTTTAGAAGAGTTCTAGTGGGGATTTGGGTAGTCATCCTTCAAGTTTGGACTCTCGCGGCACAATCCATCTCGGAGTACACTTGGTTATCTGACGGTCTATCGTAGGACCGTCACTTGGCTCTGACGCCCCATCTCTGGGCCGTCACATTTTCTGTGGGTTTCTTTTGACCCAATTCCGTTCTGTCAAGCCTAACGGTCTAGCATTGCACCGTTACATGTTGTGACGCATGGTCCCTAAGCCGTCACATTTCCTACCGTCCAGTCTTGGCTTCTTCTTGTTCATGCATTCCTAACGGTCCGATCACAGCCGTTACTGGGCTCTAACGCTCACATATGGACCGTCACATTTTCTGCAAACTACCTTAATATAGCAGGGTTCTGTCATCTTTAACGGTCTAGAATTTGACTGTTACACCATTCTGACGCTCCCTAGTGGGCCGTTACATTTTCTACTGCTTAATGTTGCAGTTTGGCCTCTGTCATATCTAACGGCCTCCATCTGATGCGTTACAGGAGTCTGACGGTCTGGATCTAGACCGCCACTTTGTCTGCTGCTATATTTGTGCTATTTCGTCCTGCCTATGGTTAGACCTAGCGGTCTTACACGCTTTCCATTTCATACATTGCATCTCACTCACGCAAATTTTACATCCACATTCATCCATTCATTCACTTAAAACAACAAAACATAAAAAAGAACTCTTCATCCATTTTCCATTTTCATAAAGTCATGTACAAGTAAGAAAAAGAAAATACAAGTTCACTCGGCCGGCTTGTCTTCCGGGCCGCCTTTGTCATCACCCTCCTCGGGTCTCCGCGCAGGTGGCGCTATGGAGGCACTGTCCTCCTGCTGTCCCCACTCTGCTCTCTCGTTCCTCCGCTGCCCGGAGGAGCTGGCGAGGAAGTCTGCTACTGATCTGCTCGGGGCAACGCTCCTCCGTGCCCCACTTTGAGAGGCACTCCACTCCGGTCCTCGGCCCATCATCCTCACCGTGCGCTCCATCGTCCGCAGCGATCTTCAACTCGAAGATCTGACGCCGGTCTCTCGGGCCTCAGTCTGGTAGCGATCCAAGTCCGATGTCCCGGTCCGGAGTCTCTCCACCTCGGCTCGTGCCTGGGCCAGCTCTGTCCGGAGTCGCTCTGCCTCCGATCATCCTCGCTCTGCCTCCGTCCGAGCACGCTCCGCCTCGGCTACCGCTGCGGCTAGCTCTTTCGCCTGTGGTTTGCATTTCATCATGATTAGTCAAATAAGCATTTAAATTTTGCATAAGCATTTCAAAGTCGAAGCATTTAGCATCTTACCCGCTCCGCAAGGGTGGCCTCCGCCTCCTCGGCCCGAGCAACCGCTTGAGCGAATTCGGCATCCCGCTCAGCTCTGCCCCCGACAGGCTGTGATGAAGATGACGGGACATCCGGTCCGGCTCTTTGGGCTCCCTCAGCCCGCTGCATTTAGAAGTCATGGTCAGTCAATCATCATTAACATCATTTTCATCATAAGCATGAATCATTTAGGTCCAAGGTTTTAGAATCTTACCAGAAGCTCCAAGGTGGCCCGGTACTCGTCCCACTGCTGGACGGTGGCGTGGAGTAGCCCCTCGAGCTCGGCTATCCTCCCCTCGGGGTCTAGCTGCATTTAGAAAGCATATAAGTCAGTACATATAGAGTAATTCTCATATAAAGGCATTTTTTCATATAGAAAGAGTTCATGGTTTAGAATTTCATACCGGTCGTCGGGTACCTCGGTACACCTGGTCCCCGTACCGTCGAGCGAAGGCCTTCAAGTACGCCTCATCACTCTCATCCCGCTCCTTTACCGCTCTGCCCCGCCTGTTCCAGTCGTGGACAAACTTCACCTTTCGGGCGCACCAATCCACGTCGCCGCTAATGCCCTTTGATGACTTGCCCGAGCGCTCGTCACCATGGCGTGGAAAGGTCACCTCGGGCTGGTGTAGTCCCCGAGTCCGCAGGATCAGCCGGTAGTGGAGTGGCTTGATGACATTGATGCAATGAAGCCAAATGTCTCGTCCCCGGTACGAGAGGGCTGCCTCCACCCATGGCTGTCCCTCGTAGCTCTCGCCTCGGTACGGGGTCCATCTCACCTAAAGCATGTTGTTCCATTGGTCAGCATATAGAACATTCATAAACATTCAAAGCATTTAGAAGGCATTTAGAGTTCTGGGCTTACCGCCGTGTGCGGGAAAGAATCCAAATCACCCTGGATCGCCCGGGTCAATCTGGTGATCGACCCCGGGTCTCTAGCAACCACCCATCGTCTTGCGATCGGGATCCGCCCTGGGTGGAGTAGTGTGACTCTCCCGATGCCCGGGAGGAACATGTAGCTCCAGATCTGCATTTAGAAGTCAGTATTAGTCGGTTGCATAATCATTTGCATTTGCATAATCATAAGTATAATA
Organism: Amorphophallus konjac; assembly: GCA_022559845.1. Taxonomy (NCBI): domain Eukaryota; kingdom Viridiplantae; phylum Streptophyta; class Magnoliopsida; order Alismatales; family Araceae; genus Amorphophallus; species Amorphophallus konjac. The sequence goes on along the minus strand of CM040121.1, from coordinate 422,205,755 downwards.
GGAAGCATTTAAGTTTACCTGTAGGAAAGGCGAGAAGCCGCCCAGCATCGTCTGCCGGTCCGTGGTGCTGAGCGACTCGAACAGGAAGGCTAGCACTGCCGCCCCCCCTGCGTATTTTCTGACTCTGCCTAAATCTCTGATCATCGGTAGCAGCTTGCAACTGATGACATCCGCTCAAGTCGCAAACAAGAGCTTCCTGAACAAAAGCATCAGGAACCATCTCAGGACGCGGTCTCCCTCCTGTCCCGCCTCTGCCGCCACGTGTGGGCGCACCTGCTCTATCACTCGGTCTATATGCTCCTCAGGTAGCTCTCCCACTACGATCGCTGCTCATCTCAGTCCTAAGCTCTCCTGCAGTCGCGATCGTGAGAGCTTAGATGACGTATGGCCCGGCCTGATCAAATCCAGCCCCAGCAGCTCCTGGGCCATCTCTTTGTAGTCCCTGTAGGTCCAGCCCGTCACTGCAGCTCCATGCACTCTCAATCCAGTGATCCTCGCTATGTCTTCCAGCGTGGTGATCATATGACCCCACGGGAAGATGAACGCCCTGCTGATCGGGTCCCATCTCTCGTGCAATGCGTACAGCAGCGGCGTGTCCATCCTGATCACCTCGATGCTGAGCACCTCGGCGAATCCCATCGCTGCAAGCCTCTCTCTCTGGTAGTCGAGCAGTGCCTGATAAATGGCCCGGATCTGTAGCCACGAGATCCTTGTTCGTCTCTTCCCATGCATTCATTTAGAGCATAAGTTAGTCAATTGCATCATAGAATCGTTGCATAACATTCATATAATGAAAACAAAAAAAAAAATTGAATAATTGAAAACCCAAAAAACTAGTTTTGGGTCTCTGGTGGTTGTGACGGCCCTGGGGTCGGGCGTCACATGGCTCTAACGCATCAAGGGTGATGCGTTAGGCTCGTGACGGTCGCTGGAAGGACCGTCACGTTCTCTGCTAAAGGGCATTTTCCCTTTTGTTTTCTAGGCTTTTCCCACTTTGGCCAAAAGGCCTACATATGATCCTAATGGGTTCGTAGACCCATTTTCTACCCCCCCATTCATGCATGCATACACATAAAAAACTCATAAAAATTGAAAAATAAGAATTAGGACAGACGGGCTTACCTCGTGGTCTTGGCCCCTCTTCCTCTTCTTCTCCATTGCAGTGGGTTCCCCTTCATCCATGTGTGCTTCCCCTTGATCCCCCTCGGCCGTTGGAGCCTCTTCGTCCGCCATTGACTCCCTCCTCGCTGTTTCTTCCTCCACGGGCGGCGGGATCATTTCTCGCTCTATCCGGCGGTGAAGGCGGCGTATCACCTTTTCATTCCTCTCTCCCTCCTCTTCGGCGGTTGAGGCTCGTCGCCGGCCATCTCGTCGGTGGTCTCGATGGTCGTCTCGGTTAGGGGTTTTTTGGGGGTATTAGGGCGAATGAGAGTGTGAATGATGGTTTGTGACCGTTCGGTTTATTTTTTTTTGAACGCCCAGGAAATGTGACGGTCTATCGCCAGACCGTTACATTCCCTGACGCATCTTCTTTAGGTCGTCAAGTCAGTTGAGTATGTTTCATTGAAGAATGTGAATCGCCAATCTCTGACGGCCCAGTCCTAGACCGTTACGTGGTGTGACGCACCATCTCTAGGCCGTTACAGCTTGCAAGTTTCTTGATGAATGAAATGGTCTATTTGATGCTTGAATGGTTGCATTTTCTGCCATGATGCATATTATTGATGCTTCTCATGCGTACAAATGGTTATGCCTTGTTTCATGCTCATATTTATAATCATTGGCTAATCTTTTGTTCATGGATGAAGTTATGAATAGCATCACGCTCTACCGTTCGTCAAGCAGGTAAGTCAGGTATTGTATCTCGATCCCTTGTCCCTTTTAATGCATTACTATATGTTATCTATGATATATTATCTCGAGAACCAGCTGGTCATTCATGTGCTCTAGGATCTGATGTTCCCCTTAAACAAAAATGATGATGATCTAAGTGCACATGTTTAATCGTTGGATAGGCCGTTAGGTTGGAAAAATTTGGGGACGATGGTTCTATCTTGCATGCCGTGGTTGCAGATGGTGTCCTGACCCTGATTTCTCCGGTCTAGCAATATTATTCTCGAGTATCTTATTATTTTATCTTTTTTTGCATTTTTTTTGATGATTTCTTTTATTTTAGCCCAACATGCATCATACGCATTCTTTGAGCATTCATGAGCCTGGTCTGTCAGGGTGTCTCAATGATGGTGAATAACTGTGTTCTTAATCTCGAATGAGGAGAGTCATTTCCATTCTGAATTGGAAGGTCTTTCTTCGATCTGCTCGCTTGATCTGGTTAGCTGAAGATTGCTGTCTGGAGTTTAGTCAGTCCTTTCCTTTCCGTTGCCTCCTGCGGCCAGCCATGTTTTCCTTTCCTTAGTTAGGTAGTTCCTCTAGACATGCGTCATTTGGTTGGCTATTTCCTTGTGATTAGTTTGAAGTTTTCTAGAAAATTCCTGTCGCTTGTTGGTTGAACAGGTGTCGTTTGCCTTAACGCCCGCTCAGCTTCATTTCCGCTTCATCTCCATGTTCCCTTTCGCTTTCACTTCACCTCCGCTCGCTCCCCTGCAAAGAGGACGTTAAGGAGGGGCATCTGTTGACACCCGTTTTATGACCAATAAGTTGGGTCATCTCCTTGTTTATTCTATATGATGCTCCAAGTTGTTCATTCTTCATTGAGCCTTCTTGATCAATTAGAGGCTTATTTCATGGGTCTTAACCTCTTTGTTGAGTCTGGTTTCCTCGACGCTTGTCGTTTGGATGAAGCTTAGCAAGCTCTTATCATTTTGGATCCTTACTGTCTCTAACGGTCCACCACAGGGGCGTTACGTTCTTCTAACGCATTAGCCTTGGGCCGTTACATCTTGAAGAGTCATACGGCTTAAGGCCTTTGTTTCAATCCTTATCCTTTGGCCTATCTGTTGATTCTAACGGTCTGTCGTGCGGCCGTTACGTTCCTCTAATGCGTCCACCCATGGCCGTCACATTCATGCAGAGTCCAACTGTTTAGAACTTCTTCCCGTTGATCTTATCCCCTTGAGGATAAGGTTAGTGTGACGGTCTTCTCCTGGCACGTTACATGCCTGCGACGGTCTATCGTGCAGCCGTTACATCCAATAGAGAGTCCTGGCTGGTCTGGTCTTTTCTCTGCCACTCCGTGGTCGAATTGAGAGTTTGATCTTGTGATTTCTCTTCCAAAACTGATCCTCAGAACCTTCTATTCGATTCTATGGACTCTTGGGAGTATTATCTTCAAGAGTTTGCTAGGAGTTATCCTCTTTTCTTGCTGGATTATCCTCTGCTCGATCGGAGAGTTGGAGGGTCTATAAATAGCACCATTAACTTCATGGCCTATGGGGGAGAAATATGGAGTTTGCGTCGAACTGCTGCCGCATTCTGGAGCCACATCCATCCAAGAGGAGCTTGTTTCTACGTCCATCAGCATCACAGTCAAGGGAGTACTTCGGTTTCGGGCTTTAAAGTTCATAGTTTGCACACTTGTGTTCCTCCCTTCCTCCTCTCATCATAGCATTGTCCCACTCCTTTCTCCACGTTCTATCATCTATTTTCATCATCTCAACATCCTTCCCACGTTTTAAAACGCCCAGAGGGGTTAAAAAACCAAACTTCCCCGGTATTCCCCTTTCCTTTTGAATGATCTTAAGTTCTTTGATTATTGATACTACACTTGTGTGAAAGGCTAATCTGGGATTATTTTCTTGTGTTCTACATTCTTTGGCAGGTTTACAGGGTTCATTAGACGAGGCCCAAGCTTTCTAGCCGGTTGGAAGGTTTAGAGTTCGAAGGATTCACAAGTTGTTTCTGTAGATACTCTGACGGTCTTCATCAGACGCGTCAGGTGGCTATAACGGCTTATCGGGAGATCGTCACACTCCTGTGACGCACAGGTGCTGGACCGTTACATGCAGTAGATCTGTAGATTTCATTGGTTTCTCTCTCTCGTGGGCGGGTGCATCATCCTCCTATTTCTAAGGTATTGATCAGGTCTTTGGCTTGTTTTATTACCTTAGTGGCGATCATATTCTTTCCTTAGCATTGGGCATTGGTTTGCTCTCTCTCACATCTCTTATTTCCTTTGCTTGTTCCACCCGCGTGGTGTGTTTTATTTATTCCATTGCTCCACGCTCCGGTGTGTGTTTTTCTTTGCCTTCTTTAGTTTAGTTTTGAGATAGCATCGCCCATGCTAGAGCTTGTTCTGATTACCTAGGTTCATGGTCCACATGTTCATAGGTTGATTGAGATCATTGTGATTTGCTTATCATATTTATCATTCATCACATCACACAAACAAAGAGGAAGAAAACAAATCAACACCTACCTTTTCATGTTAGGCCACCAGAAAGTTCTTTTCAAGTCTTGGTACATCTTAGTAGCTTCAGGGTGGATCGTGTATCTTGATCGATGAGCTTCTTCAAGAATTTCTTCTTCAATTCGGGACAGTCGGGCACACATGTACGTTCATGAAATAGCAATCTGCCATCAGGTGCCAGCTTGAAATCCAGTCTATCGTCCAGCTTGCTCTTTATCTCCACAAGTGAGGTATATTCTTCCTGTAGCTTCTTGATTTCAGGTAGCAACTCTGGATGTAGGCTCATATGAGATAGAATAATACACATGTTCTTCTCATCTGTGTTGATATCAAGCTCAGAGAATTTCTCCAGCAGCTTCCATTCTTGTATCATGCAGTTGGCCAATATTGTTCTCGGCTTTCGACTAAGGGCATCAGCTACGGAATTACCCTTACCAGGATGGTACTGTATAGTGAAGTTGAAATCCTTGAGATACTCGAGCCAACGTCTTTGCCGCATGTTCAGCTCCTTTTGGGAGAATAAGTACTTGAGGCTTTTATGATCGGAGTACACAGTGAATTGTTCTCCGTAGAGATAGTGCCTCCAGATCTTCAAAGCGAATACTACCGCGGACAGTTCTAAGTCATGAACCGGGTAGTTCTCTTCATGTTTCTTCAATTATCGGGAAGAGTATGCAATGACTCTTCCATTCTGCATCAATACACATCCGAGGCCAATACCCGAAGCATCGGTATATACATCATATTTTTCTCCTTCAATTGGTAATGATAAGACTGGAGTAGTGGTCAAGAGATCCTTCAAATCTTGGAAACTCTTTTCACAGTCTTCATTCCACTCATGAGGCACTTCCTTGTGGGTTAACCTGGTCAGAGGAACGGCAATCTTGGAGAAGTCCTTGATAAAACGCCGGTAGTAACCAGCTAGACCCAAAAAGCTTCGAATTTCCGTTGCATTTGTGGGTCGTTCCCAGTTCTTCACCGTTTCGACCTTGGACGGGTCAACAGCAATTCCATTCTTCGAAATAATATGGCCTAAGAAGGATACTTCCTCGAGCCAGAACTCGCATTTGCTGAATTTGGCATATAGCTTGTTTTCCCTTAATATCTGTAGTGCCTTCTTGAGATGTTCTTCATGATCATCTTCGATCTTGGAATAGATCAGAATATCATCAATAAAGACCACAATGAATTGGTCTAAATAGGGCCTGAATATGCTGTTCATTAACTGCATAAAAGTTGCAGGGGCATTTGTTAGTCCGAAAGACATAACAGTAAATTCGTAATGCCCATACCTACTTCGGAATGTAGTTTTATGAATGTCATCTTCTTTGATCTTCAATTGGTGGTAACCAGAATGAAGATCAATCTTGGAGAAATATGAAGCTCTTGATAACTGATCGAACAACTCGTCAATCCTTGGCAGCGGGTATTTGTTCTTGATGGTAAGGTTATTTAGCTACCGATAATCGATGCATAGTCTCATCGATCCATCCTTCTTTTTGACGAACAACACGGGCGCTCCCCAAGGGGAAGTACTCGGCCTGATGAAACCCTTTTTCAATAACTCCATTAGTTGTTCCTTTAGTTCCTTCAGCTCAGCAGGGGACATTCTGTATGGTGCCCTAGAGACAGGACCAGCACCAGGGACAAGGTCGATTGTGAACGACACTTCCCTTTCCGGGGGTAAGCCGGTTAAATCTTCTGGAAAAATATCGGGAAAATCCTGAATTACACGGATGTCTTCAAGTTTAACCTTCTCGACTTCCGTGGCAGTCACGAATGCTATGAAAGCCATGCATCCCTTATTCATAAGTTTACTAGCTCGGAGTGCTGATATAAGAAGTGATTTACTCTGAGGGCTATTGTAAACTAGCTCTGGAAAATCCATGAAAGTTACCTTGCCATGCCGGCAATCTACAGTTGCTTGGTATGTGGATAACCAGTCGGCACCTAGTATGACGTCATAACCCTTCATATCTAGGCATATCAAGTCAGCAGGTAAATTACTTCCCTTAATCATCACTTCACAATTTGGATAGTGATAAGTGATATCAGACTCATTCCCAAGAGGTGTAGATATGACCAAATCTAACAGTTCATGTTTCTTAGAAAATGAAGCAGCAAAGTTCTTGGAAACGAATGAATGAGTTGCTCCGGTATCAAATAAAACTTGAGCAGTTTTTGAACAAATAGTGAGAGTACCTTCCACAATTCCGCCTTCAGTGGATTCCGTCTCTCGGAGATCTTGCAGACGGCCTTGTTTCTTTACCGGACGCTTCTCGTCTTTGGTGTCTTGTTCCTTCATAAGTGGGCAGTCTGGGATCCGATGCTCTCGGCTCCCACATCGAAGATAAGATCCTAACTTCCTGCAACATTCCTCGGTCTTATGGCCAGCTTTATCACAATACTTACAAATTTCCTTTGATGGTGTGGTGGTGGAGAATGGCATGTCATTCTTCTGGAATTTCTTTGCCTTGGAGGGCTCCCATCCCATGAAGAACCTTTTCTTTTTAAATGATTGTTTGAATTTTCCTGGGCTTTTGACGGGTTCCTTCTTGTCTCTTCCTCGAATTCTCTCGGATAATTCGGTGGCGTCTTCTAGCAGTTGAGCTCACGGAACCATCTCCGAATAGACTTGGATGTCCATCGGGGCAAGTTGTGTGACATAATGGGGTCAAAGCCCGTTGAGGAATCTTCTCGCCTTCATCTTCTCCGTACACACCAAGTGGGGTGCATACTTTGACAATCTTGAGAACTGGGCCTCATACTCGGCCACTTTTAAGCCCCGTTGTTTTAGAACGGCGAATTCTGTGGCCTTCTTCTCTTGGATATGGTCGGAGAAGTACTTGTTGTTGAACTGCTCCGTGAATTCATCCCATGTGACATGGTATTCTGGCAGTGTTGCTTCTACGGATTCCCACCAACATCGAGCGTCCCGCTCTAGTTGGAATACGGCCAGTAAAACCTTCTCCTCGTCCGCGCATTGCATTACACGGAAGATTCATTCCATCTCCTTTAGCCAATTCTCGGCATCCTCGGGGTCGGACGAACCCGTGAACCTCGGTGGGTTCATGTTACGGAAACTTCGGTGGAGATCTCCCGCTCCACGGTTTGCTCCGCTTTGGGCCACATGATGTAGTGCCTGTGTAAGGCCTTACACGGTGCGCTGCATCTCGCGCCATTGTGCTCTTTCCGCAGCCATGATCCTACAAAAGAGTTAAGTATGATAAAGATCGGGTTTACTTGTAAGGTCAAAAGTCATTATAGAACTTAACCCATGGCTCTATCCATCTCACCGGGTAAGGTATATCTATCCTTGGACTCGAGTTTTACCTATCCTTGGACTCAAGTTTTTACTTAGATTTCAATTTCTAACCTTTTATTTCTTCTAGTTCCCTAGGTTTGAAAACTTGGCTCTGATACCACGAAGACTGTCACGTCCCGAGCACAGAAGATACTCGGATGCGTGACGCGTCTATATAGATCGTGTCATTAGAGCGATAAGAATTTTAACATACAAAATTTCGGAGTGCGCAAATGACTAAAAATCTAATAAATTCCAATAGTCCAAGTGATGTTTATTTGATTAATCAAAGGAAATAAAGATAGTCCATGAAAAATTTCAAAATTTAGAATGCCAAACATTAGGCTACACGACTTAACATAAAGTTTATACCACTAACTCACATAACTGGGAATACAAGGTAGACTCAAATAAATTCAAAGACTCGACTAGCTAATGATAAATGGATGGCGTTCTAGCACTCTTCACTCGGCCTCAAACCCATTCTTGTCGCTATCCGAATCACCTGAAAATGTTAGGAAGTAACTGGATGAACAAATCGCTCAGTAGGAATTACATCTCAAATACGAGCAATCTTTACGTGATTTACAATTTGCATGTATTCTCAGTATGGCTATGCATAATGTACATATAATAAAAAAATCAGGTATACAGGTAAATCTAGGCATGATAAACAATAAGAGATCAAGAACTGTATAAAGGGAGTATAACAAGATTTCAAGTATTTGACAAGCAATATTTCAAGAATTTACCGATGTAAATGCCACTTCGGGCAAGCAGGGATTCGTGTACAAGTATGAACGCAGGTATGAGAAGGAACTCATGTACAAGTATATCAAGTAAAAATTCAATTCAAGCAAGTATTGTCAAGTACGTATTAGTAGAATTGGCTATTATCATGTAAGTATTTTGCCCTTTCTCGGGCCACAAGTCAAGTATTGCCCATTTCGGGCCACGCAAGTCAAGTAAGTAAGGAGAGAGAGAGTAGGGGTGGAGTGTCTCAAGTCAAGCAAGTACTCCGGTGCAATGCTAAACACCGTGGTCAATAAACTCCCATGGGCACAAGTACCTTCGGGTGCTCCTCCTAGGACCAGATCGGGCCCTATATGCACAACATTTCATGTATTACCTTTGACATCCACTCTCATTTATAGCCAATATGGAATTTCAAGAATTTAGAAACGTAGTATTTCAGACGAGATTAACTAGTCATTTGGTTATGGAGGATTCTAGAGGTGGCCCCTACAGGCTCAAGAGGTGACTCCCGTCGTGTAGCACTTTACGCCGTACGGCCTCAAGAGGAGGCTCCCACAACGTAGCACTTTGCCCTACATGGCACTTAGTTCCTACACTCCCAAATGGTAGTTTAAGAGATTCAAGGTTTGACCAAGTAGGGTATACACAAGTAGATTTTTCATGGAACGGAATTTTAAGAACTCATCATATGCAGGAGTATGGATTAGGGTTGTGTTTGCATAATTCTCGAGACAAATCAAGATCAGAAGTTGTAATTACTGAGTTGGCATCTAAGGATTTATTAATCCTTCATATTTTCAATTTTTAGAAATTTATATATGTATATATCAAATTGGCGCCCCTCAGGATGTCTTCATTTAATTGAAGACGTCCTGGAAGTCATCATTTAAAGAATTGACGCCTGGGGGTTACCCAACCTTTCAAATTTTTGATTTTTCAAAAAAATTATATATATATGAAATTGGCGCCCCTTTACCCAGTCTTCAATTAATTGAAGGCTTAAGGGCCGTCTTCAATTCTGAAATTGAAGACTTAAGGGCCGTCTTCAATTCAGAAATTGAAGACTTAAGGGCCGTCTTCAATTCAGTAATTGGCACCTGGGGGTTGCCCAATCTTTCAAAATTTTGATTTTTTGAAATATATATATATGAAATTGGCGCCCCTTTACCCAGTCTTCAATTAATTGAAGACTTGAGGGCCGTCTTCAATTCTGAAATTGAAGACTTAAGGGCCGTCTTCAATTCTGAAATTGAAGACTTAAGGGCCGTCTTCAATTAAGTAATTGGCGCCTGGGGGTTGCCCAATCTTTCAAAATTTTGATTTTTCAAAATATATATATATATATATATATATATATGAAATTAGCGCCCCTTTTCCCAGTCTTCAATTAATTGAAGACTTGAGGGCCGTCTTCAATTCAGAAATTGAAGACTTAAGGGCCGTCTTCAATTCAGTAATTGGCACCTGGGGGTTGCCCAATCTTTCAAAATTTTGATTTTTCAATATATATATATATATATATATATAATTACTGATTTTTCAAAATTACTGATTTTTCAATTTTGATTTTTCAATATATATATATATATATATAATTGGCGCCCCTTTACCCAGTCTTCAATTAATTGAAGACTTGAGGGCAGTCTTCAATTCTGAAATTGAAGACTTAAGGGTCGTCTTCAATTCAGTAATTGAAGACTTAAGGGCCGTCTTCAATTCTGAAATTGAAGACTTAAGGGTCGTCTTCAATTCAGTGATTTTCACCTAGCAGATACGTTTTGTAACTCAAATCACTGTTCATTTCAAAAAAATTTCCCCAAATCAGAATCCGAAGACATGGTCAGATGGAGAAAAATCTCAGGGTCACAGAAGTATATTCTGTCAAAATTTTTAAGGTCAGGTTTATTAGTTATAGACTTTTGAATGCGTTGATTTATTGATTTCTGAAAATTCCAGAAAATAGAATTGACGACATGGGGCATGTCTTCAATTAATTGACGCCCTCTCGGGCAGTCTTCAATTCTGAAATTGGCGCCCTGGTCAGGGGCGCCAATTACACAGAGGTGTCACTATTCATCATTGTGAAAAAAACTCCGAATCAGGAAGTAATGGCACAAATGTGTTGAGAAAAATGTCAGGATTCCAGAAACATGTTCATGCAAAATTTTCGTGCTTTAGTTTGATAGTTATAGATTTTTGAATGTGTTGAATTATCAATTACTCAAAATTTCAGAAATCGAATTGACGACCTTGGTGGTGTCTTCATTTAAATGACGACTGTGCGAACAGTCTTCAATTTTGAAAATGGCGCCCTGGTCAGGGGCGCCATTTACCAGAGGGCTGGGAGCCTCCGTGCCTTTAAACTATGAACATATTATGTTAACAGAGACTATATATTAAGGTTTAAAACATGGTTATTAATACTACAAAACTAGTGTGATGAAATATGTTCAAAAACTCATAAAAATCATACTAACAAACTAAGTTTAAACTCTTAAAGATCATGGTGATATGTAACAGGCTATCAAAATAACATGATACATACATGATTATTGCTTGATTACGGTAAAGCCAGATGATATATATAGCATGGTTGACTAGTTGATCGAACTCTAAACATGAATCAATTAACCTATTAGCTACTAGTTAGGCAAGGATTTGAGAACACCTACCTCTGTGAAGTGACAGGAGTTGACAGGAGAGGAAGAAGTAGCCCTTCCCTTCTTCTGCAACTCTTCAGAACTTGTTCCCGTATCTAGCCGTCGAACTAACCAAATAGGGAGAATAGAGTGTAATTTATAACCTTAGGGTCGACAGGATGGGAGACAAGATCCAGAATTATAGGGTATTTAGTGGGTTGACAGCTTACACAAGCTGGAGGGATAGAATGATTGTGATAATTGTCGGAAAAGAAATGACGTCCCAGAGAGGGTCATGTATTTCATAAGTTAAGATTTTCATATTAAACTTCAAAGATTTTTATCTTTAAAAATTGATGAAATTTGTTTGTGAAATTTCAGGGGTGAGACCCTTACATTTTTCTCTATTTTTACATATAAATGTTTTTGAAAAATTCTTTTTAAATAAAAAGTGGCACTATTCATGTCACTATTCACGTTTAGGAAATAACGACTTAACATATGTCGTTATTTTGAACGGAGATTTTTATATTCACTCTACACTAACCAAAATTATCTATATACCCTTTCTCACTTTCTAAATTATGTTTATCCTTTAACACTTCATCTATATACCCTTATTTCTTCAAAATAATGATATAATGAAAAAGTTAAAATATGAAATTTTCTAAATTATGAAAATATGAATTGGCATCTTGTAAAAGTGATGTTTATCCTTTAAAACACTATCTATATAACCTATTTCCTATTTCTTTGGAATAGTGTAATATTAATTTCCTAAGTGATTGAAAATATAAATTGGCATTTCTTAAAATATAATTTGGCATCTTCTAAAGTATCTATTGGTAATTAAATGTTTTAATTGGTTAAATCAATAGAATTAGAATATGAGTTCAATAATTAAATATATACATATATATATAATTTTTTTGTATATTTCTATTTTAAAATTCTCGGGTGTTACACCTTCCGTATAATGCTTCAAAAGGTGTCATTTGTATGCTTGCCTAGTAACTATTGTTGTACGAAAACTCGACCAAAGGCAAGTGATCATGCCAGCTTTCACCAAAATTGATGATACAAGCTCTGAGCATATCTTCTACCACCTGATTCGTTCTTTCGGTCTGACCATCTATTTGAGGATGAAAAGCAGTACTAAAGTTGAGTCTCGTCCCCAATGAATGTTGTAGACCCTTCCAAAAGTGAGAAGTAAAGCGCGGGTCTCGGTCAGACACGATTGATACAGGAACTCCATGTAATCTGACTATCTCTTTAATGTATACAGCGGCAAGAACATCCACTGACCATCGACTCTTAATTGGTAAGAAGTGTGCTGATTTGGTCAAACGGTTGATGATGACCCATATTCCATCATGTCCCCCTTTAGATTTAGATAATCCCATAATGAAGTCCATACCGATGTCCTCCCACTTCCACTTGAGAATATCAAGAGGATGTAGCTTATCGGCCGACTTTTGGTGTTCCGCCTTGACTTGTTGGCATGTGAGACAGCGAGACACGAAGTCCGCTACTTCTCTTTTCATGTTGGAACACCAAAAGGTCCTTTTCAAATCTTGGTACATTTTGGTAGATCCAGGATGAATGGTGTACCTTGATCTGTGAGCTTCATCTAAGATTTTCTTCTTTAGCTCTGGACAATCTGGTATGCAAGTTCTATCTCTGAACAACAACCTTTCATCTGAGGCTATCTTAAAATCAGGTTGTTCTTTAATTTTACCCTTGGTTTCTATTAATACGGGGTCATTATCTTGAAGTCCTTGTATTTCATAGAGTAGATCTGGCTGTATGCTCATATGTGATAGTGTAACACACCTGCTCTCCTTGTCCATGCTTATATTAAGTCTAGTGAACTGTTCTAGCAACTTCCACTCATGAATCATATAATTGGCTAATATTGCTCTTGGCTTCCGACTGAGGGCATCATCTGCAGGATTACCCTTTCCAGGATGATATTGTATTGTGAAGTTGAAGTCCTTGAGATATTCTAGCCAACGTCTCTGTATCATATACAATTCCTTTTGAGAGAAGAGATACTTGAGACTCTTGTGATCGGAGTATACAGTGAATTACACTCCATATAGGTAATGTCTTCAGATTTTCAATATAAATACTACCGCAGCCAACTCCAAGTCATGAACTGGGTAGTTCTCTTCATGCTTCTTCAATTGGCGGAAAGAGTAAGCTATAACTCTCCCTTGTTGCATTAAGACACATCCGAGGCCAATTCCAGACGCATCGATGTATACCTCAAATTTCTCTCCTTCAACTGGCAAAGCTAACACTGGGGCAGTAGTTAGGTGATCCTTGAGAGCTTGAAAGCTTCTTTCACATTCCTCGCTCCATTCATAACGGATCTCCTTGAGAGTTAGCCTAGTGAGTGGTACGGTGATCTTGGAGAAATCCTTAATGAATCGCCTGTAATAGCCTGCAAGACCCAAGAAACTACGGATCTCGCTAGCATTGGTCGGTCTTTCCCAATTCTTTACAGCTTCAACTTTTGATGGATCTACGGATAGTCCGTCCTTTGAAATCACATGACCTAGGAAAGATACTTCTTCTACCCAGAATTCACATTTACTAAGCTTTGCACATAATTGATTTGTCCTCAAGATCTGTAATGCAATCCTCAAATACTCCTCATGCTCTTCCTTGGTCTTTGAATAAATCAATATATCATCAATGAAAATCACCACGAACTGATCTAGATGAGGCCTGAATATACTATTCATCAACTACATAAAGGCTGCAGGGGCATTTGTTAGTCCGAAAGGCATAACAACAAATTTGTAGTGCCCATACCTGCTTCTGAACGCGGTCTTATGAATGTCCTCATCTTTGATTCTTAGTTGGTGATATCCCGACCTGAGATCAATCTTTGAGAAATACTTGGATCCAGATATTTGATCAAATAACTCATCGATTCTCGACAGTGGATACTTGTTCTTGATAGTTAGATGATTCAACTGTTGATAGTCGATGCACAACCTCATGGATCCATCCTTCTTCTTCATAAATAGCACGGGTGCTCCCCACGGGGAAGTACTTGGCCAAATAAATCCCTTATTTTAGAAGTTCCATTAATTGTTCCTTTAATTCCTTGAGTTCGGCAATGGATATCCTATATGGTGCCTTAGAAACTGGACCAGCACTAGGGACCAAGTCGATGGTGAAGGCCACTTCTCTTTGTGGGGGTAGTCCAGGCAAATCTTCCAGAAACACGTCCGAAAATTCTTGTACAACTGGAATGTCTTCTATCTTAGTCTCCTTAGTCTCCTTAGTCTCCTGAATGGTGACAAAAGCAAGGAAAGATACACATCCTTTCCTTATTAGCTTGCTAGCTCGAAGAGCCGAAATAAGAGGTGACTTACTTCGACTCTTAGGGCTAGTATAGACCAGTTCCGAAAATTCCTTGAAGGTAACCTTGCTGTTACGGCAATCAATAGTTGCTTGATATTTGGATAACCAATCGGCTCCCAATATGATATAATAGTCCCTCATTTCTAGGCATATTAGGTCGATAGGTAGATTTCTTCCTTTTACCAAGACTTCACAATTTTGGTAATGATGAGTAATATCGGCTTCGTTTCCGAGAGGAGTAGAAATAACTAATTTTATCCACTCCGGTTCCATAGGTAATGGGTCAGCAAACTTATTGGAAATAAAAGAATGTGATGCACCAGTATCAAATAAGACATGTGCAGACTTGGAACAAACTTTTAATGTACCTTCCATTAGTCCGCCTTCGTCTTGATCTGCCTCCTTAATAGCTTGGAGACGTGCATTCTTCTTTACCGGGCGCTTTTCGTCTCCGGCTCGATCATTGAGTAATGGACACTCGGGAATCCGATGTTCACGGCTTCCACAATGGAGGCAAGCTCCGAGTCTTCTTCAGCATTCTTCGGCCCTATGGCCGGTCTTGTCACAATGTTTACACACCTCCTTGGAAGGTGTGGTAGTAATGGAGAAAGGTTTGGTCTTCTTAAACCTTTGCTCCTTGGAGGAAGTACCTCCATCATTGGCTCTCTTCTTATTGAAGGAGGGCTTGAAACTTCCAGGGCTTATAATAGGTTCTTTCTTGTTCTTCCCCCGGATCTTGTCGGACAGCTCCGTGGCATCCTCTAATAGTTGAGCTCTTTGAATCATATCCGAGTAGACCAGAATGTCCATCGATGCCGGTTGTATGATATATTGGGGTCGAAGCCCATTGAGAAATCTTCTTGCTTTCATCTTCTTGGTACTTACTAAGTGTTTTGCATACCTTGACAGCCTAGAGAATTGGGCCTCATATTCGGCCACTGATAGAGTTCTTTGTTTGAGTGAGGCGAATTCTGCGGCTTTCTTCTCTTGCACTCGGTCGGAAAAATATATGTCATTGAAGTACTCGGTGAACTCAGCCCATGTGATGGGTTCTTCACCTAGGGTGGCTTCTATGGACTCCCACCAGGAACGGGCGTCTCTTTCTAATTGGAACGTAGCTAGCAATACCCTCTCTTCGTTCGTGCATTGCATAACACGGAATATCCTTTCCACCTCTCGGAGCCAATGCTCGGCATCATCGAGATCTGATGAGCCAACGAACTTTGGTGGGTTCATATTTCTAAAACTACAGTGGAGATCACTAGCTCAACGATTCACCGTTCCTTGTGCCACTTGTTGCAGCGCCTGAGTCATGCCTTGAATAGTGCGTTGCATATTACGCCAATGAGCACGTTCGGCAGCCATCTTCCTACAAGAATATCAATAACTAATCAATATATTGACTAAAAGTTCGAGTACCTAAGTTACCTCAACCCATGGTTCTACCCAAATCTCACTGATTAAAGGTTTATGTCTATCCTTGGACTTGGGTTTCCTAGGAATTGAATATCCTAGGCTCTGATACCACAAAAACTATCATGCCCCGAGTGCGGAAGGAACCCGGAGATGCGCGACGAGTTTATATCAATCATGTCAATCAGAGCATAAGTGTATTCGACATACATAGACAGAGCGCCCACAAGTAATGATAACCAAGTCCGTTATTAATCATAAACCTTTAAGTACTTCGATTACAACTCTCGATAAAAAGAACTAAGAACTTAAATAAAAAGAAAGTACAATGGATGACTCAAGAAATAGAAAAGACAGGACTAGATAACGCTTGACAATTTGAATGGATCTAAACTCTTTCACTCCTGTCCATCCCCATCCGAATAAGTCTCGTCATCGGAATTACCTGAAAAATAGGGGAAACACTAGGTGAGCGAACGCTCAGTAGGAATTATATCTCAAGTGCTAGCTTGCTTTAAGTAAATTACATGTCGCATGAATGCAAGTAAAGCTATGCATGTTCGCATTAAACGACAAATAGAAAGAGTATATAGCCAAAGATAATTCTTTTGAAGGAACTAGCAAGATATCCAAGATTTCATGTAATTATATCAAGATAGACGAGCATGTACGTTTAGCGAGTCATGTCAAGAATTGGCTATCATGTTATCAAGCAAGCAACTAAATACCCTTCCGGGCCACGCATGTCAAGTCACGTCAAGTCAAGAACAAGTACAAGAGTTTGTGGAAATATCCATTCAAGCAAGTCATGCACTTCGGTGCAATGCCACACCGCGATCAATAATAGCTCCCATGGGCACAAGTACTTTCAGGTGCTCCTCCCAGGACCAGATCGGGCCCTATATGCGCCAGCATTGAATCATGTATTCCGACATCCACTTTAGTTATAGCCAATATAGAATTTCAATGGAATGAACCTTTGTAGGAATATAAGGTAGATCTTCTGGAATAGGATCACAAGAATAGAAATTTCATAGAAGGACATACTACGGTCAAACGATACAATCATGATACTCACGTAAAACTAGGTGGGATCGGCTCCCTAGTGGGTGCCATGACATTAAGAATAAGCATCCATATGTACATGGGTGCTAGTTCTTTGAACATGATGAGGTAGAAAGAATTGGTATCTCCATAAGATACATATTCCAAGATAGATAGCAATGGCATGGTTTTCACATTCCATTAGTTTAAGAATCATTCTCATGACGGCTAGGTAGCATACCATGAGGGCCGATTTACCATGTTTCTTTAGAGTGACATGGAAATCAAAATGTCATAGGTTTTAGTGGTACAACCTGCTCAATCGGCCTTTAGAGAATCCAAGGCTACGAGGAGTCTTACGGAGGTCTCAATGACTAACTTACCAGTCTGGAGGAACGGAATGTCTAACGGAGGGCTCGTATGTCACCAAGAGTTAAGGGGCAATCGATAAAACATCGTGAAACGTGGGACTATACTCACGGAATGGAATATAGTGCCTATATATATATCCCACTGTCGAGGGTTACAGAAAACCACGAAAATCAGAATACAGGTAATTGGCGATTGAGATCAAGTCTTCATTTTACGAATTAGCGCCCTAGGAAGGGTCGCTAGTTTAATATATAACGACTGTTCATTCAGTCGTTATATCTAGGGTCTATATATATTAAGATCTATAAAAATTCTCAAATTCCAAAAATTATATAAATGGTTACTTAGCTTAAGTCTTCAATTAAGTAAGTAGTGTTGCACTCCTACGGTTTTGATGACGTCATACACTATAAGTCAATCATGATGGTTCATCTTAACACATTTCTTTTACACACTCTTACATACTACACTCTCTAGTTCTACTCAGAAAGTCTGTGCATACATAGTTAATTTTTTACATTGAGTCCATGTTGTTGTTGCATATTAACTGAGTAGGGTCTGTGCATGCAAGCAACAAGTCGGTGCAACCTTAGTTGCTGCACGCGACTAAGTCGTTGCAATATCTGTATACGCATATTGAGTCCGTGCAGTTTATCTCATGGCCATTCATTAAGTCGGTGCATATGTTCACTAGACCGCATTGCAAGTTTGTACATATGCCGCATCTCCAGCGAACCAGGTCTGTGCATTAATGTCTGGCCGTAAACCTAAGTCTATGCATACTTCTTTGCTAAGTCCGTGCATAAGAGGTTATAGGTCAAATCTCGGTGCAGGTTTTGGGACGCACTAGTCTGTGCATGTTTAGAGTGTTGTGCATGTAGGGTCTGTGCAATCGTAGCATGTGCACATTCTAAGTCCGTGCATGTTTTGCATCGCTTGACCCAAGTTTGTGCATATCACTGTAAAGGTCGGTGCATATCTATCTCAGCCGTGTTAAAGTCAGTGCATGTTTTGTTCTAGCCGCACCATGATCGGTGCACATGTGTTAGAAGATAAGTAAAAGTCAGTGCACATCCTTCTTTGTGATAAACAGGGTCAGTGCATGTGAGTTAGAGTCTGTGCTAGACTTGCTATACGATACATAAAGTCTATGCATGACCTTGGTCAATGTTGCCTCCACTAAAATCCTCTCTTGCTTGGCAGGTTTGTCACCTGATCGAGCATATGTTCGGCAAACCCAAAAGTAGTGAAGTTACTCCACGTGGAAATCAATGTACCAGGTTTAAGGGCTCGTGATCCGAGGCAAGGAAGAGATAGGATGATCCTGACACGTGGAACCAAAAAGGGATCAAATATGTGAGAAGAAATGGGTGAGAATCGTGTTAGCCACACGCTATCATCTGACTATAAAAAGAGGTTGAAGTCTGCAAGAGAAAGCTGCTGAAGATTGAAAGAAAAAATGAGAGCATCTGAAGCCACTGCGAGTGCTGAAACCTCCCTATTCGAGAGAAGAGCATGTCTAGAAATGGGAGAGTCTGAGTGATCATTTCCTTGTTTGAGCTTGAAAGACTGCTTCACTAGAAGCTACATTTTCACTGTGTTTTGAGTGATTGTTTTCTTTTCTTACTTTCATTTTCGAGTTGTTTCATCCATTTCCTCTATATTGCCTTGTTACCCTCTAAGTGCTCTTAGAGGAAGGGAGATTGGTTCTCCAGTTGCAAGAGTAGGGAATTCACTCGTGTGTACCCTCTGGTTTAGAGGAAGGGAGGTTGGTCCTCCGGTTCTGATCTTGCTGGGGCAAGCTCAGGTTCAGATCCTGTAGGTCGCAGGATCAATGTTGAGGGATTTGTTCCCTTGTGGCAAGCTGTGAGGCAGCGGATGTCAGCAGACTGAGTCTGCGGTGCTTTTATTGCTTAGTGTAAGGAAGCCTTACTCCTGTGGAGTAAGGGGTGGACGTAGATTGCAGACCGCAATCGAACCACCTTAAAAATCTTCTGTCCCTTGGTGTAGTTTGATCTTGTCTGTTATACTATTTTCAGCTCGCCAGGTGTTATCTCTACTCTCTTATGTCTTAGTTCCATTGAGCTTTTGTCCCTCTTATTGTTTCGTGGCTAATCTTGAGAAGGATCCTTTCTGTGTTTTTGAATTATTTTGTCGATCTTCGAATTAGATTGAATTTGGGGGTGATCTATTCATCCCCCCCCCCTTCTAGCTCACCCATCGTGTGAACTAACATTTGGTATCAGAGCGGGTTACCCATCATGTGGTCCAACGGCCAGGGTAATTCTGGATCTAGTGGTCCTCGAAGCTTCATGGCTGAGGGACAGTCTATAAGCCGCCCTCCTTTCTTTGATGGTAATAACTATTTCTACTGGAAAAATAGGATGGAGGTGTTTATGAGAGCACAGAGCCACAAGCTATGGAGAGTGATCACCGTAGGTCCTTATGATCTTCCACCGAATGAAGATGCATGGACGGAGGATCACGTCAAACTTTCAACCATCAACTGGTCGGCCCTGAACATCATTCAGTGTGCGGTTCACTCTGATGAATACGCTCGGATCTCAGCCTGTAAAACTGCCAAGAAGATGTGGGATGAATTGGAGCTAATCTACGAAGGTACATCCCAAGTGAAGGCTACTAAGGTAAATATGCTGACCTCTGAATATGAATTGTTCAAAATGAGATCTGAGGAGACGATCACTGAAATGTATGCCAAGTTGTCATTAATTACTACCAATCTGAATGGGCTTGGGAAACAAGTTTTAGAAGAGGACATTGTAAGAAAAATTCTTAGGTCGCTATCCCCCGCTTGGCACACTAAGGCCATAGTGATAGAAGAGTCTAGGGATCTGTCGAAAATGACTGTCACTGAACTGATAGGATCCTTAATGACCTACGAAATGAACTTCAAAAGGAATGGTGAAGGAAGTGAGAAGAAGGGCAAGAACATTGCCCTCAAGGTGTCCAGCAGTAAAGGTAGCAGCAACAGCGGTAGTGGCAGTGGGGAGTCTGACGGTTTGTCAGACCTTGATCAAGAGGAGCAAGCTATGCTCACTCGACAGTTTCAGAAGTTTCTGAGAACGAAGGGAAAAACTTTTAGAAGGAAAGGGTCGTATCCCTCTGGTAAGAAGTTTGATTTTTACAATGATAAAAATAGGAGCACTAAGAAGATTACATGTTATCACTGTAGGAAGACAGGAAATATAAAAGGTGAATGTCCTGATCTCCAGAAGAAGGCCTCCAAGGTGCAGAAGAAGAAACCTCAAGCTATGGTCTGCACGTGGAGTGATGAGGAGGAAGACCCAGAGGCTAGCACTTCAGAGGAAGACGAAGAAGGAATATGCCTCATGGCAAAAAGCGATGAAGAGGTAACCAATATTTTTGAGAACTTTACAATTGATGATTGGGAAGATTCATATGCTGAACTGCTAGATAAATTTAATACTTTGAGCAAAGGGCATAGGATGGTAAAGAGAAAATTGAATATTGCTACTGAAGAGTAGGTCCAAACTAACAAAGAGAATCTGAAGTTTAAGGAAGAATTAGAAGAGATGAACTCTCTTAGAAAAGAAAATGAAGACCTTAAGTCTGAAAGTCGGGAAATACAAAAACAACTTGATGAACTTAAGTCAAAACTTCAAGAGAGTCGGAGTGAAAACAACTTAATGATTGAGAAAAATGAAGCTATTAAAAAGGTGAATTCTGGACTCCTGAAAAACTATGAAACATTACAAAAGGAGCTGGAAGATAAACAGAGAACTCTTGAAAATTTTGTTTAAGGAAAGACGAACTTAGACACCATGTTAGGTACAAGGGTTAATTTTAACAGAGAGGGTTTGGGTTTCAATCCAACACACAAAAGACCCTTTGAATTCAAAACTACCACATTCTATCCAGAAAAGGAAAAAGAGAAAATGGACACACCATCAAGTTCTAGTCATGATCAGAATGTCTAGCAAACTAAAAATAATTCAACAAACCATGCCCAACAACACTCCAAAACTGTTAAGAAATCAACCAGACAAGCTTTCATGTCCATCAACCAGAACAAGAGTGTTAACAGAACCTGGCAAATGACCCACAATAGAAATTCAAACTTCAATAAGAACATATGGCAGTACATAAGATACTGGAGAAATCATGCTCATCCTCAGGGATTCTTTAATGAGTATACTTTTCCTGGACAGTCTGGGTACAGTAGATACCCGAGGAATGAACAGTCCACCAACAGGAATAGGTTCAATATCAATAAATCAAGTGGACAAAACTTGAGTCATAACTTCAACAAAACTACAAATAGAGTGCAAACGAAAAATACCTTGAGACAGGTCTGGATTCCAAAGTGTTTGCTTAGAGAGTTGAATAATGTTTTTGGACCCAATCTATCTTGGGTTCCAAACCACTTTGCTTAATTTACTCTATGCAAGTTAGCCTAGCGGCCGAGAACAACAAGTGGTATCTAGATAGCGGCTGCTCCAGGCACATGACAGGTGACCGATCCAAATTCAGCAAGTTGGAAATGAAGTTAAGGGGTCGGGTCAAATTCGAAGGAAAGAACAAAGGTAAAATTGTTGGCATTGGAACAGTTGGTAAGTCCTCCACAAACTCCATTGAAAAAGTTCTTCTTGTGGAAGGTCATCAACACAACCTGCTAAGCATTAGTCAGCTATGTGACAAGGGTCACAGAATTTTGTTTGATAACAATGCATGTAAAATTCTTGAAATAAATTCTGACAAAGTCATGTTTGAAGCTCATAGAGTCAATAATGTATACATTGTTGATCTAAATGAAAAACCTGAAACTAATCTCTGTCTATCTACTGATCTTGAGAATAATGCTTTCATGTGGCACAGACGTTTAGGTCATGCTAGCTTCTCCTCTTTGAATAAATTGGTTAAACATGATTTAGTTAGAGGATTGCCAAAAATCAAATTTTGTTCTATTTCAAAACCAAGTGATGCCTGTGCTCTAGGCAAACAGACCCGAAAATCATTCAAACTCAGATCTGAGTCTCTGTCATCTAGACCAATGGAGCTTTTCCATATAGACCTCTTTGGTCCAATCAGGACTCAGAGCTTGAATGGTAAAAGATTCGGATTTGTTGTTGTAGATGATTTTACTAGATATTCTTGGTTATTTTTCTTGACAAATAAAAATGATGCTTTTCAGAAGTTTGAACATCTTTTCAATAAAGTCAGACAAGAAGGAATTCACAGAATTTCCATGATTCAGTTTGACCATGGAGGAGAATTTGAAAATGCTACATTCTATAAATTTTGTAATAAAGAGGGACTGACACACAGATTTTCTTCTCCTAGGACTCCAGAGCAGAACGCTATAGTGGAGAGAAGAAATCGCACAATCATTGAGATGGCCAGAACCATGCTGATGGAGAGTCAGCTACCTAGAAGATTTTGGGCAGAGGCAGCCAACACCGCTTGCTACACCATTAATAGAGCCTTGGTAAGACCCATCCATAAGAAAACACCTTATGAACTCCTGAAAGGTAAGAACCTTGATGTTTCATACTTCAAAATCTTTGGTTCAAAATGTTTCATCCACAACAACAATAAAAGAGACCTAGACAAATTTGATGCAAGGAGTACTCTAGGAATCTTTCTAGGATACTCTAAAACAACTAGGGCATATAGGGTTTTCAACTGCACAGATAAGACTGTAGAAGAAACACCTCACGTCATATTTGATGAAACAAACAATCTCACTAACTTAGATAATGATGACAGGTGCTCAAAAGAAGATGGAGAATTCTTAGAGGACAAAGAGAATGAAGAAGCTAAACCACCCGAAGTATCAAGTACCTCCAACCAAGTAAGCTCAGCTGAAGCAGGTGAGTCTTCAACAAATCTGAAATTTTTGAAAGATCACCCTGTAGATAACATCATAGGCAACCTTGAAGATCCACTTAGAACAAGGTCTCACTTTAGAAATGTTCATAATCAGGACCTAGTTGCTTTGGTCTCACAGATTGAACCCAAATCAGTAGAAGAAGCTTTAAATGATCAATCATGGGTTAATGCTATGTGTGAGGAGTTAGGTCAATTTGAAAGAAATAATGTCTGGGAGCTAGTTCTAAGACCAGAAAATACAAATGTCATAGGAACTAAATGGGTCTTTAAGAATAAAATGAATGAGGATGGAATCATTTCGAGAAATAAAGCCAGACTAGTAGCCAAGGGCTACTGTCAGGAATTTGGAGTTGATTTTGATGAGTCCTATGCACCTGTTGCTAGGATGGAAGCAATTAGGATTTTATTAGCTTTCGCTTGTTCTAAAAATATAAAACTTCAACAAATGGATGTTAAAAGTGCATTTTTAAATGGAGTTATTAAAGAAGAAGTTTTTGTTGAACAACCTCCTGGATTTCAATTTTTTCCTGAACCTAACCAAGTTTTCAGGCTAAATAAAGCCCTGTATAGTCTAAAGCATGCTCCTCGAGCCTGGTATGAAAGGCTGACAGAATTTCTGATCAGCAAGGGCTACCACAGAGGTAAGGTGGATCAAACTTTATTTACCAAGAGTTCGAATAAAGACCTCATCATAGTTCAGGTATATGTAGATGACATTGTCTTCGGTTCAACAAATACTGAACTATGCAATGAGTTTTCTCAATTGATGTCTGCTGAGTTTGAGATGAGTTTGGTAGGTGAATTAAAGTATTTTCCTTGGCTTGCAGGTACAGCAGCTGGAGAATGGATGCTTCATCAACTAGACCAAATACACATTTGACATCCTCAAGAGGTTTGGCATGATTAATCTAATGCACATCACAACACCAATGGGCACCAACACATCTTTGGATGCAGACGAATCAGGTAAAGAAGTTGATGCAAAGCTATACCGAGGTATGATTGGATCTTTGCTCTACTTAACTGCCTCGAGACCTGATATACAGTTCAGTGTAGGAATGTGTGCTAGGTACCAATCTAGACCCACTGAATTACACTTAGCAGCTGTAAAAAGAATTTTCATATACTTATCTACTACACACACCCTAGGTTTATGGTTTCCTACATCACACACATTAGATCTTGTTGCATATACGGATGCTGATTATGTTGGGTGTAAGCTAGAGAGAAAAAGCACTAGTGGACATTGTGAATTTCTAGGTGGGTGTTTAGTCTCTTGGGGTTCCAAGAAGCAACACTATGTGGCACTCTCTACTGTAGAGGCTGAGTACGTAGCTGCAGGGAGTTGTGGTACACAAGTCATTTGGATCAAACACCAACTTTAGGACTATCAAGTAGACCTGGGGTGCACACCTATATATTGTGACAATACTAGTGCCATGAATCTAGCCAAGAATCTTGTTTTGCATTCTCGAACCAAACACATAGAAATAAGACATCATTTTATTAGAGATGAGGTTTCCCAAGGAATATTTGAATTAATCCATGTAGGCACTATAAACCAAATAGCTGACATCTTCACTAAGCCACTGAATAATGAAAAATTCACATCCTTGAGGAGAGAATTAGGTATTTTTAAATCTTAGCTCCATGAATAAAATGCCTTCATGATTTTGTTTTTAGTATTTACATTTACACTTTCTTGAACAAAATGTTTTGCTTCCATGTATAACATGTCCTTCCTCTGTGTCCTTAACCACTCAGCATGAGCATGTCTTCATATCTTGTCATAGTGTGAGGGGGAGTTCTGTCTATGTCTATATGCGAGCCGTTAAGCTAAGGGGTCTGTGCATTTACATATACTGCATGAGTCATATATGAATAATAGATCATTGAGTGAGGGGGAGCTGGTTAGTATGTGAAGACTGACTGATTCATAAGCATTTGAGAGATGTATGTTGCTGTTGTTTCTTATGAAAGATTTAATACAGTTCATTCACAACAAGTAGAATCCCATACTTGTCTTAAATCCTTAAGTCTGAACAACTAAAGCTCAGCCAGAATCTTTTATCTAGTAATTTAGCAAAGACTTGGATAAGAAGGTCGAAGTATATCTCCTTACACATTTCATGATCCTGGAACAAGCTAAACCTATATGTCATGATATCTGCTAAAAACTTGAAACCTAGACTTTAAGGAACACATTCTTTAAGAATCAGTGCTTCTGGTAGGTATTATTTTCAAACACTTATGTTAAAAAAAAGGGAAATAAAAATAAAAATTTACATGCTCAGAGCAATGGTCTGATTACTGAGAAACTGAGTGTTTCATCAAAAAGAAATGAAAATTTTCCTCAGTCATGAGGTGTCAGATTATCTCTGTTAAGAAGTGCAAAATTTTCTATCATGACATAGTAATGGTAATTAAGTGGTGAGTAACTGGGGAGTCTGGCCTCTGATCAAGGTGTCTCCTTAATGCTAAAGATGTGATCTACCAAGTTACCTATTGATCTATATTCTGCTCGTTAAAGAAAAATATGGTTCAGTCAAATCCCTAGTTCTTGTTACTTGTTCATGGGCTGTTTGTCCTCAATACTTCCAGAACCATAATCTGAGAAACAGTCTCTTGCAGTCTAACTAGTATAGTTTTGATCTACTCTCTCTTGATATATCTGCTCACCCTTGTTTCCTCATCATATCCTTTGTACGCAGATAAACTTCACTTCCTCTTCTAGGTCTTTCTAGATTACTTGCTTTGAAGAATCAACACTTGTTTTAGTGCCTTACTTAATCATTTAAGATATGCCCATGGGTCATTTTCTCTGTGAAAATACTACATTTTATTCTCACTTATCCAACAGCTGCATGTCTCTTTCATCTCCTTTTGATGATGTCAAAGGGGGAGAGTTTAAGGGGGAGAGTCTATTGAGGGGGAGGAGAGTCAAGGGGAGGAGAGTCAATTGATGGGAAGAGTGTTTTTGCATTGACAACCCTTTAGTGCCTCCGGCATGCTTGCTTGATTGCTGCTTGTTCACTCTATTTTGATTCCATTGACATAAATTGTTTCATAGTGTTGACTCATAGTGTTGCCATCATCAAAAAGGGGGAGACTGTTGCAATCCTACGGTTTTGATGATGCCATACACTATAAGTCAATCATGATGGTTCATCTTAACACATTTCTTTTACACACTCTTACATACTGCACTCTCTAGTTCAACTCAGAAAGTATGTGCATACATAGTTAATTTTTTACATTGAGTCCATGCTGTTGTTGCATATTAACTGAATAGGGTCTGTGCATGCAAGCAACAAGTCGGTGCAACCTTAGTTGCTGCACGCGACTAAGTCGTTGCAATATCTGTATACGCATATTGAGTCCGTGCAGTTTATCTCCTGGCCATTCATTAAGTCGGTGCATATGTTCACTAGACCGCATTGCAAGTCTGTGCATATGCCGCATCTCCAGCGAACCAGGTCTGTGCATTAATGTCTGGCAGTAAAGCTAAGTTTGTGCATACTTCTTTGCTAAGTCCGTGCATAAGAGGTTATAGGTCAAATCTCGGTGTAGATTTTGGGACGCACTAGTCTGTGCATGTTTAGAGTGTTGTGCATGTAGGGTCGGTGCAATCTTAGCCTGTGCACATTCTAAGTCCGTGCATGTTTTGCATCGCTTGACCCAAGTCTGTGCATATCACTGTAAAGGTCGGTGCATATCTATCTCAGCCGTGTTAAAGTTAGTGCATGTTCTGTTCTAGCCGCACCATGATCGGTGCACATGTGTTAGAAGATAAGTAGAAGTCAGTGCACATCCTTCTTTGTCATAAACAGGGTAGTGAATGTGAGTTAGAGTCTGTGCTAGACTTGCTATATGATACGTAAAGTCTGTGCATGACCTTGGTCAATGTTGCCTCCACTAAAACCCTCGCTTGCTTGGCAGGTTTGTCACCTGATCGAGCATGTGTTCGGCGAACCCAAAAGTAGTGAAGTTACTCCACGTGGAAATCAATGTACCAGGTTTAAGGGCTCGTGATCCGAGGCAAGGAACAGATAGGATAATCCTGACACGTGGAACCAAAAAGGGATCAGATCTGTGAGAAGAAATGGGCGAGAATCGTGTTAGCCACACGCTATCATCTGATTTTAAAAAGAGGTTGAAGTCTGCAAGAGAAAGCTGATGAAGATTGAAAGAAAAAATGAGAGCATCTGAAGCCACTGCGAGTGCTGAAACCTCCCTATTCGAGAGAAGAGCCTGTCTAGAAATGGGAGAGTCTGAGTGATCATTTCCTTGTTTGAGCTTGAAAGACTGCTTCACTAGAAGCTACATTTGTGCTGTGTTTTGAGTGATTGTTTTCTTTTCTTACTTTCGTTTTCGAGTTGTTTCATCCATTTCCTCTATATTGCCTTGTCACCCTCTAAGTGCTCTTAGAGGAAGGGAGATCGGTTCTCCAGTTGCGAGTGTAGGGAATTCACTCGTGTGTACCCTCTGGTTTAGAGGAAGGGAGGTTGGTCCTCCGGTTCTGATCTTGCTGGGGCAAGCTCAGGTTCAGATCCTGTAGGTCGCAGGATCAGTGTTGAGGGATTTATTCCCTGTGGCAAGCTATGAGGCAGTGAATGTCAGCAGATTGAGTCTGCAGTGCTTTTATTGCTTAGTGCAAGGAAGCCTTACTCCTGTGGAGTAAGGGGTGGACGTAGATTGCAGACCGCAATCGAACCACCTTAAAAATCTTATGTCCCTTGGTGTGGTTTGATCTTGTTTGCTATACTATTTTCAGCTCGCCAGGTGTTTGATCTCTGCTCTCTTATGTCTTAGTTCCATTGAGCTTTTGTCCCTCTTGTTGTTTCGTGGCTAATCTTGAGAAGGCTCCTTTCTGCGTTTTTGAATTATTTTGTCGATCTTCGAATTAGATTGAATTTGGGGGTGATCTATTCATCCCCCCCCCTTCTAGCTCACCCATCGTGTGAACTAACAAGTAGCGCCCTAGCCAGGGGCGTCATATTTCAAATTGATGGCAGGGTGCATGTTGTTATTTCAATATCCATGTAATTCGGTCATGAACAGCTTAATGTTCATAGGTTATCACTGATTAGCGCCCGTGTGTGGGGGCGTTCATTAAATTGATGACCTAAAGACAGTCGTTATTTATTTGTCATATGATACGCACCGGGCAGGTATAATCATAGACACATGATTTTTGGAGTGTGTCCAATCAAGAAACTAGATACATGTACAGGCAGAGAAAAATAGCAGGAATCTAATAGTATACTCATGCATTAGATTAAATGTCATGGTTCACAGTTATTAAATTTTGAACATGTGTATTTATTAATTAACCAATTAATTTGACAACTGTTTGCATGGTCGCTATATCAAATAGCGCCCTAGAGGGAGGCGCGTTCTACTGAAAACTTCCAGAAATACATTTAAACCTATTAAAAACACTCTAATAGACCTATATGCATGATTATGATTTAATAACTATTAGATTGGGCTTGTACTTGAGAACACCTACCTTTTGGTTGATTTGGATGATGGAAACGTGAGGAGAATGAAGGACCCGCAATAAGAAAACCTCAGTACGATACACTGTTTTCAACAGAGTAACTGGGCAACGGTAGCAAGAAGAAGATAAAATCAAAAAAAAGTAGCAATAACATCAGCTTGTTCTTCTAGCTCCAGTAGCCGAAGGCAAGTAGCAGCAACTGCAACTGACGGCGAAGCACGGAAAGAAGCCTTCTTCTTCACGTGATAACAAGAGCAGAAGAAGTAGCAGACTTCTTCCACGGCAACCACAATGGAAGTAGAATAGCAGCACAAGCCTCCTCCTCTAGGAAGAAGCAGAGAACGAGAATAGAATTCTCTCCCCCACGTACAGCCAAAGAAAAATAATCTTCAAGAGAACAGTAGGACGTCTTCAAAAATAGAATCAACAGAGGGTTTGATGGAGGGGTTTGATATTTATAGAGAAGAGGTTCGATTGCGGTTTAGAGTTTGATTAGGATCAAAGTTTCCACGGAAAAATCCTATTGTTATCTATACTTCCCAATGTTAATCCTTTCCAGTTCAAAACCTTCCCGAATAGCATCCTAGTTCGAACAAAACACGGCAATGTTACCGTTCTCCTTCTGTAAGGACATAGCGCCTAGGGTAGAGGCGCCATTTAAAGAAATAGCACCTAGGATAGAGGCATCATTCATGTAATTGGCGCCTTCGTGAAAGGTCTTCAATTTATGAAATGGCGCCTTAAGAGGAGGCGCCATTCAATTTTGGCCCATTTGTTATATGTTTTAAGTGTATATGAGTTGGGCCTTGAATATTGGTTTAATTTTCAATCCAATTACATTCCTTCAATTTACCAAGGTTGCTACACTATACCCTAGCTCACTACACTGTTATGTTTTCTTCTTAGCTTTTTTTTGTTTTCTTAATTGTTCATGAGAATCAAGCAAATCATTGTAAGCTCTAATCCAGTCATCCACAGTGTAATTGTCAAAGTCAGAAGGTACCTCATCTTCATCTTCTTCTTGCTGTCCATCTTTTTCAACCATCAGACATGTGTTGCAGTTCCCGGCAATCTTCAATTTGTCTAGAATATCTTTGGCAGACCTGCAGCATGAAAAACATGAAATCAGAGCTCTATCAACTGATGCCTTCATTAGATCTAATGCTCTAGTGTTGTCAAAAATTTTTAATCTATCCTCATCGGTCCATTTAGATTTATCTTTTGATAATTTATGTGGACCATAAACAATTAACTTCCATAGACCAGGATTAGTTGATCTTACATATCGATGCAAATTCTTTAGCCATAGATGAAAATCATTACCACTGAAGATCGGCAGATGTGCCATTGAGAAACAATTGACCAAATTTTGATCTGAAGACAATATATGAGAAATGCACCGAAATAAGGCTGTTGCAATGCAAGGCACCAAATCAACACGGCAAAGCACCGAATACAAAAGGGTAGGATCCTCTGCAGATCGTTGGATCTGAAAAGTCAGAGACCCGCTCTGATACCAATTGTTGGGGTGCTAGACACAGATTCAGAGGGGGCGTGAATGAATCTCCCCTTTAAAATTTTGCTTAGATTGAAAAATCTTGATGTAAATCGTGCCGAAATAGAACTGGATGCTCAGCTAAACGGATAAACTGTTGAAGTTCAACTTCGAACACTGAACATGCATCAAGCACTATATGAACTCTAAATGCAGCAGAAGACTGGTACTAAGATATACTGCTATGAAACCCACAGCCTCTATATTAAGTACATAATTCAGAAACGTTTTCGCAGTAGAAGCAGATTGATCAAGAGCACAATGTGCTAGACAACAAAATTAATTACCCTGTGAAGGAGGTAGAAGATAGGGAATCATACACACTCGCAAACCACAGAACACATGGAATTTTAGATGGTTCAGTCTGCTGCCCGCAGACCTACGTCCATCCCCCACTCAAACCAGAGTGAGGCTTCCCGCTGATACACAGCTTAAACTGCTAGGCATTACAGCTTGCCTACAACTACTGAGCAACACAGCTTGCTTCCGCTGAGCAATCATAGCTTTCTATCTAGAGGAACCGATCCTCTGCAACCGCTGAGCAACACAGCTTGCTGTCCAGAGGAAACAATCCTCTGCAACGCTGACACACGGCTTGAAACAAAGGTTTAAAAGGAAAGTAAGTATGAAAAATTCAGCTACGGAAAGCTGGAAATAAAGCACAAGAATGTAGCTCTCACAGGAGCAAGTTGGTCTGGGTCTAATCCATAAACCAATAGATAGCAGATCTTCAATTTGCTTCAGCCGCTTCACTATCACTTCTCTCTCGAGCTCTCTCTTTCTCAGCACTCTCACACTACTGCATTCTATCTTCTTTCTTCTCTCTGTCGATTCTTCTTCTTGCTCTCTGGTTCTTCTCTCTTTTTCTCTCTCCTCTGCTCTCTGAATTCTCTTCTTCTGATCTTCACATCTGCAACGCTCTCTCTCTCTCTCTCTCTCTCAACGCAGAAGAGGGATCTATATATATATATAGCTTCAAACCTGGGACCCATGAGTTCACAGATTGGGCGTGTGGGGGGAACACTCCCGCCAAGAGATTTCAGGAAACCATTAGCCACGTGTCAAAGTCAGGATAAGAGTAGATCCACATGGAGACTTCTTGGATGATCCACCTTCGATCACGTGCCAGTCATTGGCTCTGTTAACCTCACGAGCTCATGTTTCAGATATGACTTATGTGAGCACGTGAGAGATAGAGTGATGTCTGCCCTTTGTACTGCAGGTGCTCAAACGTATTCCACGTTGAAGGAAATGCCTTATCCTGTCAAGGTGAACATATGCTCAAACCGTATAGTGATAAAGATGCATAGACCTTGATAGCATATAAACACATGTGCACGGACTTTAAATATCAACTAGGAAGATATGCACAGACTCACTATATGCATAAGTGAAAAATGCACCGATCTTGTGACGGCTAACATGAAAACATGCACATACCTTACCATCGTGCATCAACAAGAGTTGCACCGACCTTGTCCAGCCCACAGCAGGGGTTGCACGGACCTTAGTGTAGCTAACGTGAAGCATGCACCGACTCATTCTACGCATAATGCAAACCTACACCGATCTATATGCTGGACTAGAGAATATGCACCGACTTCTACCTTTTGACACCTAACACTGCACCGACCCCAACAAAGGTTGCACGGACCTATATGTTGGTAGCACAGATATTCACAGACCTTAGTTAGCCTAAGGCGAAACAGTGATGTGCACTGACTTCAATTTTCCGAACAGATATGCACGGACTTAAGTATGCACTGAGATGAGTATGCAATCAACTAGAACTGCATCGACCTCAACAGAAGTGCATAGATCTTGATGCAAAGCCTAAGACAGAACATGCAAGGACTTGAACAATGAACTGCACAGACTTCATGTAGCACAGACCAACAGACATCCTTGAGATGCACCGATCGTGTGTCTGCTTTAGACACAACCTGCACCGACCTTAAATGACCAATCCAAGAGCAAATGTGCACGGTCCCTCAATGCTTGAATGAAAATGTCGACTCATGGTGTCGACTCTTACCATATGCATATGAGCAGTGACTGTGCATGGACCCTCTACTTATGCAAAGGAAAATATGTGTGTGCCTGCAACCTCTATGATGAAATACAAAGCATGCATGCACTCTAATGAAGTTCTATGCAACATAACATGCAAATACTAGATGCATAAACAAATGCATGTTTTGTCAAACATTCAATCTTTCATGCAAACACAGTGTGACTTATAGTGTTTGCTATCATCAAAACCACAGGGGCACAATAATCTCCCCCTTTTTCATGATGACAATACCACTATGAGTCACACTGGCTCAAGTCAAACTATTCTCCCCCTTTGACTTCATCAAAAAGGAAATAGTTTGAGACGAGAAATACAAACATGCATGATATGATTTGAATTAAAAACTTCCCCTTTGACTTCAACAATAAGATATGGAAGAGCTATTCTCCCCCTGGATAAAGGAATGAAATCAGCAAACACAGGGGCAGTTAGACAATCAAGCACCAATCAGAATAAATAAATGCACAAGCAAACCTCCCCCTTTAAGAAGCAATAAATGCAGTCTATACAACACCTATCCTCTCCTGTAAACAATACAATGCTCTTTTTTCAGAATGAAACAAAGCTTTCAAGAAAGTGTGTAAGGAGTATGTCAAGAATAGATTCAGGAAGAGTGTCATGGAAATAAGTAGAACATAGGATCATTCAAGGACAATTCAGCGAGAAGATTGAGCAGGATCTGTCAAAAATAGTTCAGGTAATGGTCAAGAAACAAATGTGCAAGTTGATGAAGTTGTCAAAAGTGTAACTGATCAGAAGCATTTTATAGCAGGTACCACTGTTATAAATCTAAGTACAGATAGACTCTCCTATCATAAGGGGTTATGAATTAGACTGCATGACAAAATAGGTTTAAGCATGATGTATACCAAATTTGTCAGTCATATTCAATACTCATATCCAAAACTAAGTTTTAATAAAGGAGAACCAATTATTCAAATAACACTCCAGTTCAATCATCTTCCATCTTACACAAAAAAATTTCAATGACTCCTTTGAGAGTTACATAGAGTAGTATTGAGATTAAAAACCTTTAATAGAATTTGAAGTTAACTATTTTGCAGGAAGGTTCTGAATTTTACTTTTATTCAGCACTTTATTTTTCCTGAGCAATCTTGGTTGATCAACACCTTTTTACGTGAGGCACAACACGTCTTAGGTGAAGTGACCTAGTTACTCAGTGTGATAATTATATTGTCTCTCAATTATGAGAATA
The DNA here is from genome assembly GCA_022559845.1 of Amorphophallus konjac. NCBI lineage: Eukaryota > Viridiplantae > Streptophyta > Magnoliopsida > Alismatales > Araceae > Amorphophallus > Amorphophallus konjac. The sequence goes on along the minus strand of CM040121.1, from coordinate 422,172,264 downwards.
GAGTTAGCAATTGAAGTGTCTTTTTACATGAGGAGACACCTTGATTAGAGGCCGGAATCCCCAGTTACTCAACACAATCATGCCATTGCTCTGTTAGATTTTTTAATTATTTTTTATACTAGAGATAACTATGGCACTTCATGACATGGGTTTACTCTATTTCTTTGAAAGAGGACCCAGTTTCTTAGTGACCAAAGTCATTGCTCTGACTTTTGGTATCCTTTTTAGTCAACTTCATATAGATTTAATGTTTAAGAACAATACTAACAACATGTATCTCAGCCAAAGTAACCATGATTTCAAATTTTCAGATTTCAGAAGATTTTGTCCAGAGATTACATGAAATAGTTGGTTAAAGTTTATTAAAACTTATGATTCAGATACTTTCAAGTCTTTCAAATTCAAATTCATGAATACATTAGACTTATACCAATCTAGATCAATAGTTATTCTTAAACCTGTATGATAGAAGTTTCTTTTAAGATTTTAGATTTATAAGCAAGGTACGGAGATTTAAGTTTCTTCAATATCAGTTCAAGCAATGTATTCATACAACTTTCATCAGCAGAAACAATGATCAGTTGCAATGAAGGTATTCATAACATTTCAGCTTACAAGGAGTGTGATCATGACAGCATCAATCCAAAAATGAAAGAATTTTCAGGAGTTGCTGATTTGAAAGGATTTGAGAAGATTTTCAAACAAGTGCAGCAGGGAGTTGATCAAATGAGAAGAATTTTTTAAGGTTTACAACAGAAAACCAGATCAGTCGAACCAGCTTGACAGAAATAAGATGATGTGAATGGTAAGAATAAGCTGGCAAAAGAAGTCACAACAAGCAACTAGTACTATCTTAGTCAACAATAGTAAGAACAGTAAATAGTGATCCCAGATATACCAGAAAATGGGTTCAAGGAATTGATGAAGACAGCTGATACTGACTGGAGTCAACTTGATGTGAGTCACTGGTATGACAGTTATAGTATAATCAAGCTAGCTAGTCAAAAGACTTTCAGTTAAAGAGAGAGGGATGAAATCAATGTGCTCCCCCTGCCTATATGCATTGTACCAACTATTTTTGTGATTTTCTAATATGAATGACATGCAATGCTATTGTCAACATATATGCATATGCAAAAGTTTCCCTTGGATGAATCTCACTGCGAGAGTTCCTTATTAGGTACGAAAGCAGACTAGGAGACAAGCAGACTCCCCCTGACTGTGTGAAGTGTTCAAATTGCCAATAATACTTTGTGCAAAATGCATATGATGATATGAATTTCTATATATGCAAAAAGTAGCAAATCTATGCATGATTTTTAGATTTACAATTGATGTGCAACACAGTGGATTGTCAAACACTTATTTGATCAGATTTAAGCACTTCAGCTTTTCAAGATGCATCACAAGTAGCAACTTAATGTATGCATAAACAATTTCACAACAAACTCTTCAGACATCATATAATCAGATCAGTTATTCCTTGAAGACAGACGAGGGGGATTAGAAACTCAAACACGGTCCGATGGGGGGCCGTAGGGGACAGCAAGCAGTCAATAAAAGACCGTTAGAGGGATTAAAAACGGTCCTAAAGTGGCTGCTAGCTTGATAAACTTCATTTTTTATTATTATATTATTTATATATATATATATTATTTTTATTTTATTGTAATCCATGACTTATTATGAAATGAATAACTGATGCCAATTGGAGAGGGGGATTTCTGTAGCCCATCTAAGAGTAGCCAAACTAGGTCCATCAGGACCAAACGAGACTCAGCTCATCCAAGTGACAGCCCCATAGGGCCCACTTAGGCTAAAAAGCTCAATAAGATTACTCGGGATCTCATCCTTCCTCGGTGGCCCTTAGGCTTGTAAGGCCCGAGCGTCGATCAGAACAGAGGAAGACCCATGCCCGAGTTATCCCCTCATCGGGATAGAGGTAAGCGCTCAGCTCCCACTCTGACCTGTCTTCATCCGAGCTATGCCTATCGCCCGGACAGGGTTGGCACCTTTTATGCTTGGACCGACCGACGATTGCTTATCCACGCTGCCGTTGAGAGCCCTTTATGAGCAAGAGTTTATGAGGATAAGAGACCTATGATCCCTCAAGGCTATGAAGATCCCACGATGAGGACGTAAAGATCCCACGATGAGGACGTAACTCCCGCCTGAAACTCCTCCGCTTACCGGACTCATAAGGTGAGCATGCTATATAAACATGGGACTCCCTCCAGTGAAAGGTAAGGGCAATACACGCCTAAAATCCCCTGAGCAGGAACCACTTCACCACCTTGGTGTAGGGGGATCTCGTGCACCTCTTTCTACCTCCCTCCCTATCTTCCACCATTGCTCTACTGACTTAGGCATCGGAGGGTTTTCCCCAGGGAATCTCCCCTGGGCCCCCTGATTCATTTCCCTTTCTCTACAGTTCACTGTTAGGTGATCAACTACCCAGCTCAGGAGCCGCGCGAGATCACACCCCTTCATCTGGCGCCGTCTGTGGGAAACGACCAAAGAGCCAGTATGGTGCCAAGAAGTTGAGGGAGGAGGTCCGCCGGTGACACGGGAAAGACCATGGTGGCGGCGGGAGAAGGCCCTTCTCAAGCCTCACAAAATCCCCCCTCTAATGCTAGCACACCGGCCGACGGACCACCCCCTCCCGCCACCGCGGTAGGGGTACCGCTTAACGGCGGCGCCGACGCCTTCCAAGCCCTCAACGCAAAATTGGATGTCCTCATGGAACTCATGAGGACTCAGGTGGCCAAGGACGGAAGGTCATGCGCCCCTCTAGAAAGCCCCCCCCCCCCCCCCCGCGAGAACGTGTCCCAGTACACCGCCGGAGGTCGGTTCACCCACTGAGGGCAGCAGCTTATTCGCAACAAGGCAGGAGGACCCTCACAAGCCCCCCCTCCGGAGCAAGAGGCCTCCTCCACACTGAAACGGGGTAAGCATGGGGCACGCCGTCCACTCCTGGAGACCGAAGTCCCCAGGGAGCGCCAGGACAGCCTGCCGTCACGCCCCCTCAGCCCTATGGCGCAACAACAGTCGGAGTTGTCCCTCCATCTACGAGAGTTCGAGAGGCGCTTCGCAGCATAGGAGCGTGCCTTACGAGCCTTGCAGAAGACCTCTCCACCAGAGGATGAGGAGAGATCCCCGTTCTCCGACCATATCTTGAAGGCAGAGGTATCTCTCAGAACCTCCATCCCGACCTTCAAGCCTGACGACGGCCAAGGTGACCTGGTCGACCACTTCGATAGCTTCGACGCCCTGATGACCCTTCATGGAGCGTCTGACGCCATCAAGTGCCGAGCCTTTGCGACCACCTTGGTCCAAGGCGCCCAAGCATGGTTCCGGGCCCTCGCCCCCGGATCCATCCGAGACTTCAAGCAGTTTGGGCGGGTATTCAAGGAGAGTTTCACCGGCAGCGGCCCCCCGAGGTCGGTAGCGGGGCTTTTGGCTCTCAAACAGGCTCAAGGGGAGAGACTTCGGGCCTACATCAACCGATTTAAGTCGGAAGCCTTGAGAATCCCCCATCTGGATGTAGCCTCGGCCATAACCGCGCTGACCGAAGACACCCAGGATGAGAACCTCCGTCGCGAACTTGTCCTCCACCCTCCCTCGACCCTTGCTGAGCTAGTGACTCTGGCATTACGCCATGCTGAGTGCGAAGAAGTTCTCAGCGCATGTCGAGGCGCAACCGGCTCGGGTCGGGAGGGGGACAAGAAGCGAGCACCCGAGTCAAGCTCGGGCCAAGGAAAGAGGCGGAACCGAGACGGGGAGCACAAAGAACCGTCCAGGAAGTATGAGCGGTACACTCCCCTAACCGCTCCAGTATACGAAATATATGAAGACATCAAAGGCTCGGGCCTCCTCCGCCAACCCGAGCCAATGAGGTCAAAAATCCGCAATCGTAGCAAACATTGCATGTTCCACAACGATCACGGGCATCACACCGGCGATTGCCATCAGCTCCAGGACGAGATCGAGCGCCTCGTCCGCCAGGGACACCTGTCCCGGTTTGTGGCCGGGCAAAAGGAGGACTGAGGCGCCCTAGAGGAAATTGACAATGCCCCTCGCGGGGTCCATATCAACGTCATCGCCAGAGGAGCTGCATCGGGAGGAGATAGTGGCTGAGGAAGGAAGCGTCATGCTGAGCGGGCGAGTCGAGCCATCGAGCCTCCCAAGGCCCCGCCGAGTGAGCCTCAGGTCATAGTCTTCTCCGACCGAGACCTGGAAGGGCTGACCACCCCGCATGACAACGTCCTAGTCATATCGGCCACAATAAACCAACTTAACGTAGACAAGATTCTAGTTGACAATGGAAGTGCCCCCGATGTATTATCCTATGAATGTTTCCTTAAGATGGGGGAGGATCCGTCTAAACTCCGCCCGATCGAACCCCCCTGTGCGGGTTCAATGGCCAGGCCACTTATCCCGAGGGAGCCCTCAGCCTGTCGGTTACTCTTGGCACCCCACCCAAAACCGTTACGGTTATGGCGGACTTCATAGTGATCAAGGGTATGATAGCGTACAATGCAATCTTCGGCCGAGGGATCCTCAGCCGAACGAAAGTAGTGCCTTCTACCTATCACCAAAGGATGAAGTTCCCCACCAAAAATGGATTGGGGGAAGTCCGAGGTAACCAGGCCATGGCCAGAAGGTGCTACAATATCTCGGTTGAAGCCACAAGGCCGGACGGGAAGAACATGGGCCCCCGGGAAGTCGAGGAAAAATCCGCAACCGCCGAGCCTGGAGGTGAATTGCTAGTAGTTTTCCTAAACGACGACCCGACCCTGGGAGTAAAGATTGGAGCCGACCTAACATCTGAAGCCCAACAGCAATACAAAGAGTTTCTTTCCGCGTACGTCTGAGTCTTTGCATGGTCTGATGATCAACTCCCTGGGATACCAGAGGAGAAGGTGATGCATAATTATGTGACACAAACTAGGATCTAAATTGCAAGCAATGCAACGACTTGGCAATGTCACACAAGCGGACTCACTCGCGTTTGGCACACTCGGATCCGTAGGTGGACCGATAATGGGGTGAGGATCCGAGGTTGGACCGGAGGTTTCAAGGATATGGCTGGCTTGGGGAGGACCCCTAAGGGCCAGGGATTACCCAAATTCACGGGCGGTCAGCACGCCGAAGGCGTGGGTTGAAGGGTCACTCTCACAACTCACCCGCGGTAGCCACTCAAATATAAGCAAATTCAGAACGGGCACTCACTCACCATCCGACGGGGTTAAGAAACAATACTAATTAAGCAAGGAAATTCAGCAAAGAGAAGTGTTCAGTGGCGCACCTGATCGGTGTGAAGACACCGATCCCGGCCGGAGACGAGGGCGAGCGAGGAAGAGTGGGCTTACCCGCACGCCGCGCTGGAGAAGCTTCCACCTGAAATTTCAGATTACATGCACTACGCCCCATGCAAGGGGGGGGATCTTGGAGAAGGGAAGCCAATGACTACACCCAAACACTACCTCCACACAGGGAGGGGCCTTCAGCCGGCCAAGCGGGGAGGGGAGAAACCGAGCTAGAAGCTAAAAAGGAAGCCGATGCCGGTTCTATCCGCTCTCTGCACTTCAGGACAGACAGTTGAATATCTTGATGCTGCGACCACACCATATTTTTGTTGATGACGAAACTAGTTGGAAATTCTTCGTAGCTAGGTCGGGATGACGCCTGAATTTTTTTTATTTTTTTGGTCACCGGTGCTGGTCGGGGTAGAGGCTCGAATAGGGTGGCAGGTCTTCAGTTCTGACTGCTTCAGCTTCACAACAGCAGGAAGAAGAGATTGCCACAAGCGCTCCAGAGCTCAGAATCAGGCACCGCTGGAGTCGTTGGAACTGTCGATGAGTCCTCTTCGAAGTGAGACCAACGGGGATGCCAAACGTTCTTGGAGTAGACCGGTAGAACTCGAACAATGAGGGGGTCGGAGCAGACTGATAAGAAGCAGAACCGCACACCCGGAGGAAGAAAATGAGAACTCTTGATTCAGGGTGCAAAACAGAGCTCCACTTCTTGATTCTAGAAGTAAACTTGTCAAAGAAGCTCCCGGCCAAGCCTCACCTCCAGATCTTCAAGAGAGTGGTCATGGTAGCTTCAGGAGTCAGCTTCAGGTTGCTCTTCAGGGAGGAAGTGCGCAGTCGGGGAAGATCGACTGCTCAGGACGGCCCCGAACTCAGAATGTGATGAGACCATCGCCGTTGCGAAGTAGACTGGACGACTATATGGTATGCCCTCTGAAGCTTCCAGGTGAAGACGTGGCAGCCTCTGCAACTGGGCGCTCCTCTGCTACCTGCGAACTGAGAACTGTAGGTTGAAGATGATGGGGGGAAATGGGGTATATGGGAGGGGAAATAGGGGTGGATGAGTGTGGGGAGAACCCTGGCTGTGAGGGGGTCTAGGAGGGGGTGTTCCAAGGTGTGGGAGGGGAAGAATGGGGTCTGAAAGGGGGTCTAACAGGTGGTGGGGGGAGGAGCTGCGAATTTGGGTGTTGGGAGGGAGAGGGAAAGGGTATTTGAAAATGGGTTTAAGGGTGGGATTAATTTTTTGGTCTTGGGGATGGGAAGGGGTGTGTGGGGAAGGTAAAGGGGGGCTTGGGGAGTGGGAATTCTCCCTTGGGAGATGAGAGGGTGCTTGGGGAAGGGGAGTGGGTGGTTGGTGGTTGGTGGTTGGAGGGTGGAGTATGGATTGGTGGAGGGTCTCTTGGGACTAGGGGTAGAGTAATGAGGGTTGGGGGTAGTTGGGAGGATGAATAATGAGGGGGAGAGAGAGGGTTGATGATGTGGAGGAGAGAGAGGGAGGGGAGGAGAGAGAGAGGGGGGCGCCCTCATCTTAGAGAGAGAGAGAGTGAGAGAGAGTGAGAGAGAGAGAGAGATAGGGGAGGGGAGCTTCTCACTCCACTCTAATGGCTTCTCACCACAAGAACAATTAGGTTGGACTAAATTCTCAGACTTCATTCATTGATTGATTCAAAATGGAGAGAGTGGGGTCCTATTTATAGGGATCCCACAACTTACAATAAGACCCTGACTTTTGGAGCATTGACAAATAACCAAGGGGAAGGGGGGCGCCCTTGGGCCTAGCCCAATGAATTGGGCCCATTAACTAATCTAATCAACCCTATGACACTTAACTTAGGTAGATGACTCATTAACCTAGGTACTAGACTCAAATAAAAGGAAAATTACAATGATATGACTCAAATAAAATAAGAAAATTATATGACTTGACTCAGAAAAATGTGACGGACACAATGGAATCATGCCGTTGAACAATCAGAGATGTGGAAAAATGTGAAGGACAAGAGATGCCCCCATCACATAAGCTCAACCTCGATCCAACCATCAAAGCCGTACAACAACGCAGAAGGAAGCACGCGCCAGAGAAGTAGGTGATCATCAAGGAGCAAGTCACCAAGGGGCAAAAGATTGGTCTTTTCAGACCGGTCCTGTACCCGACATGGCTGGCTAACGTCATCCTGGTACCAAAAGCTTCAGGAAAGTGGTGAATGTGCATGGACTTCACCGACTTGAACAAGGCTACTCCAAAGGACTGCTATCCGTTACCGAGCATCGACCAACTGGTTGACTCAACCTCGGGCAACGAAATACTCAGCTTCCTAGACGTCTATTCAGGTTACCATCAAATCAGAATGCACCCCGAAGACATAGAGAAGACCGCCTTTATCACCGACTTCAGAGTACACTGCTACACCCAGATGCCTTTCAGGTTGAAGAACGCTAGAGCCACGTACCAGAGGCTGGTCAATCATATGTTCAAGGGACAGCTCGATCGGAACATCGAGGCCTATATTGACGACATGCTCGTGAAGACCCCCAAGGTCGAGGACCACTTCGCCGACCTAGCGGAAACCTTCGACACCCTCCTGAAGTACAACATGAAGCTCAACCCTACCAAGTGCGCCTTCGGAGTAAGGTCCGGGAAATTCTTGGGCTTCTTAGTCACCCAACGTGGGATCGAGGCCAACCCCGACAAGGTCCAGGCCATATTGGACATCCGCCCACCCACCTGCATCAAAGATGTTCAACGCCTTACCCGGCGCATTGTCGCGCTCAGCAGATTCCTGTCCCGCGCGGCTGAACGATGCCTACCCTTCTTCAAACTATTGAGGGGGCCTAAAATGGTATCTGCTACATTCGCATGGGACGAGGAATGCCAAAAAGCATTCGTTGAGCTTAAGGAGTTCCTGGCTTCGCCTCCGGTGCTTTCCAAGCCCGTACCAGGTGAAACCTTGCATCTCTATCTCTCGGTGACTCCATCTACAGTTAGCTCGGTCCTAGTCAGAAATGACTCGGGAGTCGAGAGACCGGTCTACTACACCAGCAAGGTGCTCAATGAGGCTGAAAGAAGGTACCCCACAACCGAGAGACTCGTGCTAGCGTTGGTTACCTCGGCCAAGCGCCTCCGACCCTATTTCTAAGGGCACTCCATCACCGTGTTGACCGGTGAACCATTGAAGAGGATCATCGCTCACCCTGAAGCCTCGGGATGACTCGTCAAGTGGGCCATCATGCTCGGGGCCTACGATATATCGTATCGGCCTCGCTCAGCTATTAAAGGCCAGGCGCTCGCTGACTTCATCGCCGAGAGCACCATCCCGACTGAAGAAAGATCTTCGTCCGCGCCCGGGCGGACCTGGGAACTTTTCATCGACGAATCTGCCAACTCAGCCGGGAGCGGCGCCGGGATCATCCTAAAGTCCCCCGAAGGAGCATAGCTACAGTACGCCTTGAAGTTCAACTTCCAAGCATCTAACAACGCTTCCGAGTATGAGGCCCTCATATCGGGAGCCCGCATGGCCCGGCGGTTAGGGGCTGAGCGAGTCAGGATTCACACTGACTCCCAACTGGTCACTAGCCAGGTAAACGGCAGTTATGAAGCTCGAGAAGCACCGATGATCAAATACCTCCAGCTGGTCAAGACCGTGGCACAATAGTTCGAGAGTTTTGAGGTAGTCTGAATAGCTCGAGAGGAAAACTCCCGAGCGGACGCCCTCTCTTGGTTGGCCTCCTCTCTTGACCCCGAGGGTACTCGATCGGTCCTTCTCGAAGAGCTAGAGCGGCCGAGCATCGATTTGGAGCTCCTAGCTGTTGACTTGACCTCCCCAAGTGACTGGCGTACCCCATACCTATCGTGGCTCCAAGACTCTCAAGAGCCTCCCAACCCTCAGGAAGCCCGAAGATTGAAGTACCTAGCTCGGCGATTCGTCACTCTGGATGGCGCTCTCTACCGGAGATCCTTCTCCGGTCCTCTCTTAAAGTGCCTCGGCACCGACGAAGCCAACCGAGCGACCGAAGAAGTTCACAAAGGTCTGTGCGGAGCACATTTAAGAGGTAGGTCGCTCGCCAGGATCTTGCTACGGCTAGGTTACTGGTGGCCCACTCTGCAGCGCGACTGCTCAACCTACACACAACACTGTGACTGGTGTCAGCGATTTGACCACTTTATCCATCAGCCAGCAACAGAGCTCATCACCCTAGCCGAGCCTTATCCTTTCGATCGCTGGGGAATCGACATCCTCGGGCCATTCCCCACGGCCCAGGGCCAGAAGAAGTTCATTATCGTCGCCATCGATTACTTCACTAAGTGGATCGACGCCGAAGCCACAGCAAGGATCACCGAGACAGTCGTCTGGAATTTCGTCTGGAAGTCGATCATCTGTCGTTACGGCATCCCCCGAGTGATAGTGAGCGATAATGGTCGGCAATTTGATTCTCATTATTTCTGAGACAGATGTGCCAACCTAGGCATTCGTAATCACTTCACCTCGGTCACCCACCCTCAGGCTAACGGGCTGGTCGAAAATGCCAATAAGATTATCTTAAAAGGCATCAAGACTAGGCTCGGCAAAGCCAATGGCAGCTGGCTTGAGGAATTGCCAAACGTACTTTGGTCACACAGAACGACTCCCAAAATGGTAACCGATGAAAGCCCCTTTCAGCTGGTATACGGTACTGAGGCCGTGATCCCATTGGAGATTGGCAACCCCTCCCTCCGAGTCATCTGCTTCTCGTCCAAGGCAAACGACCAGAAACTGCTCGAAAACCTCGACCTAGCAGATGAAGTTCGAGAGATTGCCAACATCCGAGCAACGGAATATCGACACCGCCACACTCGATACTACAATGCCAAAGTCCGAGATAGACACTTTCAACCGGGAGACTTCGTCCTCAGGAAAGCCGAAGCCTCTCGACCACTTGAGGCGGCGGGCAAGTTATCCCCTAATTGGGAAGGCCCCTACCGAGTGGTCGAGACGCTCGGAAAAGGAGTATACCGTCTATCCACGATGAAAGGAGAGCTCATCCCTCGGACCTGGAACGCGACTACATTACGCAAGTTCTACTTCTGAATACTGAGCATTATGCAAATGACATGAGATAAAACAAAAGGCTCCTTTCTTTTATTCAAACAACTCGCTTGTACATCAGGAAGGCCGAAGCCAAGAAAATACATGTCAAAAAAGCAAAAAATCCATCTGGCGCCGCCGTATGAGCCCATCGCTCGACTGACTCGGTTGACCTTCCTACGTCCAGCCACTAACTCTGCCTCGTGTAGAAACTGGCTCGGATAAAGGGTAGTCGACCCCGTTGACTTGGGTAGCTCGGGACAAAGGTGACAGAGGGATTAGGAAGAAGAAGGCTACCTTCCAAGTTGAACTTGGAAGAGAAAGGGGAGAGGGAACGCATATGAAAGCATTCTCCCCGCCAACCTACCAACTCTTTGAAAAGAAGTGAGTGCAGGCACCCTCCGAAGAGTGAAAGAAATGAGGTGAAGAGCAGAAGAGGGAAAAAGAGGCTACGGGGGGGAGAAAGAAACCAGCAGAGCTGGACGAGGAGGCAGGGGAAAGCCCGAGAAGGAGGGAGCTTAATTGGCTTCCTCCTCCCCTCCATGGAGTGAGCAGGAAGGGACGGGCGGCAGGGATGCCTGATGCCCCCATCTGTCCACCATCTCGCCCCCCTGCAAGCGCCGCCAGAACTAATAAAAAGAAGACGACGTGCCTCCACACGTCGGACCTTCTTCAGACCCATCTGCCGGCCGTCGGACCTTCTTCAAACCCGAAGCAGCAAGGACTCCCTGCCCTCCGTCATCGACAGCTTCATCTTCCGGGGCGTCTTCCATGCTCCAAATATAACGGCACAACGCTACGTGAAGAAAGAATGAGGAAAGACTGTCAGGAAACCCCTAAGCAGTGGAGAGGAAGGGACGCCCTTCAGACCTTTTATAGGCGAAGGGAGGCTATTTGCCTTAAATGATTCTCTCCTCGAAAACACGCCAAAGGGATCTCTCCCTATGAATACTCACCTCAAACTTCTCATTTTCCACCCCAGCGGGACACACGAAGCGGCCAGGCATTCAAAGCATGAGAAAACGGAAAGACACCCTGTGAGACGCTCACCCAACCATCAGACGAGATCCACGCAGAAAGTATCGGCTCTTTCCAACCACTGCAGATACACTGAACAAAATACGGCAATGGTGATACGGAACAGATAAGTCTTCATCATAACGCTATTACCTTATCTATTTTTCTACACAAAAGAGGAAGTTTTTTCTTCAAAAAGGAAAAAGACATATAAAAAGAGGAAGCAAAGCAGATACATCAGGCCTCCGGCCCACCTTGAAGCCCGAAAGTGGAGGGCTCAAACGGTCTACCTCCGGCATCCTCGGCGACGGTCAACCCTGGCACTGACCCCACCGGCATGGGAACTGCCTCGGTTGCGTGCCCTCTCGAGGCATCTGGAGTTGGCGACCCCTCGAACGAAGAGCCCATGTGATCCTCTTCATCCTGTGCCGAAGCAGAGGAATTGGAGGATGACAAGTCCGAGTCATAGCGTTGCCCGGACGGGAAGTCAACTACCCCAGACGCCTGCTCCGCAGCATAAGAGACGGCCCGGTCGTAGCCTTGCTTGAACCCCTTGCGGATGCCCCAGCGAAGTGCTAACTCATAGTAGGGGAGGGCAGCCTCCTTAAGGTCGACCCGGTAGGCCTCTGAGCTTTTGTACTGCTCGAGAGCCTCTGCCCCGGCCGATCCCACCCTACCAGTGAGCTCGGCCTTCTCCCGCTCCGCCTCGGTTGACTTACGCTCGGCCTCAGCCGTCCACTTTTCGACCTCCGCCACCTACTTCTCCGCCTTGGCCCGATCAGCCTTGGCCTCCCGCTAAAGGCGCTCGGCTTCCTCCGCTCGATCTACCAGCTCTGCACGTTCGGTCTCCCACCGGCCATCCAGCTCAATGCGTGCAAGGCGCTCCTCTTCAAGAAGCATGTTCTTCCTCTCGAGCGATTCGTGGGCCTTAGCTAGCTGCTCGGTTATCGATCGGGTATCCACCTGTCTTGACCGCACCAGCTCCATGACTGAGGAAAGCTCCCGCCGAAGCCTGTCACGCTCCTCGGTAAGCCGAGCCAACCTCCTGTCAGACCCACCAAGGGTCCAGGCCAGGTTCGCTCGCTCCCACTCCGACCGAGCGTACGCTTCTGCCAGAGTGGCCCCCATCTGGGCCAGGGCCAGGCCGCCCTCCATAACCCCAGCGAGGGCCGTGGACAGAGAGTACTACCTACCTCCCCCCCTCACCTTCGCAGCTATACCACGGCATACCCGGTGCAGAGGGCCCGAGATACCAAGCCTCTCCAAGGCCGCCGGAACAGAAAACCCCCCATCGTCCGGCGCCCCACCGAGTGGCTCGGACCAAGCCCCGGCCTCGGTCGCCTCTCGTGCCTCGGCCAGATTTTCTTGCAGCCCCCCAACCTGGACCGGCTCGGCACCTGCACCACCGCCTGAAGCGCCAGCCTCAGCCACGGCCCCAGCATCCCCCGCCTCGGCCACGGCCCCCTCGGCTCCTACAGAGGGGAGAGCCAGGCCAGCGCCGTTGCCAGTAGCAAGAGCAGCCCCGGCCCCCTCGGCTCCGGCCGAAGGAAGAGCCGAGCCCGCATCGTCGCCGCCCGTAGGAGCAGCCCCAACCTCCTCGGCCCCCTCTTGCTCGGTGGGTGGGAGAGCTCGCCCGGTAGGGTCGGCCCCATCATGCTCGGCAGAGGGGCGAGCCGCGGCAAGGTCACCTCCGACTGCGGGTACGACCCCGGCCTTCTTGGCCCGCTTCCTGGCCCTCGCAGCGGCCCGGATCATGCCTTCCACGTGGTCCTTGCGCTTGGACCCCTGCGGCCTGGAGGATTCGCCCTGGGCCTCCCCCTTGCCCTAATCTCTAGTTCGGGAGCGACCCGTGGGAGCAGCAGATTCATCAGCAGCCGAGTCATCACCAAGCTCGATCACCTCTGCGGCCTCCTTCAAAGCCTCCCACCTGGTGTCTGCACAAAGAAGAAGACATATTCAGGAAAAGAAAAATGATCCCAACATCCAAAGGAGAACCTAGTTTGTGGCACCTGAGCCCGACAGATGCAGCCGCGTAAGAAGACACCGCTCGATATTCTCTGGAGTAACCAGCTCTTCGGTGGATTGGCGGTGCTTCAGCAAGATAGCCGCATATTTCTCCACATGTGGAGGGAACTCATCCTGCCTGGGAGGGATATTCGGGTGAAAATTGAGGATTACTAGACACCTCCAAGTTTCCTCTACTGAACAAATCCCCACCCATAAGAATTGAGTTTTCCACCCCTTATGCGAAGAATCCTTCACCACCAAGGAGATACAGCTCCTATTCCGCCTCGCCTGGATGAAATAGAAACCCTTCCCGGCCGAAGGATGTGCTTTCAACTCAAAGAAATAGTGAAAGAGGTCCAAAGAAGGAGGAACCCCACACTGGCGGCAGAGAATGTGGAAGGCGGAAAGAAGGAGATAAGAATTGGCTACCAACTAAATGGGCGCCAACAGGAAAAAAATTGAGAAGCTGAAGAATGAAAGGTTCGAAGGGAAGGTGAAACCCACCCTTCCACGATAGAAGGAAAGTACAGGTGTGGCCTGTATGAGAGTCCAGGCTCGTCTCGTGTGGAGAAGCCGTGACAAAACAGAACTTGTGGGGCAGGTGATACTGGTGCTCCAGCCTTCTCACATCCTCCTCCCCCAGTTCACTGTAGTTTGGAACCGGCGCCTTCACCACCGGCTCGTCCTCCCACTCCTCAGCATCCGAGCGCTGGTCCGTCATGGAATCCGGAGAAGAGTTTGAGGAAAGGCGATCTCGGGACCCCGAAGATTCCGGGGGAAGAGGAAGCCGCCGGACTGCCTCTGCGGTTATCTCCGCTAACTCCACGAATGCCGCTGCAAGCCTCTGCTCTTCCGTCGTGCCCTCACGACGCATTGAAGAGCCCAAAATCAAGAACGGAGGAGAGCCAAAACCCTAAAGATGGAGGAAGTCTGGAATGACAGCAAGCGCCCAACGCCTATATCCCCACACGGGAGGCGGCGCGTCGTTCCGACCTCCGAGAAAAGGGGGCCCCTTCAGTTCAAATCCGTCAGGATCATCATTATTACGGGCCCAAGTGACCACAGCACGTGGCTTCCTAACACCGCCAGATCTCCACCCACCTAAGCCACCCTGGTCTAAAACCCCAACAGCTACTCTTCCGAGCTTACTAAAGCTCGGGAGTAGGAGGGGGACAAGTGGAGAGGGGATTTCTGTAGCCCATCTAAGAGCAGCCAAACTAGGTCCATCAGGACCAAACGAGGCTCAGCTTATCCAAGTGATAGCCCCATAGGGCCCACATAGGCTAAAAAGTCCAATAAGATTACTCGGGATCTCATCCTTCCTCGGCGGCTCTTAGGCTTGGAAGGCCCGAGCGTCGGTCAGAACGGAGGAAGACCCATGCCCGAGTTATCCCCTCATCAGGATAGAGGCAAGCGCTCAGCGCCCACTCCAACCTGTCTTCATCCGAGCTATGTCTATCGCCCGGACAGGGTTGGCACCTTTTATGCTCGGACCGACCGACGATTGCTTATCCACGCTACCGTTGAGAGCCCTTTATGAGCAGGAGTTTATGAGGATAAGAGACCCATGATCCCTCAAGGCTATGAAGATCCCACGATGAGGACGTAAAGATCCCACGATGAGGACGTAACTCCCGCCTGAAACTCCTCCGCTTACGGGACTCATAAGGTGAGCACGCTATATAAACATGGGACTCCCTCCAGCCTTCAGTTCAAATCCGTCAGGATCATCATTATTACGGGCCCAGGTGACCATGGCATGTGGCTTCCTAACACCGCCAGATCTCCACCCACCTGAGCCACGCTGGTCTAAAACCCCAACAGCTACTCTTCCGAGCTTACTAAAGCTCGGGAGTAGGAGGGGGACAAGTGGAGAGGAGGATTTCTGTAGCCCATCTAAGAGCAGGCAAACTAGGTCCATCAGGACCAAACGAGGCTCAGCTCATCCAAGTGACAGCCCCATAGGGCCCACTTAGGCTAAAAAGCCTAATAAGATTACTCGAGATCTCATCCTTCCTCGGCGGCCCTTAGGCTCGGAAGGCCCGAGCATCGGTCAGAAGGGAGGAAGACCCATGCCCGAGTTATCCCCTCATCGGGATAGAGGCAAGCGCTTAGCGCCCACTCCGACCTGTCTTCATCCCAGCTATGCCTATCGCCCAGACAGGGTTGGCACCTTTTATGCTCGGACCGACTGATGATTGCTTATCCACGCTGCCGTTGAGAGCCCTTTATGAGCCGGAGTTTATGAGGATAAGAGACCCATGATCCCTCAAGGCTATGAAGATCCCACGATGAGGACGTAAAGATCCCACGATGAGGACGTAACTCCCTCCTGAAACTCCTCCGCTTACGGGACTCATAAGGTGAGCACGCTATATAAACCTGGGACTCCCTCCAGTGAAAGGTAAGGGCAATACACGTCTAAAATCCCCTGAGCAGGAACCACTTCACCACCTTGGTGTAGGGGGATCTCGTGCAGCTCTTTCTACCTCCCTCCCTATCTTCCATCATTGCTCTACTGACTTAGGCATCGGAGGGTTTTCCCCAGGGAATCTCCCCTGGGCCCCCTGATCCGTTTCCCTTTCTCTATAGTTCAATGTTCGGTGATCAACTACCCAGCTCAGGAGCCGCGCGAGATCACGCCCCTTCACCAATTAATGCATGCAGGGAAAGCGCCAAACACGGATCTCATGGCTCCAAGTCCACGCAGTGTACCTGGCACTGTCAGAATTCCAGAGGGAGCGGCTAGCTGCCATGGGATTCGGAGAGTTCCTAGGCATGGAGGTCGCGCGGTTGGAAACCGCCCTCCTATACGCGCTGCACGACCGATGGGACCCGGTCAGCTGCGCCTTCCTGTTCCGGTGGGGTCATATGATCCCGACACTATAGGACGTGGCGCGCATCACTAGGCTACGAGTGCACGGCACACTGGTGAGCGGGAGGACGTTGACAGACTACCGGGAGCTGGCCCAGAGGCTACTGGTCTTGGAGCTACTGAGACCAGAGCGCCAGTCCATGATCCTACCGAGAGCGAGGCTGCAGGAGGGCCTGGGCTTAAGGGGTGCTGGGATCGCGGTTGGAGAGCTGCCAGAGCAGCACCTGTGGAGGCTGACAGACCAAGCACGCGAGCGGGTAGCGGCCACACCAGGACTCGAGGCGGACGTCATCTTGTGGAGGTTCCTGATGCTCCTGTTTGGTAAGCTGCTATTCACCACCTGGGCAGACGGGGTGAGCTGCAAATTGTTGCCCCTGCTGGAGGACGTGGACCGGATCGGGGAGTACGCGTGGGGCGCTGCGGTACTCACCTTCCTCTTCGACACTCTCAGCTCCATGAGCCGGCGCACGATGCTCGGCGGGTTCTCCCTGCTACTTCAGGTACGACTCAATCCCTAAAATGCTTGTGCAATTGCTATACATTCTTTAAATACTATATGCTAACACTTATTGGAATATAATGCAGGTGTGGGCCTACGTGTACCTCCCAAGACTGGGGAGAGGACAGGAGGTGTACCCTGACCGGCTGCCCCTTGCAAGACGGTGGATAGCACCTCGGGAAGTGGGCTCCTCGCGTCGTCGGGTTTGGATGATCTAGGACAACCTCGACGCTTTACCCTATGCCTCGGTAAGATCTAAACTTGAGCTTTGTGTAAATGTGATTATGTGCTTGTATGCTAATGCAATTGCCTATTTGACAGGTTAGGTGGACACCTTACCAGGGAGAGGGACACGAGGGCCAGCCATGGGTGGTGGCAGTCCTAGCGTATGCTAGATGGGACATTTGGCTTCACTGCATGAACGTGGTGGAGCCACTCCACTACCGACTGGTCACGAGGACCATAGGTGTTCATCAGGGGGAGGTAGAGTTCTCGGATCACGAGAAGCCGGAGGAGCGCATCGGACGCCACGCACACGGGCTAGCAGGGGAGATTGACTGGATCACATGGGCAGCGGACTAGATCCAGGACTGGACTGGACTTGGGAGAGTGGTGCGCTCCCAAGCTGAGAGCGACGAGGCTTACCTTATGGCCTACACCCGGCGCTATGGAGACCAGGTCTTCCGTGGCGCGCGACGACAGGTACGACTCTAGACTCATGCTTTCTAACATGCTTATGATTACAATGCATTGACACTTGACCTTCTACATGTAGCTCGACCCCCAGGGATGGATCACCGAGCTCCAAGGGTTGCTTCACTCTACCGTCCAACAGTGGGACGAGCTTCAGTGTTCCCTGGACCTCCTGGCAAGTTCTTCTCAACCCCCGACTTAAAATGTTATGCTATGCTTATGAAACTGACATGCCCCTATTTTGCAGCGTGCTGAGGGAGCCCAGCGTCGGGGAGCCGACACGCCATCTTCCTCTTCCCAGCCGCCTGCGGATCGGGCCGAGCGGGACGCAGAGTTTGCCCGGGCAGTGGCACGGGCCGAGGAGGCCGAGGCCGTGCTCGCCGAGAGGTTAAGCAGATCGCTCTTCTTTTTTCTTTTCTGAATTTTATGATTACAACTTGCAAAATAATTTATAAGATGAATGCATGTGCAGGAGAGGGAGTTGGCAGCAGCGCTGAGTGAGGCCACTCGGTAGAGAGAGGAGGCAGAGCGTTCCCAGGTAAAGGCAGAGCACTGTCGGATAGAGGTAGCAGCGGCGGACCGATATCGGTCTGAGGTAGAGTAGGCTCGCCTAGCGGCGGCGGAGCTGCGAACAGAGGTGCGGGCACTGAGGGAGGCCCTACGACTTCTGAGTGGCAGATCAGAGCGCAGCCGGAGCCAGAGTGTCGTGCCGAGCGTTGGTTATCAAGACCACCTCACGGCTTCCTCTGACCATCGGAGGAATGAGGATGAGGAGCGTCGGCGACGCCAACGTGAGGAGGGGAGCACCTCCATGGCACCACCAGCAAAGTGCCATGAGGGCTCAGGCGAGAGCGGCGGCCCAGGGGAGGATCAGGCCTAATGTACTACATGCGACTCATGTACTTTTGTTATAGATGCTATGATATGACATGTTTTTTTCAATTTTGCAAATGTGTGCATGCTGACACTGACCGGCTGACAACGAATCCTAGACTAACGCGGGAGAGTGAGAGAGAGAGATGGAGAGACCCAAATAGAATTGGTGCAAAGAAATAGGAAACTAAGGTAGCAGAGAGAGAGACGGTCGGGCAAATGACCGCTCCAAGGACTCGACGGCCTCACAGTAGACCGTTGAAGGTGTCTGATCATGAGCTCAAAATAGGTCCTAAACGGTCTTGACTAGACTACAGAACTTGGGAGACGGCTCTTCCATGACCGTTTTATCTGAGAAACGGCATTCGAAAGACCGTTTAGGCTACCAGAGAGGCGAAGTGTGGAAAAGGCATAAAAATGGTCCATTGAAGACCGCTATTAAACCCATGCGGTCGCCCGATAGACTGCGGTTTAAGAAACTATGGTAGCTCCGATCGGGACTCTCTTGGAGAGTCCCAAACCATGGGTAGGGAGTCCTAATCCGTGCTAAAGCCTATCTTAACCCGTTTTGGGGCTATCCTACCTCAATCCTAATGGGATTAGGCCAAGTGTTTGGGCTTCATAAGTAAGGGGACACCTTAAACTCATTTCTCACACAACACCCCTCTTCTAGGTCTTGAAAACCTTGCTAAACCTTCCCAAATCATCATGAAGAGGGCTCTTGAAGGAAGCTTCATGGGTGAGGTTGCTTACCACGGGCCAAAATCGGCCAAAAAAGAGTACGGGGTGCTACAGAGGTTGACCGCCATCCCTGGGCATCTGAGCTCCATCTCCTTGAGAGAGGTAAGTCAAAGCAACTTCTTTTATTTCATTCGATTTTCCTCATAAGGCTTATATTTCTTCCTCTCTTCTTCTATTTTGTTTGCTTTCTCCTTCTCATTACCTCAGCTCCTTCCCGGCCCAAGGCGCTATTCCACCCTGAAGTGGATGTCTCCCATGATCTGTGAGCTCCCTATAGCAGTGATATCCATCTTAAGGGCCTGGCACTTGCACCCTCTTTTAATTCTGGCCAAAAACTACCCCAAGCTTTCATTGGATTGGCACAGCATCACAGCCCTAGTAGAAGTATGGCATCCCCAGACGCATACCTTTATCTTCCCCTCCTTTGAGGCCACCATTTTATTAGAGGAGGTAGAGACTTATCTATCCCTTCCTAGATCTAAAGTTTGTGAGGAAGACTTAGTTTGCCATACTGTTGCCCCTATAGATCCTACCCTCATTCTAGGGGAGTTCCTACCCAGTACTAAGGATATCCGCACCATAGTTGGCTCACACCACATCCATTTGTTACCCCTGAGCCAGTGGGTCATAGCCCATTGTAAGAACAAGTGTGGGTGGGATGAGGCCATAGCCAAAGCTATTTCTATCTATCTATGTGGTGCCATACTCTTCCCTTCTGTCGACCATGTCTTGGACATTTCCAACCCTAGCACCATTAGTGGACTGTGGCGGAGTCTTTCTATTTCTCAGGCCGTCCTTTCCTACCTGTACGAGGGTCTTAGCTCAGCTGCCCTAGGGGGCCCACTCTTTGGCTCTATGATCCTTCTTGAGTGCTGGATGGGGGTCAGGTTAAAGTTCATACCTAGGGAGGATATCACTTCTATCAGCCATATCTTTGGGAGCCATCCACTCTTCTTCATTGGCGGCGCCTTCTAATTCTCTTAGTAGGTGGAGTGTCGGACCGCGGACAAGAAGACTAGGGATGAATGGCGCCTCTACATCAACACTCTACCCCTGGACCGGTTTCTGATGTGCCCATCCTTCCTCC
Source organism: Amorphophallus konjac (assembly GCA_022559845.1). Lineage (NCBI taxonomy): Eukaryota > Viridiplantae > Streptophyta > Magnoliopsida > Alismatales > Araceae > Amorphophallus > Amorphophallus konjac. The sequence continues at coordinate 422,152,094 of CM040121.1, read as the reverse complement.
ATGGCACCACCCTCAGGCTTCCTAGGAGGCTTGGGCTTGACTTAAGGCTCATGGGGAATACACGTTGGCGATATATAGCCCCCATAGGTGCTTTCTACAAGTTGGATTTTCTCGCACTACAGTTCCAGTGCTACCCCACCTTCCTGCACTATAGGCGAGGAAACTCGGGACGGAGGAGGACGAGCAGGCAGTCAGGAGTGCCTTGATCATGTGGGAGGTCAGCAGGGTGCGCACCCTACCAACGGAGGTGACAGAGCTTCAGGAGGAGTACCAGGCCTATGTGAGAGAGTTGCGTGAGATTCGACCTCACGGGGATGCCCGATCAAGGATTGAGTGATTTTTTTTTAATGATGTATAGAGACCCATGAATTGATCTTGATTTGCTTGATTTTGAATAAAGGAATGGGATGCTTTGATTGAATAAAATGTAATTTTGGCCTTCCCGTCTTTCTGTTTTGTGTGGATTGAGGTATCTTCTAGGAAAGGACTCAGCCTAAGAAAGGACCGCTGAATGAATAAAATGGTCGGTATTTGACCACCAATTTAAGGGAATGGCCTTAACTAGACTGCACAACAGATAGATATTAGGAATTTAGATTTAAGGGTCTTCGGGGAAGAAGACGGTCTATCGAGGGACCGTTAGAAATTAGAACGGCTAAAGAAGGATCGCCTAAAAAAAGTAAGTGGTCATGAGTAGACTGCGTACCCAGAGCGCAAAGGAGAGCCAGAGGGCTCATGAGTGATGATTCTGGGAAATGAAGGCGGCCTCCTAGAGGCCATCTAGAAGAATGAAACGATTATATTATGACCGCTTGAGAGGATTAAAATGGTCGCCGATAGACCGTCTATATGTAGATGTCAGAATCGCTCATAGACCCGTCTCTGCACACATACTCAAATAAAAAATAGGTTAAATCTGTTTTAGGCTTAACCCCTTGCTTGCAGCAAGTTAGGAAATAACCAATTCTTCATTTTTGGTCAAGGGGGCAAGCCTTATTAAATAGGCGAAATGACATAAGGAAAAGGATGCAATGCAAGTCATGAAATGCAAATCAAGATGATGATGATTTTTTTAAGAGTATTTGATTTTTTTTGTTTTTTTATGTTGAAAATATTTGACTTTTTTGGGTTTTAAAAATATTTAATTTTTTTGGGTTTTGAAAATATTTGATTTTTTTTAGTTTTGAAAATATTTGATTTTTTGGGTTTTAAAAATATTTGATTTTTTTGTTTTGAAAATATTTGAATTTTTTGGGTTTTGAAAATATTTGATTTTTTGGGTTTTGAAAATATTTGATTTTTTTTTTGGGTTTTGAAAGCTAACTCAAGCTAAGTAATGAGGACTTTAACCTATGTCACTGGGAACCTTCTGAAACACAGCGTGTGCTTAAGGTGACAACCTCCTGGCTAGGGGTCCAATTCGCATGGCGATGTCTCTCCCAGGGCCATACCCAGGGTGGGATCTAGTCTTCAAGGAGGAAGTTGAAGAGTAGTGGGGGTAAGCCTTGCATTGGGACGCGAGGTGTCAGGACTCGACTCCCTCCCAGGGCACCACCCCTCAAAGAGTCAGTGTATTGTGTTCGGGGGATCAAACTTTCACTAGCACACATACGCCCGGGTTTGCGATGACCCGCGGGGACTTCGCCGCTCTTGTCGTGCTTATAATTCATAATTTTTCTTTTAGGTACACCCATGATGCTGCACAACCCTTCACCGTTTTACGCGAACCTCGACTCTTGCCTTAGGAGAAGCAGGCCCGATTACTAAGATCAAGAGCATTTTTCATGGTGCTTTTCTTTTTTTCTTCTTCTTTTTTTTTTTGGAAAATTGCCCCTATTTGAGACCGCTCTCGTATTGGGGAAGTGCCTAGGTTGGTTATCTAATCTAATCCCTCAACCTCTTGCCCCTACGCTTGGCCGAAGAGAGAAAAGCAAAAGACCTTCACCTCCCCCCGAGCATGGCCGAAAGAGAAACGGTGTTATACAAAAGGAGACCTTGACCGAGGGGTGTCGTGTAGTGTGTGGATGTTGTGTTAAAGAATTTTCTCTAATGACTACGGGAAGGTTGCCTCGCCACCTAGCCATCGTTAGCCAGACTCTTTTAAGGATAAAAACACTTAAGATATAGCCCATTCCACGTGTGAGGCAAATCCTCACCCTCAGCGTTAACCAAACGATAAGCGTTCCTAGGATAAACCTCTTTGATTACAAACGGACCCTCCCAGTTGGGTTACAGCTTGGACCTAGGACCTCCTGATCTACTGAATTTGTATTTCAAAACCATGTTACCCACTTAAAATTTTCTTTTAATGACCTTCTTTTGAAAATGACGCGAGACACGCTTTTGGTAAACAGAGACATGATTGGCCGTATCAGGCCTCTTCTCATCCAAGAGTTCCAGCTGGACTAGCAACGCCTCTCGGCGTCCGTCGAGATTAAGTTCTTTGTCAAGCTGCACTCATAGGGAAGGAATCAAAATCTCATACGGTACCGCCTCCATCCCATAAGTGAGAGTAAACGGAGTTTGCCCCGTGGGAGTGCGGACAGAGGTGCGATAGGCCCATAGAGCTTCTATTAATTTATCGGTCCAGTCAGCGAATTTATGTGACTCGCATGTTTTCTTGATAATTTTAAGAAGAGTCTTATTGGTGGCCTGGGCTTGGCCGTTGCCTTGGGGGTAGTATGGTGATGAATGATGCAATGAAATATTGAATTTCTTACAGAGGTCCTGGAGTTCTTGTGACACAAATTGAGGTCCGTTGTCGGTGATGATGTCGCTTGGCACTCCAAACCGCGAAATGATGTTCTTCAGGATGAAGCGGTAAACTGTGGTAGCCTTGATCTCCGCGTATGCTTCAGCTTCAGCCCACTTGGTGAAGTATTCAGTAGCGGTAAGGATGAAAAACTTTTGCTTGGTCTGAGAATTAAGATCACCTAGTGGGTCAACAATGTCAAAAGCCCACATGGAGAATGGCCAAGGAGGAGAAATAGGATGGAGAGATGAAGCAGGAGCATGAACCTTATCAGCATGGAGTTGGCACTGAAGACACCTGCGGACATAGGTGGAACAATCTTCTTCTAGGGTTGGCCAGTAATAGCCCTGCCTAAGAATCTTCTTCGCCAAGGCCTGACCATTAACAAGCCCCCCACACTCACTCGAGTGAGCTGCTTCAACAACTTTCCAAACCTCATCATTGTCTAGACACCTCATAAGAACTCCATTAAGAGCACGCCTATACAATTATCTCGCAATGATTGTGTATCTGGAGGCGACTCTTCTAATGGCCTTGCGCTGCTCGGCGTTGGTCGATTCTGGGAATGAGCCATCCCTGCAATATTACTCAATTTCGTGATACCAAGGCAATTCCTCCTCTTCTAAGATATCCTCGAGCTCTATTAAAGATACTTCTTTCAAATCCCCCAACTCAGCCTTCTTCTCTACGGATTTCTTAAGGTTATCAAACCAGGGGTCCTGAGGGGAAGGAGCATCTAACCGCTGGACCACAATGGTTTCAGTGGAGCGACTGAGGGGGAAGGTGAGGGAAGAAGCAAGCGATGCGAGTGCATCGGCAAGAATATTCTGAGATCGAGGGTGTGAATGTAAATTAGCTTATGGAATTTCTTAGCCAAGAGCGTGACCATATCTTGATAAGGTTTGAGCTTAGGGTCACGAGTGCGATAGGTAGAGAGAACCTGGCGTAGCACCAACTGAGAATCTCATATAATGTTCAAGTATTGCGCGCCTAGAACATAGGCGTGCTTCAATCCGGCAAGGAGAGCCTCATACTCGGCTATATTGTTGGTAGCAGGAAAAGAGAGCTGGTAGGCGATGGGAATAGTCACCCCCTCTGGAGTGAGGAGAACAGCGCCGATCCCTCGGCCCTGAGAAATAAGTGCACCATCAAAGTGCAGGGACCAGAAAGGCTGATGAGTGAGCACAGCAAGATGTTCATCGGGGAACTCGTCCAGGATGGAATCTGTACAAGGGATAGGTAAGTGAGCGAGATGTTCAGTAATAGCGTATCCCTTGATTGCTTTCTAAATGATGAAGGTAATATCCAATTGAGAGAGAAAACTCTGCCAGCGGGCCAACCTACTAGAAAGGATGGGTTTCTCTAAGAGATAGAGGATTGGGTCCATTCTAGAGATCAACTTGACTTCATGGGCCAGGAAATAGTGTTTCAATTTTTGGGCTACCCAAACTAAGGCTGCGCCGGTCTTCTCCATGGCGGTATACTTAGCTTCTGCAGGATTGAACAACCTACAGAGGTAGTAGGCTGCCCTTTCTTTCCCTTCGTCGTCCACTTGTGCCAGGACAGCTCCTAGGGAGTCCTCAATAATAGAAATGTATAAAATTAGGGGTTTTTCGGGAACAGGGGGTTGCAAAACTGGGGTATTAGACAAATAATCCTTCAAATCATCCTACGCCTTTTGACATTGTTCATTCTATTCAAATTTGGCTCCCGCCTTCAGCAGTTTGTAGAATGGGCGGCACCTTTATGAATGTTGAGATATAAACCTTCGGATGAACTGCAAACGCCCAATCAGTCCTCAAAGCTCAGTAATGTCCTTAGGCGGTGGCATATCCATAACGGCCTTTGTCTTGTTCGGATCGATTTGAATCCCCCGCTTGCTAACTATGAAACCCAGTAACTTCCCTGATGATACTCCAAACACACATTTCTTTGAGTTCTTTTTCAATTTGTACTCCCTAGCCCTTTGTAACAGCTTGGCCAGGATAGTAGGGTGCTCTTCCTTCGACTTTGATTTCACCAGGATATCATCCACATACGCTTCCATATAAACATGCATCATATCGTGGAAGATTATCATCATCGCCCGTTGGTATGTGGCACCCGCATTCTTCAGTCCAAATGGCATGACCACGTAGCAGTAGGTGCCCTAGGGTGTGGTGAACGAGGTCTTTTCTTGATCCTCCGGAGCTAGATGGATTTGGTTATACTCTAAATATCCATCCATAAATGAGAGGGCTTCGTACCCGGCCGTGTTGTCCACCAACACGTTGATATGAGGAAGTGAAAAATCATCTTTAGGACATGCCTTATTCAAGTCCCTGAAATCGATGCAGATTCATACTTTTCCATCCTTTTTCATCACAGGGACTATATTTGTCACCGATTGAGGATATAAAACAACCCTAATGAACCTAGCCTTATGCAATTTATCCACTTCTTCTTTTATCCTCAAGGCCATATGAGGGTGGAATCTCCTTGATTTTTGCTTAACGGGTGTTGCCCCTGGTTTGAGTACAAGTCTGTGCTTCACCAGGGCGGGGTCAAGGTTTGACATGTCCTCGTAAGACCAGGCAAAGGAATCGATGTACTACCTTAGGACCTGGACTAACTCCTCTTCAACCTGAGGAGGGAGGTTAGCGGAGATGATTATGAGCCTGGGATCCTCTCCTGTTCCAAGATTAATTTCTTCCGTGGGTTCATCCACTGCTGATGACGGTTCATCGAACCTCTTCAAGCCTTGTGCGTACAAATTGACAGTGTCATCCACGTTGCCATCCTCATAATCGATCGGGTCTTTCTCATCTATGATCTCGTAAACACCTAACCCATCATCGCTCCATACCCCATCTAGATCTTCATCATCCTCTAGGACGATGGCTATTTCTACAAACTCGGGACATTTAACGAGGGCATGACAGCGTTGGGCAAGATCCCGGAGGAACCTATCATGAATGGCTTTAGAATAGCACGTCATTGGGCGCGTAGCAAGCGTGGAAGGGTGGGAAACACTGGAACGAGATCCTACTTCACTAGACCCAACCGACTCTACTTCCCTAGACTCAACAAACCCTACATCTAACCTAGAGGATAGAAATGATGTGTCTCTGTGATTTTGATGATGTTAATATTATGTCTCATTATATATGTGAATATGTTAGTCATTAATTCTGTCAGATGACATAATGAATATATGAGAATGTATGATGTACAGTTAGAACAAGTTATGAAGGTGAATCAAAAAGTCAACGCAGGTCAACGAGGTCAAACGCCACTGATCTAGTCAAAATGTGAGTCAGATCTTAAAAGATTATCTCTGACATACTCTCGAGCACCTGAGATGCATAAGGGCATACGGTAATGTCTCTCACATGAGGACTTTAAGTCACGCCCGAAGCACGAGCTCATGGGAATAAGAGTATCAATGATTGGCACGTAATCCAAGGGGAGCATCTTCTGCCACTTGGATCAACATTCCATCTACACCTGACGCGTGGCTTCTTTGGAAAAGGCGGGAATGAGCTCTCCACATGCCCAAGGCGTGAACTCATGGGACCCTGCCTGATGCCTTATATAAAGGCCACTTCTGTGATCAAAGAAATTGAACATCACAATGGAGAAGATAAAAAGAGCAGAAGGCAGAGAAGAGATGACTGAGAGGAGGCAGGTGTTGACACCCTTTTTTACCGATAAGTTGACTAGTTCCGCTTACTCCCATTTGTTGATGTCTCGAGTTGTCCATCACTCGTTGGGGCTATTTTTCAGGCATGTCTTGGGCCAGTTTTATGGGTAGCCTCCCTCCCTGGCTAGGTTTATTTCAATTCTGGGCTTAACGGGCCTTGGTTTTGGTTGATTGGGCTTTTTTATGAGTTTCAACACCCATGTACATGTACGGTGCATCCCTGGCCGCTCAATCAATGTGCGGTTGCCTGTGGACCATCCATCTATTTTGGAATATTTTGGTTGATTTTCTAAATTTTCACCGACAAGCAGTTATGCGGTCCTCCTCTAGCCTTTCAACTTAATGGACGGACGGATGGTAGCCGCTCATCTCTCAGAGTCCTGTGCTTGGTGGTTTTCTCAGATAATTATCCAATTAATTTATTTATCACCGACAAGGCTAGAACGGTTTGTCTTTGGCCGCTCTACCTTTGAACGGTCTCGGATGAGCCGTTCATGTGTTAGAGTCCAATGGCGAAGATTTCGGTCAGTTCGATGGATAATTTAGATTATTTATGATTTATTTTGAATTTCCACCGACAGGGTTGGACGGCCAGGACATGATAGCACATCCAGTTGAATGGTCTATCGTAAGACCGTTCATCCATTCGATTCCTGAATTTCAACAGATTTTCTCTCTCTATCCGTAGTTTTATCCCCAACTTCTCCCGTCATTTTCTCCACAGATAATGAACCATTTTGAGTGCCGTTTCGACTGGATGAGAGATAATTTGATTATCTATGATTTTCCTTTGATTATCTTGACCTGAAAATGCTTCTAAACCCTAATTTCGAGCTAGGACTTGAGGTGCTCTATAAATAGACCCTAAAGGTCGGGTTTGAAAAGGGGGAGATTTTTGGTCGACGGTGAAGCCCTGCCGCATTCTGGAGCGACCTAGCACCAAGGAGGGAGGCTTTCCAAGTCCATATAAGCCTCCAGTTCAGGGAGTAGTCTAGTTTTTTTTAGTCTTGTGTGTTTGATATGTTTTGTCCATTTTTTATTGCATGCATCACTCTTCTCACTTTCTCCCCACATTTTTCTTCACCTTCGTTGCCATGCACACATCCACTCACGTTTGTGACACCCTAGGGGTTTAAAATCCCCCAGGTATCCCCCTTTTCCACTTATTCATGTTCATTTCTTATTATTTTGACATCTACTACACTTTTCAGTTCTAATTTGGGTTTCCTCTCTGTATTTTCACGTTGTTTTGTAGGTCAGCAATCCCTAGCACGAGGCCCATCCCCTCTGGCCGGCTGGAGAGGGTGGAGGTTGGACCGTTTGTGACTTCTGGCGTGGTGGTCTTGCGCGGTTCTCTACCATCCGTTCAAGGAGACGTGCGGTGCTACCTGGACCGTCCTTCTTCTTCCTGCGGTCACGACAAAGCCGTTCATCAGCCAGTAGTGCTTCATCCCGCATCCTCTGCAGCATTCTTAAGCAGTCTATCGTGAGACCGTGCATCTTATAGGCAGTTCTTTCTAGACCGTATATCTCTCCAGCGCTCCAGGTCAGGCGAGTACCTCTCCCTTTTTCCAAGGTACGGCGTGTTCATCACGTTCGGCGCCTTGGTGGCGATCACAGGTTTTTCGTTCCTCCCTTTCCCTCTGTCTTCATTCATTTCCCATGTTGGATGTGGTAGGATAGACATTGGGAAGGCATTAGAAGAATGGACGGGAGGAGAAATATATCTACACCCTTCTTTTGTGGCGATCACGGTGGGACACCTAGTGCCCATCGTGTTGGGTTCGGTGCTAAGTATTCAGAGGGGGGGTGAATGAATATACCCTTTAAAAACTTTCGCCCAATTAAAATTCTAGTGCTCAGAACTGCAGAATAAAAGCACTAAGACGAACTTAGAAGAACTATCCAGTCATCTATTGAACCTGTAGGCAAATACGTAGAGTGCTCCTAAGCAAACATCTAATGTGCGCAGCAATTAGACAAATCAAACAAACACTCAATGCCACTGTCAAACATATAGTGTGCGCAGCAATGAAATGAACACATATAGAAAATCAACCCATATCGTCCCTATACATTCATCTAGCGCCAAACACACAAAGAGATCAAACCACTGTGCACAAGTAGTTTTTAGGTGGTTCGGTCCTGCAAACCTACGTCCACCCCACACTCAACCCGAGTGTGGATTCCGCTGACTCACAGCTTGAACAGCTGGGCATCACAGCTTGCTGTCCGAGGAATCCTCCTCGCCTGCTGAGCCTCACAGCTTGCTCTGCTGGGTAATACAGCTTAGCCGTCCAGTGGAATCCTCCACTGCAAATGCTGACTAACAGCTTGAAGAAATGTTCAAAAAGAAAACAGGAAAATGGGAAACAAACAGCAATCGGAAGGCTGTAAACAATGAAGCACAATGTGGCTCAGAATGAGCTGACCGGCCTGGATTTGATCCATGGTCCAGTGAAGGCAGATCTTCATAATGAAGCTTCTCTCTGCCTCTCTTCTTCTTCTCTTCACACTCTGCTCGAGCTCTCTATCTCTCTCTTTCTCTTCTTTTTCTTTTTCTTCTCTGCTTCTTCTGCTTCTCTATTCTTTCTCACAGGATCATGCAGGCTTTCTTCTCCTTCAGTTGATCACTCTCATTGTATAGACTTTGCCTCTCGATCAATCTACTTCAGAAAAAGGAGTCTTCATATATATAGAGCAGCAGAAAGCAGATAGGGCGTGTGTCTTCCACATCTCCCGCCCAAAAGCCTTGGGCCTCGTGGAAGCATCCAGCAGGCTTTAGCACACGTGTCACGATCAGGGCACTCCTATTATCCTCGGATCACGTGCCTTCATTAGGCTTCACAAAGAGTCCCTGTCAGACAGTCGAATAGGATTATCAGTGTTTAAAGAGGATCACAGAAGTATTCACACCAGCTGCAGACAGCAAAGTATATGCATTGCAAGTGAATGCATTGTCATGCTGAAAGAATGTACAGACTCTGTGAATGCAAAGCTAGAGCAATGTATAGACTTCATGTGTAGAAGACTAAGGCATTGTACAGACGTTGAGAATGCAACGCTAAAGCAATGTATAGACTTCACGTTTATGTGCATGACAAAGCAATGTACAGACTTGACCGCTGCGAACATAGGCTGTACATACTTTGATTGCATGCATGATGGTTGTACAGACTTGGAGATGCAATGTGCAATGCAGTGAAGTGTGTACATTGAATACGAATGCATAGACATGCTGACAATAGATGTGTGGACTTTGAAAACAAAGGACTTCACATGCATTAGTGTATAGACTGTATGCCTGAAAGATGCACTGATGCAGTATATGCACAGAGGAGGCAATGCACCGATGCAATGTATGCACATAGCAGATATTGAACTGAAGCAATGGATGTATAGACTTCACGATGTGTGGACTTGCCAAAGGAAAGGCTATACAGACTTGATGCAATGCAAGGCAATCGAATGTATAGACATTCACAATGTATAGACTTGCAGAACTGAACGTAGGTAAAGATCCCAGTGTATAGACTTCGAAGTTCACTGACGGATGTACAGACTTCACCTCGAGCAAGCAACAGTGCAGTGTATGGACTTTGAAGAATGATGCATGACGCTATACAGACTTCACTTGAAACAGTCCGATGTACAGGTGGAAAGTCCACAGAACCAGAACTTATTGCAAAACAAGATGGAAGATTCCAACAGTGTGGAGAGTAAAGTGATTGATGATAGAAAGGCAAGAGTAGATAACAATCATCACAAGATATCTCAATGAATAATCAATATCAAGATTTATGTTGATCAGGCTATCTGGAAAGAATCTGATCATGAGGGATTTTAATGCTTGCACCACAACAATAAGTCTTAAGAAGAATAGACTTTTCTATCATAAAGGGTTATAAAGTGGCAACTTAACCAATCTGATTTAACTTTGATGTATACCAAATTTGTCAAATTAAACTCAATACTCATATCTGAATCCAAATTTTAATAAAGGTGAACCAAATATTCAGATATCACTCAAAATCAATCATCTTTATCTTACACACATAATCTCAATGACTCTTTTAAGAGTTACACAGATTAGTATTGATGTTAAACACTTTTTCCAAGAATATGAGTTGATAGACTTTTCAATATATTTTCATTTGAAGCACATTATATTTTTTCTGAGCAATTTAGGTTGATCATCACCTTTTTACATGAGGCACAACACGTCTCAGGTGAAGTGACCCAGTTACTCAGTGGGATAACTGTCATTACCTCTCAACTTTGAGAACAGAGTTAGCAATATGGGTGTCTTTTTACATGAGAAGACACCTTGATCAGAGGCCAGACTCCCCAGTTACTCAACACAAATAAGCCATTGCTCTGTCAGGTTTTGTTGATAAATTTTCATCAGAGATAACTATGGCACCTCATGACATAAGTTACTTTATTTCATTGATAAAGAACCCAGTTTCTCAGTGACCAAGACATTGATCTGAATTCACAATTTTTCATTTAGTCAACATTTCTCAAGTTAATGTTTAACCACAGCACTCACTCTATGTATCTCTACCAAAGTAGCCTTGATTTTAAATTTTCAGATATCAGATGAGAGAATCTAAGGTTTACATGACACATGTGGTTAAAGTTTATTAAACCTTATTATTCAGATATTTTTAATTCATTTAATTACAAATATGAGAATACATTAATCTTATATCAGTCTGATTCAGTGATAATTCTTAAACCTATATGATAGAAATTTCTACCAAGTTCTCAGACTGAATTGCATGACATGCAGCATAAGTTCCTCAGACCGTATACAGATCAAAAATTTAGCTGACCAACTCATCAATAGTAGAACCAAATCATTCACACCAGCTGAGAGATATATGAAGGATGAGCATAAGCAGGTGAAAGAGAGTAAATCACCAATAGAGAAGAGCATTAGAAGAGAGTTTAACAGCATATAGTAGCTGAGTCTGGAGTTCAGACAGATCAGCTGTTTTAGAGAAGATAGCAGAGAATTTACTTGAACCAAACTGAGAGCATTTGAAGATCCAATAAACTAGACAGGAGGATTTCAGGTGAAAGTGAATGAGATGATCAGAAAACTTCCTCTGTCTAGATTCATCATGACAATAGCACGGCATGAGCAGCAGAATGGTTAGTCAAGACAAGTTGAGCTCCCCTTGACAAAATGCATGATGTGAAGGATAAAACATAAGCAACAATATGATTGATCAAAGACAATTGGTCTCCCCCTGACTATATGCATGAAATGTATTGAAAGCACATCACATGATATCAAAGTTTGCATTCAGATATGATTCATGCAAATTAGACAGAAGAGAATTACCATAAGCATGATTGTTCAATTCATATTTCAGAAAGTTTCAGTTTAACATCAACAAATCAACATGATATGCAACTTTCCCTGCCTACATGAAAACTTGACCCTTGGTACTTGGCGGAGAGCCTGGTCTCAAGGACCATCTCACACATAGTAAGAACCTCCAGTCAGATTTCCCTGCCTTTTAGTAGCTTACCATTTGATATACCAGGGTTATGCAAAGATATGCAGTGCAAAGAAGTCCTATGTGTAAACAGTTACTTCTTTGACAGTCATGCAATTGATGTATGCAGACATTAGACACATGCATTGACTGTGTGCAAGAAGGTATAGAGATGCATCGACCTTATTATGCAGTTGAAACACTGGATGCATCAACTATGTGTAGCATGCATTGACACAAAGTCTATATAAAGCATCGACTGTATACACTAAAAAACCATTTAAAACTAGTGCAACAATTGACAAGAGAAGAGCATCAAATATGTGCAAAGGTAAATTCAATAGCTGAGTCTGGAATGCAGACTGATCAGCTAGACAAGAAGAGAATATCAGAAATCAAACATGCAAATCAACAATTTCAGATGATGAAATTTAAACAAAGTTCAGAACTAACCTGAAAGGTAGGATCCTGGGGTTTCCATTTGAGTGCCTTGGTTTATTAACCCCTGTTTATTCCTTGACCCAAGGCACTCTTGCAACATTTTGATCATTTTGATCCTGCAGGGACCCAAGCAGCTTTGGGTCCTGCATTTACCCTAACAGGTGTTCTAAACACTCTTTTTGCAGCATGGTCATCAAATTCCATTAGAAAACAATCAGACATAGAATGTCCAAAATTTCCACAATAATAACATGAAACAACATATTGTCTGGTCCTATGATGCATATCAACAGCAGCATGAGACCTATGAAACTGAGCATGAATTGTTCTGTTGTTTACATGAACATTTTGTTTCTTATTCTTCTTCATCCAACATTCAGCAGATTTGTGACCTGGTTTACCACAGTTAAAACATGAAAAGTTCACAGGTCATTTTGCAGATGATTTAAAAGCAATGTCATTAACATGACTTACTTGGGCATGCCAAGAGTCCTTGACTGTATGGCCATGCTTCCCACACTTGAAGCACCCTAAGTGCCATGAAGGCCTAAACCAACACTCAACAGCTTTATGACCACGTTTGTTACAATTATAACAAATGATATGTTGGTTTGAAGTAGACATGTTTCTTTTGAGGTGGTGATGATTATTTGAAAAAAAAATTATCATGCATCATATCATCACTTTTCATCACACTGCAGTCATCCATATAATGACCATGCCTACCACAGTAGTGACATGATACCTGTGATTTCTTGGCAGCATGGTTACTAACAGACTGACTAGATGCATGCAAATAAGTAAATGAATCGTGAGCAATGTGTACACCATCAGATTCAACTGAGCTAGCAGATTTTAGGCCATGAACAGGAATAGTCTTTACCTTCTTTATTTGACCCTTCTTCTTCAATTTCTGACTATTCTTAACAATTTTTGTTTGTTTTTCATTTTTCTGTGCTTTGAATTGAAATGCAGATGATGAAGGTGTTTTCAAACTTTTCTTTTATTTTGGGGATTGACTTGAAGTACCAGCTACATCAGAGCTTTGCACAAAAGTGTTGTATAGCTGGTCTCTCACAATTTTCTTAACATTAGAAGTACATCTTATCCCCTTTCTTGAGTTATCACCCTCACCTTTCCTGACAGCTTTCATTTTTCTTTCATTCTTAGCAGAATCAATTTCTGAATTTTCCATATCATGAATTTTATTTTCCAAGGATGCTATATGAAGCTCATAACTAGCTATCTCCTGTTCACTGTAATTGACACATTCACTTAAAACTTTATTTACAGTTTTGTACTTCTCAATTTCTTGTTCTAGACTGATCACCCTTTGTGATTCTCCATCACAAGTGAATTTTCCATTTTTTAATGTGAGAAGTGTTTCAGATAAGCCAGTGTTTAAGCACTTTAATTTTTCAATTTCAGCTTTCAGTTCAGTGTTTTCCTTCTCAAATTTTTGAGGTTGAGCTTCCTTAAAAATAGATTTTTCTTTTTCGATAGTCAGAAACCTCTGTGAGAAAACAGTGTTTAAAACCATCAATTTTTTGTTTTGTTCCCTCAGTTCTTTGTTCTCTTCAGATAGCTTCATGACTCCTTCATTACATTTTCCATTTCCAGATTTAAGCTCCAACTTTTCAATTAGTTCCTCTTCTCTTTCTTCCACTTTAGTTTTCTCAACAAACAGATTTATGTGATCCTCTTTAAACACAGTAATTTGTTTCTTCATCCATTCATTCTCACTAAATAGATCTTCATTACGTTCTCTTAGAGCTGAGCACATTTTGCAGTTTGATTCAGCAGAAGAAGAATGTGAAACCTCCCCATTGATTTCATTTATTCTAGCCATAAGATTTTCATTTTTCTTTTGAAATTCTTTATTCTCAAGTTTCAGTTTGTCCAATTCAGAATTAACTTCAGTAAGTTCTTGCATGCTTTTTAGATGCTCATTTTTCTTATCATTCAGCTGATTCTCAATTTCTGACATTTTGTCCAAGCATGTTTATTTTTCAATTTTTAGAGAATCATTTTGTTTCTTAAGGTTTTGAACACCTAGCATACATGCATCATAAGATTGTTTCAGATTTGGATAGTTTTCACATGAATCTTTCAAATTTATTTTATCACATTTCTTTTTCAACTTTTTGTTTTCATATTTTAATTTCTTGGATACTTTTAACAAATCTTCATACATCACTATCAATTCATCAAAAGTGTATCCATCTGATCCGGAGCTTACCTGAGATGAGGTCTCATCATCATCATTTCTCCGATCAGCCATCAAGCATTTGTTGTGATTCCTGGTGAGCTTTAGTTTTTCCAAAATTTCTTTGGCAGACCTGCAAGATGAAATACATGAGGTTAGATCTCTGTCAATTGATTCTTTAATTAAAACTAATGCTCTAGTATTGATAGAATCTTTCAATTTATCCTTCTCAGTCCATCTAGATTTATCTTTTGATAAGTTGTATGGACCATGAGTCATTACCTTCCAGAGATTAGGATCAGTTGATTTTACATACCGATGAAACTTATCTAACCAAGAATCAAAATCATTACCTCTGAATATCGGAGGATTAGCCATCGAGATGTAGTGAGTGCATCGAAATCAGATAAGCAAATAAAGACACTGAGCCGGTGAAACAAAACACAGAACACAAGAAGCACACTCTCCAGACTTCACTTGACACAGACTCTGTACAGACTTTAGCGTGCAGACATGCAGATAATGTGAATGTATAGACTTAACACAACGATGCAATGTATGGACTTGTGTTGACGCTGCAGGACAACAGCCAATGTATAGACTTTACAAATGCAAGCAATACATCAATGTATAGACTTTGGACTTGCCATGCAATGTATAGACTTTGAGCACAAACGCCACAATGCAATGTATAGACATGCAAGTTATATGAGCTGCACTGTATAGGCTCTGCTATGCATGAAGACGAGTGTATAGACTTGGAAATCTGGGGGCGTCGACGCATCTAAGAAGGGGGTCGACCCATGATGCATGGATGTATATACTTGTGTTCTAAACGATGCACAAACACAACACAAAGCAGTGTATAGACTCTACGGGTCGACGTAGTGATCCCATGCGTCAACGCATCCAGCCTTATCTTCAAAGCCATCTAAGGCATTTCAAGGCTGCGTCAACCTCGTGGACTCAATGGGTTGACGCCAACTGAACTTCTTACGAGATGTAAAGACTCAATGCGAATCTGATGTAAAGACTTGAAGGGGGTCGACCCATCTAAGAAGGGGGTCGACCCGCAGAGCTAGCACACTCATGCATTCTTCACAGAACAGATCAGATATAACACACTCATGCATTCTCCATAGAATAAATCAGTCATATGCATTCATGTTGCTATCATTCAATGTGATGTTCTTAGCAAAATAATATGGTGACTCATTTATGTTGCTATCATTAAAACACCACATAATCATCAAAGCACAAGGGGCACAACACATCGTGTTAGTGATTTGCTGACCCTTTCTTGTGCTTTGTTAGTCCTCTTTTCGAAGTGATTTCAGGTTGATCTTGGCGCGGTCCCTGTCCTCCGGAGCATGTGCGGATCCCCACGTGCCGTCCAAGTATTGTGCGGCCCTACTCTAACCGCCCTTCTCTGCGAACAGCACCACTTCACCCCCCAGCCTGCGGTCTCGAGCGGTCTTCTGTCGCCCGTTCATCAGTTATACGGCTTGTCTCCACCCGTTCATCGTGCTGGCTCAGGTGCGCTTCCGCCTTCATGGTGTTGGGTGGATTCATGTCATACGGTGGTTTCAGGGCCGCTCTAGTTCTGACGCGGCTCTTAGTGGACCATTCATCCTGGTACGCTTCTGTTTTCTTCCTCTATCATTCTATCGTTCTCTGATTTGCCTGTTATTTTGTCATTACTCTTTGCAATATATGGTTGTCTACAGACCGTCTCTCTCCCTGAGCGGTCTTGAAGAGACCGTCCTTGTCATGCTACAGTGCACCCGTGCTTCTCTTTCATTGCCACGTTATATGCTTTTTATGATATTTGGTGTTGATTACTGATCTCCCCCTCTCTTATATCATTGTTGTATGCTTGCTTTCACCCCTTACATATTTGATTTGATCATTGCTTGCTAGTTTCTAGGCTAGATTTTGCATGCACTCTGGTGCGCATAGGATTCATGCATTCCATCCATATTTAGTTACGTTCCTACCGAGGTAGGGTTTTCTCTCGTCTCCATATTCCTTGGAGCCGACTAGGGGACCTTGCCGAGGACCTCCGTAAGTCCCCGTGAGCCGTGGATTCCCACACGGACGCTGGGCAGGTTGTACCATACCACCCCCTAGTCTAGGATCTACATTCGTGCAAGAGAGAGTCCTTTAGAGTCTACCAGTTCTCCATTCTCACCCTGTTTAGGTACCTTGTGGTTGAGTGAATTCACATTTTAATTAATCCACTAAGGTCCTAAAAGAGAACTTATAAAAATCTTTGCACATCATTTGGAATTTGTTTGGGTAATTGGCTGATTCTTTTCTCATCTCTCTCCTCCATTGTATGTTGTACAGTGTCATCATTTGCATCTTTTTGTCGGATTAGGCTCGTTAGGTCTAGTTCATCTTTGTATGTGTCCCTTTAGTTGCATTTGTCTTAGGTTCAATTCCCTTCTTGTATTCATTTGAAATTCACTGTATAAAGTCTCCACTTTCCCCATGGAGCATTTCTCCCCCGTACCTGGTTCCTATACTTCTCCATCTTCTTACCCCCGCGTGGATTCCTCTTCCCATGCGGGCCCATCTCCGTATTCCTCCGTTGGACCCTATTCTTTAAACTGGCCTTCTTATCCCGCCCGTGCTGCTACTAGTCCAATCAATCCTCATTCCCACGCACATAATCCGTCCAGGCCCATGCATTCCTCCATTCCTGGAATGGGCTTTCCTTCTTCTCAGGTTGGGTCCCCTTATCCGACCCATCATCATTTTCCTGGTTTAAATTCACCATCTCTTGCTCAGGCTGGCCCATACCCTTCTCGGACTCTTCCTACCGAGGAGATCTTCACTCAAGCCCAACGCCAACTTGATGAATTGCAACGCCGAATCAATCCTCAAACTTCTTGGGATATCCCACTTGCCTTTCAAGGTCTTCAACTCCCACCACGTTCACATATTCCAGCTTATCGGCGCTATAGTGGAGTCGGTGACCCCTACGTCCATTTGAAGGATTTCCTCTATGAGTCGGCCCAGTTCCAGCATAATCAACGCTTGATGGCCTATTTGTTTGGCCTATCTTTAGAGGGCTCGGCCAAGGATTGGTTTTTCACATTGCCGCAAGAGCAGATGATGAATTTACAAGCTGTTCAAGCAAGATTTATTCAGCAGTACCAGGATCAGCTTGGGCCCAGACATTCTATGGTTGATCTGGCCCACGAGAAGATGAAGCCCGGCGAGGAATTCTCCACGTTTGTCGACCGCTGGCGTCGCCTAGTCACGCAAGTCCCGGGGCATATTCCGGAGGGTGAACAGATCAAGATGGTTATTTCTAATGCAATGCCCGAGCTCAGGTGCATCTTAGCCCTGAATGATATTACATCCTGGCAACAGCTTTACAATCGAGCCCGCTTCGTTAGCCAACAACTCCTAGTTTCCTTTGACCATGAGTCTCCTCCACCTTCGCCTTCCACATACCCCTTCTCTTCCCCATCCACCATGGGTCAACCCTCCACTACATATCCCTCCACGAGTTGGCCTCCCGCTCCCCCACACCCCTATACCTCCATGTGCTCCACCGCATACCAACCCTCCACGAGTCAGCCCTCCGCTATTTTATCTCCCCACACCCCTCCTCTTCCAGTCAAGGAAACACTACACCCAGAACGGGTAGATGCCGTCCATTACATTCCCACTCCCTCCACGCCGCCACATCATTCTAGCCCTCCGCCTTCGCCTACGCAATCCCCCTTGCCTACACAGCCCCCGCTACCATCTCCATTACCTTTTCATACCCCTCGGCATCCACCTTGCCCGAAGCGGGCTTCTCACTCTTCGTTACCGGAATCTCTTACAGATGTTTTCAGGGCAATGATGGCTACCCAAGCGTTGCAGCTCCCTCCGGTTATGCCTTTCCGACCCGTGGTCGGGAATTTGCTCCAGTTCTGTGAGTTCCATCGTCAACAGGGGCATGTGGTCGAGAATTGCTCCGAGTTCCAGGAACTCGTTTATAGTTTGGAAGATAAGAAGATGATCAATTGGGCTATCATGTGCCAAGTTATTTCAGATCTCAGCAGCAAACAGCAGCAGCAGCAAGCCGTGCCGCCTAGGCAACCGTCTCCACGTCAAGACCAGGGGCACCCTGGTGTTTCTTCAGTTGATAAAGTACCTGCTCCGTTACCCACTTCTTCCTCTATCCCATCTCCTCCACCACCTTTACCTACTTCAGCCTCCGCTCGGGAAACTTCTCCTTCACCCTCCGTTTCCACCATCACTCCTATCCCCAACACCTCTCGATGTGTTATAAAGATACGTCAAAGAGTGCCACCACCCGCCACTTCCTCCACTACGCCACTACCTTCCTCTCCTCCTTCTTCCCCACCCCTACCTTCACCTCCGTCCTCTTCACCTTCACCATCTCCATCAACCACATCACCCCCTTTGCCACCACCTTCTCCACCCCCATCTTCGCTGCCTCCATTGGCCACATCTCCATCATCACCTTCTCCATTTTCCCCATTACCTTCACCACTACTGTCTTCATCACCTCCCCTCGTAATAATCCATGTTCCGTCACCTTCACAACCATCCCCGTGACCGATGCCACTTCTTTCGCCATTATCCTCTGAGTCCGAGCGGGCCGAGCCTAAACCCATACCCCCACTTTTGCCTTTACCTCCACCCATGCCCATCATCATCAGTATTTCTCCATCACTTGCACTAACGCCACCCGTACCCTTCAAACCTCCTCCTTCTAACCTCCCTCTACCACTTCCCACTTCGCGGAGCAGGTACACGCTACCTTTGGTTCCCCTCGAGTCTAGTCCTCAGGGAGATAAAGAGCTAAGCCAGGTTTCAATCGTGCATTTCAAGATCCAGGATGTTATCTCCCGCATGCCGATCCGAGTCCTAGCCCTTGGCTATTTTGGGAACAAGGAGCCTGCATTTGCTATGAAGACGGTTGCTGAGAAGAGTTCCTTACCACTGGTGCCGGTTTCTTCAAAAGCGAGGCCAGTGGAAATATCTTTGCTCGCTGAAGAAGTCACGATTGATGTTGTTATCACCCCTCGCTTGATTGCTATTCAGTTCACTGGCCCAGAAGAGTTTTCCGCCCAGATGATGCTAACCCACACGGCCATCAGAAGTCTAATGAATTCAGCGTTCAAGGGGCAATTGGCCATGTCCTTGAGATTGACCAGGGGCATTCTGCACGTCTTATGTAATCTTCCTCGGTTTATTGGTGAATCGGCGACGTCAACACCGCGCATCACCCTCCCTCAGTTCCGTCCTGCGCTTCTAGCAAGGGAGTTGTGCTTCATGCCTGATTGCCGAGTGGAGTTGCCGAATCTTATGCTTCTAGTGCCGAATGACAAAACTCCACTGCTTCCTGATGCTCATCCCAAGGAGTTGACTGTTCTGGAATGTCTTTCCATGGTTAGCACCGCACAGCTAGGGGCAACCGTCTTGATGAAGCTGTATATTCATGACCGGGCCAGGCCGTCTGCCAGGTGGGCTCATTATTTGAGAAAGTATTACATATTAAGAAGCCCAAAGGTCCGAGTCCACGCCAGGCGGAGTTGTTTCAATAAGATTTCGGCTAAGAAGAGGTGGCGACATAAGTTCAAGGGTCGTCAGTTGTGCATTTGGGGGTCCACTTCCTCCTCTCCTTCTTCTATCCATTCATCTTTTCTTTTGCTCGGTTCTTATCCATGTGTGGTGTACCTTCCACCACCTGACCATATTTCTACCATCTTTTCCTATCCTAACCATTCTGGACCTCGGCCTATGTCCCCCTCTTCCCCTGATCTAGGGGCATCTTCTAGTTTTTCTCCCCGGGTATGCCCAGATTTCACTTCTCGTCTCTTTCCCTCGACCCTGTTGGGGATTCCTTGTGCTCGCTCCCCGACTTTGTCGGGTGGTTTTTCTGATCCTTCCCCGACTTTGTCGGGTGGTTTCCATTTCCTTTCCCCGACCTTGTCGGGTGTTCATGCATTTTCTTCCCCGCCTCTATCGGGTGATCACTATTCCTTTTCTCCGACCACGTCAGATGATCATTCTCCTTATACCTTATCTTCACAGTTATCTTTTCGTCGTCTTTCTGTTCTTTCCTCCTCACCCTTTCGGGGGCATTACCCTTTTTCATGCTGTTTTCGAGGCTTTAGCCCGCCTTGATCTCAGTTAATCCCTGTTTATTCTTTATCTGGTTCCTTATTATCAGGGCCTCAGTGCCTTAACAAGGGAGTCCTAGCCCTCGTCTCTCTTTCTTTTTGTCCCTTCTTTGTCCAGTATGATGTCTACCACTCCTCTGTGTCGAGGAATCCAATCCTTTGCTATCCTTTCATCCTTTATCCTGGCAAGCAAAGAATGCAAAGCTACTCGCGCTCCTCAAAGCTCGATGATCGAAATCGCTTCAGGATGCTGGTTTCCAAGCCATGGATCTGCAAAGGTATCTTTATTTTGTGCAAGAACGTGCTTTCATTTCCATTATTTCTATTGTTTCTGCACACGATTCCTTAACATGATTGAGTGGCTTTAGGAGTCTTTGTTTAATTAGATATTAACTTTGTGACAAATAAAAAGTTAGCTTCTGCAGCATCCTTAGGCTGGTGATAGCTCCGCGCTGGGAGTCTAGTTTCTTTCCCCCGATCGTTGAGGGTAACATTTTTGCATGGGTTTTTCACACACTACACGGCAAGCCATAGCCGATCTCTATGAGGCGCATCGTTGCTGCTTTGGCCATACTTTGGGTATGCACAAAGGTCTTTTATTTTCTCTGCTCGGCCAAGTACAGGGGCAAGAGATGGATGGATGAGATGACCAACCTAGGTGCTCCCTAATACGGGAGAGGTCTCAAATAAGGGCAGTCTTGACCCTCAAAAGTGAGCTTTTATGCTTTATCCAGCCAATAAGGGCTGTCAAATGAAAATCAGATATGAATCAATTCAAAATTATGAATCAAAGGCATGGCAAGAGTGGTAGTACAGTTCCCCGCGGGACGTCATGAGCCCGGTCGCATGCGTGCCTGATAAATATGGGTCTAAAAATCAAAGACACAAAGCCCCGGCGCAACAGACCTACTCTTTGAGGGATAGTGCCCTGGAAGGAATTTGAGCCCTGATATCTCTCATTCTGCACGAAGCTTGTCTCCAATTTTTCTTATGCTTCTCCCTCTTAGGCTGGGTTGTATCTCGGGTATGGCCTTAGTAGGGGCATCGTTCTTCAGAAGCGGTTGGTTGTGGTGAGCCACCCTCACATGCACGCCCTGCTTAAGGGAAGCCTTTAATGAGAAGGGAGGGACGGCGATCCCAGGCCAATAGTTCGAGCCTGCCTTTGGGTGCTGCGGATTGCTATTGTCAAAAATTCAAAAAAGTGAGATATTATCAAAAATCCAAAAAATGAGATATTGTCAAAAAAATCCATAAAAATGAAATACTATTCAAAATCCAAAAAATCATAAAATTACAAAAAGCCAAAAAACATGTGTGTCTTTTTATTTTCTTTTTTAGATTTATTTTGAGAACAGATACGTAATCTGTTTGCTAAGTGTGCAGGTTACAGGTACTCAGGCTTTCCTTGCTCCATATTTTGTTCTATCTGTCTCCTGTTCACATCTTCTGATCTGTTTCCTTCTTCATATCTCTCGATCTGTTCTGAAGCTCATGTCCCTCCCAGCTTTTGTTTGTAATGATCATGTCTATACAAGAGGGCTTTGCCTCATGATTATGAACCTGGCGGTTCTGCTTCGTCTGATCTTGAGTTTCGATTGAAGAACATGTTTTATTCATGTCTTTTGTCCCGCCGTGTCCTTGTCTCGTGTCCATGTCCCACCGTGTTGTCCCACGCTTGTTGTTTTGTTCCTCACCACATGTTGTTAGTTGTCTTACATATGTTGATAGTCGTCCTTCCACGTTTCATGTGTTGTCCCAACCACGTAGTCACCCGTCATGTTCTTGTCCCAACCATGTGTTGTCCCACCGATTGTTGTCTTGTCACACCCTGTTCATGCATACGTATTGTCTGTTTATGCCTTTGCCTATGTGCTTGTTCGTCTTGTTGTGTCGTTTTCCATTCATCATGTTATGTCATGTTGTTTATCGTTCAGTTAAGTATTGTGTTATCTTTGCTATGTTTTTACTTGTTTGTCCTATTCATGAAAATTCATAAAAATCAGAAAATGAAAATCCAAAAAAATGTCATTTCACCTACACAGGTAAGTCAGGTATGGCCTTCTATCCCTACACCATTATTGCATTATTATATGGTACTATATTATATTATCTCAAGAACCAGTTGGTTATCTACGTGTTCCAAGATCTGATGTTCCCCTTTAACAAAAACGATGATGATCCAGGTTCACGTGTTTAACCTTCGGATAGGCCGTTGGGTTGGGATGTCATGGGGAGGATGGTTCTATCCTACACGTCGTGGTTGCGGATGGTATCTTGACTCTGATTTTCCCAGCTTATCAATATTATTCTCAAGTATTTTATATTTTCATCTTTCTTCACATTTGTCTTAACAATTTCTTTTATTTTAGCCCAGCATGCATCATACGCATCTTTTGAGCATTCATGACCCATGGCTTGCCTGCAAAATGTCCCATCAGTGATAGTTAGCTGTGCGTTCAATGTTTGGGTAAGAGGAACTAATTCCACTCTGAGTTGGAAGGTTCTCTTTGGTCAATTCGCTTGGTTTGGTTGATTAAAAGGTCCCCGTCTGGAGCTTTAGCATGTTTCTTTACTTTTGATGCCTACTGTTGGCCTCCTCATTGGACCGCGGGATTGTGTCCCCCATGAGGTTGGTCTTGTCGATTTGTTTCATTTAGTTTAGTTTAGTTCCTCCAGACTGGCGTCACTTTTGGTTTTATCATTCCTTGCATTTGGTTCAGAGCTTTCTGAAAGATTTCTATTGCTTGTTGGTAGAAACGGGTGTCGTTTTACCTTAACGCCCACTTTTTTGGTCCACTCCGCTGCATTTTCGCTCCATCTCCATGTTCCATGTCACTTTCGCTTCACCTCCGCTCGCTCCCCTGCAAAGAGGACGTTAAGGAGGGGCATCGGTTGACACCCGTTTTTGCCGATAAGTTGAGTCGTTCCGCTTACTCCCATTTGTTGATGCCTCGAGTTGTCCATCACTCGTTGGGGCTATTTTTCAGGCATGTCTTAGGCCAGTTTTATGGGTAGCCTCCCTCCCTTACTAGGTTTGTTTCAATTCTGGGCTTAACGGGCCTTGGTTTTGGTTGATTGGGCTTTTTTATGAGTTTCAACACCCATGTGCATGTACGGTGCATCCCTGGCCGCTCAATCAATGTGCGGTTGCCTGTGGACCGTCCATCTATTTTGGAATATTTTGGTTGATTTTCTGAATTTCCACCGACAAGCAGTTATGCGGTCCTCCTCTAGCCGTTCAACTTAATGGCCGGACGGATGGTAGCCGCTCATCTCTCAGAGTCCTGCGCTTGGTGGTTTTCTCAGATAATTATCCAATTAATCTATTTATCACCAACAAGGCTAGAACGGTTTGTCTTTGGCCGCTCTACCTTTGAACGGTCTCGGATGAGCCGTTCATGTGTGAGAGTCTAATGGCGAAGATTTCGGTCAGTTTGATGGATAATTTAGATTATTTGTGATTTATTTTGAATTTCCACCGACAGGGTTGGACGGCCAGGACATGACCGCACATCCAGTTGAATGGTCTATCGTAAGACCGTTCATCCGTTCGATTCCTGAATTTCAACAGATTTTCTCTCTCTATCCGTGGTTTTATCCCCAACTTCTCCCGTCATTTTCTCCGCGGATAATGAACCATTTTGAGTGTCGTTTCGACTGGATGAGAGATAATTTGATTGTCTATGATTTTCCTTTGATTATCTCGACCTGAAAATGCTTCTAAACCCTAATTTCGAGCTAGGACTTGAGGTGCTCTATAAATAGACCCTAAATGTCGGGTTTGAAAAGGGTGAGATTTTTGGTCGACGGCGAAGCCCTGCCGCATTCTGGAGTGACCTAGCACCAAGGAGGGAGGCTTTCCACGTCCATATAAGCCTCCGGTTCAGGGAGTAGTCTAGTTTTTTTTAGTGTTATGTGTTTGATACGTTTTGTCCATTTTTTATTGCATGCATCACTCTTCTCACTTTCTCCCCATATTTTTCTTCACCTTCATTGCCATGCACATATCCACCCACGTTTGTGACACCCTAGGGGTTTAAAATCCCCCAGGTATCCCCCTTTTCCACTTATTCATGTTCATTTCTTATTATTTTGACATCTACTACACTTTTCAATTCTAATTTGGGTTTCCTCTCT
The DNA here is from genome assembly GCA_022559845.1 of Amorphophallus konjac. Classification (NCBI taxonomy): domain Eukaryota; kingdom Viridiplantae; phylum Streptophyta; class Magnoliopsida; order Alismatales; family Araceae; genus Amorphophallus; species Amorphophallus konjac. The sequence continues at coordinate 422,127,211 of CM040121.1, read as the reverse complement.
GTGTTTTCACGTTGTTTTGCAGGTCAGCAATCCCTAGCACGAGGCCCATCCCCTCTGTCCGACTGGAGAGGGTGGAGGTTGGACCCTTTGTGACTTCTGGCGTGGTGGTCTTGCGCGGTTCTCTACCATCCGTTCAAGGAGACGTGCGGTGCTACCTGGACCGTCCTTCTTCTTCCTGCGGTCGCGACAGAGCCATTCATCAGCTAGTAGTGCTTCATCCCGCATCCTCTGCAGCATTCTTAAGTGATCTATCGTGAGACCGTGCATCTTAAAGGTGGTTCTTCCTAGACCGTATATCTCTCCAGCGCTGCAGGTCAGGCGAGTACCTCTCCCTCTTTCCAAGGTACGGCGTGTTCATCACGTTCGGCGCCTTGGTGGCGATCACAGGTTTTTCGTTCCTCCCTTTCCCTCTGTCTTCATTCATTTCCCATGTTGGATGTGGTAGGATAGACATTGGGAAGGCATTAGAAGAACGGACGGGCGGAGAAATATATCTACAATAGGGCTTGAGAGTAGAATCTGAGTAAGAGTGCAGAGAGAGAGGCAGCTGAATGAAGAAGAAGAAAAAGAAAAAGATAACATAGTATCGGGAATTCTGAAGAAAAAGTGAGAGTGAGCAAAGAAAGAGAAAGGGAGTGAGGAAGAGAGAATAGAAGAGGAAGAGTGGGCTCGAGTTCTAAGTTCTCTTCAGTTCTTGGATCAAATCCAGAACTGGTTCTTTTTGCACCTGCGTGAGCTATTTCATTTTGGTTTTCATTTCCGACTTTCTGGTGTTGAGATCTATCTTTGTTTTTCCTATTTCTTTTGTTGAAACTTCAAGCTGTATGTCAGCAGAGCCAAGCTGTAATGCTCAGCGGATGAGGTATGTACCTCAGACAGCAAGCTGTGATGCTCAGGGACGCAAGCTGTGATGCGCAGCGGTAGCAAGCTGTGATGCTCAGCGAATGTAAGCAAGCTGTGATGCTCAGCGGTTCAAGTTGTTAGGAAGTAGGAAGCCTCACTCAGGTTTGAGTGGGGGATGGACATAGGTCTGCGGATAGCAGACTGAACCATCTAAAACTTCTTATCTTCATGGTTTGATTACTTGTTCCTAGATTCCTGATAGATGTATGATTAGGAATGTTACATGTGATAGTTTAGATTACGTTAAATTCTCTGTGTGCTTCTGTTGTCTTTGTTTTGATTCCTGCTGAGCATTTGATTGCTGTTGCTGAGTGTGCTAGCCAAGCACTCTGGTGAGAATCACACAAGAACTTCTGAACAAGTGTTTGAGTGTGAATCTCATTAGAATGTCAGTTTAAATTGAGCCATCTGAGAATTTAATTCTGCAAGATTTATAAGTACAGTTTTAATTGGGCATTTTTAAAGGGTAGATTCATTCACCCCCCCCCTCTGAATCTGTGTTTGCACCATCTTGTAGACTCAACAATTGGTATCAGATTCTGGTCTCTGATTGTTCAGATCCAACGATCTGCAGAGAATCATGCTATCTTTATTGGTGCATTGTTGCTTTCAGTATATTGCATTGAATTTGTTTGATAATTGTTTCCATGGCTCATCTTCTCGTATTTGATGGTTCAAATTTCAGTGACTGGTTAGGTGGCTTATTGGTTTACATGAACTCCATTGATTCTAAACTATGGAGTCTGGTACCTAACGGCCCACATGAATTGCCTCATGACAAGACCAAGTGGTCTAATGAGGACAGGATGAAGAACCGTGATAATATCACAGTTCTCAATATTTTGCAAGCCACAGTTAATACTGACATGTTTCCATCTGTCGTCAGGAGCACATCTAGAAAAGAAATCCTGGATGCGATAATTGCCACTCATGAGAAGAAGGAATAAGAATGCCTCATGGCAAAGAAGGGTGATCATAAATATGATCAACCAGAGGAAACATCATCTCAGGTAAGCTCTGGATCCGAAGAACTCTCATTTGATGAATTAGTGACTCTCTACAATGGTTTGTTAGATAAGTATAAGTCTGTCAAGTCTGAAAAGAAGAAAATGAGAAAGGACATGACATCTGAAAGGGAGTCATTAAGGTCTAAAAATGAACACTTGAAATCTGAAATAAACAGGATTAGAAATTCTTGTGATAAATGTACTTCTGCAAAGAATTTGAATGATGATCTTCAATCTGAACTAAAAATGCAAGAAAGATTAATTGACTCTCTAAGAAAAGAAAATGAGAAACTGTTGAACAGGAAAATAGAGGTAGAGCAGATTGAAGAAAAGTTGAATGAAAAACTAAAATTTGTGAATAAAGATGATCTGATTGATGAGATTAAAGATTTAAAAGAACAAAATAAAAAACTCAAGGTTTTGAATATTGTAATATCTGAAAGGCTTCTAGTTATTGAAAAAGAAAAGTATGTTGTTCACAAGATTCAAGCTGAAAATGAATTAAAACTATAATAAGAAATTGAGAAGTACAAAACTGTAAATAAAGTATTGAATGAATGTGTTAATTGTAATGAACAAGAGATTGCTAGCTATGAGATACACATTGTATCCTTAGAAAATAAAATCAAAATGATTGAAAGAGTTCAAGAATAAAATGAAGTAATCTCTGAGAAACTTGATGCTATTAAAGCTGTTAATGTGGAACTATAGAGAAACCTGGAAAAATCTGAATCCAAATAGAAACAAGAACTATCTTCTGAAGATCAGATTTTAATAAATGAACTAGTTCAGAATGAAGAACTAATGAAAGAAAATGAAGAATTGAAACTGCTGGATTCTGCTATATCTGAAAGGCTTTTGACCTTGGAAAATGGAAAGTGCTCATTTGATAATGAGTCTGAAAGAGTGAGTGCATTGATGCAGGAAATTGACAGTCACAAAATCATCAATGCTATGTTGAATGAAAAAGTAACAAAATGTGAAGAAGAACTAGTGAATTCGGAATTGTTCATCACATCACTCCAAAATAAAATTCATGATTTGAATATCTCATTATCTGAATTTGCTAGAAGCAAAGAAAAATTGGGAGATGAAGTGAATGCTCAAAAGAAGGATAGTAGTCATATTTTTGGAAATAAAGAGAAAATGAGGAATCAACTATATTCCACTTTTGTGCAAAGTTCAGAAGGTGCCAGCACTTCAAATGTTTCCCTGAAATAATTGGCACCTCAAATAATTCAAAGAGAGAACAAAAATCTAAAAATCATGAATCCATCTATTTTTCAATTCACAACTCAAAAGAATCCAAAGCAAGCTAATGTTCAGAAAAATCAGAAACAAACTAAAAGAGTCAGAAAGAATCGTAGTTTGCAGAGAAAGCTGAATCATCCTGATAATGAAAATGGGCATGCTGTAAGTAAAACTAACATGAATATACTTGCACACAAAAAGGAAAGTGCATGTCACCATTGTGGTAAGATCGGCCATGTAATGTATAACTGCTTATTAATGAAGAAGGATGATGTGAATTTTAATAAAATTCATGCTAGGAATTCTTATGCTAAGAAATCCTCTTCTATTCAAAACAAATGGATTCAATGTTTTTATTGTCATAAAATTGGTCATCTCATGCATGAATATAGAATAATGGAACAAGATGACCTAAATGCAAGTGCTATGCATAATAGAAACTTCTCTGCTCAGAAAAGATCTAATCTTCAGAAGAAAGATATTAAATGCTTTCAGTGTGGTACATCTGGACACATTGCTGCACACTGTTGGCAGGTTCAGGGAAAGAAATTCAATTCTAAATCTGTTGAATTCCCTACAAACATGAATATTTTTGACATAACTATATTTCTCTTTAACAGAAAATCTCTTGGGTGCTTTGAATGTGGAAAACCTGGCCACAAAGCCTCTGACTATTGGCTGGCCAACGGTAAGAAAAATGCTAGAGTAGACAACAAGAAATTCCATGTTCTAGCTCATAGCAAAAATGAAAAATATGTTGTGCATTGTCATCATTGTGGCAAGATTGGACATGTCATGAAAGAATGTTGGCATATTAACGAAAACAAGAATTTCATTGTCAATAAATAGAAAATGTGTCACGCCCCGAACCGATAGCAGCAGAACGTGTCGTTTGCTCGGAACGTGGCAGTTAAACAGTCGTGAACGATCAAGAGCAATGGCATGAGACCAAATAATTTGGAGCAACAATAAAAGTTTATTTCTATTATAAGTCTCTTACAATCTAAATTCTAAAATTTGAAGACTCAACTACATCACTATGAAAGAAAAGGAAATGACGCTCTAACAGACTTAGACAAGATAATTAAATAAGAGACACCATGCTAGACTCAAGAAAGATAAAAGACACGTGTCCACTGGTTTTCTAAGCTCGCTGGCACACTTGTCCCTCCCATGTGAGTCTCGGTCTCGCTAGCCACCTGAATACCTGAAAAATGTTAGAGTAAACTGGGTGAGCGAAATCTCAGTAGGAATTATATCTCAAGAACAAGCTAGCTTTAAGTAATTACATGTTACATGGATGCAAGGTTAATATACATGAATGATCGTAAAAGTAAAATGCAACTATATCGATTAAACTGAGATATGAACGAGAAAAGCAAGAGTTAAAGATAGTATCAAGCATGAGAGATTGGCTATTTAAAGTTCTAGCAAGTACCACGACGAGTCACGCACGCAAGTAATATCATGTAAAGTCACGAGAGAGAGAGTAAGTGGAATGTCTCTAGAACGACGAGTACTTCTGTGCAATGCCACACCGCGATCATTACAACTCCCATGGACACTAGTACTTTCAGGTGCTCCTCCCAGGACCAGATCGGGCCCTTATATGCGCAGGCATTGTATAATGTATTTTTTGACATCCACGGTAGTTATAGCCAATGTAGAATTCCAAAGGAATGAAACTTGTAGGAATTTAAGGTAGATCTTGCGGAATGTATTGGAAAACTAGCTGGAATTGGCTCCCTAGTGTGTGCCATTGTAATGCCCTAGATTATTGGTAGGTCTTGCTGGATCTTCATTGGATCTTTCGGATCAGTTTCAGTGAGTTTCGGTTCGCTTTTGTGGCTTCCGAGTTGAGCTTTACGAGCCGTGTGGGTTTTTCTCTCGTACTTGTTATGGAACCCTACGGTGAGTTTAGTTGTCAGTTCCTCGACTCGTGAATGCTACAGCGACGATGTATTCTTCGAGCCGATCGTTTCGACTATTTTTGCGTATTTTTCGGAGATAGGCCCAGAAATCGGATTTTTCAAAAATTAGGAAAATTCCTAATTTCTTTTCCTTTTTCTTTTCCTTCCTCTCTCCTCCCTTCTCATTTCGCCGCTGCCGTCTCCCTCTCCCATTTTCTCTCCACTCGAGCTTCCTCGACTCCGGCTACAGACGGAGGACCTAGGAGCGAGTGTTGGGGATGCTGTGGAGCTGACTGGGCGCGCGACAGGGCGAGGATGGAGTGGTTTTGGCACGATCCCGAACGGTGGATTCAAAGCTGGTGTTTGAGCTCGTGGCATGGTTTTCGGCGTGGTTTAGTCCCTTCGGGGCACGGTTTCTTTGGTGGAGGTAGGGAGACGGACCGTCACCTTGTTCTACACGTTTCCTCTGTTTCCGTGCATGATTTGGTGCTCGATCGGGAGAGATCGAGCCGGTTTTATGAAAACTGTGGTTTTTGGAGTTTTCAGGGTTCGCCGGAAAACGGCAACCATTTGTGGTGTGGTTAGTGTTGAATTGACCGCTGGGATGTCTGGATCCCATCCATGCTAGTTTCGTGTCGATCGGTTGTCATTCGGGACCGGTAGGAGTCCGGAAACCTCGGTGACTCGTTTAGGGTCGATTTGTCTAAATTGACCCGATCTAGCATTTTAATGCGTGCATGTGGGCTTTTTAGCCTCCTAGAGTTGCTTTCTATCGTCTAGATGTGTTTCCCCTGCGCTTCGGCGTGAATGGGGCGTGGAACGGCTCGATTTGGCCAATCCACTGTTTTCCCGCTGTGACCGGTATAGCGGTCGTTTCAGTGACCGCCAGAGGTCCCTGACGGCCCTACGATAGACCGTCACAGCGTCTGGGCATTTTTAGTTCTTCATGGCTTTGGGAGTGTGACGGCCCAGGGGAGGTGCATCACAACTCTCTTACGCGTCCGGGGTGATGCGTTACGCCTGTTTTGTCGTTTAGCGTTTTTGTTAAGGCGGTTCCTCTGATGCGCCTGCCCTAGTGTGTCAGAGTCATGTAACGCGCCTGGTGCAGGCCGTTACGTTGCGTTTGACTTGGAGTTTGACCGTTGAGGCGATTTGTGTAACGGTGGTGTCCCCGTGCGTCACAGCGTTGTAACGCGCCTGCCCCAGGCCGTTACGTGCTGTTTTGGCCGAGTTGGGTGGTTGTGCCGTTGGCTCTAACGGCCACGCCCCCATGCGTTAGGTGTCTGTAACGCGTCTGATCGAGACCGTTACATGCCTTTCGGTCAGTGATTTGTTTGACTTGAGCCAGTTGGCCCTGACGCGCCTGCTTTGCCGCGTTAGGCTGTGTAACGCGCTTGGTCTCGTGCGTTACGTGGTTCGAGTTACCATTTTTGTCTTGGGTCTATTGAACCTGACGCATCTGCTCCCGTGCGTTAGGGTGGCGTAACGCGTCTGTTGTCATGCATTAGGCCGCTGTAACGCGCCAGCCCTGGCGCGTTACGATGTTCGTGTTGTGGTTTCGAGCGTGTTGGCTCTGACGCGCCTCCCCTGGTGCTTCAGGCTCGTGTAACGGCCCAGTGTTAGACCGTCACGTTCGTGTAACGGTCTAGGGGTGGTGCGTTACAGCCTTTGTGCTCCAATTTCTATCGTTTTGGTTTCTGACTATCTTGGCTTATCCTTGTGGTCTGCCCGCTTCCCCGTGGATGTCTCCTAACACCCTATGAGGGCTAAGACTACATCGTAAGGTGGCCAGGAGTCTTCTTCCTTGTGGTAGGATTCTCTTTCCTACTGTTGAGTCATCGTTGTTTGGTTCCGGTCAACCCGGGGTGACCCAGTGGTTGACAGGCGACCTTGTGTGGGTGTCTTGGCGATTCTATCCAGTCCGAGACACTGGTTCAGGATGCCTCGAGGTATCGTTTTACCTTGGTTTACGTGTCCAGGCGTGTCTGAGGGCCTTCTCTGTTCCCTCAGGTCTCTGTGAGTCATTTTCTGCGGAGCGTTGCTTCCCTTGGCTTAGGATTAGACCAATTGGCGGCTTGTTCTGCTGTTTGTGACGATCTTGCCTCCGAGTCGTCTGACTCAAGGATCGTTACTTGGTAGGTCTAGTTGCCTTGTCCTGAGTTTGTTGGAAGTGGTTGTGCTACTGTTGGTGCTTTGAAGTGCGTGCCGTTGGGCGTTCTTGCCTACCTGTACTTCAGCACTTGTGTTTTGAGTCTCTGTGTCTTGTGAGCCTCAGCTTGTTGTAGCCCTAAGGCCTTTGAGTTGCCGATCCGCTAGCGGATAGCAGAGGGGTGTTCCCGTGATGCGGTTTGTAAGCTAGTTCCGTGGGCTCCCAGCCAGCAGTAGTGTCCTACCGAGGGAGAAAACTAGCTAGAGAACCTAGCTTAGACTAGAGCCAGTGTGTGCACACGTTGTCAGGGACTGAGGACCTACGCCGATGGGCGTGACCCTGACTAGTTACTTGTCCTCTTGTTCTGTCGTTGCTGTTGTTCCTGTTTGGTTCAGCTCATGTCTGCGACTCTGTCGTGGTTTTAGCGGTACCGTAGGTGAGACACTTGTGGCGCAGCATAAGACGTCAGTGGACGCAGCTGGCTATTCTTCGTGTGAGGAGGTGCTTCCGTCACGTGACACGTGACTCTCGGCATTTCTTGCGCGTCGTGACCTTTTTCGAGTTATCCCTCTCGTGGCCCTACTCGAGGTCAGCGTGGGGTGCACGACTTTCTAGTCGTGGGTGTGTCGTCGAGTCTGTCGGTCATCTGCGTGGGTCTTTTCTAGACCTTTTATCGGTCCTTGCAGGTCTTCGTCTTAGGCCTGGTGCCGAGTTGGCAGATCGGTAACTTCTGACTTTGTAAGATCAGAGTCGCCCTTCTGTCACTGTTTGGAGTAGTTTGGGGTGCCGAGGTTAGTTCGGCCGCCACTTGTCTGGTGCGGGTTCTTCCCATTTCTTACTTGTTCCCTACTCCTACTCCCCATCTGTTCTCTACAGCTTCTAGAGTAGCTTTACAGCTTTGTAGTGTAGTTTTCCCACTTTGCCACACCTGATGTTCTTCCAGTTGTTTTGTTGTTCCGTGTTATTGCGTGTTTTTCAGTGGGGATCCGCGTGACCCCTACTAAGCCCGTGACACGAGGCTCACCCCTACTTTTCAGGTGGGGTGACGTCTTTCGTTCTACTTCCGCGTGGTTCCTGGAGTGCGTGCTCGTTACGTGTCGTGGTGGCCAGCTGGTACCTACGTCGGGTTTCCCCCGACTTCACGGTACGTCTTTCGTTTCTGTCGATTGTATTGTGCTAGACTTGCTGTCTTTAGCTTTGGACTTGACTATGGTGTATAATTGTTAAAATGAAACTGTTAATTAAAAAGTAATTTTATTTCTACTACTTTAGCAAACTGATCTCATGAAATTTAATTGCTTCTGTTATATCTCTGTGGCTTCAATGTACTCTACACATGCCTTTATCCCTTCGGAGCTTTCCCGCTCTTGGGAGGCCTCACGGGTTCCAAGTGGTATCACGTGTATTCGGTAGTCCTACCGGGTATACCTGGTATCCGGGATCCGGGTCGCTACAGAGTGATATCAGAGCAGTGTTCTGAGATGTTTGGAGTTCTTTTCTGAGCTATCAGAGCATTGTTGTGTGAAGTACATGAGAATCCTATTGTGACTCCTCTGTGTTGATGATGTTGACAATATGTTTTACTTTATTAGCAACACCTTGTTTTGATTGATTGGCAACTATTTATGCTTTGATGAAATTATTCTTATCAGATTGTATGTGTGTTCCATGCATTTTACAGGTTCACACACTGCACATACACTCAAAGTCTACACATTGCACGTAGAGTCTATACACTACTTTGTGTTGTGTTTGTGCATCGCTTAGAACATGTCTATACATTCATGCAGCGTCAACGCAATAAGTGTGTCTCATGCATCATGCGTCGACGCCCCCAGATTTCCAAGTCTATACACTCGTCTTCATGCATAGCAGAGTCCATACATTGCAGCTCACATAACTAGCATGTCTATACATTGCATCGTGGTGTTTGTGCTCTAAGTCTATACACTGCATGGCGAGCCCAAAGTCTATACATTGCATTGGCTAAGTCTGAACACTATCTGTCTTATTTAGTGTTTCATGCAGCATCAGGTCTATACATTGCATTGGCTAAAGTCTGCACAACGTCCGTCTCATTTAGAGTCTAAGGCAATGTCTATACACTGGACTTTAAGTGTGTACATTGAGCGTCTCATTAAGCGTCTTATGAAAAGTCTATACAGTGCAGCTCATATAACTAGCAAGTCTATACATTGTTTCAGTGTCTCATGCAGCATCTTATTTAAAGTCCATACATTGCATTGCATTGGCTAAGTGTGTACATCGTTCGTCTCATTGGAAGTCTATACATTGGAAGTATGTACATCGGACTGTTCATGCATCAACATTCAAAGTCCATACATTGGACTGTAGCATGCACGAAGGTAAGTCCATACATTGGACTGTAGCATGCATCAGTGAAGTCTGTACAGCGTCATGCATTGTTCTTCAAGTCTATACACTGCACTGTAGATTGCTCGAGGTGAAGTCTGTACATCCATCAGTGAACTTCCAAGTCTGTACATCCACCAGTTCAACTTTCAAGTCTATACATCGGTAGCTTTACCGACGTTGCACTCGAAGTCTATACACTGATAGCTTTACCGTCGTTTCCCTTGGCAAGTCTGTACATCGCAGTTGAGTGGAAGTCTATACAGCCGTTGTGTTGCCAAAGTATACATATTGTGAAAGTCTGTACATCGTTCAGTTGTCTTGGCAAACTATATACATTGTGCACTTTCAAGTCTGTACAGACTTTGCCTTGCTCAAGTCTGTACATCCCCCAGTTGGCAAGTCCATACATTGGAAGTCTATACATTCATTTGCCTTGCATCGTTCATCAAGTCTGTACAGCCCTTTCGCTTGGCAACTCTATACATTGTAAATGTCTATACACTCGATTGCTTTGCTTTGATCAAGTCTGTACAGAGTTTCCTTTGGCAAGCCTGTACATTGTTCATGATGTCTGAACAATGAGCAAGTCTGTACATCAGACTAATCTGCATCGGCTAAGTCCATACATTGTCCAGTGCATTGCATGCATCGTTCTTGAAGTCTGTACATCAAGCTGAAGGCTGCCTAAGTCTATACATAGTTTGTCTTCCTTAGAGTTTAATGCATAACATGAAGTCAGTACATCACACAGCATTCAAGCTTGCACATCATGCATCATATGAATTCAAGTCTGTACATTGTGCATCTTTGAGTTGAAGTCCATACATCGTCAGTTGTCTATCCAAGTTGTTACATTGCCTAAGTCTATACGTTGGCTACTGAATGTTCTGCAGAGTCTGTACATTGCATTCGAGCTCACAAAGTCCATACAGTGAAGTCTATACAATGCATTCAATCTTGCAAAGTCTGTACAGGGTTTAACACTTAAACTGATGATTCTATTTCGACTATCTGACAGGGATTCTCTGCTGGGATTGATGACCTGGCTCGTGATCCAAGGAGGACGAGGTGCTGTGATGGTGACACATGGATGCAGCCCATCAAGGATGTTGCCATGTGGATGAAATTGCCTCGGATCTGGCGAATTCTCTGGGCGGGAAATGTGGAAGCCACGCGCCCTTATCCAACCTGCTGCTGATATAAAAGAGTGTCTTCATCTTCAGATGAAGGCTGATCGATCGAAGAAGAGGCAAGTCTATACAGTGAGAGTAGAAGCCTGAAGTAGCAGAGAGCCACCGATCCACAGAGAGAAGAAAAACAGAGAAGAAGAAAAGGAGAGAAGAGAAGAAAAGAGAGATGAGTTGAGAGAGTTTGATTGAGAGGTTGTATCTCAGACTCTTGGTTCAGATACCAGAGCTGAGCCTTTGCTCATTTGAGCTACATTCCCATTTGGGTTTTCTATTTTTATTTGCTTCTGTCTTTACTTTCCGAACTCTTGTTTCTTCAAGCTGTGAGTCAGCTATTAGCAGAGGTGCTGCCTCTGGTCGGGTAAGCTGTAAACCCCAGCAGTTGCAGTGGAGGATTCCACTGGACAAGTGAAGCTGTAATCCTCAGCATGCGAGACTTGTCTCGGACAGCAAGCTGTGTTGCTCAGCGATTTATAGGCCAAGCTGTAGTGCCCAGCAGACGCAAGCTATACTACGCTGCAGTAAGCCATACTCGGTTGAGTGTGGGGTGGACGTAGGTCTCTGACCGAACCACCTAAAATTCATGTGTGCCTTGTGTTTGTGTGATTGTCCATGAACTGTGTGCGACTGGATCTCATGTTTATCTTCACAGCTTGATTCGCTTCTGTTCAATTCTAGTATTCGGGTTAGTGATTCAGTAAATTTGCCTATATTCCGCATTAGAACCTCTTACTGGTTTTTAATTAGGCAGTAGATCTATTCACCCCCCTCTAGATCCTCACTTCGTGGAGATAGACTGCGTCCATCTAACATAACACTTGGTATCAGAGCCATACTCTTCTACAGGGACTCATCACCCGAAGAGGAAAGGCAAGATGGATGCTCGAGGGATGATAGCTGAAGGACACTCAACCACAAAGCCCCCATTCTTCGATGGATCTAACTACGCATACTGGAAGAACCGTATGCAAGTATTTTTGAGGGCTAAGGATTACGAGATCTGGAAGGTAGTCAGCAAGGGACCTTATGAGCTGTCCCCTAATGAGGAAGTCTGGACCAAGGAGGAGATAAGGAGGTCTACACTGAATTGGAGTGCCATAAACGCCATCCAGTGCTCTCTGCACCCTACAAAATTCTCCCACGTATCAGCCTGCAAATCAGCTAAGGAGATGTGGGATGCATTGGAAATCATTCATGAAGGGACATCTCAAGTCAGAGAGCAGAAGACTAATCTCCTTGTGTCAGAATACGAAGCCTTCAAGATGAAGCCGAACGAGACCATCAAGGAGATGTACTCTCGATTAACTATCATTACAAATGGTCTTAGAGGTCTCGGGAAACCTCAGACTGAATGTGATGTAGTGAGGAAGATACTGCGCTCCCTGACTCATGCTTGGCATACTAAGGCTACAGTGATGGAGGAGTCAAGGGACTTGCGAAATACAAGGGCTGATGAGCTAATCGGCTCGCTGATGGCATATGAGATTAATATGCCAAAGGTGGAGGAAGCTGAGAGGAAGAAGAAGCCGATAGCGCTGAAGGCTGGTTCCAGAAAATCCAGCAAATCCAGCTCCAGCAGTTCATCATCAGGGGAGAGCCTGAATGAAGAAGACATAACTCGTTCTGAGATGGCCATGATGACCAGAGAGTTCAGGCGATTCCTCAGGAAAGGAGCAGGACGATTCAGTCAAAAGAAGTACAGTGGCGGCCGAAGGGACAAAAGGTATAAACACAACCCTGTAAAGAAAACTGAAACTAATACTTGTTATCAATGCAGGAAACCAGGCCATCTGAAAGCTGACTGTCCAGATAATCAGAAATACAAGGACAAGTCAAAGAGAAGGAACACGAAAGGGAAAGCTATGGTTAGCACCTGGAGTGATGAAGATGAAGGTTCCTTCAGTAGCAGCTCAGACAGTGAAGCCGAATCTGAGAAGCCCATTTGCCTTATGGCGACAAGCTCAGAAGACAGAGAAGAGGACTCAGATGAGGTAATCACTAGATTTGAAAATTTCACAATTGCTGATTGGGTAGATGCTTACCATGACATAGCTGGTAGAGCTGATGATATTAGAAAAGAGAACATGCATCTAAGAAGAAAGATTAACTCCATGCAAAATGATACGACTCTAATTGATAAAATTGCATGTTTAGAATCTGAGAATAAAAATTTGAAACTCACATGTTCTGAATTAGATGAAATCAGAAATGAGTTAAAAGCCTCTAAAGAAGATAATGAGAGGTTAGATAAAGAAGCTGATGAATGGAAGCTGAAAATTCAGAAATATGAAAGTGAGATAAAAATTGTGAATGAAAAATATCAAGCTGTCCTAAGTGTGAATACAGAACTAAAAAAATCCATTGAAGACATTCAAAAGGATAATGAGGACAAGCTTAAAACCATTGAGAAGATGACCCAAGGTACTGATAATCTAAATGCTTTGTTAGGGTCAAAGGTCAACTTCAGAAAAGAGGGTCTAGGATTTAATTCAAGTGCAACGAAAACCTTTGGAATGAAAACTATTTCATTTGTTGCACAAAAAGAAAAAGGACCTCGAATTAGCATGAATTCAAACAATTCAATGAACAAAAATGCTAATCTGAAAAAGCCCAGTGCTGAGGAGAAGGGCAAACAAAAGCTGAGTGAGCCTAGTAGAGCTAGCACATCTATGCAAAATCCCAAAGCTCAGTCTCAGGTTAGGGGTCAACCTAAATAGTCATATAAACCCGATATTAAGGGTACCAAGTCTCCACCATCACCACCACCTCTGAAGAAGACCCAATACACACCTATGAATAGGTCAGCAGGGTCCAAGGTGCAGGGGAGGCAGAATGCTTTTAGAGTTGAACCCAAACATTTCCACCAACCTAGAGCCCAGTCCCACTTCTTTGCACAGTCAACCTATCCAAATAGGTCAGTATGGACTATGACTCAAAGAAGGTTTACAGGTCTTGGATATCAGGGTACACAGTCTTATAGGCCTTACCCTAGAAATTGGGTTGATGGGTATGGCAATTGGACACCTAGGAATTTGAATTTCTTTAGCCAGCCCAGGAACTACTATGGCCACAACTTCATGAATGCACCCCGGCCAAGGCACTGGCAAAGAAACAACACTGTCAATAATCATGCTGGTGCAAACAACAAGAAGAAAAGGAACAACAATAGAAAGAAATCTATAGAATCCACTTAACAAAATTCATTTAAACAAATGTGGATTCCGCAAAGTCTGCTTTCTTGCTTTGCTTCTATTTCATCTGTTATGGAGCCCAATCAGTCTTGGGTTCCAAACCTCTCTACCTAATTGTGTATGCAGGTATGCCTGGCAGCCAAGAACAACTTGTGGTACTTGGATAGCGGCTGCTCCAAGCATATGACAGAGGATAAGGCCAAGTTCTGCATGCTGACAGATAAACAAGGAGGCCTTGTCACCTTTGGCAGCAACACAAAAGGTAGAATTGTCGGATCAGGTAAAGTAGGTAAGTGTTCTACTTGTTGCATTGAGGATGTTATGTTGGTTGAAGGCTTAGCTTATAACTTACTTAGTATCAGCCAACTATGTGATAAAGGATGAAAAGTGCTTTTTCACTCTCAATGTTGCAAGGTCTTTGAACCTGATTCCGAGACTGTTAAATTTTCTTGTAAGAGGATAAATAACACTTACATGATAGATTTAGATGATATTCAACATTCTAACCTATGCCTTACTGCTAGTAGAGAAGACTTAGCATTTTTATGGCATCGTAGGTTAGGTCATGCTAGTTACACTGTTTTGCATAAACTGAATAAGCATGGCATGGTTAGAGGACTTCCTGAAGTTTCCTTTAAGAATGAAAATAAAATCTGTGATGCATGCACTCAGTCAAAGATAACTAGAAAGTCATTTAAATCTAGAACTGAAAATCTGTCTTCTAAACCCTATGAGCTGATACACATGGACCTTTTTTGGCCAACCAGATCTGTCAGCTTATCAGGGAGGAAGTATGGGTTTGTCATGGTAGATGACTTCTCTAGGTATACTTGGGTTTACTTTTTATCACATAAAAGTGATGCATTCACAGAATTTCGGGAGTTCTATGTTAAAATAATTCAGAAAATTGAAAATATTTTGACTGATCATGGAGGTGAGTTTGAAAACTCACAGTTTGATGAATTCTGCAGGTCAAATGGAATTAACCATAGGTACTCCTCACCAAGGACACCTGAGCAGAATGGAGTAGTGGAGAGAAGGAACAGAACCCTAGTGGAGATGGGTCGTACACTCTTGGTTGAAGGTGGTCTACCAAGGAAGTTTTGGGCTGAAGCAGTAAATACTGCCTGTTATGTCATTAACAGAGTCATGGTGTAGCAACCCTGGTAAAAATAAAAGGAAATAAAAAACCCCAATTGATCAAAATAAGATTAAAAGATTTAATGAATGAATGATAAGGGCCTAAAGAAGTAAATAATAAACCAAAATGTAAATAACGCCTTGACTCAAGGCGCTAATTCAAAAATAAACGCCCTTATGTAAGGCGCGAACTTAAAAAGGGACGCCCAAATAACAAGGCGGCAATTCCCAAACGGCCGAAAATAAATAAAGGGGCAAGTGAAAGAGACGCCCTTTACTGCGACATGTTTCACTAAGGAAACGACGCTCAACACGGCGTCAATTTAAAGTAACGCCCTAGGGCAAGGCGTTAATTCAGTTCGAGTTCCGTTCGAACCCAGACCTCATCCAGGGTAAGTTCTGGATTAGTACGTGCTAGTAGAGTTATAGTAAGGACTCTATCAAGGAAATATAACTTCCAATAGAACTCTAACTCTATTAAGGACCCAAAAACCATATAAATATCCCACAAATCGACCCTTGGTCGCTATTTGGCGATCTGCTGCTGCTGTCACCCGTGAAGAACACGGGTTTGTTCTTCCTTGATTGTGTCTTCACCTTCGGTTATATATATATGTGATGAAGAAAACTAATGTCTTCAGTCTTTCTTCTGAAGGAATTCTGCAGTAAGTAGTAACCTCTGAAGGACGTGAGGTTCTTCATCATCATCTTCTTCTTCCTCCGGTAATCAGAAGACTCTGTTGCTAACAGAGAGTCCTTTTCTCTTCACAAATCTTAACTGAGTCTTCACACAGATCATCAGGTAGGTTTTCTCAAGATCGTAGCCCAAACTAGCTTAAGATCTTAATAATATCATCGGTCGTGCATGCAGTTTTATTGTGGTTTCATCATTGATTTTGGAGGAAGCTGGCATGATCACTTGCCTCTAGTTTAATTTACATACAATAATAGCTACCAGGCAAGTATACAAATGGCACCTTTCGAAGCCTTATACGGAAGGAGTTGTCGATCACCCTTATGCTGGGACGAAGTTGGAGAAAATCAACTATTGGGTCCAGACATGGTGAGGGATACCACAGAGAAGATACATTTGATTAGAGAAAGACTGCAAGTAGCTCAGTCTAGACAAAAGACTTATGCTGACACAAGAAGGAGAGATCTCGAATTCCAAGTGGGAGATCACGTATTTCTCAAGATATCACCTGGACGTGGAATAAGGAGATTTGGTGTTAAGGGTAAACTTACACCAAGGTTTATCGGACCTTTTGAGATACTAGAAAGAGTTGGCGAGGTTGCTTACCGCGTCGCTTTGCCTCCTCAATTGTCCAAAGTACATAATGTGTTCCACATATTTATGTTGAAGAAGTATGTACACGATCCATCACATATTATTGAACATGGAGACTTAGTTATCCAGAAGGATCTCA
This sequence comes from Amorphophallus konjac, assembly GCA_022559845.1. Taxonomy (NCBI): domain Eukaryota; kingdom Viridiplantae; phylum Streptophyta; class Magnoliopsida; order Alismatales; family Araceae; genus Amorphophallus; species Amorphophallus konjac. Next base: position 422,110,670 of record CM040121.1, on the reverse strand, counting down.
CATATGAACAGAAGCCCATAAAGATACTAGATCGTGAAGTACGTACCCTAAGGAATAAGGTTATTCCCATGCTAAAGGTACAATGGAATAAGAGTTCCGAGCATGAAGCCACATGGGAGACCGAGGAATCCATGAGGAAGCGATTTCCAGAATTATTTTAAGGTATATACTCTACACTCTCCACATATATATATACTATTGAATTTGGGGACCAAATTCTTTTAAGTGGGGGAGGGTGTAGCAACCCTAGTAAAAATAAAAGGAAATAAAAAACCCCAATTGATCAAAATAAGATTAAAAGATTTAATGAATGAATGATAAGGGCCTAAAGAAGTAAATAATAAACCAAAATGTAAATAACGCCTTGACTCAAGGCGCTAATTCAAAAATAAATGCCCTTATGTAAGGCGCGAACTTAAAAAGGGACGCCCAAATAACAAGGCGTCAATTCCCAAACGGCCGAAAATAAATAAAGGGGCAAGTGAAAGAGACGCCCTTTACTGCGACATGTTTCACTAAGGAAACGACGCTCAACACGGTGTCAATTTAAAGTAACGCCCTAGGGCAAGGCGTTAATTCAGTTCGAGTTCCGTTCGAACCCAGACCTCATCCAGGGTAAGTTCTGGATTAGTACGTGCTAGTAGAGTTATAGTAAGGACTCTATCAAGGAAATATAACTTCCAATAGAACTCTAACTCTATTAAGGACCCAAAAACCCTATAAATATCCCACAAATCGACCCTTGATCGCTATTTGGCGATCTGCTGCTGCTGTCACCCGTGAAGAACACGGGTTTGTTCTTCCTTGATTGTGTCTTCACCTTCGGTTATATATATATGTGATGAAGAAAACTAATGTCTTCAGTCTTTCTTCTGTAGGAATTCTGTAGTAAGTAGTAACCTCTGAAGGACGTGAGGTTCTTCATCATCTTCTTCTTCTTCCTCCGGTAATCAGAAGACTCTGTTGCTAACAGAGAGTCCTTTTCTCTTCACAAATCTTAACCGAGTCTTCACACAAATCATCAGGTAGGTTTTCTCAAGATCGTAGCCCAAACTAGCTTAAGATCTTAATAATATCATCGGTCGTGCATGCAGTTTTATTGTGGTTTCAGATGGTTTCTATGAAATTTCAAAAAGAAACGCCCTTGACAAGGGCGCTAATTTAAAGAAGCGACCCACACTAGGGCGCTAATCATTGTTTTGACGCCCTACCCAGAAGTCGTCAATTGCATGTAATTAATAAATACCCACGTTTAAAATTTAATATCTATGTAACAATGAATCTAATATATTGCATGAGTATACCTGTGAAATCCTGCAATTTTTCCTGTCATGATCATGTACCCTTTTTCCTGAAATTTTATTATCTGAAAATTGGTAAATTCTTGAATTCACGACCTTGTCTAGGTCGTCTCCTACTGAACTGACGCCCCAGACCAGGGCGCTAATTGAAAAGTAACGCCCCTGTCCAGGGCGTATTTTTGTTAAAATTCCAGAATATTGATTTTCTACAGAATAGAAATATTGAAGGGACGACTGATGTACAAGTCATCAAATTTGTAAATAAACGCCCCTATAGAAGGCGTTAATTTGATAAGTAATGACTTAGATTAAGTCGCTATTTTCCTGTGACACTATTTTACACTATTACTGTTAACCGAGGGTTTCATATGTATATATATATATATATCTATATATATCAGCACTATATTCCAGTCCGTGAATATAGTCCCACGTTTCATGATGTTTTAACATTACCCCCTTAACTCTCAGTGACATACAAGCTCTCCATTGGACATTCCGTTCCTTTGGACTAGCGAGTTAGTCATAGAGACCTCCGTAAGACTCCTCGAGCCTTGGATTCCCTCAACGCCGACTGAGCTGGTTATACCATAAAAAACCCATTACACAATCTTTGCCATGTCACTCTATAGAAACATGGTATACCGGTCCTCATGTCATGCCATGTGTATGATATGAGAATTATCTTAATGAACGGGGTAAAGCATGACATTGTTATGATGTTCTTGTAAACCCCAATTCTATAACAACATTGTTATGATGTTCTTGTAGACCCCAATTCAATATTAAACTTGATGTTCTTGTGGACCTCAATTCTATATAAAGAATGTCCATACTTGTTTGTCAAGGTACCCAAGTTAGGAAACCAATTCCACCTAGTTTTATCGACAATCGTGATTGTACCGTTATTATCGTCTAACTATGTCAAGTGTCATATTTTTGGACTCTATTCTTTCAAAGTCTATCCTACATGTCTACAAGCTTTATCCTTGAAATTCCATATTGGCTATATACAAAAGTGGATGTTAAAATACATGATTAATGCATGCGCATATAGGGCCCGATCTGGTCCTGAGAGGAGCACCCGAAAGTACTTGTGCCCATGGGAGTTGATTGATCACGGTATTGGCATTATATCGAAGTGCATGACTAGCTTGATTGAACATTCCACAAATCTTGTACTTGTACTTGACTTGATATTACATGACTTGCGTGACCCGAAAAAGGGTAATTACATACTTGCGTGCTTGAACCATGATAACCAAATTCTAACATAACATGATGAGTCTACTTGCTTGAATATCTTGATATCTTTTGATATAAGTTCTTGAAAGTTTATCGCTATCTTATTATTATACACTCTCTCTATCTTGTCGTTTTGCGAGCATGCATAGCTATAGTGCATTCATGAAAGATGTAATTACTTAAACCCATTGCTAGTTCTTGAGATATAATTTCCTACTGAGCGTTCGCTCACTCGGTGTTTCCCTACTTTTCAGGTAAGTCCGACGATGAGGGAACTCAATCTGAAGGGGATGGTCAAGAGTGAAAGAGTTAGAGCTACTCAAGCGTCAATTAGTCCTGTCTTTTCTCTATTTTTCTTGAGTCAAGCGTTGTATTTTTATTTTATTGAGTCTAGTATTTGCAAGGGTTTGTAATAGACATATTCTTATTAAAGGAATTAATGGATTGGGTTATCTTTATATTTGTGCACTCTGTCTTTGTGTCGAATACACTACTACTCTGATTGACATGATTGATATAAACTCGTCGTGCATCTCCGGGTACCTTCCGCGCTCGGGGCGTGACACATGGTAAGACCTTCTACCCAGAAAACACCTTATGAGATCTTAAAGGGTAAGAAACCTTCTATTGCTCATTTCAAGGTTTTTGATTGTAAATGTTTCATTCATATTAATGATAAAAGAGACCTTGACAAATTTGAACCTAAAGGTGAACCAGGAATCTTTCTTGGTTATTCTGAAAATACCCGAGCATATAGAGTGTATAATCTGAATTCCAAAACTGTTGAAGAATCTCCACATATAGTTTTTGATGAATCCTTATTAAAGACTGATGTTGGTCAATGCAGGAATGAAGACAGTGGTGATATTCTGAAAGAAGTAAATTCTACAGACCAATCCGAAAATGAGGAAGGAAGTGAAGAGCCTAATGAAGAAGAGCCTACAGCTCAGGGGGAGGTAAATCAAACTCATGATAATCCAATTGTTAACATTAGATATCTTAAATATCATTCTGTAGATAATGTAATTGGAAATTTGCATGATCCCCCTAGGACTAGAGGCCACTTGAGAATTCAAAATGAATTGAATGCTTATGCTTTTGTTTCAAATGTTTAACCCAAGTCCATTGACTGTGCTCTCAAAGATGTGCATTGGATTAATGCCATGCATGAGGAGCTCAATCAATTTGACAGGAATAAGGTGTGGCATTTGGTTCCACCTCCTGATCATGAAACAGTCATAGGGACTAAATGGGTGTTCAGAAATAAAACTGATGAATCAGGGAATATCATTAAAAATAAGGCCAGACTTGTAGCTCAGGGGTATAGTTAGGAATTTGGAATTGACTTTGAAGAGTCTTTTGCCTCTGTAGCCAAGTTAGAAGCAATCAGAATATTATTGGCTTATGCATATTCCCTAGGAATAAATCTTCAGCAGATGGATGTGAAATCTACTTTTTTAAATAGGAAAATTTGTGAGGATGTCTATGTGAGGTAGCCTCCTGAGTTTGAATGTTTAGATTTCCCCAATCATGTTTATAAACTCAGCAAAGCTCTCTATGGTTTAAAGCAAGCTCCTAGAGCTTGGTATGACAGGTTGAGCAAATTTCTCACTGACAAGAACTTCACAAGAGGTGTAGTTGATCAAACATTATTTACCAAGGTGAGTCATTCAGATATTCTTATCATTCAAATTTATGTGGATGACATTGTATTTGGGTCAACTAACCCCAAATTGTGTAAGGAATTCTCTCAGATAATGACTAATGAGTTTGAAATAAGCTCAATGGGCGAGCTCAAATTGTTTCTTGGACTGCAGGTTATACAAACAAAGGATGGAACTTTCATCTCTCAGTCCAAGTACATAAAGAATTTATTGAAGAAGTACAAAATGGACGACCTCAAGGAAATAGCTGCTCCAATGGGTACCTCAACCAGTTTGAATGAAGATCCTAAAGGTAAACCAGTGGATCAAAGGCTATATAGAGATATGATCGGATCCCTTCTATATCTTACAGCATCTAGGCCTGATATTTAATTTTTAGTGTATTTATGCTCTAGATTTCAGGCTAGTCCTAAAGAATCACATCTTAAATCAGTGAAAAGGATTTTTAGGTATTTACCAGGCACCCAAGAGTTAGGTCTATGGTATCCTGCCAAGTGTGAGTTAGAACTTCTAGCTTACACTGATGCAAATTATGCTGGGTGTCGAGTAGATAGAAAAAGTACTAGTGGCTACTGTCAATTCTTAGGTGGCTGTCTAGTATCTTGGGCATCTAAGAAGCAACACACTGTAGCTTTGTCTACAGCTGAAGCTGAATATGTTGCTGTAGGTAATTGTGCTGCCCAAGTACTATGGATCAAGCACCAACTGGATGATTATCAGATAAAATTGGGATGTATTCAAATGTTATGTGATAATACTAGTGCTATATGCCTTGCTAAAAATCCTGTTCATCATTCTAGGACTAAGTATATAGAGATAAAACACCATTTTCTGAGAGATGTTGTAAATAAAAATGAAATTGAAATGAACTTCATTGAAACTGAAAAATAAATTACTGATATTTTTACTAAGCCTCTTGGGAATGAAAGGTTCAAATTTCTTAGAAGAGAACTTGGCTTGTGTAAATTTCAGCATGATGAATAATTTTTTCAGCTACTTTGAATAAAATTTCTGTTTTGGACTTGCATCTGATAGCTTGAATAAAACTCTGTGATTGTTGAATGTTAGACTAAACCATGCATGCATGACATATTTTTCATGACATATCTTTTCATGACATATTATTCATTACATATCATTTAGTTATGATTGTGTCTAAGCTTTCTCTCATCTAAAACCACATGCATATAGAACAGAGCAGAGTAATGCATATTATAACAGTTGGCATCTAATTCTTGCCATTCATTTGCAAAACTGCATGCATATAGACAGGGGGAGTATTATTAGAAATTCAGAGTGGTCATCAACTTACTTGAATTCATTCATTCTTTGACTCTGAATGATTAAATCTGACATATGGCAATCTGTTAGTCAGTTCTGATTCCTAAGCAATAGAAAACGGACTTCTTCAGTTATAAGAATTTCAATTGCTTAAAGACTGACTTAATGGTTTAAATTTTATAAGTTTTGGAGTTTAAAGATTACAATCAGTAAATAAGAAAGTTGGAAATTGATAAAACTCTCAACCCTTTTCTTATTTCATGTCAGACAAAGCTACTTATATCTAAAATCTGAAAACTCTTCTGAAATCATGTTAGAGAAGCCTAGCATGTGTATTGTTTTTAAACAAGTCATTCTGAAACAGATAAAGGACAGCTAAGATAATGTTGAAAATCTTGAAAACTACATGAAAAATAACATTGGCAGAGCAATGACTGGTAAATCACTGAGAAACTGAGTGATCCATCAAAGAAGTGGACAACACTCATGTCATGAGGTGTATCAGCTATCTCTGTATAAAATGATCAAACTAGTAGGTTGGTTTCACTGAGTACCTGGGGGTAACTGGCGTCTGATAAACGTGTACCCTCACACAAAAAGGTGTAAATCAATTTTATTGTGTTTGATCATAGGCAGAATGGACCATGATGTTGAGTATCTAGGGGTATTGGTGTCTGATAAACATATACCCTTACGCAAAAAGACAAATGGTACCTGAATGCCTTAAATGAACTAATATTGAAAATGATGTTCCTTCACAAGAAATTTCTTGGATGTCAATTTGTTTATTTTCAATACATGACCTGGTATCTCTTAATCATCTTTTTAATGAGTCTATGAAAGTAAGATATTTTGAAACTGAATCTCTCATGCAAATGTGATTCTGATTTATTATTTTATCATGCACAGAAAACTTATCCATTGATTGTAGTGCATGAACTCAAAATTTTATAGTCTTTAAACCAGAATTTTATCTGAAAGTAGTTTATAACTTCATATGACTGAAGACTCTGTGCTTTAGAATGCTTATTCCAGAACTACTTGTTCAGAATGCCAGTCAGATGACATCTCTTGTTCCTTCCCTTGTACTCCCTTTCCCTCCTCTTTGTTGATGGCAAAGGGGGAGAATATTGTATGAATTCTGAATTCATTCCAGGGGAAGTGTATGCATTATGTTATGGCAAAGGGGGAGATTTTGTTAGCAGGGAGTTGCTTACATTTCGTAGCATGCATGCATAGCATCTGCATGACAATCTGAATAAAAAATCATGTCTTTCATCATCTGTATGACATGTAATTGCTATTCTATATGATAGGGGGTTGCCATCATCAAAAAGGGGGAGATTATTGTGACTCCTCTGTGTTGATGATGTTGACAATATGTTTTACTTTATTAGCAACACCTTGTTTTGATTGATTGGCAACTATTTATGCTTTGATGAAATTGTTCTTATCAGATTGTATGTGTGTTCCATGCATTTTACAGGTTCACACACTGCACACACACTCAAAGTCTACACATTGCACGTAGAGTCTATACACTGCTTTGTGTTGTGTTTGTGCATCGCTTAGAACATGTCTATACATTCATGCAGCGTCAACGCAAAAAGTGTGTCTCATGCATCATGCATCGACGCCCCCAGATTTCTAAGTCTATACACTCGTCTTCATGCATAGCAGAGTCCATACATTGTAGCTCACATAACTAGCATGTCTATACATTGCATCGTGGCGTTTGTGCTCTAAGTCTATACACTGTATGGCGAGCCCAAAGTCTATACATTGCATTGGCTAAGTCTGAACATTGTCCGTCTTATTTAGTGTTTCATGCAGCATCAGGTCTATACATTGCATTGGCTAAAGTCTACACAATGTCCGTCTCATTTAGAGTCTAAGGCAATGTCTATACACTGGACTTGAAGTGTCTACATTGAGCGTCTCATTGAGCGCCTTATGAAAAGTCTATACAGTGCAGCTCATATAACTAGCAAGTCTATACATTGTTTCAGCGTCTCATGCAGTGTCTTATTTGAAGTCCATACATTACATTGCATTGGCTAAGTGTGTACATCGTCCGTCTCATTGGAAGTCTATACATTGGAAGTATGTACATCGGACTGTTCATGCATCAACATTCAAAGTCCATACATTGGACTGTAGCATGCACGAAGGTAAGTCCATACATTGGACTGTAGCATGCATCAGTGAAGTCTGTACAGCGTCATGCATTATTCTTCAAGTCCATACACTACACTGTAGATTGCTCGAGGTGAAGTCTGTACATCCATCAGTGAACTTCCAAGTCTGTACATCCACCAGTTCAACTTGCAAGTCTATACATCGGTAGCTTTACCGACGTTGCACTCGAAGTCTATACACTGATAGCTTTACCGTCGTTTCCCTTGGCAAGTCTGTACATCGCAGTTGAGTGGAAGTCTATACAGCCGTTGTGTTGCCAAAGTATACACATTGTGAAAGTCTGTACATCGTTCAGTTGTCTTGGCAAACTCTATACATTGTGCACTTTCAAGTCTGTACAGACTTTGCCTTGCTCAAGTCTGTACATCGCCCAGTTGGCAAGTCCATACATTGGAAGTCTATACATTCGTTTGCCTTGCATCATTCATCAAGTCTGTACAGCCCTTTCGCTTGGCAACTCTATACATTGTAAATGTCTATACACTCGATTGCCTTGCTTTGATCAAGTCTGTACATAGTTTCCTTTGGCAAGCCTGTACATTGTTCATGCTGTCTGAACAACGAGCAAGTTTGTACATCAGACTAATCTGCATCGGCTAAGTCCATACATTGTCCAGTGCATTGCATGCATCGTTCTTGAAGTCTGTACATCAAGCTGAAGGCTGCCTAAGTCTATACATAGTCTGTCTTCCTTAGAGTCTAATGCATAACATGAAGTCTGTACATCGCACAGCATTCAAGTCTGCACATCATGCATCATATGAATTCAAGTCTGTACATTGTGCATCTTTGAGTTGAAGTCCATACATCGTCAGTTGTCTATCCAAGTTGTTACATTGCCTAAGTCTATACGTTGGCTACTGAATGTTCTGCAGAGTCTGTACATTGCATTCGAGCTCACAAAGTCCATACAGTGAAGTCTATACAATGCATTCAATCTTGCAAAGTCTGTACAGGGTTTAACACTTAAACTGATGATTCTATTTTGACTATCTGACAGGGATTCTTTGCTGGGATTGATGACCTGGCTCGTGATCCAAGGAGGATGAGGTGCTGTGATGGTGACACGTGGAAGCAGCCCATCAAGGATGCTGCCATGTGGATGAAATTGCCTCGGATCTGGCGAATTCTCTGGGCGGGAAATGTGGAAGCCACGCACCCTTATCCAACCTGCTGCTGATATAAAAGAGTGCATTCGTCTTCAGATGAAGGCTGATCGATCGAAGAAGTGGCAAGTCTATACGGTGAGAGTAGAAGCCTGAAGCAGTAGAGAGCCACCGATCCACAGAGAGAAGAAAAACAGAGAAGAAGAAAAAGAGAGAAGAGAAGAAAAGAGAGATGAGTTGAGAGAGTGAGATTGAGAGAGTTTGATTGAGAGGTTGTATCTCAGACTCTTGGTTCAGATACCAGAGCTGAGCCTTTGCTCATTCGAGCTACATTCTCATTTGGGTTTTCTATTTTTATTTGCTTCTGTCTTTACTTTCCGAACTCTTGTTTCTTCAAGCTGTGAGTAAGTTGTTAGCAGAGGTGCTGCCTCTGGTCGGGTAAGCTGTAAACCCCAGCAGTTGCAGTGGAGGATTCCACTGGACAGGTGAAGCTGTAATCCTCAGCAGGCGAGACTTTTCTCGGACAGCAAGCTGTGTTGCTCAGCGGTTTGTAGGCCAAGCTGTAGTGCCCAGCAAACGCAAGCTGTACTGCGCAGCAGTAAGCCATACTCGGTTGAGTGTGGGGTGGACGTAGGTCTCTGACCGAACCACCTAAAATTCATGTGTGCCTTGTGTTTGTGTGATTGTCCATGAATTGTGTGCGACTGGATCTCATGTTTATCTTCACAGCTTGATTCGCTTTTGTTCAATTCTAGTATTCGGGTTAGTGATTCAGTAAATTTGCCTATATTCCGCATTAGAACCTCTTATTGGTTTTTAATTAGGCAGTAGATCCATTCACCCCCCTTTAGATCCACACTTCGTGGAGATAGACTGCGTCCATCTAACATAACAAATCCGAGATATACAGTATCCAGCGTCGTGAAAGTCCAGTACAGTCTTCAGCTGGCTTTGGCGTTGCGATGATTTATCGCGTTGTTTTCTTCGTATGTTGTCTTGTGCGTGCTGCTCTAGCACGGTACGAGATGGTCCTGCTCTTGTCAGGATGTGACGAGGTGTTTCTTTTTCGTCGTTGTGTTTGTTTCGACCATGTTGTACTTGCAGTGTTCGCCGGAAGGCTTGAATCTATAGTACGTTGTTCGAGGTTTTCTCTGTATGTTGTTCAGGTTGCTGTTGACCTTTAGCCTTGGTCTGATGACTGTACAAGTTCTCACGTTGTCTTGGTCATCCTGGCTTGAGTCTATTCATCTCCTGATGTGTTCCGCTTCTGTTGAAGTGCTCGGTTAGATTCCGTGTTTGAGAAGTTGCTCAGGCAAGCTAGGATTTTCCCTTCCTGGTGAGCTTTCGTGGTTAAGCTTATTGCTTCTCGTCCCTTCTGGTGGAATATTTTCAAGGTTTGCCTTAGAATTGCTATCTTAGTGATGCCTTTGTCCTGTGTCTGCTTAAGTGTGGACAGCTTTGTTCTGAGCCTGATCTGCTTTTTGCTATACGGTTGCTTGGCTTTGGACTCCATCATGGTGTTAAGAGCTGTTGTGTACCGTATTTGTCGTGCCGTGTCCAGCGGCCGATGAATTGTGAAGGCTCATTTACCGTTTTCAGGATGTGAAGGTAAGCCAAGATTAACGCTTTTCCCTGTGCTTTGTGCTGAAGCTGGTACTCTTCTTCTATTGCACTTGGGCCCCTGGTGATCGGTTGTTCGCTGGATTGGTACTCGTGGCTTGTTGTTTGCGATCTTCATTGATTGAGAAGGCGTCTGGTGTGTGCTGAGATGCGACTACCGAGGTTGTTCTGATGCCTGTGTGCGTTCTTGAGTGTACAGCTGAAGCCTGTGAGTTAGCTACTCACTGGTCGAGGGGTTTGTTCTTCTCGATGTGACTTCGTCTTGGCTTCCTGTGCCTCGATGTCATCTGTTGCCGTGATGTTGCTGGTGATTTTCTGGAGTTGGCATTGGCATTTGCGAGTTTTGGGGAATTTGTCGGCATTCCTGCTGATTGAGTACCCTCTACTCTGCATTTTCTTATCTTGGGTGTTGTGCTCTCGAGGCGTGTTCGTAGTCCTTGAGTTACGTTCCCTGAGATTGTCGTTTCTCATTGTCATGGGTCTTTTCTTGGTGAGCAGTGTGATGTGTGACCCATCCCTTGTGGTCGTGTGCTCAGCTGTTCCTGTGCCTTGTTGTGACCCTGCTTGCAGTTGTGTTCCATGGTTCTGTGTTCCGTGCGGAGCCGGAATTCTGCAAGTGCTGTTGTTGCTGTTGGTGTTTTGGCGTTGTTTCTCTATGATTTTGTGTCTCTGTTTTGGACCAGGTCTTGTCGGTTAGCCTTGTTGTACTCTTTCTCCTTAGATTTAGCTTGCGACTCAATCAGATATGATATCTGAGTGAGGACTGACTTGATTGTGTTTGCGGTCCAGCAGTGCTGTTGTCGTTGGCGTCCTATGTGCCGGGTGTTTCTTGTTGCCTTTGGCACTGGAGCCGATGATGTGGTCGAGCGGTCAGCTGTGAGGACTGTGTCTCCTTGTGTAAGCTGCTACTTGCCGTGATGTGGTTGTGGCAGTCGTGTCTCCATTTCTGGTGAGACGTAAGTGACGTTGCCTTGTTTCGGAGGTGTTGGACTTGTGTCCACTTGAGTCGTGCTCAACCCAGAGCATGTACTCATGATTATAGTCTGACGATGTTCCTCTGAGCTACATTTTTCGATATTTGTGTCATTTCCGTGTTTGTGTTGTTGGGTTGTTCTTCCCTGCTTCTCCTTTGCTAGTCCTTAAATTTTGAGGATGAAATTTCTTAAAGGAGGGGAGGATGTAATGCCCTGGATTCTTGGTAGGTCTTGCTGGATCTTCAATAGATCTTTCGGATCTCTTTCGGTGAGTTTCAGTTCGCTTTTGTGGCTTCCGAGTTGAGCTTTACGAGCCATGTGGGTTTTTCTCTCGTACTTGTTACGGAACCCTACGGTAAGTTTAGTTGTCAGTTCCTCGACTCGTGAATACTGCAGCGACGATGTACTCTTTGAGCTGGTCATTTCGACTATTTTTACATATTTTTCGGAGATAGGGCCAGAAATCAGATTTTTCAAAAATTAGGAAAATTCCTAATTTCTTTTCCTTTTTCTTTTCCTTCCTCTCTCCTCCCTTCTCATTTCGCCGCCGCCGTCTCTCTCTCCCGTTTTCTCTCCTCTCGAGCTTCTTTGGCTCCGACTGCAGACGGAGGACCTAGGAGCGAGTGTTGGGGATGTTGTGGAGCTGACTGGGTGCGCGACAGGGCGACGATGGAGTGGTTTTGGCGCGATCTCGAACGGTGGATTCAAAGCCGGTGTTTGAGCTCGCGGCATGGTTTTCGGCGTAGTTTAGTCCCTTCGGGGCACGGTTTCTTCGGTGGAGGTAGGGAGACAGACCGCCACCTTGTTCTGCAGGTTTCCTCTGTTTCCGTGCATGATTTGGTGCTCGATCGGGGGAGATCGAGCCGATTTTGTGAAAATCATGATTTTTGGGGTTTTCAGGGTTCACCAGAAAACGGCAATCATTTGTGGTGTGGTTAGTGTTGAATTGACCGATGGGATGTCTGGATCCCATCCATGCTAGTTTCGTGTCGATCGGTTGTCATTCGGGGCCAGTAGGAGTCTGGGAACCTCGGTGACTCGTTTAGAGTCGATTTTTCTAAATCGCCCCGATCTAGCATTTTAATGCGTGCATGTGGGCTTTTTAGCCACCTAGAGTTGCTTTCTATCGTCTAGATGTGTTTCCCCTGTGCTTCGACGTTAATGGGGCGTGGAACGGCTCGATTTGGCCAATCCACTGTTTTCCCACCGTGACCGGTGTAGCGGTCGTTTCAGTGACCGCCAGAGGTCCCTGACGGCCCTACATAGACCGTCACAACGTCTGGGTGTTTTTAGTTCTTCGTGGCTTTGGGAGTGTGATGGCCCAGGGGAGGTGCGTCACAGCTCTCTGACGCGTCCGGGGTGATGCGTTACGCCTGTTTTGTCATGTAGCGTTTTGGTTAAGGCGGTTCCTCTGACGCGCCTGCCCTAGTGCGTTAGAGTCTTGTAACGCGCCTGGTGTAGGCCGTTACGTTGCGTTTGACTTGGAGTTTGACCGTTGAGGCGATTTATGTAACGGTGGTGTCCCCGTGCGTCACAGCGTTGTAACGCGCCTGCCCCAGGCCGTTACGTGCTGTTTTGGCCGAGTTGGGTGGTTATGCCGTTGGCTCTAACGGCCACGCCCCCATGCGTTAGGTGTCTTTAATGCATCCGATCGGGACCGTTACGTGCCTTTCGGTCAGTGATTTGTTTGACTTGAGCCAGTTGGCCCTGACGCGCCTGCTTTGCCACGTTAGGCTGTGTAACGCGCTTGGTCTCGTGCGTTACGTGGTTCGAGTTACCATTTTTGTCTCGGGTCTGTTGGCCCTGACGCGTCTGCTCCCGTGCGTTAGGGTGGTGTAACGCGTCTGTTGTCATGCGTTAGGCCGCTGTAACGTGCCTGCCCTGGCGCGTTACGCTGTTCGTGTTGTGGTTTTGAGAGTGTTGGCTCTGACGCGCCTGCCCTGGTGCGTCAGGCTCGTGTAACGGCCCAGTGTTAGACTGTCACGTTCGTGTAACGGTCTAGGGGTGGTGCGTTACAGCCTTTGTGCTCCGATTTCTGTCGTTTTGGTTTCTGACTGTCTTGGCTTATCCTTGTGGTCTGCCCGCTTCCCCGTGGATATCTCTTGACACCCTATGAGGGCTAAGACTACGTCGTAAGGTGGCCAAGAGTCTTCTTGCTTATGGTAGGATTCTCTTTCCTACTGTTGAGTCGTCGTTGTTTGGTTCCGGTCAACCCGGGGTGACCCAGTGGTTGACAGACGACCTTGTGTGGGTGTCTTGGCGGTTCTGTCCAGTCCGAGACACTGGTTCTGGATGCCTCGAGGTATTATTTTACCTTGGTTTACGTGTCCAGGCATTTCTGAGGGCCTTCGGTCTTCCCTCAGGTCTCCGTGAGTCATTTTCTACGGAGCGTTGCTTCCCGTGGCTTAGGATTAGACCGATTGGCGGCTTGTTCTGCCGTTTGTGATGATATTGCCTCCGAGTCGTCTGACTCAAGGATCGTTACGTGGTAGGTCTAGTTGTCTTGTCCTGAGTTTGTCGACAGTGGTTGTGCTACCGTTGGTGCTTCGAAGTGTGTGCCATTAGGCATTCTTACCTACCTGTACTTCAGCACTTGTGTTTTGAGTCTCTGTGTCTTGTGAGCCTCAGCTTGTTGTAGCCCTAAGGCCTTTGAGTTGCCGCCCCGCTAGCGGATAGCGGAGGGGTGTTCCCGTGATGCGGTTTGTAAGCTAGTTCCGTGGGCTCCCAGCCAGCGGTAGCGTCCTACCGAGGGAGAAAACTAGCTAGAGAACCTGGCTTAGGCTAGAGCCAGTGTGTGCACACGTTGTCAGGGACTGAGGACCTACACCGACGAGCGTGACCCTGACTAGTTACATATCCTCTTGTTCTGTCGTTGTTGTTGTTCCTGTTTGGTTCAGCTCGTGTCCGCGACTCTACCGTGGTTTCAGCGGTACCGTAGGCGAGACACTTGTGGCGCAGCATAAGACGTCAGTGGACGCAGCTGGCTATTCTTCCTGTGAGAAGGTGCTTCCGTCACGTGACACGTGACTCTCTGCGTTTCTTGCACGTCGTGACCTTTTTCGAGTTAGCCCTCTCGTGGCCCTACTCGAGGTCAGCGTGGGGTGCACAACTTTCTAGTAGTGGGTGTGTCGTCGAGTCTGTCGGTCGTCTGCGTGGGTCTTTGCTAGACCTTCTGTCGGTCCTTGCAGGTCTTCGTCTTAGGCCTGGTGCCGAGTTGGCAGATCGGTAACTTCTTACTTTGTTAGATCAGAGTCGCCCTTCTGTCACTATTTGGAGTAGTTTGGGGTGCCGAGGTTAGTTCGGCCGCCACTTGTCTGGCGCGGGTTCTTCCCCTTTCTTACTTGTTCCCTACTCCTACTCCCCGTCTGTTCTCTACAGCTTCTAGAGTAGCTTTACAGCTTTGTAGTGTAATTTTCCCGCTTTGTTACACCTGATGTTCTTCCTGTTGTTTTGTTGTTCCGTGTTACTGCGTGTTTTTCGGTGGGGATCCGCGTGACCCCTACTGAGCCAGTGACACGATGCTCACCCCTGCTTTTCAGGTGGGGTGACGTCTTTCCTTCTGCTTCCGCGTGGTTCCTGGAGCGCGTGCTCGTTGCGTGTCGTGGTGGCCAGTTGGTACCTGCGTTGGGTTTCCCCCGACTTCACGGTACGTCTTTCTTTTCTTTCGACTATACTGTGCTAGACTTGTTGTCTTTAGCTTTGGACTTGACTCTGGTGTATAATTGTTAAAATGAAATTGTTAATTAAAAAGTAATTTTATTTCTGCTACTTTAGCAAACCGATCTAATGAAATTTAATTGCTTCTGTTATATCTCTGTGGCTTCAATGTACTCTACACATGCTTTTATCCCTTCGGAGCTTTCCCGCTCTTGGGAGGCCTCGCGGGTTCCAAGTGGTATCACGTGTATTTGGTGGTCCTACCGGGTATACCTGGTATCCGGGATCCGTGTCACTACAGCCATGGTGTTAAAAATAAGCGTTCACATACACACGAGTGCTTGTTCTTTGTACATGATAAGGTAAAAGAATTGGTGTCTACGCGGAGGCACGCAATCCAAGATGATTATCAATGGCATAGTTTCCCATTCCATTAGCTCAAGAATTAATCTCAAGGCGGCTATTTAGCATACCATGAGGGCCGGTATACCATGTTCTTAGAGTGACATGGCAATAAAAGTGTTATGGGTTTTAGTGGTACAACCTGCTCGACGGCCTTGAGGGAATCCAAGGCTAGCGGAGTCTTATGGAGGTCTCTATGATAAAATCACCAATCCAAATGAACGGAATGTCCCGTGGAGGGTTCCTCTATCACCGAGAAATAGTGGGGTAGTCGATAAAATATCGAGAAACGTGGGACTATATTCACGGACTGGAATATAGTGCCAAAAACCATCATAGCCATGAATTTTTAAATTCAGTTCCACTTTAAGTGTAAAATCTAGAATTCTTTTAAATCAAGTTTAGCATCTAGTGTAAATAAAACCTAGAATTCCTTCAAATCAGGTTCGACATTTAGTGAAAACAGATCCTGGAATTCTTTTAAATCGAGTTTAGCATCTAGTGTAAATAAATCCTGGAATTCTTTTAAATCAGGTTCGACATTTAGTGAAAACAGATCCTGGAATTCTTTTAAATCGAGTTCGACATTTAGTGAAAACAGATTTTGGAATTCTTTAAATCAAGTTCGTCATTCAGTGTAAATAGATCTTAGATTTCAGTTTAATTATGAATAGTGCCATTTTCTAAATAAAATAAATTTTTCAGGAACAATTACATGGTCAGGTAGAAAAAATTAGCAGGAATCTAGAACTATAATCATGCATCAAATTAGGTGTCATGATTCTCTGTTATTAAATTTTTAAAGTGTGTAATTATTAAATGGCTAACCAAAATAACGACTGTGTATGCAGTTGTCAGATCAAATAGCGCCCTTTACAGGGTCGCTATTTCTTTAAACATGCAGAAAACCCCGTAAAGCCATTAAACTCCAATTCTAATAAGCCTATATGCATGCAAGGATTTATTATAAAAATGGTGTTGCCAAGTCCTTGAGAAAACCTACCTTGGTTAATGATTTGGAGGCTAGAACGTGAAGAACGGTGGTGAAATAACCAAAAATCCGATGCTCTGTTTCTACAAGAAGAATAACAGCAGCAACGGCCAGCAGGGAGGAAGAAGTAGAGAAGAAGATGCTTCATGCGTCCCTTCTTGTTGCAGACAACCCGTAGGAGGAAGAGGAAGAAGAGGATGATGCCCTCACCCTTCCAACGTAGCAGGAGGAAAATGATGAAGTGGAAGAACTTCTTTATGTTCTTCACGCTCGCAGCACCAGGACGGTTGTTTGAAGAATAAGAGCCAGCAGGTTGGCTCAGCATCGGGGTTGGTATTTATAGGGTTTTAGGAACCCAATGGGCTTGGAGTTCGATTGGGACTTAAACCTCCTATGTAGAATCCTTACTAACCATAGATATCCATGTATGGATCCCTTTCCTAACCCAAACTTACCCAGATAACATCCATGTTCAAACCAAACACCGACGGGTCCCTTTTGGAAATGACGCCTCAGGTTGGGGCGTTATTTTAATAAATGACGCTTGTATACACAGTCGTCAATTCCTTAATTGACGACTTGCTCGGAGGCGTCATTCATGTCACGCCCCGACGCGGAAAATCGAGGCACGAGCAGTTACGAGGCACTCGTGTCGGTCAGAGCATGTACAAATTTAATTCTAAAGATAGAGAGCTAAGATAAAATTACTAATTTTATTCCATCAAAATAAAGGTTTACATCACTAATTTATAAGCCATAAAGGCATGATACAATCTTCCAAATTTTTCCAAATACATAATCCTTGTAAAAACACTAATGATCTACATTAATCCTAGGGAAAATAAAAACACTCATTCACTCTTGTCCAATCCCTTGTTCATTTTCATTTCCTGTAACAATTAACCAAAAACGTAGGGTGAGCAAAAAGCTCAGTAGGATTTTATATCTCTAAAAACCAGGCAATCTTTAAGTATTTAACAATTTAAACAATTTGTGTCAGGAAATAGTTGACCATGAATTTCAAGTATGAAATTTTGTATAAGGAATTTCCAAGTAATTTTAAGATAACAAGATAATTTCATGATCATGATAGTAGACAAGACGATGGTCATTTCCAGGAATATATCAAGAACTTTCATGATGAGACAATGGGTACTATCATTAAGACCATTCAAGAACTTTCATGATGAACTTTTAAGCAATATCGAAGTAGAGTAATCACTTGAACTTTAAACAATATAGAAGTAGAACAATCACTTCTACAAGGATATTTATGGTGAATCTTTAAGCAATAGCAATATAGAAGTAGAGTAATCACTTCTACCAACACTCAGCAGGATTGGCCAAAGCACTAAGGGGAGATCACGACGATATGACAGCCCCTCATGGAATATCACTATTTGGCTACACACTTAGGGGTTCTCACGACAGTATGATTGCCCCTAACTGTAATAAACCCTGTATTGGTAAATGTCAGCACCTGATCATTATAATACCGATTTATTTTTAGACTTTACCTCGCCCGTGGGATCAGATCAGAACCCCTTTATACACTAGCATTTAAATGTCATTTCATTGGGACCCATAGCCCCTGACATTTTTTCTATATAATTCCACAATATGGCCAAAGAATTTCAAGAACAAGCTCATTTGTAAACAAGTACAGATCTGGCAAAAATTGTGATAATTTGCAAAGGAGAGTGGAAAATACATTTTAAGCATCATGTTTAACGACATTAAGTCGTAGAATTCAAAAATGAATGGTAAGTAGGAAGAAACATTAAGATAGTGGTTTTATTAGAATTATTTTAAACATCTTAACATAATCTCATAATCATAAAACATTAATTTTTAGTTATGGAAAAAATATGCTTATGAATTAAAATCATGAGTTTAGATATTAGCTTTTAATCATACATTAATAATCCATATGATAAGAAAATAGATTTAACATGCTGAAAGTAGTATTTATACATCAATATGATCGAAAATACCTTTTTACATTCTGAAATAATTTTTTTACACCATTATGATAAAGAATAGAATAGTTATAGGCTAAAAAGATGTTACTGTCTGTGAACGCGCTATAGCTCAGGGTCGCGTTCATACAGCATATATAAATACAGTATATATATATATTCAAAATATTATATTTTTGATCACTAAAATTTTTAGAAAAATTTTTATGAACGCGCTATCCGAGACTAGCGTGTTCATGAAGAACGCGCTAGTCAAGAGTGGCGCGTTCAGGAACATATGTATATATTTAAAAAAATTTAAAACTAAATAAATTAGATAGGTTCTATATAAACCATAAGAGATATAGACACCTGATATATATATAAACACTTTATGTATTATATATATATTAGAAATATTATACTTTTGACCCCTGGTCATCCGGGTTTAAAAGTATGAACGCGCTAGCCGAGACTAGCGCGTTCATGAACAGATGTATATATTTAAAAATTTTAAAAACTAAATGAAAGAGATATGTTCGGTATAAACCATAATAGATATAGACTTCTGATATATATATAAACACTTTAGATATTATATATATATATATATTAGAAATATTATACTTTTGATTTATGGTCATTCGGATTTAAAAGTATGAACGCGCTAGCCGAGACTAGCGCGTTCATGAACAGATGTATATATTTAAAAATTTTGAAAACCAAATGAAAGAGATAGGTTCTGTATAAATCATAATAGAAATAGACTCCTGATATATATATAAACACTTCAGGTATTCTATATATATATATATTAGAAATATTATACTTTTGATTTCTGGTCATCCGGGGTTAAGGGTATGAACGCGCTAGCTGAGACTAGCGCGTTCATGAAGAACGCGCTAGTCATGTATAGCGCGATAAGGAAAGTATTATTACATTATTTTATGTATATTTTTAAAATTTTGGTCAAAGAGACGGGGTCTGTCTGAACGCACTGGGTCGGGCTGGCGCGTTCAGAACGCGCTACTGAGGTATAGCACGTTCTAGACCTGATGAAAAAACGGGAATACCCCTCCGATCAAATGATCATAACTTGGTCATTTCATAACAGAATTTAATAAATGAGCTATCAATGGAAAGATGACAGAAAAATACACAAGATAGCATGCTTTAGTTAGAGTTTAGCCTGAGAGACACCTACCTTTTGTCGGATCAAAAGAATATCCCCAAACAACAAGAAAACCCTTTGATCTTCCAATTCCTCCTTCAAATCTCCACAAATCTTTGCAGCAGCATAGACTTAACTTCCAGGGATGGTTTAAGGGTCGAATGGGGCTCTATTTATAGCCAAAACATGGCCAAATTTGTCAAGATTCCTTACTTAATTCCACCAAACCCATTAAGTCCGAATTAGAAGAAAAATATCATTTCTCTTCTTAATCTAGCCCATCTTAGGTGTAAAAATAATGTAAAAAGGGCTGGTCCAAGGTGAGCTGTTAGGTAAGGGTTGATTCTTGAGTCAATCTTCTAGAAATTGGGTTATTATAATCCTTTTCAAAAGGCATTTAACATGTGTTACGAATTTAAGGTCTAATTATCCTTTATTAATCCTTTAACCACTAATCTAGCCCATTATGGATTATCCAATGGGTCAATTATGATCCTAGTCCATTACATGGACTTTTATTGGGCTTTCAATGATTTATCTAAGGGTTAAAGCATTTATTTTTTCACTTTACCTTAAGTAAATTCAATAATCCACTTTATTTCACTTAGTAAAAATGTAAATTAATCATTTCATGAAAAATTCAATTGTATAATTTATTTAAAAAAATTATTTCTTATTTTAAATTATCGGGTTTCTACAATTCACCTTTTGACCTATTTGTTATAAATTAACGTTAATTTAAGGTGTAACGATCTTTCTGAATTTTTAACTTTTTTTTCTTGATGCGATCTAGTTGGGAAATTTTATGGGTATGAATTTTCCATTTTTCTCTATTTTTCATATAATTAGTTTTCCAAAATTATTTAATGCAAAAAAATGGCATTATTCATTCTTAAAGAAATAACGACCTAGTTAATGTTGTTATATGCATTGTATGCGCCTGAACGTGCAGGCGTCAATTAGTTTTTGATCTTGCCATCTAACCTCCAAAAGATTAATATTATGTATATATCCCTATTATTTCTATAACTCTTTAACTATATACTTTATTTGATTTTTACTAATTTGTAAATAACGACTTGCATTAAGTCGTCTTTCACCTTGGATACGCCCGTACCAAGAGGCGTCAATTGAGTTTTTGACATTTTTTCAATGCTCTTGAAAGAACCGAAATTACATATATGCTCATTCTTTTATCTTTTACATATCTTTAATGTAATTACATCTTATATATATATCCTTCTCCCTTCTAATAAGATTATAATGAAATAAATGTGGAATATTAAATTTTCTAAATTAGTAATAAAATATAAATTGACATTTTCTTCGAGATTTAATGATTCTTAATTCAATTAAAATTATGTTGTGCATTAAATGCTTACCTAAAAATAACATGTCATTCTCAAATTTATTATAATACAATAGTAGTGTCCATGAGTTCTTTTGTCAGACTTTTTAGGGTGTCAGGGGGTTGTGTACAGAGTTTGGCCTTGATTATTTATGTTGTATTATATTTATTTATATTGCATTATATATATATATGCACAGATATATGGATGAGTGGGTTGAGACTTAAGGGCCCTTATTTGTGTCAATATGTTGTTATCCATTTTTTCCAAAACTTGTTATTTGTCATATACGTATTCTAAAGGCCCTTACAATGTGTTTGGGTTTCATATATCTTGATATATATATATATATATATATGTGTGTGTGTGTGTGTGTGTGTGTGTGTGTGTGTGTATGTATATGTATATATATAACTAAACCTATTTGTTATTTACTAACCCTCATATACATATTAATAATTTGTATGTATGTAGGGATTTTATTCCTCATAATTTCTTTAACTTTTATTAGTCCGTGTCCTGGGTATCAGAGGCAGATTCGATCCGAGCAAACCTTTTTACTTCCATCCCTGAAGGAATATCACTTGGACATTTATTTATTTGAATAAATTTTATTTATTAAACATTATATACTTATTTGTAAGAATATGTATTATGTATAGGTTTTCTTCCTAAATATATTTATTCTTATTTCAAAATTACCGGGTGTTACAAAATGAAAATTCCTATGGATAAGAAAAATCTTCAGTTTTCCATCTCATGTCATTATTGTGGTCAATATGGGCATTCTATGCATAATTGTTCTATTATGAAATCTGGTGATCTTCTAGCTCTGAAAATATGTAAAGCACCCTCTAGAGGTGCCACTAAATGTTTAGGACCCAAAAATTCTTGGGTACCTAAATTTGCAAAATAAGAATCTATTTTGCAACTGTGCCTTGTGACTGGGGAATAAAAGGGGTAAATAAACCAAGGCACCCGAGTATGAAAAAGCCCCATCTCTGCTCTTCACAGGTTAGGTCATTCGATTCCTCCATAATTATGTTTAGATAGATGCATATCATATTTGATTTGTTCTTACACACATGCTCACATCTGAACTTGACTTGTCCTTAATAAGTCTTCAAATGCATATCCTGAATTATCTGTGCATATATTGGACTGAGAGTGAATTGAATGTCACAATCTGAAAATCTGAAATGCGTGTGTTTTGCAAGTCTCTTACAAACACTGAACATTTGTTGGATGTTGCATATAAGGTTCATCTGCACACATACATGTTCAGCAATATTGTCATGCATATAGGACTACACTTGCATGGTATTGTCATGCATGATCCTTTGGTATATAAAATGATAAGTTGGGAGAAGGGCAGATTTTTTTTTTCTATCTGGAAACCCACATCATGTGTGAGGTGGTCATATGACCTTAGTTCTCCGCCAGGTACCAAGGGTCAAGGTCTCATGTAGAACAGTCCAGATGATTCATATACATAATTCATTCAACTCCCTGCATAATTATCTTTACATCTGCTATATACAGAGTTATCACATATGGCATATAGATAGGGGGAGTCTGTCAAGTTAATTCTTGGGCTTAATGCACATTTGGATAGTTTAATCTCCTACATGGTCCTTATGTCATAGATGATAGTCTAATGCATTCAGTCAGGGGGAGTCGATGAATATGCATCCATATGGTAATTGCATATCATTCATATTGTAAATATCAAAAAGAATAATTGTCATGCATACCTTTGGGGGGAGCTCATGTCTTGATCTGAATTGTTTGCTCACATCTCTGGATTGAGCAGTTCCTTCTTCAGTCTGAATCTGTCTTGATTGCTCTTTAAGCCTTGATGTTTCTTGATGCAAGTGAGGTAAAATTCACTTTATTCTTGATTGATTCTTCATTCAAGCTTCATCTGATTCTCATTCTTAGTGTCGACACTATGAGTCGACATTATTTTGTAAGCATTCTGTCTAATGGAAACTGTGAGTAGATGTTGACACCAAGTGTCGACACCTTCATTGGTGTGCTCCTGATCTTGATTCTGTCTTGACTGGTCATCCCCTTCATGATTCTAGAATCTATTGTATGCTGTTCTTTTATTTGCTGAGGGGGAGATTGTTCCAATCTGTGATTTAGCTGCTACCTGAATAAACTGTAATCTATGTACTCCTTGAATTCCTATCTGACTGAAGCACTCTTGGCCATCTCTGGTGCATATCTGAAAACTTCACTCACTCCTGGTGAGTGTTCCTGTTGCTGACTTCCTTGATAAATCTAGCTGTTTCGGAAAACATTCTTATGATCTATCTGTAAATTGAGAAGATTTTAATTTGTGTACCTTGATCATAAATCTGAAATATACTCTAATAAGGAATCTTCCATTATACAGAATTATGAATGTCTAAAAGATAAAAGTGGTTTAAGTTTAATGTATTCCGTGAGTTTAAATATAAAAATCTTGAAAATATCTGAGTCTTTTTTTTAATAAATCTTAACCGACTGCTTCATGCTCTTTCATGCAAAACCTTCTAAAATCTGAAAACTTAGAAATCATGACTATCTTTAGTTGAGATACATGATGTGAGTATTGTCTTTAAACATCTAAAAATGTCACAAAGGTAAAAGTTGGTCAGAGCAATGACTGTGGTTACTGAGAAACCATGTCCAAAGGACTGTGTCATGATGTACCATAGTTAACTCTGCTGGAAAATTATTATAATATCTGTAAAATTAAGACAGAGCAATGGCTAAGTTGCACCGAGTAACTGGGTTCTTCATCAAAGAAATGGAGTAAGCCTATGTCATGAAGTGCCCTAGTTATCTCTATTCAGTGTGAAGCATAATAGTTAGTCATACTAAGTGCTTAGGGATACTGACGTATAAACAACGTGTATCCTCTAGTTACAAGGTGTGCACTAAAACTCGAGTGCTCTTGAAAAATGTGACCAACAATTGGTATGAAAAGTATTTCTGCTCTGAAAAATAATTGTTTCAAAATGGTAGACAAAATCAAATGGTGTTTATGATTGTTTAACTTCAATACTACTTCTTGTAATTTCTGAAGGATTCATTGAAAATTAAATGAGTAAGATGGAAGGAGGTTAAACCAGAATGTCTTATGAGGACTTGGTTTATTTTTATTAAAATTTGATTTCAGATATGTGTTGTGATCTTTATTGACAAACTCAGTATACATCACATTTAAACCATGTTGTTCAATAAAGACTCATTCATATGCCTCCATAATGGAAAACTATAAAACATTCTAACTTGGATTTATGAAATTGGTATCTTATTGAAAATCCATTTGCCTTATCTATTCATCAGAAATCCAGTCATATTTTTGTGCTCCATTCTTGCTCACTGTCATTGATCATTCATTGCTCAGTTTCAGCTCATTGTTCTTGACATAATTTGTCATGATCTGAATCTCTGATAACCCACTTCCAATTCAATAGATGTCTGATTGTTCACTCTCAATATCTAAATGTTGCTTCAATTTGCTTGCCCCTGTGGTTTGCTGATCTTATTTCATTTCACCCTTTCTGCTTTGTCAAAGGGAAGATTATCTGTTCAAAGGAGTATTCATGTTTGCATCCTTTTGTTCCAAAGGGGGAGAATTTATGACAATTCTTTCTTTCCATGTGATCCTTCCTGAAATTTTTTTTTGTGGAGAAACTAAAGGAGAAGCATATGTTTGTCATAGTTCTGTCAGATGTTGAATGCCATGTCATAATTCATATTTGTCTGCCTTTACATTCATGGGGGAATTTACTTCATGCTTAATGCTAAATACTCCTGCCTTTTTCATGTTGTCAAAGGGGGACAATTTGTGAGTCATTTGTCATGACAAAAGTTGATGTTATGCAGCATGCTTTGCTATATCTTCATTAACATGCCATGAATTTGTTGCAATGACTCATAATATTGCCATCATCAAAAAGGGGGAGATTGTTGTGTCTCTGTGATTTTGATGATGTTAATATTATGTCTCATTATATATGTGAATATGTTAGTCATTAATTCTGTTAGATGACATAATGAATATATGAGAATGTATGATGTACAGTTAGAACAAGTTCTGAAGGTGAATCAAAAAGTCAACGCAGGTCAACGAGGTCAAACGCCACTGATCTAGTCAAAATGTGAGTCAGATCTTAAAAGATTATCTCTGACATTCTCTCGAGCACCTGAGATGCATAAGGGCGTACGGCAATGTCTCTCACATGAGGACTTTAAGTCACGCCCGAAGCATGAGCTCATGGGAATAAGAGTACCAATGATTGGCACGTAATCCAAGGGGAGCATCTTCTGCCACGTGGATCAACATTCCATCTGCACCTGACGCGTGGCTTCTTTGGAAAAGGCAGGAATGAGCTCTCCACACGCCCAAGGCGTGAGCTCATGGGACCCTGCCTGATGCCTTATATAAAGGCCTCTTCTGCGATCAAAGAAATTGAATATCACAACGGAGAAGATAAAAAGAGCAGAAGGTAGAGAAGAGACGACTGAGAGGAGGCAGGGCTTGAGAGTAGAATCTGAGTGAGAGTGCAGAGAGAGAGAGGCAGCTGAAAGAAGAAAAAGAAAAAGAAGAAGATAACAGAGTATCGGGATTCTGAAGAAAAAGTGAGAGTGAGCAAAGAAAGAGAAAGGGAGTAAGGAAGAGAGAATAGAAGAGGAAGAGTGGGCTCGACTTCTAAGTTCTCTTCAGTTCTTGGATCAGATCCAGAACTGGTTCTTTTTGCTCTTGCGTGAGCTATTTCATTTTGGTTTTCATTTCTAACTTTCTGGTGCTGAGATCTATCTTTGTTTTTCCTATTTCTTTTGTTGAACTTCAAGCTGTGTGTCAGTAGAGCCAAGCTGTAATGCTCAGCGGGCGAGGTATGTACCTCGGACAGCAAGTTGTGATGCTCAGAGGACGCAAGCTGTGGTGCGCAGTGGTAGCAAGCTGTGATGCGCAGCGGATGTAAGCAAGCTATGATGCTCAGCGGTTCAAGCTGTTAGGCGGCAGGAAGCCTCACTCAGGTTTGAGTGGGGGATGGACGTAGGTTTGCGGATAGCAGACTAAACCATCTAAAACTTCTTGTCTTCATGGTTTGATTGCTTGTTCCTAGATTCACGATAGATATATGATTAGGAACGTTACATGTGATAGTTTAGATTACGTTAAATTCACTGTGTGATTCTGTTGTCTATGTTTTGATTCTTGCTGAGCATTTGATTGTTGTCGTTGAGTGTGCTAGCCAAGCACTCTGGTGAGAATCACACAAGAACTTCTGAGCAAGTGTTCGAGTGTGAATCTCATTAGAATATCAGTTTAAATTGAGCCATCTGAGAATTTAATTCCGTAAGATTTATAAGTACAGTTTTAATTGGGCATTTTTCACGGGGAGATTCATTCACCCCCCCCTCTAAATCTGTGTTTGCACCATCTTGTAGACTCAACAAGAAAATCTAATGGTAGGGAAACAGGGGCCTCATGCCCCTAGGAAGAGGACTGGCAGAACACAACATAATCCTCCACTGAAATCTCTATTTTAAAATTGGCATTTTTTTTGGAGACTGGCAGAGATCATGCAACAAGATGGATCAGAGGGGGGAGGAGGAGGAGGAAGTGTAAGAGGATAGAGAGATGGAAAAATAACATCGAAGAAGGGATCGAAGGAGGAGAACCACATGGTTGAAAGATCGACGGGTAGGCAGCGCCAATATGAACATGGCACGATCAACATCTCAGTTGGCATTTCCATCAAAAACGGATCAATCATGATAGGAGGTGAGCAGGGTATGGACTCCAGCTTTTGAAAAAGGGAAGCAAGGCGGGTAGGTGACCAAGAAAAGGTAACGAGGGAGCTCCCCTTTTCCCACGGATGGTAGGCTAGTTCTACTACCGTGTACTTCACGAGCTGCATCTCAAGGCTTCTCGGACAATCTTCTTCATGAAACAGCTTTTCAAAACTTTCACAGAAATCCTTCATATCATCTACCAGCCCCTTCAGTGGTGATGGCGGGCTAGAAATAGTGCAGGTAGCATCTTCCTTCTCATCAGGACGGGTTAGTGTCTTCAAGGTACCAGGTTGCAATGGTCCTTTCACAAAATGTTGGTGATAGTCCCAGGTCAACAGCCCGGAGTCTCCCAGGACTAATAATGAGGACTCTCGGTATCCGAGACCCCTTCTGTTCATCTTTCTGCCCCTAGGGAATGGCTTAGTTCGTCCCTACAGCTGGGCATCGAGACCCATGCCTGGTTGATATCCCAGCTTCAGTATCATATTCCAGCCCTTGGAGTCTCTTATCTTGGGCTTCGCTTTGACATTAACCGGCGAGGTGGCGAGCTTGTGTGGTGCATATGCCCATGGAAAATTTAACCATCATAGAAATGACCGGCTTGTTAGTGGGCCATAATGTCGGCAGCACCTTGTTTGAGATGGCTTTAATTGTCTGCACCGTAGATATACTCTTAACCTTCACTACCCGCCCCTGAAATGGGAACTTAAGGCATTGGTGGGTAGTGGATGGCACAGCGCGGAGATTGCTAATCCACAGATGACCCAGAATTGCTTTAAACTTGGGGTCGATGTCCAACACATAGAATTCCATGGGCATCGTTAGTGGCCCGAGTTCTACTTGGACGGTAATCACCCCGTGGCAGGCCCTCCTTGAGTTGTCATAAGCTACTATTGTTGTTGGAGTGGGCCTCAGCAACTCTTCTGAAATGTTACAGGCACGCAGGGTGCTGAGTGGACAGACATTTATAGAGACCCCGGTGTCAACCAACGCCGCATCAATGGCCACCTTATTCAGGGTGATGGAGATGCAAAGCGGCATTTGGCGGGACTCCGGAGGTGCCAATTCGGCCTCAGAAAATGTAATGGCCAGCCCTTTTGTCAGTGTCGCTAGGGCCGATGGTAGACTGTCTACTGCCATGTCTTCGCTGACCATGACCTTTTGAAGAAAAGCCTTTAAAGCATCTTGGTGTAATGTGGATCGCTTGATCAACTCTAAAACTGAAATCTTTGCTGGCATTCGGTCCAAGTGCTGTAACAGATCATAGAGCGTGCCAGGCGACAGGTCTGTTTCTTCTGGTTCAACTATTGGTGATGGAACTGAGGGGTTTGGTGTAGGTGCACCGGTGGTGGGATAACTTCTCTGGAACAGGCGCCCGCTCCGGAGGGCAAGGTTTTGTGCTGGCACGGCGTTAGACGGATCCACAATGGGTGACTTGATGGGCCCAGGGGTATGGACAAGGGGGTAGAAGATGTAGGTAAGGTGGGTGTAGTGATGGCGGTGGGCTTAATGGGCCCAGCAGGGAGAATGAGAGGTGGATGGTTAGTAAAAGGGGTGGCGATGATAGGTGTAGAGGGCACTGGCGTGGGAGTATGTGAAATGATGGGTGACGTGGAGGGTAGAATGAGGGGTTTTGGGAGAATGGTGGGTGTGATGGGAGTCAAGGTGGTGGTAGGTTGGGTGATAATGGGGGTAGAGGGTGAAGGTGGGTGGTGATACGTGTGGTGAAGGGCCATAAGCTGGGCGGAGGACTCATCATCAAAAGATCACCCGGCATTTGGAGCCAGGTGATGGACAATGTGAACCTGGGCCGGTACTGACGGCTGCGGTTGTGGAGTGGGCGGGTGGTTCGGCATCGAATTATGATGAATCCCAAGTTCTTGTGTGGGTTGCTGCTGCTGCGGCGGTTGGAGTTGTTGTGGCTGCTGCTGCTGCGGCCTCGGCACCTGTCTTCTTCTTTCTTTAATCTCTATAATCAACTTATGCATCTCTGCCCAGTCGATGCGCTGCCCCTCGTGCAAATCATAAACAAAATCTCTGAACTGGTAGCACCTCTTGATCATGTGCCTGGGTTGCCGGTGGAAGATGCAGTATCTGGATTGGTCGGCGGCTGGATTCTAGTTAGGGCGTTTCGGGGGAAGCTGGAGATCACCGGTGTGCATAAGGGCTGAAAAGATGTCTAGCAAGGTTTCAGGTAGGGGAGGGTAATGATCTCTCTCGGGACCTGGGCGTGCAGGTGCATAGCCATTTGGTGGAGGGACATTATGGTACTGTGGCGGCTGTTGAGGCGGTTGTGGCTGTTGAGGAGCGGGGAACGATGGTTGAGTAGTCAGTGGAGCGGAAAACTGGGGGTTGCGGGGAGGTTGCTAGAAACGAGGTGGAGCGGATTGGTTGGGGAAACTAATAGCTTGCACCTGCTCATTCGTCTGGACTCTCTCAGTAACTAGGCCCTGGGGTTTTCTGGCGGGTTTGGGCTTCTGGGCCTCGAACAGGGAGTGAATGGGGGAGTCCTTAAACTGGGTCTGGATAAACTAGGCCCCACTGTACAACTGGTGCATATTGGAAATGTCATTCATAGCTAAGATGTTCCAGAAGGTGGGGGTGACATTGGAAATCAACAGCTTAACTTTTTCTTCCTCCGGGATCTGCCCGGGCACACGGGAGGCCATCTGCCTCCATCGATCAGCATAGGTGGCGAAGTCTTCATCAGCCTTCATCTTCTCGGCCACCAGATCAGTAAAAGAATACTCCAGGCCCACCCGATCGTGGAATCTCTATATAAACTTTTCTTTAATAACTTTGAAACTCTTTGCCTCCTCTAGCGACAGAGCATAGAACCACTCCAAAGCTACCCCGTCCAATGAGCGGTGGAAAAGATACGCCATGAGGCGATCATCGTATTGAAACTGTGCCGACTCATATAAGAATTCACTCACATGAATGAAGGGGTTACCATTCCCATCGTACTTCCGGTATGTGGGGAGCTCCGACTGGGGAGGGAAACGGATGTCACGGAAATTGGGAACCGGGATATCTGTTAGAGACTGTGGGCCGACCGTTTGTGAAGGAGGTTGAGCTCATAAGAGGGATAATGGGGCCGAAGTGAAGGAGGTTGAGCTCATGAGCTCATAAGATGGCGGCCCACTTATCGAAAAGTTCCCATTCCTGGGACGGAGGAGGCAAGACTGGGAGGGCAGACCCGGTATAAGGGGCCGAAGTATAGGTAGCCGGAGGGGGGAGCCCATAAGAGGGATAATGGGCCAAGGATGGGCCCATATCCGCGTGAGCCAAGTGGGCAGCCCCTGCTTGAGCTCGTAAGAAATTGGCCGAGCCTACAAGAGCCTGAGGCGTTGGGGAGGTGGTCCCGTGAGGATCCATGTAAGAAGATGACAAGAGCGGGGTCTTCCCCTTATCGAGCATCTGATGGGCCGAGCTAGAAGCCTAGCCTACCTCTGAATTGGGGAAGCGGAGGACCTTGGGCTGGACAGGGGTAAGATCGATGGGAGCAGCAGGCGAGGCCCCTAGCCCACTAACTAGAGATAAAGAAGTGGCGGCAACAGACACCCCCCAGGGAGGAACTGAAGATGGGGCATCCGGCCCCTACAAAGCCTGGCGAAGAATGTGGAGCTGGGTCGAATCCAGCTGGGCCATCATATGGAGAATATGGTTGGCCGAGTTGTGAGTGGCAGAATCAGAGGGGGAGGGTTGACTACCCCCAATAGCAATGGTCGGAAGAGGAGGGGCGGACCCCTCTCTCCCTTGCACAGTCGTGACCCTAGGTGGGTCCTCCAAAAGCCCCTGAGGAAGGGAGTCCTCGCGGGAGTGGGAAAAATCATAGGAAGACATGTTGGAGGGGGAATCGAATAGAGGGTTGAAATAAGAGACAAACGAGGAATTGCCCCTATGAGAAGATCCTATGGGTGTGAAGCAACTCCACATGCAACGAGCACCTATAACCAAAGAAATGACAACACCTAGTAAGCACCTAAACGGAGATGATTAAAAAAATGCACAAACAAAGAGAAGAGAAGAGGCAACCAATAATCAACCAAGTTGCAATGATGCGCCAAATTTTCATATGTTTCTCCTTTAGGAACCTTAGTGGATTCAATTAAATGAGCGTTCTCTCAAGAATGGGATTCCTAGTAGGGGTGGAATGGGGACTTGCTTGACTATAAGTTTACTCTCTCTCATATGCAACCTAGACTCGGGGTGGTAAGGTACAACCTGCCCGACGTCCGTGTGAGAATCCACGGCTCACGGGGACTTACGGAGGTCCTGGATATGGTCACCCAGTCGGCTCCAAGGAATATGGAGACGAGAGGATCCCCTACCAAGGTAGCAATGCAACTACTATAGTAAAAGTGTGTTATCCTATGGGCACCGGAGTGCATGCAAATTCTAGCCTGAGACTAACAAACAATGATCAAACAAGGCTGCAAGTATGACAATAATAATATGAACATGAAATGACAACCAGGGGAGGAGAAATGGCACCCAAAACAATTAATGAAATGATGGAAAATAGCACACCAATGTAAGTCTCGGGATGCACTATGGTAAAGTAGCGGTCTGATGGGAGACCGCTCAGGGACAGTAAACGGCCCTCGGAAGGACTGCAATATCACAGGGAGCAGTAAATGACAAAACACAGAACTAAAATAAGCAATGACAGTAAAGACCATAGTGTACCTGAGTGAACGAGGCGGTCTTGCAAATGACCGTCAACTGTATGACACGGCCCTGACAGGACCGTAAAAGGTAACAAACTCACAGAGACATCAACGATAGAAATGTACCTGAGGCAGAAGGATGCGGTCTATCGATCGGCCGCTGGATGCTAGAAATGGCCCACAGAGGACCACAACAGGTAACAGACACACAGAGATATAAACGGTGGTAACAAAAAGGATTAACGTACCTGAGACAGAAGAGTGCGGTCTATCGACCGACCGCGGGATGCTAGAAACGGTCCATAGAGGACCGCAACTAACCCAGGGATAGAAAACAACAAGAAATGAAACGGTAAACCCAAGGAGACTAAGAACTAACTCAAACAAACAGGAGAGCAGGTCAACATAATCAGAAGCAGGATGGGCACAAGGAGTCCCACTGTGATCGCCAAAAAAGGGATGTAGATATTATTTTTCCCCTCCTTAAAGAAATATGGGTATAAAAGGGGGGAATGTGGGTGTGTGAATGAATGAATGTGGCTAAAGCATGGAGGAACAAGTAATACAATAATCAATCACCCACGTGCATCAACAGGTTGTGATCGCCACCAAAATACCTAGTGCAAAGAGAGGAGCACTACGTACCTTGGAAAAGGGAGACGGATGAGGCCACTCGCCAACAGGGTGCAGCGTTGGTGCAGGAAGAAGATGGCCCTCTGGAGACCGCTGAAAGGTGGAGACGGTCGAACAATAGGCCGCTGCAAGCACTGAAGTGGAACGCGGGAAGAAGGCCTGATGTGGAGGTGAGACGGTCTGCAATAGGCCGCACACAGGAGCGAGATGGTCGGAGGAAGGCCGCAAACCCCGGCAGATGGTCGGAGATGAACCGCACAGAACCTCCAGATTCTAAGCCGTGGAACTTAATCCTCCACCCCTTCCGACAGGCCAGGAGGAATGGGCCTTATGCTAAGACTCCTGTTAACCTGCAAAACAACGCAAATGACCAAGAAAAAACAACCCAAATGAGTTTATGAAAGTGCAATATCTATGAATAGAAATGAAAAGCTAAGCACATAAAGGGAATGGGGGATACCTGGGGTGGTTTTTTTAACCCCTAATGGGCGTGGAAAAGAAATAGGAAGGTGAGGAATGTCAGGATGATAGTGGAAAAGAGTGAAGAGAAATGGAGAGAAATGATGCAATGATGAACAAATGATCGAAATAATTAAACTAAGACTCAAAACACAAAGGAAACAAACTACTCCCTGAGCCGAAGGCATAAATGGATGTGGAAAGCCTTCCTCCCTGACTGGACTTCGTTCGAGATTGCGGCAGCACCTCGACGCCAATTCCGAAATGCCCCCTCTCACGAGCTTGGACTGAGGGTGCTAGTTATAGACCCTGGAAAGCTAGCCCGAATTGAGGGATTTCCAGCGAGAATTAGGCTTTATTTTGTGAATAAAAACCATAGATAACATTCCCAAGAGTCCCCAAGATCAAACGGCACCCAATTTGACTCAGAATTCGTAGAGAAAAAGGTGGAGCAAACACCTCATTCGGCCATGGATGGAGAGAGAAAAACCATCTGAAGCAATGATCTCGGCCCTTAAAGGCGGTCATTCGATAGACCGCCTACATCTATAAACAGTCCATCTGAAGATTGCTTATAAGGTGTCGGTGGAAAATAAATAATAAGATAAATAATGCCTATTTATCTGAAAACAAACCGAATCAGCCGGCGTAGGACTCTGAATCAGAAAATGATCATTCGATAGACCGCCTGACTCATGAAACGGCCCATCTGGAGACCGTCTCACAGATGTCGGTGGAAATTAATTTTAAAAAAAGATAAACATCCATTTATCCATAAAACTGACCGACTCAGGACTCTGGCTTAAAAATGGTCGCTAGATGGGCCGCCTAACCCATAGAACGGTCTATCGCCAGACCGCAAATTAGGATGTCGGTGAAAAGTCAAAAATAAGATAAATATCCATTTATCCAGAGGCAAAGCCGTTGTAGGACTCTGGGTAATAAAAATGGTCTTATGCAAGACCGCCCACCGCTATTAAACGGTCTATCGCTAGATCGCCTTTTGGGCGAGCAGTGGAAAATAATAAAATGGGATAAATAAGCCTATTCACCCCAAAGACCAAGTGAAACCAAAGCCCATTAAGCCCACATTCGAGGGCAAGTCCAGCCAGGGAGAAAATACCTAGAAAATAAGCCCAAAGAAATGCCTAGAAATGGCCCAATGAGTAATGGACAACTTGAGGCATTAAAAATAAGGGTAAGAAAATGACTCAACTCAAAGGTAAAAAACGGGTGTTAACACTCGCCAGAAGCTTGATCCGGCAAGGATACCGGTGGCCAACTTTACACCAAGACTGCCTTAACTACGTACAGAGCTACCCCCAGTGCCAAAGGTTTGTAAACTTATACCACCAGCCGGCGACACAGCTGCTCGCCCTAATGGAGTCTTGCCTATTTGCTCGTTGCCGGCGAAGCCCAGGGAAGGAAGAAATTCCTCATCATCACTATAGATTATTTTACCAAATGGGTCAAGGCAGAACCCTTGGGGAAGATCACGGGCGAAGCAACATGGAAATTCATCATGCACAACATAATTTGCTGATTCGGGATCCCAAGCGTTCTCACCACTAACAATGGCAGGCAGTTCGCTAGTATCGTCTTCCGAGAGAAGCACTCAAAACTGGGGATCTGGAACCACTACACTTCGATAGGCCATCCCCAAGTAAATGGCTTAGTGGAGAATGCTAACCGAACACTCCTTCATGGCATCAAGACCTGCCTTGAGCAAGCAGGTGAGTCATGGGTGGACTCTGTCCTGAGCGTCCTGTGGGCACACCAGACCACTGCTCGGGCTGCCACAGAAGAAACGCCCTTCCACTTAGCCTACGGGGCCGAAGTAGCCATCCCGATCGAGATCTCTAACCCATCACTGTAGGTTAGCCAATTCGACGAGGTAAGGAATAATTAAGTAATGTGGGAGAATTTGGACTTGCTCACGGAGGAGAGGTAGCACGCCCAGGTCAAGCTTATCGCTTACCAACAACAGCTGACACAATACTACAATGCCCGAGTCAGGGAGCACCACTTCCTCCCTAGTGAGCTTGTACTACGTCGGGCTAGTGTCGCCGACCCCAGAGCCGCCGCAGGGAAGCTGGCCCCAAAATGGGAAGGCATGTACTAGGTAGCGGAAGTGCTCGGTAAAGGTGCATATAGGCTATCAGCATTAGACGGGCGAGAAGTTCTACGCACTTGGAATTTTGTAAATCTTAGAACATTCTATCAATAAATGGAGAAAGTTGCTCCTTCTCACCTCCTCATCAGTCTCCAGCACCAATGAGCTGTGCCTCGAGTTCAACAGTTGGTGGCTTCCGAGCCTCCAAGAGGCGAGTAGTCATGCTCCCCTCCAAAATCATCAAGGGTGGCTTCCGAGCCTCTAAGAGGTGAGCAGTCATGCTCCACTCCAAAATCATCATGGGTAGCTTCCGAGCTCCCAAGAGAGAGTAATAATCCTCTCTTCCTTAGGAGACGGACGCATGCATGCCTCCAAAATCACTAAGGGTGGCTTCTGAGCCTCCAAGAGGGGAGCAGTCATGCTCCCCTCCAAAAATCCTGGCGGCTACCTAGCCTCGAAGAGGCAAGCATTCACAGTCCCCTCGGAAACCATGGTGGCTACTCAGCCTCCAAGAGGCGAGTAATAATCCTCTCCTCTTCGAGAGATGGACGTACACTAACCTTCAATTCGCCAAGGGTAGCTTCTAAATTTCCAAGAGGCGAGCATCTACGCTCCCCTCAGAAATCGTGATGGCTACTCAACCCCCTAGAGGCGAGCAATAACCCTCTAATGACTTAGCCTACTCTACGAGGTATACAAGCACTTCTTTTGAAGATGACAAAAATAGCTTGACAAAGGCTGCTTAGAAGTGTGGCATCTTGTCCCTAAAACACAGACCTAACCAAGCCATGAACAAGTCTTAAGAGAAGCATGATAAAGCCCTCTGAGCAGCAGTAGGGACCAAGGACAAGCACACGCAAAACGAGATAAAGAAAGAAAGAGGTTCCTTTTATTCATAGCAGGAAAATATAGAAGACGTCAATCGTCGTCTTTAGAATTGTATGAGCAATTGGAGGGGCCCAATAATCCTTCGTCGTGCCGGAAGTGAGGGGACACCAACGCCAGTGCGGCCCTCATGCCATCACGATGGCCATCATACCAACCCCTCATGAAATCCTCATTGTCTTCATCTTTCTCAACGGGCGTTGTCGAAGGAGGTTCGGACTCTGCTGAAATGCCAGTGGCAGGGCCGAGACCCTTGGTGGACTCACTCCCCGATCCCGTTGGAGTGGGTCCAAACTCTATCGCAATGTCGGTAGTAGGGCCGGGACCCTTGGGGGGCTCACTCTCCGGCCACGCCGAAGGGGGGGCAAGATGCGGGACGGGATGCGACTCGATGCCACTTTGATGCAAACCTGGGACTCTAGGTGACGACGCGACCAATTTGATAACGCGACCAGAAATGACGCGACCAACTCGACACCAACAGAGTTCCAACAGAGGAGGATATGTCCTCAACAAGAGACACGAGCTCACGGACGTCCCTAAGCGAGGGAAATGTGTGGATCTGCGCAGTTGAGAAACCGGCAATGAGTCAGGGGTATTCGGCTCTTTCACGTGCTCGGGTCAAGTCACGGGACGGGTCACACAATCTTACTGGCAGCAGTGATTGAAATCAAACGAGCTAGTTATCCTATATCACTCTAGCAACGGCAAATAAACACATACGAGATAAGCAAATGCCGAGAGAGATAGAGACGATACCTCCACGCACCAGGCGTAGGGAAGATGATCCTGGCCAAGACCTGTAACTCCCGGTACAGTAAATGTAAATAATTACAGCAATGATTTTATAGCCCACTCCACGCAATGAGGTAAAGCGCTACAATAGCGACCTGGGAGTACCGATCTCGGGTTGATGGGCAGCAAGCCCGAAGGGCTTTCGGGGCGGAGGCGGGATGCTGGTCCGAGTCGGCACTATTCAAACTCACTGCGCAGCAAGCGAGTTTGGCACATGGGATGGCGGCTTTCGGTAGACTTCTGGTCGAGGTGACTGGCTGGGACGTCGGTGGAAGGCCCCTCTTCGATGACTGAAGTCGGCGGTGGCTGAATCGCAGCCGGCGTATTTTTGGAGAAATTACTTGGTGGACTGCTCTTGTTGGCTTGTCACGGGACAGATATGCGCGCTTCCATGAAAACGGTCACCACGCCCAGATCCGGTGTCGGATCGGGACGAAACTAGCTCCGTTGCGAAGAGCACTCAGAGAGATTCGACATATATGAATTTCATATCTATCCAACGGTCTGGATAGAAATGAAAAACTCTATGCTCTGTAGTTGTTTCTGGCTCGGAATCTAGATCAAGCAGGACAGAGTGAGATCTGCCTGAAAATGAATTTTAACTGAAGGGAAGTTGGAAGATCTGGACTTTGGGAATTTTATGGGTGAGAGGGGGGGAAGTGGAGATCACGCAAAAATATTTTGGTATTTTTATGAGATGGTTTAAAGGGTGGAAAAATTCGTGGATCTGGCTTCTGTCTCATAGATATGCTGATTGGCAGACTATACGGGGTGGAGAGAGGTGACTGTGAGGAGAGGCAAACGGGGGCTGATTAAAGTGAAAATTAAACTAGAATTAGGGGAAAACACAGAGAACAAACCCTCAAAACCTCAGCTCGATCAGATGGGTGGATCTGGAGATAAAACCTCTTCTTTAAGCTTCTATTCTGTAGGTTGCAGGTCTGGACAGCAGGCCGGAGATTGGGTTGTGGCGGCTCATTGGCGCCTCCAATGGTGGCGGCGGCGGCGATGGCTGAACTTCACACTCAGAGGAGAAGATAGAACTTGGAATCACTCCAAGATTTAGGGCATTACACCCAGATCTGCTGCAATCTCTGTTGCTAGCAACGAAGAGAGGGAGGCCCTTGGGCAAGAACACAAATTCTCCAATTTTCTTCAATAATTCTATGAAAATATTGTTACAAGAGACATTAAGTAGTAAACCCTAGACCTAGTATAAATGACCACATATACCCTTGGTCAAGGGGGCATATTGGGGAAGGGAGACAAAGAAGAATAAAAAAATCCCACAATGGACAAAACAGGGGGGCGCCCTGTTTAAGAAGTAAAATGGGAATTTTCTTCTACTTGGTCCAAGTCCACCTTAGACCATGGACTAACCCCTATTGATGTGACACGGGACAAGGATGCCACAGGTTGACTCAATGAACCTAAGACCTATACTTGCAAGCAAGCAAAGATCGAGTACCGGACTCACATGGTGAGCTCACTCGCGTAGCGCTCACTATTGCCCGTAGGCAAGTTCGTGATAGTGGAGAGGGTCTGAGGTGGGACCTTACCTTTCCAGGGTTTGACTTGGCTGGGGCTGAACCCCTAAGGCTTGGGATGCCCAATTTCCATGGGCGGCCAGTACGTCGAGGGCGTGGGTTGTAGGGTCGCTCTCTCAACTTACTCCACGGTGGTCGCTCAATTTGATGAAAATTCAGGACCGGGCACTCGTCTCACCGTCCGACAGGCAACTTAGTAGCGATACTAAACTAAGCAAAGGTAAACCAGCAAGGGTGTAACCAAGTGCTCACCTGATCGGTGTGAAGACACCAATCCTATCCGGAGATGAGGCGAGCGGGGAAGCGTGGGTACGCGCCCGCATGCTGCGTCGATGGCGCTTGACCTGAAAAATAAAATTATTATAGCACTACACCTCGAGCAGGAGGGGGGTTCTCGGGGTAGGGGTTAATTGGATACAACCAAAACTACCTCCACACAGGGAGGGGTGGTCAGCCGGCCAGGCGAAGGGGCAACAAAGGAATCCCGACGTGGTCGAGGAGAGTTCGGTAGGGACAGCAAGATAGGGTGCTGGAGTTGAGACAACCACGAGCTCGTCCGGATGCTGATGGAAGCGGGACTAGTGCTGAAATGACCGGGACTGACCTGGGAACCGACGGTAGAAGTTCGGCGCCGCTTGGTGGTCGACGGTGGCCGTTACAGCTCAGAGTTCAGGACTGGTCCGAACTACCACTATCTGGTGCAGAACCGCAGGGTGTTGTTGCTGAAGCTGCCTCGGACGCTACCGGACTCCGATGGAGGCGAGGCTGGTGTTGACGTGACCGTGGACGAAGTAGCTTCGAACAGAAACTGACGAGGCCCCAAACAGAGGTCGAAGAAGAAAACTCTGGATAGAATAGTGTGGGTCGATCCAACCTGGAACAGACAGGACCAGTCTGCGCACTTCGACAAGGATGGCTGGAACCGGGTGCTCGGGCTGGCAAATGGACTCCTTCTTCTTGGAGCTGGCATAGGACATGGAGGAAAAGGTCTAAGCCAAACACCGCTGCAGGAATCAATGGGGACTGGGTGTGGGGGCTCCTGCACTCGGGCTCTGGTCTGCAGTAGGAGACTAGGTGCACAGTACTCTGGACCACAAAGGTCTGAGAAAACTGCTGCAACGAACTCTATGGAGGTCCAATGAAGGCGAGGTCAATGTGGTTGCGACTGTGGGCGAGTCCTCTTTGAATAGAGACCAATGAGGCCCCAAGAGGTGGTCGGAGCAGAGAATGAGGTAGAGAGAGGTGGAGGGTGGTCTGAAACTATCTCTGCTGGACTTACCTGCGCGCTCCGGGGAAACAAACTGGAACGCACTGCTCCGGAGTCTGAATGGTATCCTTCTTGTGGGTGCTGATATAGGACTTGTAGGAGTACACCTCAGCCAAATATCTCTCTAGGAAACACGAAGGGGTGTTCGGGGGAGCTTCTTCACTGGCTCTCTGATTGTCTGCCAGGGACAGGATGCGCAGTCGGGCGAGATCAGATCCTCTGGACCACTCCGATGTCAGATGAAGACGAAACCACCTCGTCTGCGGAGCTGACTGGACGAGGAATCCACCGGTATAAGACTTGCTTCCTGAGGCTTCGAGCTGAAGTCGTGGCAGGCTCTGCAACCGGAGGTTAGTCTGATGCTGTAGTACCCGAACAGAGCTGGCTTGGTGGATGGAGTTGTGAACTAGGGGGAGGGGTTGAATGACAGCTGAAGAGGGAATGGGAGGGCTGTGGGGAGTGGCTGGGGAATGAAGGGATGTGGGAAGGCAGGGGAGAGGTGTGGGGGGAGGGGCTGGGGTGGTGCAATGGGGTGGGGAGTGGCTGCTGCAGGTTGGGTGCGGCCAGGCCAAGGCAGGTGGGGAGGGATGGGGGATCCGGCCAAGGGGAAGAGGGGATGGGGAGGGCGACCAGAGGTGGATGGGGAAGATGGGGGAGGGTGAGGTGCAGTCAGTAGGGGGAGGGGATCACAGATCTGGCCTAGGGGGAAGTTCCTTCAGCCTTGGGGAGGTGGAGAGGTGCTTGGGGAAGGGGAGTGAGTAGTTGGGGGTTGGATGGTGGAGTGAGGATAGGTGGAAGCTCTCTTGGGGCTGGGGTGGAGTAAAGAGGGGGGATGTGGGGACTTAGAATGGACTTAATGGAGGAGTGAAGAG
The DNA here is from genome assembly GCA_022559845.1 of Amorphophallus konjac. NCBI lineage: Eukaryota > Viridiplantae > Streptophyta > Magnoliopsida > Alismatales > Araceae > Amorphophallus > Amorphophallus konjac. The sequence goes on along the minus strand of CM040121.1, from coordinate 422,070,709 downwards.
AGAGAAAGTAGGTGGGAGGGGGAGGAGAGAGAGGGGGGCACAGCCCCTTTGTTGAGAGAGAGAGAGTAGTTGAGAGAAATTTAGGGAGAGGAGGAAATACAAGGGATTTCTTCTATTTCAATATTCATCCAAAAGTTATACATATGAGATGAGTGGGGGCCTATTTATAGGCTTACATAGTTCCTTATGACCAAACTAGCCCTGACTCTTTAGACAAATGACTAGACAAGTCCAAGGGAGGGCGCCCCTGAGCTTAGCCCACTAGTTGGGCCCATTACACTATCAAACTGACCCATTAACATATTAACTGACTCAAATAAAGAAAGATTACACATTCATGACTCAAATAAAATAAAAATTACATGCTACGACTCAAAATTAACTGATGAAAATGATGACGGGCCGCTGGCTAGCAACAAGAGTCCCAAAAAGTGAAGTGGCTGGGGATGCCCCATCACCTATGGGACCTAGCATCTAGGTGACCCAATGGGAGAGAGGGTGGGGGCCCCGCCGGGCTTAAGCGGCCTTTTTACAAAGAAACCCATTACATTTAGCCAATTAACTCTGTCTTGACCCAAAATGAAACCCAAAATTATAAATACACACCAATGACACTCTAGACAAATATACACTCCAAAAAAATTAGTGGCCTAGCTCCGATGCCCCATCAATTCTCCCCGGGTGAGAAGAACTTGACCCCGTCGAGTAAGGGGGGGTGTCGTCGCTCGGGTACCGCTCTAGTAGAACTGGATCTATCTTCTGTAGCTCTGCCCGGATGATCCAAGTGTCAGCAAACACGGGCCGTCCTCTCCATCGCACCCAGTAGCACTGGTACGCTCCACTCCTACGCGTCACCTGCTCATCAAGTATATGTCCTATTTGCTCACGCTGCTGTTGAAATTAGGATGGTGGTGAACACTCCGGGGTGGGGTCACTCTCAAGGGAAGGAGACGGCTCAAACAGCTCACTCGGAATCACCGTTGGGTCCCTGTAGGTGACTAGATCCGAGGTTTTGAAGGTAGAGCTGATCCCATATTCGTCAGGCAAGTTCACAACGTATGCATGAGATCCGACTTACCTCACACTCGAAAGGAACTAGCACCGTGAGCTTGCATTAGAGCAACTCGACGTATGCAGACTCCTAATATGTGCATAAAATGACTTGAGGGAGTTCCTAGATCTACGACTAGCGACTAACTCGAATGGACTCAAAATAGCATGACTTAGTATGAGTCCCAAGCATCACCCGTGTACATCATGAATAGAACCAACTCGACCCATAATCCGACGCCTTGAGTCTCGGTCCACGTCAATCTCCACTGGTTCAAAAAGACTCGTCCTCAGGTTTTGAAGTGTTTAAGGATGAGGAGGTGGACTACGGGGCAGTCATCAAAATGCTTGGCATGGATCATGAGGAAGGTGAAATCAGGTTGCCATCTCTCATGGATGCGATAGAAGTCAAACCATACTGCGTCAAGATAGGCTGACAAAATAGGGATGGCTGACGTTATGGGGGCTAACTACATAGTGGCTGGCTGCATAGGGGCTGACTTCAAGGGGATTAAGGTGGTTGTTGGCTCTTTGAGGTGTATGGGCTTCTCTATGGGAGAGAAGGGGTCATGGGGTGGAAAATGGTGGAGCTCGTCAAGTAGGGATAAGAGCAAAATGAGCTCATTGGTGTATGGTCCCACGGTGCAGATAGAAGTAATGGAACCCAAGGATGGGTAGATAAAGCTAATGCACTTAGGTGGGTCGAGCCTAAGAGCCAACATGCGGGTCAGCTCCATTCTCCAACCTAATCTCTTAAGCAGATCATCCATGGTGGCCACAAAGTAAGAGGATTGGAAGGTGGTGCGAAAAGAGGTGGTGGATACTACCTGTAAGGCTGGCTCTACAGATGGGTAGCAAGGAATTTTGACCTCCAGAAATAAGCCCTTCCTTAACCAACTTACTAGGGGTTCCTCGATGATTAGCTCCGACTGAGGATCTAGGGAGGATGGTGACACCTGATTGGCAGGCAAAGTGATGCGGGACAGAATGCGAACCTGGGACTCTAGCTCGCGGAAGTCCCAAAGCGAGGGAAACGCGTGGATCTGCATGGTTGAGGAACCGACAATGAGTCTCGGGTATCGGCTTTTCCGCGTGCTCAGATCGAGTCACGGGATGGGTTCCACTCACTCACTCTCGCAGCGGTGATAAAATTATAACGAGCTAAGTTCCTATCACTCATGCAGCGGCATATGAAAATATACGAGATAAGCAAAATGCCAAAGTAGGGAGCGGACACGATACCTCCATGCTCCGGGCGTGGGGAAGACGACCCCGGCCAAAACTCATACTCCCGGTGTACAGTAAATAATTAATTACATCAGTAATTTCTATTGCCCACTCCACATAGGGAGGTAAAGGGCTACACGTGAGACCCGGGAGTAGTGAACTCGGGTTGACAGGCAGCAAGCCGGAAGGCTCTCGGACCAGAGACGGGCTGTTGGTCCAGCTCGGTTCTGCGGGGACCGCGAGACAGCAGGCGGGTCCGGCTGCTAGGACGGCGGTGCCCGGGCGTCTCCTTGTAATGGACCCCAAAGCAGGGAACATGAAGCTATGACTATTGGGTTGGTCAGACCCTAAGGCCAACATACATGTCAACTCCCATTGACAATCTAAACTCCTATGAAGATCCTTCACACTCTCTACAAAGCAGAAGGACTGAAAAGTGGTGTGAAAGGAGTTAATGGGAACTACAGTGAGTGTTAGCTCCAAGGATGGGTAGTAAGGGATCGGAGCTTCCAGACTTAGGCCCTTCCTTAACCAGCTAGCTAAAGGTTCCCCAATGACAAGTTCGCCCTCGGGAAGGACGTATGGCTCCAGCTGAGGTGACGCAAGTGTGGGAGTCTGTGAGTGAGGGGAAGGGTTCCCCAGCAGGGCCGGGTGAGGCCCTGGGGCAGGAGTGTCCTGCCTCGTGGGTTCATGTGGCCGTCCGACCAGCTCGGCTCCCTGTTGACAGGTAGATGCTCGCCGTAGGGCAGCATCAAACCTTGACTCGAAAGGCTCAACTTCTAGAGCGACCTGATAAGCATGCTCCAGAGTGATCACGTCACGGCAAAACAATTCAAACTGGTAGTGAAGCCGCATACCCTTCCGGAAGCACAATGCAGTCGTGGTGCTCTCCTCTCCAACTCCCAACAGGTACTCATCAAAGTCCTGAATATACTCAGACACAGACTTGTTGCCTTGGACGGGTCTTATCGGGGCTTCCTCTAGGGCGGAGACTCGTCTAACCAGACCTTGGAGAGATCGGTCGGTAGCATCCATCCTATCCTCTATGGCAGTAAGCCTAGCCTCAGCACGGCAGAAATATTCCCACGTGTCTCGGTCATGCTTGTCCATCCTATCCATGAGGGTGTGTATCGTTTTAATTGAGACTTGGGCGTAGGGATTGGCCATAGTTGTGAAAGATGGAAATTGGGTCCTCTGTGACTGGGCACGCAAACATTCAGGATAAGTCAAACTGACTCTCTAATGGACTAGACACGACCCTACAATAACAATGCAAAGTTGGAATGCAGACTCGACTATAAACCTAGACTCAACCAGTATCCGATAGGTGGCTTAGGTTTGATCCGAAGATCGCACTCACGCAAGTGTGTACCTTCCCAATAAGCGTAACCTATCGTTCCGGAGACACCTTTTAATATACCGGGTAAAGGGTGCAATGTGACTCCTAAGACAAGACTACCCTAGACTCAACCCGCTCTGATACCAATTTGATGCGGAACAGAATGCGAACCTGGGACTCTAGCTCGTGGACGTCCTTAAGCGAGGGAAACACGTAGATCTGAGCGGTTGAGGAACCGGCAATGAGTCTCGGGAATCGGCTTTTCCGCGTGCTCGGATCGAGTCACGGGATGGGTTCCACTCACTCACTCTCGCAGCGGTGATAAAATTATAATGAGCTAAGTTCCTATCACTCATGCAGCGGCATATGAAAATATACGAGATAAGCAAAATGCCAAAGTAGGGAGCAGACACGATACCTCCACGCTCCGGGCGTGGGGAAGACGACGCCGGCCAAAACACGTACTCCTAGTTTACAGTAAATAATTAATTATAGCAGTTATTTCTATTGCCCACTCCACACAGGGAGGTAAAGGGCTACATGTGGGACCCGGGAGTAGCGAACTCGGGTTAACGGGTAGCAAGCCGGAAGGCTCTCGGACCGGAGACGGGCTGCCTGTTGTTACCTCCTCCCATTTTAAATTTTGTGCCAATCCGCCACCGTTTGCTATTTTTCTCAGTCTTTTAGGTCCACCCCTGACAGTCTGCCAATCAGCAGATCTGCGAGATAGTGTCTTGTTATTATATTTTTCCCGCCCCCTTAGCCATCTCCAAAAATTACCAAAAAATTCATCCGTGATCCTCACTTCCTACCCTACCCACCATAAAATTCCCAAGATCTAGTTCTACCATTCCCCTGTCGGTCAAAATTCATTTTCAGGCAGATCATGTTCTGTCCTGACTGTCTATAATCCGAACTAGTAGAAATACTTGGGGAACAGTGATTTTCATTTCCAATCCGTTTGCTGGATGATCGTGAAATTAATTTATGTTGTATCCCTTTGAGTCCTCTGTCTAGCGGCACCAATCTCGCCTCGATCTACCTCTGGATATAGGCGAAACAATTATTTTCGTGGAGGCACGCAGATCTACTCCGAGTCAGGCCAACAAGAGCAGTCCGCCGGATAATTTCGGTAAAATACGTCGGCTCACATTCGGAGACCGCCACTCCTGGAGATAGACCAGCAACCCCTCAGCAGCGTCCCAGTCGGCCGCCACAGCAAGGAGACTCCCGGGCACTGCCGTCCCAACAGTTGGACCCGCCTGCAGTCCCGCGAGCCCCGCAGAACCGAGCCGGACCAGCAGCCCGTCGCCGGCCCGAGAGCCTTCCGGCTTGCTGCCCGTCAACCCGAGTTTACTACTCCTATGTCCCACGTGTAGCCCTTTACCTCCCTGTGTGGAGTGGGCAATAGAAATAACTGTTGTAATTAATTAATTACTATACACCAGGAGTATGAGTTTCAGTCGGGGTCGTCTTCCCATGCCCGGAGCGTGGAGGTATCGTGTCCGCTCCCTACTTTGGCATTTTGCTTATCTCTTATATTTTCATATGCCGCTGCATGAGTGATAGGAACTTAGCTCGTTATAATTTTATCACCGCTGCGAGAGTGTGTGAGTGGAACCTGTCTCATGACTCGATCCGAGCACGCAGAAAAGCTGATACCCGAGACTCATTGCCGGTTCCTCAACCGTGCAGATCCACGCGTTTCCCTCGCTTTGGGACGTCCGCGAGCTAGAGTCCCAGGTTCGCATTCCGTCCCGCATCACAAAGTAGGGTCAACTGGCTGAACATGGGTGACAGGCGACACTGGGGCGACTGACTGAGTGTCATCTATTGGTGCGACTGCCAAAACGTTGTGAAATGTGAACTTGCCGGCCAAATGTGTAGGATGTAAAGTGCAGGTCCTCCGCTCCGGGTCAAAGGTTGCACTCCTCTCTTCAAGCCATGGTCGCCCTAATATAATGCATGGTCCTGCTAGTGTATCGATTTTGCACCATGCACCATCGAAGTAAAGATTGGAGCCGAACTTCTTTTGGAACTCGACAAAGGCTAAATCACCCTTGCGGACAATCTCGCCAGTCTTGGAGAGGGACTCAACGATATCCATGGAAACCTAATTATCCGACTCCATATAAATGAAATCAAGTTCTGTTGTGGACCCATTGGGTAAAGTGGTAGTAGAAATGAAAGGGTGCGGGATCGAACCACTTGTTGACATGTGGGTCGGGTCAGCCATAGGGGAATATGTAGGGGCGTGGTCTGGGGAATCAGCCGTGGGTGCCGACTTCACCATCGGTGCAGGCGGGACACTGGCCTCTCTCCAGGTGGGCCTACATGGGCGACCTTTAAGACGGCCTTCCCGTTCATCCATGCGGTCTATAAAGGCCTGGAACACATCAGCCAGAGATGACACGGTAGAACTGTAACCCCAACGTTCAGCCATAGGTTCAGGCTGAAGATCGGACCTCTCCAGGTGGGTACTCATGGTGATATGGAAACAGTGGCGGACCGACCTCAGACTGGATTAGGACCAATCATGATTTGAACTCAGACTAAACTTTACCCTAAAATAGCAATGTAAAGTTGGAATACAGACTCGGATACAAACCTAGACTCAACCAGTATCCGGTATGTGGCGGAGGTATGATCCTAAGATCGAACTCACGCAAGTGTGCTCCCTTCCCAATAGGCGTAACCTATCGTTCCGGGAACACCTTTTAATATACCGGATATAGGGATGAAATGCACACCTAGGACAAGATGACCCTAGACTCAAACCATGCTATGATGACTACCCTAGACTCAACTTAGCTCTGATACCTATTTGATGTGGGACGGGATGCGACTCGATGCCACTTTGATGAAAACCTGGGACTCTAGGTGACGACGTGACCAATTTGATAACGCGACTAGAAATGACGCGACCAACTCAACACCAACAGAGTTCAAATAGAGGAGGATATGTCCTCAACAAGAGACACGAGCTCGCGGACGTCCCTAAGCGAGGGACACGTATGGATCTGCGCAGTTGAGAAACCGACAATGAGTCAGGGGTATTCGGCTCTTTCACGTACTCTGGTCGAGTCACGGAATAGGTCACACTCTCTTACTCGCAGCGGTGATTGAAATCGAACGAGCTAGTTATTCTATATCACTCTAGCAGTGGCAAATAAACACATACGAGATAAGCAAACCGAGAGAGATAGAGACGATACCTCCATGCTCCAAGCGTAGGAAAGATGATCACGGCTAAGACCCATAACTCCCGGTATAGTAAATGTAAATAATTACAGCAGTGAATTTACGGCCCACTCCACGCAGGGAGGTAAAGGGATACAATAGCGACTCGGGAGTATCGATCTCCGGTTGACGGGTAGCAATCAGAAAGGGCTTTCGGGGCGGAGGCGGGCTACTGGTCCGACTCGGCACTATTTAAACTCACTGGGTAGCAAGCGAGTTCGGCACGTGGGACGGCAGCTTCCGGTCAACTTCTGGTCGAGGTGGCTGGCTGGGATGTCGATGGAACCTCTTCGATGACTGAAGTTGGCGGCGGCTGAATCGTAGCCGGCGTATTTTTGGAGGAATTACTCGATGGACTACTCTTGTTGGCCTGTCACGGGATAGATCTGTGTGCTTCCACGAAAATGGTCACCACGCTCAGATCCGGTGTCGGATCAGGAAGAAACTAGCTCCATTACGAAGAGCACTCAGAGAGCTTCGAGATATGTGAATTTCAAGTCTATCCAACGGTCTGGATCAAAATGAAAAACTCTATGCTCTGTAGTTATTTCTGGCTCGGAATCTAGATCAAGCAGGACAGAGTGAGATCTGCCTGAAAATGAATTTTGACCGAAGGGAAGTTGGAAGATCTGGACTTTATGGATTTTATGGGTGAGAGGGGGGGAAGTGGATATCACGCACAAATATTTTGGTATTTTTATGAGATGGTTTAAAGGGTACAAAAATTCATGGATCTGGCTTCTGTCTCACAGATCTGTTGATTGGTAGACTGTAAGGGGTGGAGAGAGGTGACTACGAGGAGGGGTAAACGGGGGCCGATTGAGGTGAAAATTAAACTGGAAGAAGGGGAAAACACGGAGAACAAACCCTCAAAACCTCAGCTCGATCAGATGGCTGGATCTAGAGATACAACCTCTTCTTTAAGCTTCTATTCTGCAGGTCGCAGGTCTGGACAGCAGGCCGGAGATTGGGTTGTGGCGGCTCGTTGGCGGCTCCGATGGTGGCGACGGCGGCGGTGGCTGAGCTTCACACTCAGAGGAGAAGATAAAACTTGCAATCACTCCAAGATTTAGGGCATCACACCCAGATCTGCTGCAATCTCTGCTGCTAGCGAGGAAGAGAGGGAGGCCCTTGGGCAAGAACACAAATTCTCCAATTTTCTTCAATAATTCTATGAAAATATTGTTACAAGAGACATTAAGTAGTAAACCCTAGACCTAGGACAAATGACCATATATACCCTTGGTAAAGGGGGCATATTGGGGAAGGGAGACAAAGAAGAATAAAAAAATCTCACAAGGGACAAAAGAGGGGGGCGCCCTCTTTAAGAAGTAAAATGGGAATTTTCTTCTACTTGGTCCAAGTCCACCTTTTACCATGGACCAGCCCCTATGGGCCCTAGCATCTAGGTGGCCTAATGAGAGAGAGGGTGGGGGCCCCGCCGGGCCTAAGTGACCTTTTTACAAAGAAACCCATTACATTTAGCCAATTAACTCTCTCTTGACCCAAAATGAAACCCAAAATTATAAATACACACCAATGACACTCTAGACAAATATACACTCCAAAACATTTAGTGGCCTACCACCGATGCCCCATCAGGGCAGACTCTACCATGACCTCGATAGACATGTAGAGATCCTTGGGAGATTCACCCCCCACCAACGAGGCAGGGACTTGCTGAGACATGGCCACGAGGGAGCGAAGATAGACGAGAAGCAAGAGATAACGAGTGCCTCGGCCGGGTCTCATGGACCTACTACTTATAGAAGGAGACGCCCCTCCTCAAAGAGCAACGGCAAGTTACTCCCCTCTAACGGTGTTCAACCTTCCTCAGGGGACCCAAGTGTCAAGAGGAAGTAAGGGCCCATTAATAGCAAGAAGACAAAGAAAATCAAGTAAGCGTCGAAAAAGGAAAGAAACAGAGTCCATCAAACATCCCATGAGCAAAGAAGAAGTAGTAGAAGATGATTTTTTATTGATTCAGGGGGAGGTACAAGGGTTCACTGGACCTCCTTGGGACGGTACAGGTTGGGGGTAAGCTCGAGCACCCCCTTTATATAGCAGAAGCGGTGAACCTTCACCAGGCCATCACGCCAGCCCTGGAGATACCCCCTCTGATAGTCTTCAGACTTGCCGCTGGTGCCGCCGTCGCCGATTGAAGACGAACCCAGTGTTGGGAGGGCCATCTTACGAAAGCATGCCCGTTTAGGGGAAGGCTCCCCCGATGAAGACTCAGACTTCTTAGACGACATCGCTTCAGAAAGTAGCTTGCAAGGTGAAGGGAAGTGTTGAGTGCCTCCAGGACCCCTCACGCATCTCCTATTTATGGGAGATAAGCGAAGTCTCCATAGGGTGTCAGGGATTCCCCTCCTCTCCTGATTTGACGGGAAGTGAAACAGTGGGAATCATAGGAATCGCACCGTTCAATATCCTGCGCTTCCCGAAGGATGTTCCACCGTGGGTTCATGCCCCCTAGGGAGTCTAAACGATGGAAAGTGGCCCAAGTCTCCATGGGAAATATCTCGGATACCCGCAAGAGAAGACATCTAATGAACAAGGTAAACACTCTTCATTTCCAATAAAAAGAGTACAACGGAAAGGCCACGCCTGCTCAGGCATACCCAAAGGTTACAAAAAAAAGAGTTATAGTAGAGGCCTCAAGCAGTGCGAGTGCTTCACCCCGAAGTGCTCGCCCAGTCGGCCGCCTGGGCGGGTACCATGTCTTGGGCTCCAGGCGCGTCTCCAGGCACTATCTCCGGTGGTGGAGGGTCGTCGGGCAGGACGATCAGCTCCAGATCTGCCAAATGCTCAGCCCCTATGCCCTGCTCATCCTCACCCAACTTCACCTCGACCTAGTCACCCTTGGGTTCGAACGACATAGGAGGTGGCATAGTCAACACTAGGAAACCCGTGGCATCGACAGTTGCCTATAGAGTTGCCGCCTAGCCTTCCTTGAAGCCGACGTCCCTCGTCGGACCATAGAGCTCAACGGCGGTGGCGTTCAGCTCAGCCTCGTATTCCAAGGACTCTCCAAAATGCTCGATAGCCTTTTCGCCAGCCGTCACCACCTCTGCCATGGCTACGGCACCGTCGCCTCGAGCTCTGCAATCTTGGCCGTTGCTGCCTCCGCCTCTTTCCTCGCCAGGCCAACCGCAGCCTCCAACCCAACAACCCATCACTCCGCCACCTCAGCCCGGCCCTTCATCTGTCGCCAGGTGTCCTCGGACGCTTGGACTTGCACCCAAAAGGCATCCCAGTCGTGCTCGGCCTTCGCCTGGGACTCCAGGAGCCCCTGGAGATCGGCGTACTCGGCCATCATCTTTTGAAGCTAAGCCTATAGCGCCGACTGCTCGATAGCTGTCAGCCACTTGTCACACAGCCTCTGAGAAATGAACTCCCCACAGATCGAGGGCCAAAGCCATCGAGCATAGGTTCCTGGCCAACATGCCAAGTAGTTCTTCACCGATCCCTGGGGAGACGATCATCGAGCGCTCCCATGGCCTCAGGGACCTTTCCATCAGCGCATAGGCCTCTATCTAGTAGGTGAGCACCCCTGGGGCGTCCTCGACCCAGGAAGAGCCGGGATCGGTGGTAGGGCGTGATGTTTCACCCCTTTCGTTCAGCACCTCGAGGGGAACAGATGGTCCAAACCTCGTCCACAACGAACAGATGGGCAAGAACAGTACTGGTAGCTGGGCCTGCGCCGGGTCGGTCCTAGTGGCTGGAGGATATTTAGATTGCGAAGGAGGGGGCGTCTGAGCACGCAGTAGCTTGACAGTCGCCCGGTCGGTGATGACTTTCTTCTTCTTCTTGAGGTGGTGGTGGCGATCCATCACTGTCACAGCCCCAAGATCAACTCGTTGGCACATTTCCCCGACCATTGGCAAGATCTCAATAGGCACACCTGACGAGCTCCTAGGACTACCAGAGACGGCTCTCAGGCTAGCCGCATAAGTACCCGAGCCAGCGCTGGGCACAGTGAGAGCAGCCAGAGGGGATGACGATAGAGGGGGATGTAAGCCCTATGCCTGAGCTGCTATCGGCAAGGGGTACAGTAGACACCCTGGCTCAAAGGCGACCGCTAGTTGAGGGGTCGCGACGGTCACCTGATCAGCACCTAGCTTGATGTGGTCACGCAACCAGAAGATGAACAATGGTAGCTCCACCATCTCAAACTGCAGCTCTAGTGGTGCCGGGGCCTTACAACATGATGAGATGAATTTGAACTCAAAGACAAAGGAATCAAGGAAATAACAAAGGTCATACCATGAGGTAATGGGGGGCTCAGTCCAAGTTCCCGAAGAACATCGGGAGTCAACCTCGTGTCAGTGTCACGAAGGGTGTGGCGAAGGATGGCCTTTATCGCCTTGGCCTCATCGTTGGTCAGGGTCAGCAAATTGTCACCCACATAAAGTCGGGGAATCTAAAAGAAGCCCTAGTCACTAGCTCGGCCAGAACCCCCTACCTTTGTCGAGATGACAAAGCGCTCGACCCAGCACTTGATGTTGGACACGATAGAGGAAACAAAGATGATGGACTCATTATTCCTGGCCCGGAGGTAAAGGACGGATGATTAGCACCGAGATAATGCTGAAGGCTGTAGCATTGATGAAAAAGATGGACGGTAGGCATTATCGCCGCCTGGTTGCAAATATACACAAAAGCGCAAAGAATGCGCCAAGAATTAGGGGAGAGGTCACCCGGATACCTACCGTAGAAATGGAGGATGGACTCCAAAAAGGGTTGAAGAGGAAGATGGAACCCTGCCCGGAAGGACTCTATGGGGATGCTAATGCCGCTAGGGTGATAACACCTCAGATATTCCTCGACGGTAGGGAAGATGATATCGTAATCAGTCAGAATTTGGAAGGCCTCCCAAAGGCCGTGGACTACCCGATAAGACACCAGGGGAGGAGAATGTGTGTTAGGACCACCAATTGAGCACTGGCCCAATTGGGTACAAGTCAGGCCCAATAACACAATGAACTAGAAATCTAAATAGAATATTGAAGGATCTTTAGGGAATTCATAACTCAACCTAGGAAGGTCAGAATTAGATGAAACCAAAGCCCATGCAATGGCCATTGGGTAAATAACAACTTGGATGAAGATTATAACTTCTGAAAAATAGGCCTAATGGGGGATAAGAGGGAGTTTATGATAATATCTTGAAATAGTTATAGAAAACACTATCATCTGTTAAAATAAGGACATCTTGGCCATAGTTAACCAAATGGGTTGAAACCAAGGCCATAATCTTGAATGGGATGTTAGCTACATCTTCTATGTTGAGGTCGAGGCTAAATTCTGCCTGGATACTAGAGTTATACCTGAATTGTCTCGGGCTACTGAAAGGTCACGTGACTGTTGGGAAAAATTCACACGTGAATATTTAAAAATTAATAACTTCGTTTGTACTTATTTAAATGACCTAAAACCAAGGCCATAATCTCAAATGGGGTGTTAGATACATCTTCTATGTTGCAATCGAGGCCAAATTCTGTCTGTCTACTACAGTTATACCCGAACTACCTCGGGTTACCGAAAGGTCGCGACTGGAACGGGGGAGAATAAATGTTAATCTTGCGAAAATCATAACTCATGCTAAGGTTGATGCAGTTCAATGAAACTATGTCCCAAGTTTAGATCCGGAAGTCCTCTAGACTTCATCTGAAGACGTCCCAACTCATATCTCAATATAAGAGCGCGTCCACCCGGATTTATGACCGATGGACGAAGGGTCGCGCCTGTTCAAACCCGAAGAGGTGCATGGCCTTAACTCCTCTCCAACCAGCGACCTTGGGAGCGGGATTAAGCCATGTGGGTTGTGGGCAGATCCTAGGGAGGCTTGAAAATCATATAAGGAGGTGGATTTCGTGGGTAGTAAGCCTTTAGCAACCATTCTCTTCAACTCTCCACCCTCTACTGTCCTTCTTGAGTGAGTGAGGGTGAGGGACCTTGACTCTACATGGGGAGGACGATCCGGCGGGTGGAGGATGATCCGACACGTGGAGGATGATCCTGTAGTACCCTAGGACGAAGGGAAAAGCTTTGGGAGGATCTGGGGTGTGGATCTCATCCCCGGATCGTGGGTTTAACACCTTGAAGGTAGGCACCTATCCTCAAATCTTAGGGGTCAACGATGCATTAGAACGATTTCTAAATAGTTTTTATACGTTAAAGAGGGACTAAGGGTATGTGGGATCGACTACTATGTTTATTTTCTGGTTTTTCCATCAAGTTACGAGCTTTCGTGAGGCTCCACTGAGTTTTTATCAAAAATTAGGGTCTCTGCACTGACTGCGTCGACACAACTCTTGGCAGCATCGACGCAGCCTCTTCAGAGTGCTGACGGTGTCGATGCAGCCACTAGCTAGGTTGATGCACCCCTTTGAAACCTGTAAAGGCTGTGTCGACACAGTCTTGGACTGTGTCGACACACTTGGGGGTCTGTCCCAATTTCCAGAAACCTAGAAAAAGAGAGTTTTGAGAGACCATTCTAATTCAGAAAATTCTAAAAAATTAGAAAATGATAGAAGACTAAGTTAGTAACTCACTGTAAAAAATTCATGCTCACAGAAATTCTGCACTTGTAGTTATGAATCGTTTTCTACGCACATGTAACCTAGAAATAAACCTATTTTTATTTATATAGAAACCTTGCTGGTAACTTGATCATGTTCTGTTCCACAATAGTCATCATATAAGTATGATTAGCCCACTCAAACCATATGGAAGCATGCCTATGTTATGATAAGATAAGATTTAGTATGATACGAATATTATGATATGAATATGAACGTGAATGCGAATACGATGTGAATGTTATGAATGAAAAACATCATCATTCTGTGATGTTGGACTTCGGCCCCTTCTGCGGGACGGCGATACGTAACGCCGCGGAAGTAAAAGAACCCAGGGGACGGCGATACGCAATGCCCTGGTTAAAAATCCTATGATTCGACTGGTTCATTCTATGGGACGGCGATACGTAACGCTACAGAACCCAGGGGATGGCGATACGTAACGCCCCATGCGGCAGGAGTCTAGGTGGGAGTTCACTCTCGGGTCTGTGCAGTTGTTGGCACCGGCTTATTTTCTTGAATTAATCGAGGATTAAGCACAGAGAAATACTCTCTAAATAGAGTAAAATGGCACATCGCCAAAGTTGCTCTACCAGTCGAGTTGAGCTTTAAAATTGAGACACTTCGTCGGGTCAAGTGGTGCAACATAATAACCGGGTATCGGCCCCGAGCAAATGGCACTATGCCAGCCAGTTTCTCGACAATCGGGTCAGTTTCAGGATTTGGGACAACCTACCGTACCTTACGGTGCTCTGTGAAGATTCGGGGATCACCCCCGGACACCCTGCATACGATATCACACCGTCGACACTTCAACAACCGAGTTAACTCAGGACTCAGAACAGCCTGCCACATCATACGACTCTTCGCCAAAGAGCGAGGGTCACCCCGACCACCAAACAAACGGCATCATCATGTCGACGTCCCAGTCACCGGGCCCAACCAAGGGTCCTAACCAACTCACCGTGACCCATGGCAACATCGACAATCGATCGGGCCCACGCCCGATCACTCAGTTTGCGGGTTTACCCGCGTTCAACACAGCTACACGAGCCAACCCGGGGGCGCCCTGACTACAAGCCACGCCATGTGGCACCCAGGAACGAGGCCGGGGTCTACCTACGAGTTACCTCCTTCCAGCCCTCTGAAGTCAAAGGAAGACCCATCTGGGCCAACCGCAAGCTTCAGGAGCTCACAGCACCCTTATACGGCCCACACACACGTGTCGGGAATTTCCTCGAGCACCTGGTGGGCGCGTATACTCCAGCCACTCTACAGCAAGTCCGAGCCCAACTCGGGACTCCCAGCAACCCATCGCGTCATGCACCACCATCGTGCGCCCTCGCACACGGATCGACCTATTTATAATAGGGGCATTGATGTCTTTCGGTACTCTGACTTATGGCAGTCAAACCCTCAGTCAAACCCTCAGTCAAACCCTCAGTCAAACCCGGGTAAACCCCCTAGTAAAACCTGTATAGACCGCCCCCCCTCTCTCCTCTCCAGTCGGACCAGCCTAGACCCCCAGGCAGGTCCGCCTAAACCCCCATAAAACAAAAAAAAACTTTTTTTAATCAAAAAAGCCCTCGACCCCATACCCAGTCTCCCTAAACCCAAGGGCTTAGGCAGACTAGCACAGCCCCTTGGGCTGGTCTGCCTAAACCCATCCAAATAAAAAAAAGGTTTTTTAATGGAAAAAAAACCCTCCGTGAGGGGTTTAGGCGGACCAGACCAGCCCCTTGGGCTGGTCTGCCTAAACCCTCCCTCCCTCACTCCGTAACCAAAAAAAGAAAAGTATTTTTTTAGGTTTTACCCGGACCAAGTTGGGCCCCCAACTTGGTCCGCCTAAACCCTTCCCTAACCCTTCATATTCCCTATAAAATCCCCCCCCCTAGGGAGCTCAAGGGATATGAAATGGCATGCATGCAAGAACCTATGACCTAACCGCTACACCCTTGGAGTTCCTCCACAGGCACCCAGTGAGGGTCGTACGCAGAACGCAAGGAACTAAGTGCGCACGTGGTTGGCTTGTTGATTGGCTCGTACACACCAAGGGTATGTCACACGTACTCCCCTCACGCTGCGTCTAGCCATCGCACACATGTCCACTCCCGTCGCACCTATTTCGTTATGACAACGGCGAACACACCCGCATCCCGGGTCCGCCCACGTATGACAACCCATGGTGGCTACGCATACGCCATGATGCAGCACCTACCTTCGACACGGAACCACGTGCCTATTGCTCGCCCCGAGCTGGCCGCCGACCGCTTTGACTGATGACTCGAGTTAGTCGGACCCTGGCCCGGGAGTAATATTCCTGGGCCGGCCTCGACTCCCCAGCATGATGACACTCGCCTTCCGAGGCCCGTACCCGATCGCTCACCTTGAGCCGCATCCGACCTCCATCAAGCGCCAGCCCACGACCGCCCCTGCCACCTAGGCAGTCGGGCTTGTCTCAATCTCCTCATGGAGAGCCTCTGTAAAACACGCGGATGTCCGCCTTATCCAGCATTGACCCGAGGACCGACCCACACGTTGGAGTTGTCTTGCGACTTGCGCCCATTGTACTTTGGCCTCCTCGGCCCATTTTTAAAGCTCACGTGGCTCTCATACAGCATGAAAACAGTTGAACACATGCACTTGTACTCGGGTCTCAGCCTCTTCATGGCGCCCAGTTACTTCAGTCACAACGGTGCCTCCAGCACCCGACTAGAAGTCACACCGGGCCCCGAGCATGACCATCAAGGTCTCTCGGCGCCCGCCTCCTTCAGTCACAATGGTGCCTCCGACACCCGACTGCCAGTCACACCGGGCCCCGAGCAAGACCATCGAGGTCTTTCGACGCCCGCCTCCTTCAGTCACAACGGTGCCTCCGACACCCGACTACCAGTCACACCGGGCCCCGAGCACGACCATCGAGGTCTCTCGGTGCCCACCTCCTTCAATCACAACGGTGCCCCCGGCACCCGACTGCCAGCTACTCTAATCACATCGGGCCCCGCGGCACCCGATCACTCAACAACTCCAGTCACAACGGTGCCCCCGGCACCCGACTGCTAGTTACTCCAGTCACATCGGGGCCCGCGGCATCGGACTGTCAACATCTCCAATCACGATGGTGCCCCCGGCACCCGACTGCCAGCTACTCCAGTCACATCGGGGCCCGCGGCACCCGATCACTCAACAACTCCAGTCACAACGGTGCCCCCTGTACCCAACTGCCAGCTACTCCAGTCACATCGGGACCCACGGCACCTGACCACTCAACTTCCCCCACACAACGGTGCCCACGGCACCCCTAATGCCCCGACCTCGACACTGTCTCATGTCGGGAATACATCTTGACGCCCCTCGGGTGCCATCCTGCTGAGTCACAGGTCCTCTGACGGACACTATGTACAGATACGGAGCTATCCACACAATAACGCAATGACCCGGGGACCGTCATGAATGACGGAATTATTCTGTGGCTTGCAAGCAATTGTAATCAGGCTCTCATGCCCCCATATAAATGCCTTTCATGGCATATAAGTCATTTAATCCAGTCAGGGAGCGGATCCCCCTCCTCGTCGGAACCAGTCTCTCTACCCCCAGTTATCCCTGTTATGTTGTTGTTGCCCTGTCGCTGTTGCACGGACTAATCCCTCCCGACGTCGCGGCTCCCAGGGTCCCTGACTCTCCCTTCGATAGTAGAAACAAAGGTATTCGGATTCAATCCAATGTAAAATAAACACCGATTACTTGCGACCGGTGGGGAAAGACGTCCAATACACGAATCCCCATAATCACCTACGCACTCGCACCCGTGGAACCCCTTCTATCCACATGTCACCCGATCTCTCAAGCCACGTGCCGCGTCCTGGCGACGCTTCCCCGGTCAATCCTTGGTTCCATGGGTAATTGTCGAGAAATCGACTGGCACACCCGCATTCCACCCAGCCATCCCTGTCCCAGTCTCCCAGAATGATGAACCATATGCCATCCCTTCCAGCGCGTTCATATCGTTCTCTCTGCCTTCTTCTCAATACCCCCGGAATCCCCGCGTGCCCAGTCAACCTATCTCGGTCTTCCATAAAAGGCGAGTGTGCGCCCCCCGCCGCGAGGACAAAACAACAAGTGACTCCCCGGGCGCGTAAAACAGCAGTACTCTTTTGTTCGCTTGTGTGTGTGGGGGCCTCCTGTGTTTGCGGTAGCTGTTTGGTTCCATGAATAACGTTAAATGTGTAACTCATGAAAATGTGAAAATGTGCGACTATTCATTTATCGTGGATTTAGTGCATGCATGGGTAATTTATATGTTAAATAATAAATATGTATTTTCACGTATGATTACCTTTAAGCAAATGAGAATGAATGGAATATGATATCCGTTGTGCACTTTGCATATAATAACTAATCCTTTCACATTTCCATTGGGCTTTCACTTATGGGACTGAACTGCTTGCTCTCTTGATTTGTAGCAGTGTTTGGTCGACCGACCTGGGCATTTCGGTCGACCGAATTTGCCAGTTTTGGCCGGTCTGTAACCTGTTACAGTTTGGTCGACCGATGGCCTAGTTCGGTCGACTGATGGCCACTCCAGTTTTATGAAACCCATCAAACTTGATCCACTTGGGTTCCATCATTTACCCATTTATCCCTGGGTTCTTGACAGACCTATTAGGGTCACTTTGGAGGGTTATAGAAGGGACTATATGGTTCTTTTGCACTCTTTTATTGTTAACATTTGAATTATGTATATGAATTGGATATATGAATGCGAGTTAACCCCGATTTGATTAGACTACCTACTGAGCGTCACACTCACTCCCTTATGACACACTTTTTCAGGGGACGCAATAGAGGAGGTCGAGGTGGTGGCTGCGGCCGAGGAGTAGTTCTAGTACATCAGGGTAGACTACGAATTGTTATGTCCCTGTGGTCATTTGATAAATCATAGTTTTGATAATGGCTAAACACTATAAGTCATTGATGTTTCCCACTCGCATATGATTGAAATACGTGATGCTTTTCCATGACAGATACGCCAAGGAATGGAGTGGAGATGGCAAAAGTGAAAGACCAATGATCGCGCCCAAGCAAGGATTAAAATCTGGAGAGGGAGATTCCTGCAGCCCACTCAAAGAGCAGACCCAACTAGGCCCAACAAGGCCCAACGAGGCAAGCGAGTCCAAGTGACAGCCCACAGGGCCCACTTGGAAAAGCTCAATAAAACAATGCTCGAGGAAATAACTCTCCTAGGCGGCCCCAAGGCTCGGAGAGCCCGAGCCTCGGTCAGGTCACAAGAAGACCCACGCACGAGCTATCCCTCCGCACGAAGGGGGGAAGCGCTAGTCGGTCTGTCCGACCCATCTCCTCACCGAGCTAGGCCTATTGCCCGATAGGGCCGGCCCCCCTCAGCTCGGTACGACCAATAAAATGTTCATCATTGTAGCCGTTAGAGTCCACAGCGGGCCGGGCGCCAAGAAGTCCAGGAGCTCTGGCTTCCCCGCGAGGATAACGCCCCCACGATGAGGCCATAAAAGCCCACGACGAGGACGTAGCCTCCACCAGAGACCCCTCGGCTTGCAGGACTCCAGAGGGTGGCGCACTATTTAAACCTGGGATACCCTCCGGCAAAAGGTAACTCCAAAAGGGCATTGATCCACCCCCAATTCCTGAGCACGGATCACTTCACCCCATTGGTGGAGAGGGATCTCGCGCCTTCACCTTCTCCTCCCTATTGCTACTCCCACCATTGCTCTACTGACTTGAGTGTCGGAGGGTTTCGTCCCAGGGAATCCCCCTGGGCCCTCTGACCCATTTCCCTGTCTTGCAGTTCACAAACTTGGTGATTACCAGCCCGCTCAGGAACCAGCGCGAGATTTCACCTCTTCATCTGGCACCGTCTGTGGGAAACGCACGAAGAGCCAACATGGTGAGAAGGAGCTCAGGGAAGAGGTCCGCCGGCGAAAGGGGTAAGGCCATGGTAGCAGCAGGGGATGGCCCTTCCAGGGCCTCATAAAACCCTCCCTCCAACGCCAGCATCCCCGCCGACGGACCACCACCCCCCCTGCGGCGGTGGGGCTACCCCCCTACGGTGGCGCCGAAGCCTTCCAGGCCCTCAACGCCAAACTGGATGTCCTTGTGGAACTCATGAAGACCCAGGCGGTCAGGGATGCAAGGTCCGGTGCCCCGTCAGGGAGCCCCCCCCCCCCCCCGCAGGAGTACGTCCCAGCACACAACTGGGGGCCGCTTCACCCTCCGCAGCCAGCAGCTCATCCGTAACAGGGTCGGAGGACCCTCGCAAGCTCCACCTCCGGAGCAAGAGGCCTCCTCCACGCCAAGGAAAGGAAGGCGGGGGATGCAACGGCCAGATCCAGAAGCCGACATTCCCGGGGACCGCCAAGACGCTCCCCCCAGCCTCGCGGCACGACAGCAACCGGAGTTATCCCTCCGGCTGCGAGATTTCGAAAGGTGCTTCGCTGAGCAGGAGCGCGCCCTTCGCGCCCTACAGAAGGCCTCTTCCCCGGAAGACGAGGAGAAATCTCCGTTCTCCGAGTATATCTTGAAGGCAGAGGTATCTCCCAGAGCCCCCATACCAACCTTCAAGCTTTACGACGGCCAGGGCGACCCGGCCGACCATTATGATAGCTTCGACGCCCTGATGACTCTACACGGAGCGTCGGACCCCATCAAGTGCCGAGCCTTCGTGACCACTTTGGTCCAGGGTGCTCAAGCGTGGTTCCGGGCCCTCGCCCCCGGATCCATCCGAGACTTCAAGCAGTTCGGGCGAGTCTTCAAGGAGAGCTTCGCCGGAAGTGCCCCCCCAAGGTCGATAGCGGGGCTCTTGGCCCTTAAATAGGCGCAAGGGGAAAGGCTCCGGGCTTACGTCCACCGATTTAAATCGGAAGCCCTCCGAATCCCCCGCCTGGACGTGGCCTCGGCCACAACCTCACTGACCGGGGGTACCCGGGACGAGAACCTCCGCCGTGAACTTGTCCTCCACCCTCCCTCGACCCTTGCCGAGCTAGTGACTCTGGCTCTGCGCCACGCCGAGTGCGAAGAAGTACTCAGCGCTTGCCGAGACGCAACAGGCTCGGGTCGGGAGGGGGACAAGAAGCGGGGCCCCGAGCCAAATCCTAGCTCGGGAAAGAAGCGAGACCGAGATGGAGAGCGCAAGCGGAAGTACGAGCGGTACACCCCGTTAACCACACCGGTCTATGAAATCTATGAAGACGTCAAAGACTCGGGACTCCTCCGCAGGCCTGAGCCGATGAGGTCGAAAAACCACAAGTGAGACAGACATTGTCTATTCCACGGCGATCATGGGCATCACACCGGTGACTGCCACCAGCTCCAAGACGAAATCGAGCGCCTCATCCGCCTGGGGCACCTGGCTCGGTTCACCGCCGAGCGTAGAGAAGATCAAGGCGCCGCAGAGGAGATCAACAACGCCCCCCAAGGGGTCCACATCAACGTCATCTCCGGAGGAATAGCGTCAGGAGGCGACAGTAGCCGTGGGAGGAAGCGTCATGCCGAGCGAGCGAGCCGAGCCCCAGAGCCACCCAAGGCCCCGCCCCAGGTCATAGTCTTCTCCGATCAAGACCTGGAGGGGCTGAGCACCCCGCATGATGACGCCCTCGTAATCTCGGCCACTATAAACCATTGTAACGTAGATCGGATTCTTGTGGACAATGGAAGTGCCCCTGATGTATTATCTTATGACTGTTTCCTCAAAATGGGAGAGGATCCATCCAAACTCCGCCCGATCCGAATGCCCCTCTGTGGGTTCAACGGCCTGGCCACTCTCCCCGAAGGAGCCCTAAGCCTGTCGGTTACCCTCGGCACCCCACCCAAAACCGTTACGGCCATGGTAGACTTCATGGTGATCAAAGGGATGATAGCGTACAACGCCATCTTCGGCCGGGGAATCCTCAGCCAGATCAAGGTAGTACCATCTACCTATCACCAAAAAATGAAGTTCCCCACCAAAAATGGGGTAGGGGAAATCCGAGGTAACCAGGCCACGGCCCGAAGGTGCTATAATATCTCGGTGGAGGCCACGAGGCCGGGCGGGAATGATAAGGCCCCCCGGGAAGTCGAGGAAAAATCCGCAGCTACTGAGCCAGGTGGCGAGTTATTGACAATTTTCCTAAACGATGACCCGACCCTAGGAGTAAGGATCGGAGCCGACCTACCACCCGAGGAACACCAGCAATATAAGAAATTTCTTTCTGAGTACATCCGAGTCTTCGCTTGGTCCGACGATCAGCTCCCTGGGATACCAGAGGAGACCGTGATGCACCGACTCAACCTCAACCCCACCATGAAGCCCGTGCAGCAGCGCCGAAGGAAGCACGCACCCGAGAAGCATACGATTATCAAGGCGCAGGTCACCAAGGGGCAAGAGACTGGTCTTTTTAGACCGGTCATGTACCCGACGTGGCTAGCCAATGTCGTCTTGGTACCAAAGGCTTCCGGCAAGTGGTGGATGTGCGTGGACTTCACCGACTTGAATAAGGCGACCCCCAAGGACTGCTATCCCTTGCCCAGCATCGACCAACTGGTCGACTCGACATCGGGCAACGAGATGCTCAGTTTCCTGGACGCCTATTCGGGTTACCATCAGATCAGAATGAATTCTGAAGACGTCGAGAAAACCGCCTTCATCACCGACTACGGCGTGTACTGCTATACCCGGATGCCTTTCGGGTTGAAGAACGCCGGAGCCACATATCAAAGACTGGTCAATCACATGTTCGAGGAGCAGCTAGGTCGGAACGTCGAGGCCTACATTGACGACATGCTCGTCAAGACCCCCAAGGCCCAGGACCACTTCACTGACCTCGCTGAAACCTTCGGCGTCCTCCTGAAGTACAACATCAAGCTCAATCCTACCAAGTGCGCCTTCAGAGTAAGATCCAGGAAGTTCCTGGGTTTCCTGGTCACTCAGCGTGGGATCGAAGCCAACCCCGACAAGGTCCAGGCCATCTTGGACATGCGCCCGCCCGCCTGCATTAAGGACGTCCAGCGTCTGACGAGGCGTGTCGCCGCTCTCAGCCGTTTCTTGTCCCGTGCGGCCGAACGATGCTTGCCCTTTTTTAAACTGTTGAAGGGGCCCAAGTTGGCATCTGCTACGTTCGCATGGGATGAGGAATGCCAGAAAGCGTTCGCCGGGCTCAAGGAGTTCCTGGCTTCGCCCCCGGTGCTCTCCAAGCCCGTGCCGGGCGAAGTCTTACTGCTCTATCTCTCGGCGACGTCATCAACGGTCAGCTCGGTCCTTGTCAAAAATGACTCGGGAATCGAAAGACCAGTCTACTACACCAGCAAGGTGCTTAACGAGGCCAAGAGGAGGTACCCCGCAACCGAGAAGCTCGTGCTAGCGCTGGTTACCTCCGCGAAACGCCTCCGACCCTACTTTCAGGGGCACCCCATCACCGTGCTAACCGGTGAGCCATTGAAGAAGATTTTGGCCCACCCCGAGGCCTCGGGGTGACTCGTCAAATGGGCCATTATGATTGGGGCCTACGACATCTCGTATCACCCGCGCTCAACTATAAAAGGTCAAGCGCTCGTCGACTTCATCGCCGAAAGCACCATCCCGACCGAAGGAAGACTATCGACCATGCCCGAGCCAACCTGGGAACTGTACGTCGACAGATCTTCCAACTCGGTCGGTAGTGGTGCTGGGATCCTTCTAAGATCCCTCGAAGGAGTGGAGCTGCAGTACGCCTTGAAATTCAACTTTCAGGCGTCCAACAATGCTTCCGAGTACGAGGCCCTTATATCGGGAGCGCGCATGGCCCGGCGGTTGGGGGCTGAGCAAGTCAGGATCCACACCGACTCTCAGCTGGTCGCAAGCCAGGTCAACGGCGAGTACGAAGCTCGAGAGGCACCCATGATCAAATACCTCCAGCTGGTCAGGAGCCTGGCCCAACAATTCGAGGGATTCGAGGTAGTCCGAATAGCCCGGGAAGAAAACTCCCGAGCGGATGCCCTCTCTCGGTTGGCCTCCTCCCTAGACCCAGAAGGTACTCGATCGGTCCTCCTCGAAGAGCTAGAACGCCCGAGCATTGACTCGGAGCTCCTCGCTGTTGACTCGGCCGTCCCGAGTGACTGGCACACCTCCTACCTGTCTTGGCTCCAAGATTCCCAAGAGCCCTCCGACCCTCGGGAAGCACGTCGAATGAAGTACCAAGCCTGGCGCTTCATCGTCCTGGACGACACACTCTACCGAAGTTCTTTCGCCAGCCCTCTCCTGAAGTGCCTCGGCCCCGACGAAGCCAGCCGAGCCATCCAAGAGGTTCATGAAGGCCTGTGCGGAGCGCACTCAGGGGCAAGGTCACCGGCCAGGATCCTGTTACCACAGGGGTACTAGTGGCCCACCCTGCAGCGTGACTGCTCGGCCTATACTCAACAGTGCGACCGATGCCAGCGGTTCGACCACTTGGTCCATCAGCTAGCTACAGAACTCATCACCCTCACCGAGCCTTATCCTTTCGCTCGGTGGGGGATCGACATTCTCGGGCCATTCCCCACGGCTCAGTCCCAGAAAAAGTTCATTGTCGTCGCCATCGACTACTTCACTAAATGGGTCGAGGCCGAAGCCACTGCAAGGATCACCGAGACAGTTGTCTGGAGTTTCATCTGGAAATCGATCATTTGTCGCTTCGGCATCCCCCGAGTGATAGTGAGCGATAACGGTCGGCAATTCGATTCTTGATATTTCCGAGACAGATGCGCCGACCTAAACATCCGCAATCACTTCACTTCGGTCACCCACCCTCAGGCCAACGGGCTGGTCGAAAATGCCAATAAGGCTATCTTGAAAGGTATAAAGATCAGACTAGGCAAAGCCAAGGGTAGTTGGCTCGAGGAATTACCTAGCGTACTGTGGTCGCACCGAACGACTCCCAGGACGGCAACCGGTGAAAGTCCTTTTCAGTTGGTGCACGGCACTGAGGCCGTCATTCCATTAGAGATCGCCAACCCGTCTCTCCGAGTCATCCGCTACTCGCTCAAGGAAAACAACCAAAAGTTACTCGAGAACCTCGACCTAGCCGATGAACTCTGGGATATTGCCAGCATCCGAGCGACGGAATACCAGCAACGCCTCACTCGATACTACAACGCCAGAGTCCGAAGCAGACACTTCCAACCGGGAGACTTCATCCTCAGAAAAGCCGAAGCCTCTCGACCACTAGAGGCAGCGGGTAAGCTGTCCCCTAACTGGGAAGGCCCCTACCGAGTGGTCGAGACGCTCGAGAAAGGTGCGTACAGGTTAGCAATAATGGAAGGGGAACCCATTCCTCGGACATGGAACGTAGCCGCACTACGCAAATTCTATTTTTGAAATTGTACAGCAAGATGGACGAAATAAATCCCTTTTCTTTTCATTCAAAACTATTGATACATCAGAAAGGCAAAGGCCAGTACATTGCATGACAAAAAGCAAGAAAATCCATCTAACACCGCTGCAAGGGGTCATCGCTCGGTTGACTCGATCTCGATCTCCTCGCGTCCAGCCACTGACTCTGCCTCGCGTAGAAACTGGCTTAGACAAGAGGGGGCCGATCCAGTTGGCTCAGATGACCCCTAACAAAGGTGACAGAGGGACTGCAGAGAAGGTAACCACCTTCTAAAGTTGGAGAAGGCTACCTTCCAAGTTGACATAGGCCAGGGAGAAGGAGCGCCGTGAAGACCTCCTCCTTCCCAACCTACCAACTCCTTGGAAGGGAACAGAGAGCAAGCAGCCTCCGAAGAGTGAAAGAAATGAATAGCAGAAGAGGGAAAAAGAGGCTGCAGACGGAGGAAGGCTTCGGTGAGGAGGGAACTTGATGCGCCTCCCCCCCCCATGCAGAGGGGGAGTGGCGGCAGGCATCCCTGATACCCCCATCCGTCCTCCGCCTCGGCGCCCGCCCGGAAGCCACGCCAGAACTGAGAAAGGGCAAGACCCGTGCCCTCACACGTCGAAGCTCTCTCCAGATCCGCACGGTGACCGTCGGACCCGTCTCAAACCCACGCGGCGACCGTGGGACCCGTCCAACAAGCCGGGACAGCAAGAGCTCTCTGCTCTCCGTCGTCGGCGGCGTCGCCCTCCGAAGGATCCTCCATGCTCCGAATGCAACGGCACAATGCAGAGTGAAGAAGAAGGAGTGAGGAAAGACTGTTAGAGAAAATCCCAAGCGGTAAAGAGGAAAGGGCGCCTTTCGGTCCTTCTTATAGGCCAAAGGAGGCTACACGCCTTAAATGACTCCCCCCTCGAAAACACGCCAAAGGATTTCTCCCCTAAACAGTCACCTCCAACTCCTCGTTTCCCACCCTAGCGGGATTCACGAAGCGGCCTGGCATTCAAAGCGTGAGGGAACGGAAGGATGCCCCGTCAGAAGCCTACCAAATCAGCATGCGAAAACCACGCAGGACATATCGGCACTCTCCAACTACTTCAGATACGCCAACCAAATCACGACAAGGATGGCGATCAAACAAGTAAGTCATTCATTATCTCATAAAGAGGGAACTATCTAAAGGAGGAAAGAGAGACAAACAAGAGAAAGGGGCAAAATAAGGCAAAATACATCAGGCCTTGGGCCCACTTTGAATCTCGGGAGCGACAAAAGTGGGCGCGTCACCCCCAGCACCCTCGGTTACGGCCGACCCGGGCACTGACCTCGCCTGTGCGAGAACTGTCTCGGTCGCGAGCCCTCCCGAGACGTCCGGAGTTGGTGACCCCGCCGGAGGAGACCCCTCTGGATCTTCCCCGCTCGACGTAGAGGAGCTAGAAACCGACTCATCCGAGTCATAGCTCTGGCCCAAAGGGAACTCGATCCCGGAGTCTTGATCGTAGGCGTAGTCCACCGCCCGACGATAGCCCTGCTTAAACCCCTTTCGGGCGCCCCGGCGAAGCGCTACCTCGTAATATGGTAGGGTGGCTCTCTCCAGGTCGGCTGAGTAGGCGTCCGAGCTCCTATATCGCTCGATCGCCTCCACCTCGATCTACTCCGTCCTTCCAACGAGCTCGACCCAAGCCCGCTCCGCCTTGGCCGCATGCTCCGCTGCCCCCGCCAGGCGTTCCTCTGCCTCGACCCTCCCTCGCTCAGCTTCGCTCGACCGCCTCTCCGCCCGGGCTCGGTCCGCCTCGGCCATGGAACGAAGGCGCTCCGCTACCTCCACCCGGTCCAGTAGCTCGGCACGTTCGAGCTCCCAGCGACCGTCCAGCTCGAGGTGACGCAGACGCTCCTCCTCCAAGAGTTTGCCCTTCCTCTCAAGCGACTCTCAGGCCTTAGCCAACTGCTCCGTCAGCGCCTCGGTTTCTAGCCGGCTCGCCCGTGCCAAATCCCTGATCACGGAGAACTCCCGTCGAATCCCCTCATGCTCCTCGCTGAGGAGGGCCAGTTTCCACTCGCACCCCCCAAGGGCCCAGGCGAGATTCGATCGGTCCGCCTCCGTCCGAGCGTACGTCTCCGCCATCAAGGCCGCCGACCAAGCCATGACTAAGCCGCCCTTCATGAGGACGTCGAGGACTCCAGAGGGGGAGTGGCACTTGTCTCCCCCCCTCGTCTTTGCGGCAACCTCTCGGCAAACCCGATACAGGTCGCTCGAAACGTCGAGCCTTTCCAAGGCCTCTGGCATGGAGATCCGCTCCCCACCGGACGCCCCGCCAGAAGGTTTGGCTTGAGCAACGGGGCCGACCGCCCCGCGCGCCACGGTCGGTTGGGGTTGCGACGCCTCCCCGGGCGAACCCCCAACCTCGACCGACGCCACGGGATCGACCACACCGGGAACTTCGAGCACTTGGGGCTGCGATGCCCTCGCGAGTGAACCCCCATCCCTATCTGTCTCCGCCCGCGCCTCGCCGCCCAAGACATCGCCGACCTCGACCGGTCTTCCGGTCTCGACGTCGGCTGCTTCCGCACCGGTCCCCTCCATCTCCGGGGAGGGGAAAACCGACCCATCTCCGCCCTCTGAGGGGCCCCTGGTCTCCTCGGCCCCCTCTCGCCTGGTAGGTGGGGGAGCTGGCCCGGAAGGGTCGGCCCCATCTTGCCCCCGAGAGGGGAGCGCCGCCGAGCCAGAGTCGCCCCCGGCAGCGGTAGGAAGGCCAGCCTTCTTGGCCCGTTTCTTGGCCTTCGCGGCTTCCCATAATTTTCCCTCCATGGGATCCTTGCGCTTCGCCCCGCTTGGCCGTGAAGATCCCTCGGAGGTCACCCCCTTGCCCTTATCCCGGGCTTGGGAACGACCCGCGGGAACGACAGACTCATCAGCCGCCGAGTCATCCCCAAGATCGATGACCTCGGTGACCTCTTCCAAAGGTTCCCGCCGGATGTCTGCAATGAAGAAGAAGATTCGGTTAAGAAGCGAAAAGGCTACCCTCCGACCCCGCCGAAGGATCCGAAGGATGATACCTGATGGCTTGAGCTGTGTAAGCAGATACTGCTCTACGTTCTCCAGCATCACCAGCTCCTCAGTTGACCGGCGATTTGTCAACAAGCGAGCGGCGTATTCCTCCACATCGGCGGGGAACTCCTGCTGCCGCGGGGGAAGATTCGGATGGAAGTTGGGCATAACCTGGCACCTCCAGGATTCATCCACTGCTTCCGCCTTCACCTAGAAAAACTACCTCTTCCACCCTTTGTGCGAAGAATCCTTCGCCGCCAGCGGAATACAACTCCGATTCCTGCGCGCCTGGATAAAATAGAAGCCTTTCCCCGCCGATGGATGTGCCTTCAGCTCAAAGAAATAATGAAAAAGATCCAGGGACGGAGGAACCCCCTACAGGCGGCAGAGGATCCGAAAGGCAGACAGCATGAGATACGAGTTGGCCACCAGCTGAACAGGCGCCAACACGAAAAAATTGAGAAGCTTCAGAACGAAGGGCTCGAAGGGGAGGCAGAATCCGCTCTTCCATGCCAGGAGAAAAGTACAGATATGGCTCGTACGGCTATCCAAGCTCGTCTCGTATGGGGCGGCGGCTACAAAGCTATATCGGAGTGGCAGGCGAAACCGATGCTCTAGTTTCTTCACATCAGCCTCCCCCAACTCGCTGCGATTGGGGACGGGCTCCCGCCTCACCTGCTCGATTTCCGAGCGCAGATCCGCCATCGAGCTAGAAGAAGAACCTTCACGAGAGCCCGAAGACTCCGGGGGAGAAGGAAGCTACCGGATCACCTCCGCGGTTATACGCGCCAGCTCCTCAAATGCCGCCGCAAGAGCTTGCCCCCCCGCTGTATCCTCACGGCGCATCAAGGAGCCCCAGAAGCAAAGAAATGGAGGAAAGGCCAAAAATCCTAGAAAGACTGGGAGGACGAGCAGCGCCCTACGCCTATAAACCCTCGCGGGAGGCGGCGCGCCGTTTCAACCTCCGAGAAAAAGGGGGGCCCTTCATTTCAAATCCGTCTGGATCATTACTACTACGGGCCCAGGCGACCACTACATGTGGCTTCATAACGCCGACAGGATTCCACCCACCCGAGCCACGCCGGTCCAAAGCCTCGAAAAACTACTCAACCGAGCCCCCTTGGCTCGGGAGTAGGAGGGGGACAAGTGGAGAGGGGGATTCCTGCAGCCCACTCAAAGAGCAGACCCAACTAGGCCCAACAAGGCCCAACGAGGCAAGCTCGTCCAAGTGACAGCCCACAGGGCCCACTTGGAAAAGCCCAATAAAACAATGCTCGAGGAGACAACTCTCCTAGGCGGCCCCAAGGCTCGGAGAGCCCGAGACTCGGTCAGGTCACAGGAAGACCCGCGCACGAGCTATCCCTCCGCACGAAGGGGGGAAGCGCTAGCCGATCTGTCCGACCCATCTCCTCACCGAGCTAGGCCTATTGCCTGATAGGGCCGACCCCCCCTAAGCTCGGTACGATCGATAAAATGTTCATCATTGCAGCCGTTAGAGTCCACAGCGGGCCGGGCGCCAAGAAGTCCAGGAGCTCCGGCTTCCCCGCGAGGATAACGCCCCCACGATGAGGCCATAAAAGCCCACGACGAGGATGTAACCTCCACCGGAGACCCTTCGACTTGCAGGACTCCAGAGGGTGGCGCACTATTTAAACCTGGGATACCCTCTGGCGAAAGGTAAGTCCAAAAGGGCATTGATCCACCCCCAATTCCTGAGCACGGATCACTTCACCCCATTGGTGGAGAGGGATCTCGCGCCTTCACCTTCTCCTCCCTATTACTGCTCCCACCATTGCTCTACTGACTTGAGCGTCGGAGGGTTTCGCCCTAGGGAATCCCCCTGGGCCCTCTGACCCGGTTCCCTGTCTTGCAGTTCACAAACTTGGTGATTACCAGCCTGCTCAGGAACCAGCGTGAGATTTCGCCTCTTCAAAATCCTTTCGAAGCAAGAGTCGACACTTCACATAGCCAAGGTCGATGCACAATGAAGCACACAA
Source organism: Amorphophallus konjac (assembly GCA_022559845.1). NCBI lineage: Eukaryota > Viridiplantae > Streptophyta > Magnoliopsida > Alismatales > Araceae > Amorphophallus > Amorphophallus konjac. The sequence continues at coordinate 422,040,890 of CM040121.1, read as the reverse complement.
TTGGTTTCAACGTCCAAGGTCTGAGCATTCATTAAGGAAAGGTCAAATACTCAGTAGACATCTTCAAGGTCTAAAGAGTTTGATGCCACATACTTGAATGGACTGCAAACAGGTTTAAGCGGTTGATTGAAGCAAAATCTGTGAAAAATCAAGTTTTCGATCGACCAACGGTCTATACCGGTCGACCGGAATTGCCAGAACCAAAAAATCTACAGAACCTGTCAGTAGGGGTCGACCACCCAGAAGGACCGGTCGACCGGCCCAAGGTCCTGTTGACCGCCCCCCACCTGCCGGTTGATTGAAATTGCCATAATGAAATTCTCCAACTTTGTAACAAATCCGGTCGACCGACCACCTACCTCCGGTCGACCGGCAGCCCCGATGCAGAAATTTTTGACTTCGTTTTCCACCTCGTGGGTAGCCCCTTTTCTTGGATTTGTTTAATCCTAAAGTCACCCAATCTCCCATGATTTGTGGATCTGGTCTGGGGGGTGTCTATGGACCATTCAAGAGATATAAAATAAACACAAGAGGGTCAGAAACCCCAATGCATTGAATATCTTGGGATAAAGTTTGCTACTCCCATTCTGATGGTGGGCTGGGTATTCGAAGACTGCTGGATATCCAGCAATGCTCTCAAGTTAAACATTTATGGAATTCTCTTCATAGCAACTCTCTTTGAGCCAGATTCATCAGGATGAAATACATACATGGTCACCACATTTCAGATTGCAAGATTCCATTTCCTGCTGGAACTAAACTCAGAGATTTTGAAAAAGCTAGATTGATCCTCTTAGCTGGTATGAGAAAAATTGTGTTCAATGGTGCTACAACCAATTTCTTTAAAGACACATGGTACAAGGGAAACTCTCTGCAAGATAGTTTCCAATTTCAGGTTATCTCTCAAGCAGAAAATTGTTCAGTTCAAGAAGCATTAACAAATTCTCAACATCCGATATGGCAGAGGATCACTGATCACAATCTAAAATCTGAGTTATCCAAATATGTGATTGAAGAAGGAGAAGACATCCTGATATGGTCATTTACCAGTTCGGGTAAATTTGAATTTAAATCCACATATAGATATATTAAAGGACAACATGTCAATGTTCATTCTACAAACCTTTGGCACCAAAGTTATCCCCCTCGAGCCTCACTGTTTTACTGGAAATTACTCAACCATGCAATTCCTGTTGATGAAAGAATACAGAACTGTGGCATCCAATTAGCATCATGCTGCAATTGTTGTCAGGCCTCTTCCTCAATGGAAAGCTTGGATCATCTTTTTGTTAGCAGTGAGCTGGCCTCCTTTTTGTGGACAAAGTTTAGCAACATTATTGACAGTTCTTATACGAACATTTCTTCCATCATCAACAGACTACAGTTGATCATTAGTGAGTCTGTAATAACTAAACCGCAGGGTTATATCAACATATTAATGACTATGCTTATTATTTGGGAAATCTGGAAGCAAAGGTGCCGAAGCAGATATGAGGGTATAAACACCAATCCTGCTAGAATTGCTTTACATATACAACAGGATGCCATGCAAGTGCTGCAGCAGATTACTTTTAATCAGGGACCCAGCCGTTATCTAATGCAAAATATTCATGACATGGGATTAATCATCAAATACAAAACTCCCCAAGCATTTACAGTATGCTGGCAGGCCCCTATTATGGCTTTTTCACTCAATGTAGACGGTTCATGTAAGGGAAATCCAGGGCTATCCGGAGGCGGTGGCTGCTTTAGAGACTCCCGAGGCAACTTACTGCTAGGTTTCTCTTACTATTATGGTCATGGCTCAAGCATGGTGGCAGAGGGGAGAGCTCTGCTTGATGGTCTAAGGCTGGCACGCCTTCATGGCATCCCTCTCTCTATTATATATACTGATTCTATGGCTTTGGCTGAGCTACTTAAAGGAAAAAGAACCTCTCCATGGTCCTTTCTCCCATGGTGGAAGCACCTTCAAGATCTCTTTACCGCAGTCCAATGCCCTCTAGTCCATATCTACAGGGAGGCAAATCAGTTAGCCGATTCATTAGCAAAGCATGCAACAAGTATTGGATATAATTCTAAATTTTTGTCAATAAGTGAGCTTCCTACAGTGGCCAGAGGTTACTATAAAGCTGATGCCTCATGTCTACCGAACATTCGTGTTCGACGAGTTTAGATTGTACTTTCTTTACTCCTTTACTTGTATTTCAGGGGCATGCTAAACCCCCTTGTACTCTTTACAACTCTTATATTCAATAAAATTACATCTAGTGGTGAGTTGGTGGAGTGAGAACATTTCTTTCCCTTGGAAAGAGGTGCACTCTCCCTTCGTCCTACTAGATGCTTTGGGAAAAAAAAAAAAAGAAACCCCAATGCATCAAGAGGGATAAAGGGAGATCAAAGGAGGGTAGAGGAGGTCCAAGGAAGAAGAAGGTAATGTAGCCGTGAACAGTACTTCGTGCAGAGTTCTTCATCCATTTCCAAGGTGATTCAAGCTCATATTTGAAGTAAGCAACCTCCAAGGAAGTGTAGAAGCAAGCAAGGTTCTCAAGGGAGATCAAATCTGCATCCATAGTCCTCTTCATCAACTCAAGAGGATCCAAGGAAGATCATTTCGCAAGGAAGAAGAAATCATTGTTGCTGAACCAAGAGGAGGCTTTGTGAAGAAGAAGAAGCCTCTGTTGTTGATCTACATCGTATTTCAGACAAGATCTTTTCGATTCTAGCATATCTCCATATCTTGTTTGAGCATTTTCATCGTGTTCTCTTTTCATTTTGTTCAAGCTATTAAAACTGAGAATCGTCCCTACCGCGGTTAGCAGGAAGGCAGTTGGAGGGTGATCCAATCTGCGGTGTTGTCGTCCCTATCGGTGGTTAGTAGGAAGACAATCGGAAGTTCTTCGATTTACGGTTTGGTGCGCTGCACTAGTGAAGCCTCACCGGGTTTGGTGAGGGGTGGACGTAGGACAGGGGATTCCGTCTGAACCACCTTAAAATCTCGTGTGTTGTGGTTTGCTTGTGCGATTGCTTTGTGCTAGATGCATGCTTAGGTTCAATCTTTATTTTACTTGTTCATCCTGCTAAGTAAATCGTTGTGTTTTTCGCTAAGCTAGTTTTATTCCACTGCTATTCTCTTTATCTAGCTCTAAAGAGGGGTGTTCTGCGAAAAGAGGGGCAGATCTATTCACCCCTCCCCTCTAGATCTGCCATCCACTACTCAACAAGTGGTATTAGAGCCTAATCTCTCATTATTGGGTCTAACGACCTTGAGAAAAATGGTGGATTGTCATCCAAGGGTTTATTACCTGAAGGACATTCTGTGAATAGGCCTCCTTATTTCACTAGAACTAATCATCCTTATTGGAAACAACGCATGCAGGTGTTCATTCGCGTCCAAGATTACAAACTCTGGCGAGTGATCAAAGGTCCGTATGAGCTTACGGATGATGAGGAATTATGGACCAAAGAACGAATAAGGAAATCAACTGTCAACTGGAGTGCTAGACACTTCATGCAATGCTCACTCTATCCAATAGAATTCTCAAGAGTAGCTACCTGCGCAACTGCAAAAGAAATGTGGGACAGGTTAGAAGTGATTTATGAAGGAACTTCTCAGGTACGAGAAACAAAAGCCAACATTTTAGTTTCTGAATATGAAATGTTCAGGATGAGGCCTGATGAGTCATTTCAAGACATGTATGCTCGCTTAACTGTGCTTACTAATAGTCTAACTGATCTTGGAAAGAAATATTCAGAGCAGGAAATTGTAAGGAAGATTCTCAGATCACTAACCCCAGCATGGCACACGAAGGCTACCGTGGTTGAAGAATCCAGAGATCTCACAACTACTAAGGTAGATGAACTCATCGGGTCATTGATGACCTATGAGATCAACCTAAAGAATAAAGAGGTTAAGGTACCTAAGAAAAGGTCCCTAGCTCCTAAAGCAGGATCCAATGGTCAAAGCACTTCTAATGAAGGTGAGGCTTCTGCAAGTGAGCGAGATGAGGATGACGTAGCCATGCTCACACGTAAGTTCAGAAAATTTCTGAGAAAGGAAGGTAAGAGCTTCATGAGAGGAAGGTCACAGGTAAGGAAAGGTTTCAAATCCAATTCTAAAAACTTTAAGAAACCTGACAAAATCATTTGTAATTCTTGCAACATACTGGGGCATTTCAAGAATGAATGTCCTGAAAAATTCAGAAAAGCTGACAAATGGAAGGGCAAGAAGAAGAACAAGGTCATGATGTCCACATGGAGCGATGAAGAAGAAAGTGATGATGGAACCAGCTCCTCGGATAAAGAAAAAGAAGATCTTTGCCTCGTGGCCAGAGGTGACGAAGAAACTGAGGTACACTCTCCATTTGAAAATTTCACAATTGATGATTGGGAGGAAGCATATATACAGCTCATGGAGAAATATGACATGTACAAAAAGGAAAATAAACCATTGAAAAATAAAATTAACTTGTTTGTACATGATCATGATATGAATCATAAAACTGCTTCACTTGAAACTGAAATTGAAGACCGTAAGAAAATGATTGAGAACTTGGAAGAAGGAAGAAAAGAAATGGCCGACTTAGAAACTGAAAATGAAGACTTAAGAAATGAGATTGATAGCATGAAGCTAAAAATGCAAACCTATGAAAAGGACAACAAATTGAGTAATGAGAAGTATGAAGTTGTCAAACAAGTCAACACTCAACTCCTTCAAAATATTGAAAACCTACAAAAAGAGTTGAAGGATAAACAACATTCTTTAGAAAAGTTTGTAGATGGAAGAGAAAACCTAAATGCATTGCTAGGTACTAGAATGAATTTCAGCAAGGAAGGGTTAGGTTTTAATCCTACAAATAAAATGCCAATTGGGTTAAAAACTGTCACATTTGGTTCCTCTTCTGATGCTTCTATCTCAAACACAACACCCAAAGGGAAAGAAAAGGTTGAAGAGGAAGTCACTAAAATCCCCAAAAAGATTGCTCAAAAGCCTAAGAAAAATCAACCTTCCCCACAGCACAGGTCAACACTTCCTTGGCCATCACCCGCTCAGCCATCCAGAAGCCACTATAACTGGGTTGCACGTAGGACAGGTCGACACTCCCATTCATACAGGTCGACACCACCTTACTTTTGGGGCAATTGTGATTCCTTTGTGCATCAATCCTATAAGCTTCAATCCCCTAGGTGGTAAAATAATTACTTTCAACCCAAAATCAACCAGTGGCCTCAATGGTTTAAAAAGTAAACTTCCTCAAACGTCCACAAAATCCAACAAAGAGCCTCTAAACAAAAAGTGAAGGTCAAAGCTGAAAAGAAAAATCAAATCCCTGCACTAAGCAAAGAAAACATGAATGCAAGGAAGGTTTGGATTCCAAAAGAGATGGTATCATGTTTTGAAAATCTGAAGAAGTTGGTGGGACCCAAGTTTTGTTGGGTTCTAAACCCCATTACTTAATTCCTTGTGCAGGAGTGTCTTGCAACCATGCATAATCGGTGCTACCTTGATAGCTACTGTTCAAGACACATGACTGGGGACAAAATAAAATTTTGTCTCTTGGAGAAAAAGGAAGGAGGACATGTCACATTTGGAGGGGACAACAAAGGAAGAATCATTAGAACATGTAATGTATGTAAGAACCTCTCCAACTCTATTGGAAATGTGTTGCTAGTTGAAGGTTTGAAATACAACTTGCTCAGTATAAGTCAATTATGTGATAAAGGTCACAAAGTGTTGTTTGACTCTCATGAAGGTAGAATCATTGAACCAAAATCTGACAAGGTAAAATTTTCTGGTAAAAGGGTCAACAATGTTTACCTGATTGACTTAGATGATCCTGCTCACATAAATCTCTGTCTTGCTGCACCAAAGTCTGAGCTTGCATGGTTATGGCATCGTAGACTAGGACATGCTAGTTACAATGTCTTACATAAACTTTTGAAGCATTCAATGGTGAAAGGTTTGCATGAACTATCTTTTAAACATGAAAACAAATTGTGTGATGCATGTGCCCTAGGTAAACAAACAAGAAAATCCTTCAAGGCTAGATCTGCAAATATGTCATCCAAACCACTCGAGCTGATTCATATGTGTTGTGCCCAGATTGTTGTGCCCCTGTGTGGTTTTGATGATGACTGACACACCATGAGTCACACTGAGGTGTGCTAATTAATATAGATGACTGATTGACTGCTTGAATATCTGATTGCTTTATCTGATTGTCTGCTTGAAAAGTTAATTCATGAATATGGCTAGATTGGGTTAACGTAGTGGCTAATTATTTGTGCATGCATTACTCTATTTGCCAAGTGTATACATCAGTCAACATTGCATTTTGTTCACGAAGTCTATACATTGCTGGATGTTCATGTCTGCACATTGGTGTTTTTCCTACGTTCTGGCCTAGTCTATACAGCCTCATTCCTACCTTCGTTCCAAGCCAAAGTCTACACAACGCCCTTCACTGGAAGTCTATACATTCGCTGCAGAGTTCACGGTCAAGTGTGTACACTCTTTCACTGTAGCTTCCACATATTCAAGTCTTCACATTGAAAGCCTATACATTGCTGGATGTTCAAGTCTGTACATCCACAGTTAAACTTGAAGTCTGCACACTAGTCTTCACTGTCAAGTCTGCACATTGGTCTTTGATTTCAATGTCCATACATTGGGTTTTTACATGAAGTCTATACATTGTTGTTTGCAGTACAAGTCCATACATTGGACTGTTCATCAAAGTCTGTACATCAGACTGCTATAGTAAGTCTGTACAGTGAGTGATTCATTGGTGAAGTCTGTACACTCAACTGAACTTCAAGTCTAGACATTGCACTGTAGCATCCTTCGTCTTAGTGTTGTTTTTCACTTCGTGTCGTTTTCACTTCGTGTCAACTTCATCTTCGTGTTATTTTCACTTCGTGTCAACTTCGTCTTCGTGTTGTTTTTCACTTCGTGTCAACTTCGTCTTCGTGTTGTTTTCACTTCGTGTCATTTTCCTTCTCATGTCTTCGTGTCGTGTTACTGAAACAGCTCTAATAGTTCTGATGAACTTCGAGTCGTTTCCCTGTAGACCTCGTGTCGTTCCTGTTTAGTAACCACACTTCGTGTCGGTTACTGTTGTTGTTGTGTCTTCGTGTCATTTTCCTTGTTGTGTCTTCGTGTCATTTTCCTTGTTGTGTCTTCGTGTCGTTCTCTGTGTAGTGTATGTTTTTGTCACCACTACACTTCGTGTCGTTGTTCTTTACTTCGTGATGTTTTCACTGTCTTCGTGTTGGTCTTTCTTATTAGACCTCGTGTCTTTCTCGCCTTGACCACACTTCGTGTTACTTTACGTAGACCTCGTGTCTTGCTTGTTTGCAACCACTTCGTGTCGGTTTCTGTTGTCAGCCCGTGTTTGTCCTCGTGTTGTTTTTGCATTCGTAACCTCGTGTTGGTCTAGTATTTGTGTTTTTGTTGTCTTTATTTTCGTGTCTTCGTGTTGCTTTTTCTAGACCTCGTGTCTCTTTCATTTTATAACCTCACTTCGTGTCGTTCCCTTCGTTGTGTCTGATCTGTTACAGTGTACTCGTGTCATTCTTAGTTATTATGTCTGCGTGTTGTTTCCTTCTCACTTCGTGCTGTTCTCATCCTACCTCGTGTCGTTCTTGTCGTAGTGCTTGTTTTGTTACAGTGACTTCATGTCGTTCTCCTTGTAATGTTTGTTTTTGTCACCACTGAATGTCGTGTCTTTCTTAGTGCATCTAGAACTGCTATCACATACCTCGTGCAGCTTTAGTTATTGTGACCCTCAATTTTAATGGTTCGTATCTCCTTGCAGGTTCGAGGAAGAACATTTCCCAGTGCCTGGGCAGCACGTGAATCCGAGGCTGGAATGAAGCCTGCTGAGAGACTGCCACGTGGTCCTAATATTTAGGGCTGAAAGTGTGGAGGTCACACGATGGAGCTGCCGCTGCTGCTGCTGCTCCTGCTATATATATGAACCTTCTTCCACAGAAGAAGGTAGATCGAATGGGCGAAAGGTGAAGTCAATACAGAGAGCCACGATCCAGACGAAGAAGAAGAAAAGAAAAAGAAGAAGAGAAAGAGAGTGAGAAAGAGAGAGAAAGAGAGATTTGAGCGAGAGATAGAGATAGCAGAAGTGTGAAGAGTAGTAGAGGAAGGAGAACAGAGAAGAAGAGTGAGCTAGAGTGATAGAAGCTTCAACTGAAGATTTGTTCCTGCTGGACCGTGGATCAAATCCAGGCCAGCCAGCTCCTGCGAGAGCCACATCTGTTTTTATCTTTTCAGCTTTCTGTTGCTGGTTTCGTTTTTCTTTTAAACTATCCATTTGCTATTTTTCCGATTCTCTGTAGAGAGGTCGGGGTCCCTCCTGTTGGTTCAGGAGAAGGGAGATCTCTATCTCCGGTTGCAAGTAGCTGGGTGCTACTTGTGGGTTCCCTCTGGTTAGAGGAAGGGAGGCTCGTCCTCCGGTTCTGGGCTTGTAGATTTCAAGTCCAGGGGTCCCTCCGGGTGGGAGGAAGAGAGGTCCTAGACCTCTGGTTTGCAGGTGACGTAGTGTCACTTGTGCTTCCCTCTGGTGTTCAGAGGAAGAGAGACTTGGGTCTCTAGGTTCCCCTCCGGTTTGGAGGAAGGGAGGATTGGTCCTCCGGTTCTAGTCTTGTGGGTTGCAAGACTAGGTGTTCCCTCCGGTCTGGAGGAAGAGAGACTTGCGTCTCTGGTTTGCTAGTGACTGGTGTCACTAGTGGTTCCCTCCGGTTGGGAGGAAGAGGGGAGGTTGTTCCCCTGGTCAAGCTGTTTGGTAGCATTTGTTGCAGACTGAGTCTGCTGTGCTAGTGTGACTAGTGGAAGCCTCACTCCGGTTGGGAGTGAGGGGTGGATGTAGGTCTGTTGGACCGAACCACCTAAAAACCCTTTGTGCAGTGGTTTGTCTTCTTTGTGTGTTTGCGCTAGATAAATGCGTAGGGTCGAGATAGGTTGATCTTCCATATGTGTTCATTTCATTGATGCGCATTCTATATGCTTGACAGTGGTTTTGCGTGTTTGCATGATCTGTTTAATTGCTGCCCACATTAGATGTTTGCTAAGAGCGCACTTCATATTTATATACAGGTTCAGTAGATGACTGGATTAGTTTTTCTTCAGTTAATCTTAGTGCTTTTATTCCGCAGTTCTGAGCACTAGTATTTTAATTGGAAGAAAGTTTTTTTAAAGGGTATTCATTCACCCCCCCTCTGAATACATTGCACCGAACACAACAATATGGACTTATTTGGTCCAACCAGAACTACTAGTTTAAGTGGTAGAAAATATGGATATGTCTTGGTGGATGATTTCTCTAGGTTCACATGGGTTTTCTTTCTCACACATAAAAATGATGGTTTTGATGAGTTTCAGGCACTCTATATGAAGATAAAGCAAGACGGTGAGTTTAAGATTTCCAACAATCAATCTGATCATGGTGATGAATTTAAAATGCTGACTTCTATAATCTTTGTAGGGCTGAAGGCATTTCACATTGATTTTCATCACCAAGAACCCCTGAGCAAAATGGTGTAGTTGAAAGAAGGAATCGAACACTCATAGAGATGGCGAGAACAATACTTGCCGAACGGCAACTCCCAAGGAAGTTTTGGGCTGAGGCAGTAAACACGGCTAGTTACATTATCAACCGATCTATGGTAAGGCCACACATCAAAAAGACTCCTTATGAGTTGCTGAAAGGTAATAAGCCCTCTCTCTCTCTCTCATATGAAAGTGTTTGGGTCTAAATGCTTCATCCACAATAATGACAAAAGAGAATTAGATAAATTCAAGCCCAAGAGCGATGAAGGTATATTCCTTGGATATTCTGATAGATCTAGGGCTTATAGAATTTACAACATTAAGAGTCATATTGTAGAAGAATCACCCCATGTTTCCTTTGATGAATATCATGATGATTCTAAAAATGATAACCATTCCAGGAAAAATGATTAAGACGGGAAATTCCTAAGCATGAAGGAAAAGAATAATCCTCCACAAGAAGATACAAAAGAAGAGGGTGACCTAGCTAAATCAAGCAATGCAAGGGATCAAGCTCCAGAAGAAGGTAATGATTCTACAGACATTAGAATTCTTAAGGATCATCCGTTAGAAAATGTCATTGGAAGCTTGAATGATCCACCTAGAAGTAGGTCACATTTTATAATTGTGGAAGAATTAGATCATCTTGCTCTTGTCTCCCAGATTGAACCCAAGAATATTGATGAAGCCTTAAATGATGAAAACTGGATAAACTCTATGCAAGATGAATTAAACCAGTTTGAAAGAAACAAAGTTTGGCATCTTGTTCCTAGACCATCATCACAATCTGTCATAGGCACTAAATGGGTTTTTAGGAACAAACTCAGTGAGGATGACAAGATAATAAGAAACAAGCCTAGATTGGTGGCTCAATGGTACAATCAAGAGTTTGGGGTAGACTTTGAAGAATCTTATGCCCCTGTAGTCAGACTTGAGGCCATCAGAATATTACTTCATTTGCATGCTCTCTTAGAATAAAGTTGTATCAAATGGATGTAAAAAGTACTTTCTTAAATTGTTTGACCAAAGAAGAAGTCTATGTGGAACAGCCCCCTGGCTTTGAGAACTCTAACCATGCAGATTTTGTATACAAGCTAGACATGGTGCTTTATGGCTTGAAGTAAGTACCAAGAGCTTGGTATGAGAGACTAAGCTCGTTCCTCATTGAGAAAGGGTACACACGAGGTAAGGTAGATCAAACACTTTTCACGAAGAAGCAAGGTAAGAACATCTTGATTGTTCAAATTTATGTTGATGATATTGTATTTGGTTCTACTAAATCTGAAATGTGTGAGGAATTTGCTAACCTCATGACTAGCGAATTCGAGATGAGCCTAATGGGAGAACTCCAATTTTTTCTCAGTTTACAAGTCAACCAAGGAGAAGATGGGTGCTTCATAAGTCAAGCTAAATATATCAAGGAGCTGCTGAAAAGATTCAACATGACAAGCTGTAAAATAATTGCAACTCCTATGAGCACCACAACATCACTGGATTCGGATGAAAATGGTAAATTAGTGGATGTAAAAATCTATAGAGGTATGATTGGCTCCTTACTTTATTTGACTGCATCCCGACCAGATATCCAGTTTAGTGTTTGCATCTACGCTAGATTTCAAGTTAGTCCTAGAGAATCCCACTTGACTGCCGTCAAACGTATCCTTAGATATCTTGTCGGAACTCAAGATTTAGGATTGTGATATCTGTCATCATGTGATTTATCTCTTATTTCTTATTCTGATGCGGACTATGCTGGATGCAAGCTGGATTGCAAGAGTACTAGTGGCTATTGCCAGTTTCTGAGCAGGTGTTTAGTTTCTTGGGCCTCCAAGAAACAACACTCGGTTGCCCTCTCAACTGCAGAAGCAGAATACGTTGCTGCGGGGAGCTGTGGCACCCAAGTGTTGTGGATTAAACACCAACTCCAAGACTACTTAGAGGATCTTGGTTGTGTCCTGATTCTGTGTGATAACACAAGTGCTATCAACCTTGTAAAAAATCCAGTCCAACACTCTAGGACCAAGCATATTGAGATTAGGCATCACTTCATTAGAGATGAGATCTTTAAGAAAAACTTTGAACCGCATTTTTTTGATTCACTAAATCAGATTACTGACATCTTCACCAAGCCCATGTGTAATGATAGGTTTACAACACTCAGAAGGGAGCTTGATCTTTGCAGACCTCGGGCTAATAAAAATGAAAATGATGATCTTCTTTAATTTGGTTGTGTGTTTTTGCTGATTGGTATCCATGCATTGTTTATATGTAAACATGTCATTCTGCATCTGGTGTAGCATTGCATGTAGTTGCATAATAAAGTTGCATTCATGTTCACGATGCATTGCATATGGTATAGCATCATTCTTGCATGGCCATGGTATATTAAATGATGAAGTATGGGAAGGCAGGTTATGCTTATCTAGAAGCACTCACCATGCGTGAGGATACACCTCCGCCAAGTACCATGCGTCACTGTCGCATGTAGGCCATACAGTAAGGGGGAGCTATTTCTTTGAAGCATTCATGCATATGTTTCATCTTCATTCAGTTACCATCAATAAGTGTACAACCATGGGCCGGGTCATGCATTTCATTTCTGATCATTCCCCTTGATGGCAAACATAACTCCTTGAATGCATTCACTGCACATCCTTAGGGGGTGTGTGACGACCCGGATCCCGAATACTGGATATACCCGATAGGACTACCGAGCAGACCCGATACCACTTGGAACCCGTGAAGCCTCCCAAGAGCGGTAAAGCTCCGAAGTGAAGAAGGAATGTCGTGTAGTACATTGAAGTCGCAGATATAACAGTAAGAAATTAAATTTCAATAGATCGATTTGCTAAAGTAGCAGAAATAAAATTACTTTTTATTTAAAAGTTTACAAATTAACAATTATACCAGAGTTCAGACCAAAGAAAAGACAAGCAGTACAGTCAACAGAAAGGAAGGACGTACACTGAGGTCAGGAGAAGCCTGACGTAGGTACTGCTGGCAGCTACGGACACGTCACACTAGGAACCACAGAAGCCGAATGACGCCACCCACCTGAAAAGTAGGGGTGAGCCTCGTGTCACTGGCCCAGTAGGGGTCACGCGGATCCCCACTGAAAAATAACGCAGTAACACGCTAAATCAGTAGGTAAATAGTAGGAGTAGTAAAGCAGGAAAACTAAACTACAAAGCTGTAAAGAAGAGGAAGCAGGAGTAGGGAACAGGTAAGCGAAGAGGGAAGAAGTCGTATCGACAAAACATAGCTGCCGAACTAACCTCAGTCCCTAGGCGACTCCAACCAATGGCAGAAGGGCTAACCCTATACTCGAAAGGTCAGGAGTTACCGATCTATCGACAAGCACGAGGCCCAAGACAAAGGTCTATGAGACCAGACAACAAGCCTAGGAAAAGACCTAGACTGACACAGACCCAGCACGACTAGAACGTCGTGCACATGACACAACACTGACCTTGGGCAAGACCACGAGAGGGCTAACCCGGAAAGGTCACGACGTACAAGAAACGTGAGAGTCACGTGTCACGTGACAGAAGTACCTCCTCACTAGAAGAACAGCCAGCTGCGTCCACTGACGTCTTATGCTGCGCCTCAAATGTCTCGCCTACGCTGTCGCCCGAAACACGACAGAGACTAAGACACACTCAGAACCAGGACAGGACTACAGTAACGAGTGACTAGACAGGGTAACGCCCGTCAGCGTCAGTACAAGTCCCTGACCACATGTGCACACACAAGCTCAATGCCTTGAGCCAGGCCTCTAGCTAGTTTTCTCCCCCAACAGGACGCTACTACAAGGCAACGGAGCCCACGGAAACTAGCTTACAAATCGTACCTCGGGAACTGTCGTACCACCACTCCCAGGTGGGCCAACACTGGAACGTGTCGATAGGCTACGACTAGTGGAGGCTCACTAGACACCGAACTCTGAAACAGAAGTGCTGGAGTACAGACAGGCGCGGAAACACTATCGTACGTACTACGAAGCACAAGACACACGGTAGCATACCAGACTGCCACCGAACTTAGGACAGTCAACTAGACCTACCAACACAACGATCCTTGAGTCCGAAGACTCAGGTCAAGATCATTGTACAAAGCGGTACAAGCCGCCAATCGGTCTAATCCTAAGCCAGAAGAAACAACCGTAGAAAATGACACACTGAGACCTGAGGGATTAACAAGACCCTCAGTACACCTGGACATGCAAACCGAGGTAAGATGACACCTCGAGGCATCCAGAACCATGTCTCGAACTGGACAGAACCATCGAGACACACAAGGTTACTTGTCAACCACTGGGTCTAACCGGGTCGACCGGAACCTGACAACGACTCTACAACAGCACAGAAACTAAAGCATGCCCGGCTATCTTATATCGTGGTTATAGCCCTCATAGGACATCAAAACGTATCCACGGGAACGGCAAACCACAAGGTCAAGCCAAGACATACGGACATCGAAATATCGGAATCACAACATGCATTAACGCGTTCAAACCCTATAGCACGATCTCAACGCACTATACAGCCCCAAACACAACAACACATGAAACTATCAGATCGCGCTCACCATGCATAGCGGGATAAAAGAAGATCGCGCCTGCCAAGAGCAGCGTGTTCTGGATGGTCGCGCTCGGAAAGCATAGCGCCTTCTTCAAGAACGTGCTCGACACCCCTAGCGTGATAAAGGAGATCGCGCTAGTTACAAAGAGCGCGTTCCCAACTGCCTCTACTGTTCATCTCCTTCACGGAATGCGGTGTATAGCGGTGGCGCGTTCTACTGAGAACGCGGTGCCCACATATACCGCGTTCACGTTCGGAGTGAAAATCAGGAAAATCCGCACGAAAACCCTATTCCACGCCCCAATCGTCGCCAGAACGATGGGGAAACACTTATAACTACCTCGCCAACCTTCCATAGGCCGGAAGGGGCCAAATGACACTCAAAAACACCAAAAATGGGCGATTCCCATGCATCGACCCAATACGACACGCAAGGGAAACTGGCCTTCTACCGGCCCCAAATCATGGGCAAATGCAACGAAACTTACGGGAATGGGATCCAGACATCCCAGCGGTTCGTTTGATACTAATTATACTAGAAATGGTCGCCGTTTTCCGGAGAACCCTACGAACTCCAAAAATGATGGTTTTACCTAAACGAGCCCAAACTCGCTCGTTTTAGCATCGAACGACGTGAAACTGCAGGGAAAACGTAGAGGAGAAGTAGGTGATCTGTCTTCCTACCTCCACCGAAGAAACTGTGCGCTGAAGCGACTAAATCGCGCCGAAAACCACGTCGCGAGCTCGACCGTCGGCTTTGAATCCACCGTTCGGGATCGCGCCAAAACCGATCCGATCCTCGCCCGATCACGCACCTCATTGACCCCACGCCGTCGCCACCTCACCCACGAGCCTCCTCCGTCTGCAGCCGGAGTCGGAAGGGCGAGAGAGGAGAGAAAACAGGAGAGAGAGGCCGCGGCGATGAAATGAGAAGTAGGAGAGAGGAAGAAGAAAGAAAAAGAAAGAAATTAGGAAATTTTCCTAATTTCTGAAAATCTGATAATTAGCCCAAAAATGGAGTAATTCAGAAAAATACACAAAAATAGTCGAAACGATCCTCTCGATGAGCACATCGCAACTGCGGCGTCCACGAGTCGATGAACTGAGAAATAAACTCACTGCATGGTTCCATAACTAGTACGAGAGAAAAATCCACACGGATCGTAAAACTCAACTCATGACCCACAAAAGTGATCTGAAACTCTCTGAAGAATATCCGAAAGACCTAATAAGAATCTGATAAGAATCCAGGGCATTACAGGGCATCTTGCTGCTTATCTTAATCTCTTGCAAACTAAACTTTAATGGCTTCCAATCTGAACATGTAATCATGAAACAAACAGACTTATGGCATAAGAGCTTTCTATTATATGAACTGATGATTGTCCATCCAATAAAAATGGTTCAGATTTAATGATTTCCTTGAAGTTCTGATATATTTTTTGAAATCATCTCTGTTCGGTGGTTTTAATAGACTTGAACTAGAGATTGCATGTTGTGCCTTGAATGACTATCTTGAAATCTGAAAATTCAAACTTCATGGCAACCTTGGTGATACACTAAAGCTTAGTATTGTTTTTAAACACCTTGATGAGCTGAAATTCTTGAAAATCAATTTGATAGAGCAATGATATTGTTGCATGGAGAAATATGTCACATCCTCAAAACAAGTGACGAATGATATGTCATGATGTGCCCCTGTTATCTCTGTCTTAATTAAATTGGACTCTAGGTAGAGCAATGGCATAATTACGGAGAAATATATCTCCTCATCAAAGAAATGAGGTCAGATATGTCATGAGGTGACATTGCTATCTCTGTTCAATCTGAAGCACAACAGTCAGTCTTACCAAATACCTAAGAATACAGGCATCTAAACAACGTGTATTCTTACGGATAGGAGACATGTACTAGACTCGATTGCTCGTAACATGAGTCATGTGCATACAAATGCAAAAGATCATGAAAAACTGTGATGCAATCATAAAATTCCATGCTTTAGTCATGCTTGTTTAACCTCAATACTAGTTTGTGCTATTCCCGATGAAGTTATTGAATATGGATGTATAAGACGAATGAAGGTTAACCACTGCCATGATATGCACTTCTGGTTCATTTCTATTAAAATATGGATGTAGCTGCTTTTCGAACTCTATTGTTGATCTCGGATTTCATTAGCTTTGAACCATGTATCTTGCTCACGGCATGTTTCAGGTCTGCATATAATGACTTGCTCTAAACTCCTATTCTGCTCTGATCTCTAGATCATTTGTCACAGTCTTTACCTTATCCCTCCTTTTTGCTGTTGTCAAAGGGGGAGAATACTTTTGTGAGTTGAGTTGCCTTTATGAGTGAGTTGTCAAAGGGGAGACAAAGGGGGAGAATAACTTGTGAGTGAGTTGTCAAAAGGGAGACAAAGGGGGAGAATAACTTTGTGAGAAAGTCCCTCATCATGCATACATATTAGCATTCACATGCTCTGATCATCACTCTGCATCTTCAGCTGCATACGTTAACACTCACTTATGCATAGCATAATCATCATCATCATGTATCTTGAGCTGCATATGTTATAAAATTTGCCATCTTGGACATAACTGCCAGATAATGACTCACAGTGTTGTCATCATCAAAAAGGGGGAGAATGTTGTGTCCCTGTGGTCATTTGATAAATCATAGTTTTGATAATGGCTAAACACTATAAGTCATTGATGTTTCCCACTCGCATATGATTAAAATACTTGATGCTTTTCCATGACAGATACGCCAAGGAATGGAGTAGAGATGGCAAAAGTGAAAGACCAATGATCGCGCCCAAGCAAGGATTAAAATCCCTTCGAAGCAAGAGTCGACACTTCACATAGCCAAGGTCGATGCACAATGAAGAACACAATTGGTTTCAACGTCCAAGGTCTGAGCATTCATTAAGGAAAGGTCAAATACTCAGTAGACATCTTCAAGGTCTAAAGAGTTTGATGCCACAGACTTGAATGGACTGCAAACAGGTTTAAGGGGTTGATTGAAGCAAAATCTGTGAAAAATCAAGTTTTCGGTCGACCAACGGTCTATACCGGTCGACCGAAATTGCCAGAACCGAAAAATCTACATAACCTGTCAGTAGGGGTCGACCGCCCAGAAGGACCGATCGACCGGCCCAAGGTCCGGTCGACCGCCCCCCACCTGCCGGTTGACTGAAATTGCCAGAATGAAATTCTTCAACTCTGTAACAAATTCGGTCGACCGACCACCTACCTCCGGTCGACCGGCAGCCCCGATGTAGCATTTTTTGACTTTATTTTCCACCTCGTGGGCAGCCCCTTTTCTTGGATTTGTTTAATCCTAAAGTCACTCAATCTTTCATGATTTGTGGATCTGGTCTGGGGGGTGTCTATGGACCATTCAAGAGATATAAAACAAACACAAGAGGGTTAGAAACTTCAATGCATCAAGAGGGATCAAGGGAGATCAAACGAGGCTAGAGGAGGTCCAAGGAAGAAGAAGGTATTGTAGCCGTGAACAGTACTTCGTGCAGAGTTCTTCATCCATTTCCAAGGTGATTCAAGCTCATATTTGAAGCAAGCAACCTCCAAGGAAGTGTAGAAGCAAGCAAGGTTCTCAAGGGAGATCAAATCTGCATCCATAGTCCTCTTCATCAACTCAAGAGGATCCAAGGAAGATCATTTCGCAAGGAAGAAGAAACCATTGTTGCTGAACCAAGAGGAGGCTTTATGAAGAAGAAGAAGCCTCTGTTGCTGATCTACATCGCATTTCAGACAATATCTTTTCGAATCTAGCATATCTCCATATCTTGTTTGAGCATTTTCATCTTGTTCTCTTTTCATTTTGTTCAAGCTATTGAAATTGAGAATCGTCCCTACCGCGGTTAGTAGGAAGGCAGTTGGAGGGTGATCCAATCTACGGTGTTTTCGTCCTTACAGGTGGTTAGTAGGAAGGCAATCGAAAGTTCTTCGATTTACGGTTTGGTGCGCTACACTAGTGAAGCCTCACCGGGTTTGGTGAGGGGTGGACGTAGGACTGCGGATTCAGTTCAAACCACCTTAAAATCTCGTGTGTTGTGGTTTACTTGTGCGATTGCTTTGTGCTAGAAGCATGCTTAGGTTCAATCTTTATTTTACTTGTTCATCCTGCTAAGCAAATCATTGTGTCCTTCGCTAAGCTAATTGTATTACGCTGCTATTCTCTTTATCTAGCTCTAAAGAGGGGTGTTCTACGAAAAGAGGGGTAGATCTATTCACCCCTCCCCTCTAGATCCGCCATCCACTACTCAACATGAATATTTATATTTCATATTATGGACAGTTTGTGGATTAGTGATCTTGTATGGACTTATATGTATTAGGACAATGGACATGTATCTTTTTGGATTATGAATGGTTGAGATGCTATTTACATTTCATGTAATTATGATTTCTCTCTCTCTCTCTCTCTCATGTGAATATATATATATATATGTGTGTGTGTGTGTGTGTGTGTGTGTGTGTGCTTCCGCAATACGTATGACGTAATGTTTCGAGGTCCGATGAAAAAGAAAAAAATATGCCCATAAATTAGAAATCGGATCTTGGGGCATTACAAAGTGGTATCAGAGCACGGGAGACAAATCATGGTTACAACCATTCCAACTGTCCAGGTAGTAGAAGAAGAGATAGGCTAGAGTGAAAAAGGGTAGAGTATGTTTAGAACCCATTTTAAACAAACCCTCACACTGGATAATTGTTATCTTCTCAGAGCTATGCCGCCAAGAAGGCAAAGGGATCTTCCCTAGGCTGATGAGAGAGGATCGGGGGTGGATGACCCCAATATAGTGAACGACGGGGCAGTCAATGCTCCGACGGTTGGGGGCGGACAAGTGCCCAATGCAAGAATTAACCTGGAGGGATTCATGTAGAGTTTTCAAGGATGTATGCAGGCCATGCAGCAACAGATGTTACAGCAGCCAGCGCCTGCACCACGCCATGACTTACATGCGCTTGATCGATTTCTGAGGCTGGCACCTCCTTATTTTAAGGGGGAGAGCCGTCCAGAGGTGGTTGAGTCGTGGCTCAGTGAGATAGAAAAGAAAATCCGCGCGATGTGATGTCCCGAGGAAGAAAAAAGTGAATCTGGCGGCCTATGTATTGCAAGATCAAGCTGATTTATGGTGGAAGGCCAAGTTGAGGTCTTCACCGACCATCAGAGACTCAAGTACATATTCACTCAGAAGGAACTCAATTTGAGGCAAAGGAGATGGGTCGAACTATTGAATGACTATGACTTCACCCTACAGTACCATCCAGGCCAAGAAAATGTTGTGGCAGATGCTCTCAGTCGTAAGTTGATGGCGTTGAGCTTGCATCGCGAATGGGATATGATGGGGGGTGTGATTGAATCACAACCCGAGATAAGGAAGCAATTATGTCTCTTGGCTGGGTTGTCTGCTAGACCTACATTCTAGACAGGATTGCTGAGGTGCAAAAGTAGGACATGGCATTGCAGAAGCTACTGAACAATGAGGGCTTCCATGTGGGGATTGATGGGCTGGTCATGTTCCGAGAAAGGATCTGTGTACCAGATAACGTGGAATTGAAGAGGGACTTAATGTAGGAGGCTCACAGATCAAAGTTCTCCATCCATCCAGGAAGCATTAAGATGTTTCAAGATATGAAGCAGATGTATTGGTGGCCAAGAATGAAGAGAGACGTAGCGGAGTTCGTGTCCAAATGTCTTACTTGTCAGCAGGTGAAGATTGAGCATCAAAGACCTGGCGGTCCTCTCCAGACCATTGAGATGGCACAATAGAAATGGGAACAAGTCACAATAGACTTTGTGACTGGTCTACCCATGACAAGAAGGAAGCATGATACCATCTGGGTAATTGTGGATAGATTCACAAAGACTGCACACTTTCTATCCATCAACAAGCAAACTCCAATCGAATCCTTAGTGAAATTGTTCATCGCTTTCACCTTTATCTATCATCTCTGACCAAGACCCTCGATTCACAGCGAGGTTCTGGAAGAGTCTGTAGTAGGCTATGGGGAAAGAGTTGCGGTTCTGCTAGGAATTCCATCCTCAGACTGATGGGCAAACCAAGCACACTATCCAGACTTTAGAAGATATGTTGAGGACATGCAGTATTGAATGGAAGGGGAATTGGGATGATCATTTGCCCCTAATAGAATTTGCATACAACAATAGCTACCATTCCACCATCAGAATGGCACCTTATGAAGCACTCTATGGGCGGCCATGTAGATCACCAGTGTGTTGGAATGAAGCTGGGGATAAGCAGCTTTTCGAACCACAGTTGGTACAGGACTGCTCAAAGAAGATATCTATGATCAGGCAGTGACTCCTCACAGCCCAAAGCCATCAGAAAAGTTATGCAGACCAGCGGCGGAGAGAGTTAGCATTTGTAGAGGGATACCATGTGTTCCTAAAGGTGTCTCCAACCAAGGGAGTCATGCGATTTGGGAGGAAGGGCAAGTTCAGTCCTAGATATATCGGGCCTTTTGAGATTTTGCAAAAGGTTGGCGAGGTGACTTATCGACTTGCACTTCCGCCTGCTCTGTCACATTTATATCCGATCTTTCACGTCTCCATGCTCAGAAAGTATGTCCTGGATGCCTCACATGTCATAGAGTATGAGCCCTTGGAGGTTCGAGCAGACTTGTCATATGTGGAGCAGCCCAGTGAGATCATAGACTAGAAGGAGCAGATGTTGAGGAATAAAACCATCCGGCTGGTGAAGGTATTATGGAAGAATTCTCATTCTGAGGAAGCAACATGGGAATCGGAGGACAAGATGCGCCAGGAATATCCTCAACTATTCGGTAAGTAATCTTAAAAATTTCAAGTTAATTTTGAGGATGAAATTATTTTTAAGTGGGAGAGGATGTTAGGACCACCAATTGAGCACTGGCCCAATTGGGTACAAGTCAGGCCCATTAACATAATGAACTAGAAATCTAAACAGAAAATTGAAGGATCTTTAGGGAATTCATAACTCAACCTAGGAAGGTTAGAATTAGGTGAAACCAAAACCCATGCAATGGCCATTGGTAAAGAACAACTTGGACGAAGATTATAACATCTGGAAAATAGGCCTAATAGGGGATAAGAGGAAGTTTATAATAATAGGTCGAAATAGTTATAGAAAACACTATCATCTGTTAAAATAAGGATATCTTGGCCCATAGTTAACCAAATGGGTTGAAACCAAGGCCATAATCTTGAATGGGATGTTAGCTACATCTTCTATGTTGAGTTCGAGGCTAAATTCTTTAAGGATTCGATCAGCATGGTTTGGGCAACACAGCGGATAATAATAATTTTCAACCCGAACCCAGGCTTTATGGAATCCTAGAACCGTTCTCTAATCGATGCAATAGAATTATCCAACCCCAAATAGCGGGTTGTAGTTCTTTACCTTGCGCAGAACGACGTTGTCCGTAGTGCCCGACGTCGATTTCCACAAACGTCGAGCCCAAAAGATGTACGGCCTCTAGAGCTTATCCACATGGATCCTCGTGCGGTGACGGCGTCCACCCATTCTTTCCCCCGTACACGAACCACCGATGCTCAAACACCCTTCTTCTTCCTTAGACCTTTCTCCCTTGAGAGGAAGAGAGAGAGACCAACATGGGAGAGAGGGAGAGAGCAAGAGGGAGAGGGAAAGAAAGGAGGAATAGCCTTCTTTTAAGTGCTTGGCTTAAAGAGAAGAAAGGCTTTACGTGGGATGCATATATATAAGGGTTAGGATCTTTCTAAAAGTGTCCCTAAGAACCAATATTGTATATGTATCCTTTCATATTAATGTACATATGTATTAAGCCATTCTTATATTCCTTTCCAAAAGGAATTTATGGCTTTTAACATATACATTTGTACAATAATACCCCGTCACTCGAGAACCCATTGTGTGTGATCCTCTAGGCCAATAGTCACTCTAGTTTAAGGCTCATTAACTTCTAATTTCTAATTAGAAGTAAATTAAACTTATTATTCGCTTCTACTAGAGCCGAATAATAGTTTAATTTATTCTGAACCTTTGATCACATTGGGTCAAGTAAATCCGCGTGATCCCATAGGACGCCGAGTTCAAACCACCATGTCTAGTACCTGTATGTCTACAGTTGCCGCATCGCTATAATCCCTCGCTCCTTCTATGAGTTTGGTTCGATCAAGGGTATGGTAGCTGTCAAACCCCATGATCGTGCCATTCGACTATGACCTCCTTAAAGTGTATGACGTCCATTCTAAATGAACTCGACCCTGGCCAGGGATTTAATGGAGCGTCAGTGTCATGACCCATTAACTGTCTGATATATACCCGACAGTGAGCGATCCCCTCTTGACCATTGATGATCTTCACATGTATCCTAAAATGGTTAATGACTTGGTAATTAATGACTTATGGTTAAAGTCACTTAGCTAACTCATTAAATCATTCCAGTCCTCATGTAAGATCCGATCAATGTCTCAGGTCAAAGGACCAACGATACTACTGAGACAATTGGATCTTCAGTTGATATTAGGTATAATCAACCATCTGAAGATCCAATAGCGGATCAGTTCAGTGTATATCCTCCTAGGACGTACACCTACATATATGTGTTGGTGCCCCGCACCAGTGACCATGAGACTGGTCCTGTACACATCATGTGTAATGGTTTACTAGGTAATCAAAGTCCCCGAGTGATTACCCTCCAACCAGGAACAATTTTAAGGTATGTGTCCATGTAAAGTCAGTCTCATGATCGAGATCTCATCTCGAGTAGACTTTACAACCACATATCCTAGATACATCGTAAAGAAATATACAATCACACATTTACGCTCAAATACCACTTCGTTAATTTTGAACAAGAACATACAACTATCGGGCCTACCCGACCCAAAATTGGCCTGTAACACACCAATACTAACAATCTCCCAATTGAACTACAGCCAATTGCCCGCAACTTTGAGACCCATCTTATCCCGATGGCGCTCAAACATATTCTGTGTCAAAGACTTAGTCAATGGATCTGCTGTGTTGTCTTCCGACGATACACGCTCTACCATCACATCTCCATGATCAACAATCTCCCGAATAAGGTGGAAGCGCCTCAGAATATACTTCGACCTTTGGTGAGATCTTGGTTCCTTCACCTGGGTGATGATCCCATTATTATCACAAAATAATAGGATGGGAGCTGATATCTCGAGAACTACGCCAAGTTCCAAGATGAATTTCTTCATCCAGACGGCTTCCTTAGCAACTTTAGCCGCAGCAATATATTCTACCTCCGTCATCGAGTCTACAATCGTATCTTGCTTGGAGCTTCTCCAACTGACTGCCCCTCCATTCAACATGAATACAAATCCAGACATGGATTTGCAGTCATCTGGATCTGACTGGAAACTAGAGTCTGTGTAAGCTCTAAGCTGTAGGTCCTCTCCACCATAAAGTAGAAAAAGATCATTAGTCCTCCGCAAGTACTTAAGGATGCCCTTTACTACCTTCCAATGCTCCTCGCCTTTATTTGCCTGATGTCTACTGACAATGCTCAAAGCATTGGGAACATCTGGCCGTGTACATAGCATTGCATACATGATTGACCCTATGGCCGAAGCATAGGGTACATTATTCATGTGTGCCACCTCCTCATATGTTTTAGGGCTCATCCCCTTAGATAGGAAAATTTCATGTCTCAAAGGAATGAGACCTCTCTTGAAATTTTTCATCCTAAACCTTTTGAGGATAGTGTCTATGTACATAGATTGGGATAATCCTAGCATTCTTTCAGATCTATCTCTGTAGATCCTTATGCCCAGGACATAGGATGCTTCTCTCAAATCCTTCATGGAGAAGGTCTTGAATAACCAAGACTTAGTTGATGTCAGCATCTCTACATCATTCCCAATGAGTAAGATGTCATCAACATATAGGACCAAAAAGGTCACAGAGCTCCCACTGACCTTCTTGTAAACATAGGGTTCATCTTCATTCCGAATGAAGTTGAAAGATTTGACAGCCTCATCAAATCTTAAGTTCCAGCTCCGAGATGCTTGCTTCAATCCATAAATGGACCTTTGAAGTTTACATACCTTATTAGGATGAAGCTTGGAGGTGAATCCTTCAGGTTGTACCATGTACACCTCTTCTAACAGATTTTCATTAAGAAAAGCTGTCTTCACATCCATTTGTCAAATCTCATAATCCAGGTATACAGCAATGGCAAGGAGAATTCTGATTGACTTAGGCAAAAATATTTTGTCATAGTCAATTCCTTATCTTTGACGATACTCCTTTGCCACTAATCTGGCCTTGTATGTGTCAATATGTCCATCTGCATCATTCTTCCTTTTCAATATCCACTTGCAGACAATAGAGACTTTCCCTTCGGGTACATCAACCAAGTTCTAAACTTTGTTGGTGTACATGGATTGGATCTCTGAATCCATTACCTCTTGCCATTTCTCAGAGTCCGTACTACGGATCGCCTCTTGGTAGGATTGAGGATCTTCATCCTCATCGAGACATACCTTAGAGGACCTCTCTGAGATATGTCTAACATATCTCTCAGGTTCTCTTGGTAGTCTACCAGATCTCCGTAATGTCTGTGTTTCATTCTGAGTAGGATCAATCGATACAGTCTCATCTAATGAGATAGTATCTTCAGGTTGTGGTTCTTGGACCTCGTCCAATTCTATCTAGCTCCCACTATTTTTCTGGAGTAGATATTCTCTTTCTAGAAATACAGCTCTCTTAGCCACTAAGACCCTTTGCTCAAATGGGTGATAGAAATAATATCCAAATGTCTCCTTTGGATATGCCACAAACCTACACTTATCGGTTCTTGACTCAAGCTTATCACAATCGTTCCTCTTTACATGGGCAGGACATCCCCAAATTTTAATGTGGTTAAAATTTGATTTGTTACCCTTCCGTATCTCATATGAAATAGAAGGAACAGATTTACTCGAGATCCTATTTAGTAAATAGGATGTAGTCTCTAAGGCATAGCCCCAGAGAGACAAGAGTAGTCCTGACATGGACATCATGGATCGGACCATGTCTAACAAGGTCTTGTTTCTCCTCTCGGATACACCATTGTGCTGTGGTATATACGATGGAGTCCACTGAGAAATAATTCCATTATCCTTAAGAAGTGAATTCATGGCTAAGGTATTCTCCTCCTCAATCTGATCGAAGAACCTTAATATTTTGGCCAGTCTGTTTCTCTACTTCATTCTTATACTCCTTAAACTTCTCAAAGGTTTGTGATTTATGCCTCATTAAATACATGTAGCTATATCTCGAGAAGTCATCAATAAAAGAGATGAAATAGAGGTGACCCCCTTTTGCTTCTATAGATATGGGTCCACACACATCTGAGTGTATGAGCTCGAGAAGGTCAGCAGCCCTCTCACCATGTCCACTAAAGGGAGCCTTGGTCATCTTCCCCATGAGACAAGACTCACATGTATCAAATGACTTGTATTCGAATGAATTCAAATACTCATTTGAGTGTAGGTGAGAGACTCTTTTTTCACCTACATGACCAAGTCTGCAATGCCATAGATATGCAGAATTCACTTCATTGGCATTGGAAATCTGCATAACATTAGAACATATATCTAATACATAAAGACCATTGACTAATGAACCATTGGCTATCACCAAACCATTATTCATTATAGAGCACCCAGTGATATTAAAAGCCAATGTATATCCAGTGTTATACAAGCTAGAGATTGAAATAATGTTCTTAATGATATTAGGAACATAATAACAGTCATTCAGCTCCAGAATGACCCCAGAAGGTAAACTGAGGAGTGCAGTCTCGACAGCTTCGGCAGCAACTAATGCTCCATTGCCCATCCTCAGCTCAATCTCCTTTTTGCCCAGTTACCTTCTATTTGCCAGCACCTGCAAAGAGTTGCAGATATGAGATGCACATCCAGTATCCAATACCCATGATGTGAATTTCATATATGACAAATTAAGGTCTATGACAAAAATATCTTCATTTAGAATTGCCTTGCAATTCCTTTTCCAATGCCCAGGTTGTCCGCATCGAAAACACTTGTCCTCTTTTTCATTCTTTTTGCCCTTTCCTTTGTCTTTGACGACCCTTGGCCTTCTTCTTTCCCTTCCCTTTGTCACCTTTGGTGGATATCTGGGTGGCCTTCCTTTTCTTGTTGGCCCGGCCAACAATCATTACAGAAGATGATTTATCTTTCTGCATAGTCCCTTCAGCACTTTTCAACATGTTGAGCAGCTCCGGGAGAGTTGCTTCAATCCTATTCATGTTGAAGTTTATGATGAAGGGAGAAAAGGAGTCGGGCAAAGACTGAAGAATAAGATCAATGCACAGTTCAAGATCTAACTTAAATCCCAATGCATTGAGTCTCTCAATCCACTCCATCATTTTCAGTACATGAGCCTGTACTGAAGCATCCTCTGACATATGTGTCTTGAAAAGCTTCTTGGAGATATCATACCTCTCAATCCTGCACTACTCCCCGAAGAGCTGGCGTATGTTAAGAAGTATGCTTCTACAATCAGTCTTTTCAAATTGTCTCTATAGCTCAGGAGCCATAGAGGCTAGCATATAACATTGGGCAAGGGAAGAGTCTTCTGACCATTTGGCATAATTCATTAAATCGCCCTCCTCAGCATCAGGAGCTGGCTCAGAATGAACCGTGTCTAACACGTAGGCTATTTTTTCGGCGGTGAGGACTATGCGTAAATTACACAGCCAATCCGAGAAATTCGGTCCAGTCAGTCTGTTGGCATCCAAGATGCCACGGAAGGGGTTGGACGACGACATCGTAATCTGGATAAGAAATAAAAGATAACTTAGCATATGTTCAAATTCTAACTTAGATGTGGTTTTCTATCTTAGTTAGTCCCACTAATTTTTTGATCGAACTATATAACCCTCAGTATATTGAACGAGAGATCAGCGGGATCATCCTAGTTGGTCAGAATCCCAACGAGACTGAGGTATGACCTTGTGGAAAGCACAACAAGCCATTCACCATCTCAAGGGCAGTCAACAAGCACTTGCATCCAATGCAATATCTGATATTCGGCCCCCGAGAAGTCATCCCCTTGTGAAAAGCACAACAAAGGATACTCTCGGTTAGATCTAACCACCATTACGACATAACAATAAGTTCATGACCCGACCCTTGTGGAAAGCACAACAAGGTCAAGTTCAATTCCTCACCCCATTGAGGCCTAGCCTTGGAGTTGCATCCTACCCCCAAACCCATGGACCATGTAGAAAGCACAACAAATCCATGAGATAGAGACATGCATTCACCCCATAATGATGGAGGGCCACGACGACTCCTAGAGCCACGCTTACCAGATCTAAAATAAAATTGCGGGAGAATTTGATTTTATCTTGATCTCACCCTAGGTGGTAATATAAATATATCCAATATATTTACCGTACCTAGTAGTTTGCACAAAGTAAATGCATCCAATGCAAAAATTAAATCGCAAGTAATCATGGACCCTATGCCTAATGCTACTAAGACATCCGGCTCGCTTCCGAAGCAACTGGATCATCCTTATTCAGTGTGGTACACGCCTTCAATCTCCGATATCGCATAAATTACAACTTTTACTCGGCACGCAGGCTGGCAAAATTTAAATTACATGCCAATTAAATTCCAGAAGCCCTCAGGGTGATTACAACCAGTGCAGGGAGATAGAAGTACATAGGAATTTCACCAGAGAGAGAAGGGAGGCTTGCAGGCCCCAAATAATAACATTAGCTATGTCCATGATCACTTGCCAACCCAAACATTCAAATCAAATAAGGGTTATTTCTAAAAATAATCCTTACATTTGGATTGAAAAATGGGGTGTGCAAACAAAAACATGCTGGCTTTATTTAATTTTAAAAAATCTAAGTTGGGTCAACTAAAATTAAACACAGAAGCAAGCCAATTCAAGGTAACATTAAGCAAAGCATACATAGAACCATCATTTATAGCAGGGACATGTAGATTTGAATCTAATTCAAATAATTCAGATAATTGAGATAATTATTTAAATTTAAATTTAAATTTAATTATCTAATAATCAAATTTAAAAATAAATTTAAATGAGTTAATTATTTAAATTCAAATTTAAATTAATTATCTAATAATTTCATTTGAAAGTAAATTTAAATAATGTAATTATCCTCAATTATCATTTTCTAAAATTCAAATTTTGAATTTATAATTATTTAATTATTAAAAATTCAAAAGGTTGAATTTTTAATAATAATTTTCAACAAAATTTAAATTTTGAATTTAATAATTATCTAATAATTAAAATATTTGAAATATTAAATCTTTCATAATGATCTTCAATTATTTCTAAAAGAATCAAGAGGAGGCGTCGAAAATTTTAAAAATTAAAAAAAATTGCATGGTCAACGGCCGCCCACGCGGGGCACGCCCGCGTGGCTGGCGCCTGCCAAGCGGCGCCGCCAGCGGCGCCCGCTCTCCAGCGCCCGTGCGTGGTGGCCGGTGGGCTCACAGGGCGCCCTGCACCCTGTGCGGCCCACTGCGCCCAGCGCCCTCTTTTTTTTTTTTTTTTTGATCTTCCAGGAACTGAGAATGCCCAGCATTCCGTTCCCTTCCTCTTTCGCAAACAAGGATGCCCAGCATCTTGAAATAGGAATTTGTTCTTCCGCGAACATGGATGTCGAGCATCCTATAATCCATTTTTAATAATTGAAGATCATGAAAATAACCCCTGAATATGATTCTATGTAGAAAAATTACATCGATCAGAGCGCAACCTACCTCTGATACCACTGTAAGGATTCGATCAGCATGGTTCAAGCAACGCAGCGGATAATAATAATTTTTCAACCCGAAACTATGCTTTATGGAATCCTAGAACCGTGCTCTAATCGATGCAATAGAATTACCCAACCCCAAATAGCGGGTTGTAGTTTTTTACCTTGCGCGGAACGACGTTGTCTGCAGCGCCCGATGCCGATTTCCACAAACGCCGAGCCGCACAGATGTACGGCCTCTAGCGCTGATCCACACGGATCCTCACGCGGTGACGGCGTCCACCCGTTCTTTCCCCGTGCACGAACCACCGATGCTCAAAATCCCCTTCTTCTTCCTTAGGCCTTTCTCCCTTGAGAGGAAGAGAGAGAGACAAACATGGGAGAGAGAGAGAGAGCAAGAGGGAGAGGGAAAGAAAGGAGCAATAGCCTTCTCTTAAGTGCTTGGCTTAAAAAGAAGAAAGGCTATACGTGGGATGCATATATATAAGGGTTAGGCTCTTTCTAAAAGAGCCCCTAAGAACCAATATTGTATATGTATCCTTCCATATTATTGTACATATGTATTAAGCCCTTCTTATATTCCTTTCCAAAGGAAATTTAAGGCTTTTAACATATACATTTGTACAGTAATACCCTGTCACCCGAGAATCAATTGTGTGTGATCCTCTAGGCCCATAGTCACTCTAATTTAAGGCTCATTAACTACTAATTCATAATTAGAAGTAAATTAAACTTATTATTCGCTTCTACTAGAGCTGAATAATAGTTTAATTTATTCCGAACCTTTGATCACATTGGGTCAAGCAAATCCGCGTGATCCCAGAGGGTTCAAACCACCATGTCTGGTACCTGTATGTCTACAGTTACCGCATCGCTATAATCCCTCGCTCCTTCTATGAGTCTGGTTCGATCGAGGGTATGGTAGCTGTCAAACC
This sequence comes from Amorphophallus konjac, assembly GCA_022559845.1. Lineage (NCBI taxonomy): Eukaryota > Viridiplantae > Streptophyta > Magnoliopsida > Alismatales > Araceae > Amorphophallus > Amorphophallus konjac. Next base: position 422,011,018 of record CM040121.1, on the reverse strand, counting down.
CCATGATCGTGACATTCGACCATGACCTCCTTAAAGTGTATGATTGATAAGTGCTATATTTTACATCATAATTTACATCACATCCATCATCTTTGAGCATTATTTGAGTATATTTGTGCAACATGAGCATTAATTGCATTCTCACACATTATTTGAGTCTTCATGTATTTTATCATCTTTTTGAGCTTAAAAGACCATGTGAGAAATATTTAAATATTTGCATAATTATTAAATAGAATGATATTTTAATTTTCAGGAAATAACGACCTAGATCAGGGCGCGTACTCAGTAAGACGTGACACAAGACAAGGCGTCAATTCATTTGAAAAAAAAGAAAGTGGAAAAAGAAAAAAAAGAATTAGTGCCCGAGATGCAGTCGCTAATCATTGAAAGAACGCTCATTGAAAGAACGCCCATATGAACAGTCGTCAATTCCTATTTTATGAAAAATAAATAAAATAGCAAATGAGGAAATAAGGAAACTGACGCCTGAGTGAAGAGGCGCTACTTCAGAAAAGGACGCCCTAAATTAAGGCGTCATTTAAAGAAAGGACGTCCTAATATAAGTCGCTATTCAAAGTTGAACCAGAAAAGGCAACTGCAGGCTCCCGATCGAACTGTTCTTCCATGTTTGCTCTTATCTAAGCAACATTTTATAGAAAGGAGGACTTTAATGATGGAAAGGAGTCTAATGGATCAAGTTGCATTGTTGGAAATTAGTTTTTGGATCAAAATGGGAACCCACGATCATGGAAGGGTTCTGTACCTTATAAATAGATGCCATGGCCGATGATGCAGGAGGAGAGAGGTTGGAGGTCTGCCATAGGGATTTATTTTGAAGTTTTTTCTTTCAACTTTTGCAGTTAAGTTCTTCATCAAAATTCTTCATTTTCCAGTCTTCTACAAATTCTTCTTCCTCATCTTCCCCTAATTCTTCCAGTTTTCAAAGTTATTTCCAGTTTTCCAAAGATTTGTCTATGCGTTTTTACTGTTCATCCGGTTTTAAAATATTCTACTATTTCTCATTTTTCTTCCCTTTCTGATCTTCTGTTGCTTCTGAGTTCTTCATGAAAGTTGTAGGTTTTTAAAAGTTCTTCAATTTCTTCTTCTACCACTTTTTCAAATTCTCAACCGTTTTCAAATTACAATCAATTTTCCAAAGTTCAGTTCTGCACTATTCATCCGCGACCACTCTCTGTTCTATCATGTTTTTCTCCATCTTCCTCTTATTTTCTGTCTTTGTGTTCTTCATCAATCTTCTTCCTCTCTTCGTCCTATACACTTTTCTCTTCTTTCACTTTGTCTAATTCTCTCTATATTTTAATCTATTTCTTCTTCTTCTAACCCTCTATTTTCAAAACTATTTTATGTTTTATCACCCATCATAGCCATCTCTTCCTCTCTTTTCACAACATACATGCTTTGGTTTTAATTTTATTCTTCTTCCTCCACCTTTTCATCTCCATCTCCTATATTTCATCCACACATCACTTTGGCGGATTCTCTTCCAATTGATCCTCTCACGGCGTCGGCATCCAAGGCGAGGCAATCTTCATCCAAGGCTTGACAAGGAGTTGACGGTATTCTTCATCCTATTGGCTTACAATTTCTTTTCTCTTCTTTTATTTTACAAGTTGTAATTTTAGTTTTCATATACATTGTACTTGTCACCTCTCATAGCAATAAAGTTGATCTTTGTAAAATTATGTTTATCTTTCTATCTCCTCCAAATTTCTCTACTTAAACCCTCTCACATTCTTTAAATAGTTTTTATGCAATTTATCTTTCCTTAGATTAATCACACTCAAAAATTCAGTTTTCAAAGCATAAGGTGTTTTTCCAACTTGTTAAAATAAGGATTTTTCCTCCTCGTGGGATCGACTCCGCTTACCACTATATAATTTGATTTTCCAATCTTTTAAAGTGAGTGAGTATGAACATTTTGAAATTGTGGCACGGCTTTCTTAACGACACTAGTAGGTGCGCATCAATGACGTCCGTTCTAAATGAACTCACACGACACTGGCCAGGGATTTAATGGAGCGTCAGTGTCATGACCCATTAACTGCCTGATATATACCCGATAGTGAGCGATCCTATCTTGACCATTGATGATCTTCACACGTATCCTGAAATGGTTAACGACTTGATAATTCATGACTTATGGTTAAAGTCACTTAGGTAACTCATTAAATCATTTCTGTCCTCGTGTAAGATCCGATCAATGTCTCAGGTCAAAGGACCAACGATGCTACTGAGACAATTGGATCTTCAATTGACATTAGGTATAATCAACCATCTGAAGATCTAATAGCGGATCAGTTCAGTGTACATCCTCCTAGGACGTACACCTACACATATGTGTTGGTGCCCCACACCAGTGACCATGAGACTGGTCCCGTACACATCATGTGTACTGGTTTACAAGGTAATCAAAGTCCCCGAGTGATTACCCTCCAACCAGGAATAACTTTAAGATATGTGTCCAAGTAAAGTCAGTCTCATGATCGAGATCCCATCTCGAGTAGACTTTACAACCACATATCCTAGGGACATCGTAAAGTAATATACAATCACATATTTATGCTCAAATACTACTTCATTAATAATGAACAAGATCGTATAACTATTAGGCCTACCCGACCCGAAATTGGCCTGTAGTACACTGATACTAACAAATTCTGCCTGGATACTAGAGTTATACCCAAATTATCTCGAGCTACTGAAAGGTCACGTGACTGTTGGGGAAAATTCACACGTGAATATTTATAAATTAATAACTTCATTTGTAGTTATTTAAATGACCTGAAACCAATGCCATAATCTCGAATGGGGTGTTAGCTACATCTTCTATGTAGCGATCAAGGCCAAATTCTGCCTGTCTACTAGAGTTATACCCGAACTACCTCGGGCTATCAAAAGGTCACGACTGGAACGGGGTAGAATATATGTTAATCTTGCGAAAATCATAACTCATGCTAGGGTTGATGAAATTCTATGAAACCACATCCCAAGGATAGATTTGGAAGTCCTCTAGACTTCATATGAAGACGTCCCAACCCATATCTCAATATAAGAGCGCGTCCACCCAGATTTATGACCGATGGATGAAGGGTCGCGCCTGTTCAAACCCGAAGAGGTGCATGGCCTTAACTCCTCTCCAACCAGCGACCTTGGGAGCAGGATTAAGCCTTGTGGGTCGTGGGCAGATCCTAGGGAGGCTTGAAAATTATATAAGGAGGTGGATTTCGTGGGTAGTAAGCCTTTAGCAACCATTCTCTTCAACTCTCCACCCTCTTCTGTCCTTCTTGAGTGAGTGAGGGTGAGAGACCTTCACTCTACGTGGGGAGGATGATCCGACGCATGGAGGACAATCCGACACGTGGAGGATGATTCTGCAGTGCCCTAGGATGAAGGGAAAAGCTTTGGGAGGATCTGGGGTGTGGATCTCATCCCCGGATCGTTGGTTTAACACCTTGAAGGTAGGCACATATCCTCAAATCTTAGGGGTCAATGATGCATTAGAACAATTTTTAATAGTTTCTATATGTTAAAGAGGGACTAAGGGTATGTGGGATGGACTACTATGTTTATTTTCTGGTTTTTCCATCAAGTTAAGAGCTTTCGTGAGGTTCCGCTGATTTTTTATCAAAAATCAGGGTCTCTGCATTGATTACATCGACGTAGCTCTTGGCTGCATCGACACAGCCTCTTCAGAGTGCTGACTGCATCGATGCAGCTCTTGGCTATGTCGACGCAGCCACTTTTAGAGGATTGACTGCGTCGATGCAGCCCCTGGCTGGGTCGATGCACCCCTTTGAAACCTGCAAGGCTGTGTCGACACAGTCTTGGACTGTGTCGACACACCTGGGGCTCTGTCCCAATTTCCCAAAACTTAGAAAAAGAGAGTTTTGAGAGGCCATTCTAATTCAGAAAAATCTGAAAAATTGAAAAATGATAAAAGATTAAGTTAGTAACTCACTGTAAAAATTTCATGTTCACAGAAATTCTGCACTTGTAGTTATGAATCATTTTCTACCCACGTGTAACCTAGAAATAAACCTATTTTCTTTTATACGGAAACCTTGCTGGTAACCTGATCATGTTCTGTTCCACAACACTCAGCATATAAGTATGATTAGCCCACTAAAACCATATGGAAGCATGCCTATGTTATGATAAGATAAGATTTAGTATGATACGAATATTATGATATGAATATAAACGTGAATGCGAATGCGAATGCGAATATGATGTGAATGTTATGAATCGAAAACAGCAGCATTCTGTGAGGTTGGACTTCGATCCCTTCTGCGGGATGGCGATACGTAACGCCGCGGAAGTAAAAGAACCCAGGGGACGGTGATACGTAATGCCCTGGTTAAAAATCCTATGATTTGGCTGGTTCGTTCTGTGGGACAGCAATACGTAATGCCACAAAACCCGGGGGACGGCGATACGTAACGTCCCGTGCGGCAGGAGTCTAGGTGGGAGTTCACTCTCGGGTCTGCGCAGTGAAGAGTGCTAGAACGCCATCCATTTATCATTAGCTAGTCGAGTCTTTGAATTTATTTGAGTCTACCTTGTATTCCCAGTTATGTCAGTTAGTGGTATAAACTTTGTGTTAAGTCATGTAGCCTAATGTTTAGCTTTCTAAATTTGAAAATTTGTCATGGACTATCTTTATTTCCTTTGATTAATTAAATAAACATCACTTGGACTATTGGAATTTATTAGATTTTTAGTCATTTGCGCACTCCAAAATTTTGTATGTTAAATTTCTTATCGCTCTAATGACACGATCTATATAGACGCGTCACGCATCCGAGTATCTTCCGCACTCGGGACGTGACAGTCTTCGTGGTATCAAAGCCTAGGTTTTCAAACCTAGGGAACTAGAAGAAATAAAAGGTTAGAAATTGAAATCTAAGTAAAAATTTGAGTCCAAGGATAGGTAAAACCCGAGTCCAAGGATAGATATACCTTACCCGGTGAGATGGATAGAGCCATGGGTTAAGTTCTATAATGACTTTTGACCTTACAAGTAAACCCGATCTTTATCATACTTAACTCTTTTGTAGGATCATGGCTGCAGAAAGAGCACAATGGCGCGAGATGCAGCGCACCGTGCAAGGCCTTACACAGGCACTACAGCAAGTGGCCCAAGGCGGAGCAAACCGTGGAGTGGGAGATCTCCACCGAAGTTTTCGTAACATGAACCCACCGAGGTTCACGGGTTTGTCCGACCCCGAGGATTCCGAGAATTGGCTAAAGGAGATGGAACGAATCTTCCGTGTAATGCAATGCGCGGACAAGGAGAAGGTTTTACTGGCCGTATTCCAACTAGAGCGGGACGCTCGATGTTGGTGGGAATCCATAGAAGCAACACTGCCAGAATACCATGTCACATGGGATGAATTCACGGAGCAGTTCAACAAGAAGTATTTCTCTGACCATGTCCAGGAGAAGAAGGCCACAGAATTCACCGTTCTAAAACAACGGGGCTTGAGAGTGGCCGAGTATGAGGCCCAGTTCTCAAGATTGTCAAAGTATGCACCCCACTTGGTGTGTACGGAGAAGATGAAGGCGAGAAGATTCCTCAACGGGCTTCGGCCCCATTATATCACACAACTTGCCCCGATGGACATCCAAGTCTATTCAGAGATGGTTCGGCGAGCTCAACTGCTAGAAGACGCCACCGAATTATCCGAGAGAATTCGAGGAAGAGATAAGAAGGAACCCGTTACAAGCCCAGAAAAATTCAAACAATCATTTAACCAGAAAAGGTTCTTCATGGGAGGGGAGCCCTCCAAGGCAAAGAAATTCTAGAAGAATGACAGGCCATTCTCCACCACCACACCATCAAAGGAAATTTGTAAGTATTGTGATAAAGCTGGTCATAAGACCGAGGAATGTTAGAGGAAGTTAGGAGCTTGTCTTCGATGCGGGAGCCGAGAGCATCGGATCCCAGACTGCCCACTGATGAAGAACAAGACATCAAAGATGAGAAGCGTCCGGTAAAGAAACAAGCTCGTCTGCAAGCTCTCCGAGAGACGGGACCCACTGAAGGTGGAATTATGGAAGGTACTCTCACTATTTGTTCAAAAACTGCACACGTTTTATTTGATATCGGAGCAACTCATTCATTCATTTCCAAGAACTTTGCTGCTTCATTTTCTAAGAAACATGAACTGTTAGATTTGGTCATATCTACACCTCTTGGGAATGAGTCTGATATCACTTATCACTATCCAAATTGTGAAGTGATGATTAAGGGAAGCAATTTACCTGCTGACCTGATATGTCTAGATATGAAGGGTTATGACGTCATACTAGGTGCCGACAGGCTACCCACATACCAAGCAACTGTAGATTGCCGGCATGGCAAGGTAACTTTCGTGGATTTCCCAGAGCTAGTTTACAATAGCCCTCGGAGTAAATCACTTCTTATATCAGCACTCCGAGCTAGTAAACTTATGAATAAGAGAAGCATGGCTTTCATAGCATTCGTGACTGCCACGGAAGTCGACAAGGTTAAACTTGAAGACATCCGTGTAATTCGAGATTTTTCTGATATTTTTCCAGAAGATTTAACCGGCTTACCCCCGGAAAGGGAAGTGTCGTTCACAATCGACCTTGTCCCTGGTGCTGGTCCTGTCTCTAGGGCACCATAAAGAATGTCCCCTGCTGAGCTGAAGGAACTAAAGGAATAACTAATGGAGTTATTGAAAAGGGGTTTCATCAGGCCGAGTACTTCTCCTTGGGGAGCACCCGTGTTGTTCGTCAAAAAGATGGATGAATCGATGAGACTATGCATCGATTATCGACAGCAAAATAACCTTACCATCAAGAATAAATACCTGCTGCCAAGGATTGAGGAGCTGTTCGATCAGTTATCAGGAGCTTCATATTTCTCCAAGATTGATCTTCGTTCTGGTTACCACCAATTGAAGATTAAAGAAGAAGACATTCATAAAACTGTATTCCGAAGCAGGTATGGGCATTACGAATTTACTGTTATGCCTTTCGGACTAACAAATGCCCCCGCAGCTTTTATGTAGTTAATGAATAGCATATTCAGGCCCTATTTAGACCAATTCATTGTGGTCTTTATTGATGATATTCTGATCTATTCCAAGACCGAAGATGATCATGAAGAATATCTCAAGAAGGCACTGCAGATATTAAGGAAAAATAAGCTATATGCCAAATTCAGCAAATGCGAGTTCTGGCTTGAGGAAGTATCCTTCTTAGGCCATATTATTTCGAAGAATGGAATTACTGTTGACCCGTCCAAGGTCAAAGCCGTGAAGAACTGGGAACGACCCACAAATGCAACAGAAATTTGAAGCTTCTTGGGTCTAGCTGGTTACTACCTGTGTTTTATCAAGGACTTCTCCAAGATTGCCGTTCCTCTGACCAGGTTAACCCGCAAGGAAGTGCCTCATGAGTGGAATGAAGACTGTGAAAAGAGTTTCCAAGCTTTGAAGGATCTCTTGACCACTGCTCCAGTCTTATCATTACCAATTGAAGGAGAAAATACGAGGTATATACCGATGTTTCGGGTATTGGCCTCGGATGTGTATTGATGTAGAATGGAAGAGTCATTGCATATTCTTCCCGACAATTGAAGAAACATGAAGAGAACTATCTGGTTCACAACTTAGAACTGGCCGCGGTAGTATTCACTTTGAAGATCTGGAGGCACTATCTCTATGGAGAACAATTCACTGTGTACTCCGATCATAAAAGCCTCAAGTACTTATTCTCCCAAAAGGAGCTGAACATGTGGCAAAGGCGTTGGCTCGAGTATCTCAAGGATTTTGACTTCACTATACAGTACCATCCTGGTAAGGGTAATTCCGTAGCTGATGCCCTTAGTCGAAAGTCAAGAACAATATTGGCCAACTGCATGATACAAGAATGGAAGCTGCTGGAGAAATTCTCTGAGCTTGATATCAGCACAGATGAGAAGAACATGTGTATTATTCTATCTCATATGAGCCTACATCCAGATTTGCTACCTGAAATCAAGAAGCTACAGGAAGAAGATCCCTCACTTGTGGAGACAAAGAGCAAGCTGGACGACAGACTGGATTTCAAGCTGGCACCTGATGGCAGATTGCTATTTCATGAACGGACATGTGTGCCCGGCTGTCCCGAATTGAAGAAGAAGATTCTTGAAGAATCTCATCGATCGAGGTACACGATCCACCCTGGAGCCACTAAGATGTACCAAGACTTGAAAAGAACTTTCTGGTGGCCTAACATGAAAAGGGAGGTAGTAGGCTTTGTGTCTCGTTGTCTCACATGCCAACAAGTGAAGGCGGAACATCAAAAACCCGCTGGAAAGCTACATCCGTTGGATATTCCCAAGTGGAAGTGGAAAGACATTGGCATGGACTTTATCATGGGTTTGCCCAAGTCTAGGGGCGGATATGATGGAATTTAGGTAATTATCGCCCGGCTAACTAAATCGGCCCATTTCTTACCTATCAAAAGTCGATGGTCAGTCGACGTACTTGCTGCTTTGTATATTAAGGAGATGGTTAGATTGCATGGAGTTCCCGTCTCGATCGTATCTGACCGAGACCCGTGCTTCACCTCTCATTTTTGGAAGGGTCTACAACACTCTCTAGGGACAAAACTTAATTGCAGCACTGCTTTCCATCCCCAGACAGATGGTCGGACTGAAAGGACAAATCAGGTTGTTGAAGATATGTTAAGGGCATGTATTATAGATTTCGACGGAAGCTGGCACGACCACTTATCTCTAGCCAAATTTGCCTATAATAACACCTATCAAGCTAGTATTCAAATGGCACCTTTCGAGGCACTTTATGGCAGGAGTTGTCGTTCTCCAATATGCTGGGAAGAAGTCGGTGAAAGACAAATTCTAGGCCCAGATATGGTTAGAGATTCGACTGAGAAGATACACCTTATTAGAGAGAGACTCAAGGTAACTCAGTGCATGCAAAAATCTTATGCTGATAATAGAAGGAGAGATTTGGAGTTCCAAGTTGGTGACCATGTATTTCTCAAGGTATCTCCTGGCCGAGGTATTAGAAGATTCGGTGTTAAGGGCAAGCTTACACCGAGGTTTATCGGTCCATTCGAAGTATTGGAAAGAGTGGGCGAGGTGGCCTACCGTATTGCTTTACCTCCTCAACTCTCGGAAGTGCACAATGTACTTCATATATCTATGCTGAAGAAATATGTGCACGACCCTTCTCACGTCATCGACCATGCTGATTTGGTGATTCAAAGAGATCTTACTTATGAGCAAAGGCCGATGCGGATCCTCGATCGAGAAGTCCGAGTTCTAAGGAGCAAGACGATCCCTATGGTGAAAATCTAATGGAATCGATGCGCGGAACCAGAAGCAACTTGGGAGACCGGAGAATCTATAAAAAGAAGATACCCGGAATTATTCTAAACTGTAAGTATTTTATACTTTCCACAATATCCTTATACAGTTGAATTTGGGGACCAAATTCTTTTAAGTAGGGGAGGGTGTAACACCCGAGAATTTTAAAATAGAAATATAAAAAAAATTATATATATATATATATATATATATAATTATTGAACTCATATTCTAATTCTATTGATTTAATCAATTAAAATAATTAATTACCAATAGATGCTTTAGAAGATGCCAAATTATATTTTAGGAAATACCAATTTATATTTTCAATCACTTAGGAAATTAATATTACACTATTCCAAAGAAATAGGAAATATGTTATATAGATAGTGTTTTAAAGGATAAACATCACTTTTACAAGATGCCAATTCATATTTTCATAATTTAGATATTTTCATATTTCAACTTTTTCATTATGTCATTATTTTGAAGAAATAAGGGTATATAGATGAAGTGTTAAAGGATAAACATAATTTAGAAAGTGAGAAAGGGTATATAGATAATTTTGGTTAGTTTAGAATGAATACAAAAATCTCCGTTCAAAATAACGACATATGTTAAGTCGTTATTTCCTAAACGTGAATAGTGACATAAATAGTGCCACCTTTTATTTAAAAAAAAATTTTCAAAAAAAAATTATATGTAAAAATAGAAAAAAATGTAAGGGTCTCACCCCGGAAATTTCATAAACAAATTCCATCAATTTTTAAAGATAAAAATCCTTGAAGTTTAATATGGAAATCTTAACTTATGAAATACACGACCCTCTCTGGGGCGTCATTTCTTTTCCGACAATTATCACGATCATTCTATCCCTCCAGCCTGTGTAGGCTGTCAACCCACTAAATACCCTATAATTCTGGATCTTGTCTCTCATCATGTTGACCGTAAGGTTATAAAATACACTATATTCTCCCTATTTGGTTAGTTCGACGGCTAGATACGAGAACAAGTTCTGAAGAGTTGTAGAGGAAGGGAAGGGATGCTTCTTCCTCTCCTGTCAACTCGTGTCACTTCACAGAGGTAGGTGTTCTCAAATCCTTACCTAACTAGTAGCTAATAGGTTAATTGATTCATGTTTAGAGTTCGATCAACTAGTCAACCATGCTATATATATCATCTTGCTTTACCGTAATCAAGCAATAATCATGTATGTATCATGTTATTTTGATAGCCTATTACATATCATCATGATCTTTAAGAGTTTAAACTTAGTTTGTTAGCATGATTTTTATGAGTTTTTGAACATATTTTATCACACTAGTTTTACAGTATTAATAACCATGTTTTAAACCTTAATATATAGTCTCTGTTAACATAATATGTTCATGGTTTAAAGACACGGAGGCTCCCAGCCCTCTGGTAAATGGCGCCCCTGACCAGGGCGCCATTTTCAAAATTGAAGACTGTTCAAACAGTCGTCATTTAAATGAACACACTCCCAAGGTCGTCAATTCTATTTTTGAAATTTTTAGTAATTAATAATTCAAAAAACCCACTGTAATTGGCGCCCCTGACCAGGGCGCCAATTTCAAAATTGAAGACTGTGTATGCAGTCGTCATTCAACTGAAGACATGCGTCATGTCGTCAATTCGATTTCTGGAATTTTGAGTAATTGATAATTCAACACATTCAAAAATCCATAACTATCAAACTAAAGCACGAAATATTTGCATGAACATGTTTCTAGAATCTTGACATTTTTCTCAACACATTCGTGCCATTACTTCCTGATTCGGAGTTTTTTTCACACTGATGAATAGTGACACCTCTCTGTAATTGGCGCCCCTGACCAGGGCGCCAATTTCAGAATTGAAGACTGCCCGAGAGGGCGTCAATTAATTGAAGACATGCACCATGTCGTCAATTCCATTTTTTGCAATTTTCAGAAATCAATAAATCAACGCATTCAAAAATCTATAACTAATAAACCGGACCTTGAAAATTTTGACAGAATAAACTTCTGTGACCTTGAGATTTTTCTCCATCTGACCATGTCTTCGGATTCTGATTCGGAGAAACTTTGGAGAAATGAATAGTGACTTGTGTCCCAGAACTTACAGTTCTAATGCGAAGCACAACTCACTTGGAAAAAACAACTCAATTGGTGTGTCGTCAATTTGAGTTGAACATGTACTTAAATTGAAGACACCCTGGAAGTCTTCAATTAAATGAAGACTGCCCACAGAGTCTTCAATTTGTTAATTGAAGACTGCCCTTAAGTCTTCAATTTCAGAATTGAAGACGGGGACGGGCCCTCAAGTCTTCAATTTCAGAATTGAAGACGGCCCTTAAGTCTTCAATTTAAGAATTGAAGTCGGCCCTCAAGTCTTCAATTAATTGAAGACTGCTCACATGGTCGTCAATTCTGTTTCTTGAGGACTTAAAGTTATAACATTAAAAAATTCATATCTGTGAAACTAAAACTCAGTAATTATATCTGAACATGTTTCTGGACTCCCGAGTAATTATACTAAGTATTCATATCCTTATTTTTGAATTTCGAGAAACTTTTTCGAAATGAATAGTGCTTTGAGTCACAAACCGTATCTGCCAGGTGAAAATCACATAATTGAAGACGGGCCCTCAAGTCTTCAATTTCAGAATTGAAGACGGCCCTTAAGTCTTCAATTTCAGAATTGAAGATGGCCCTCAAGTCTTCAATTAATTGAAGACAGGATAAAGGGGCGCCAATTTCATATATATATATATATATATTTGAAAAATCAAAATTTTGAAAGATTGGGCAACCCCCAGGCACCAATTAATGAGTTGAAGACAGCCCTTAAGTCTTCAATTTCTGAATTGAAGATGGCCCTTAAGTCTTCAATTTCAGAATTGAAGACGGCCCTCAAGTCTTCAATTAATTGAAGACCGGGTAAAGGGGCGCCAATTTCATATATATATTTTTTAAAAAAATCAAAATTTTGAAAGGTTGGGTAACCCCCAAGCATCAATTCTTTAAATGACGACTTCCAAGATGTCTTCAATTAAATGAAGACATCCTGAGGGGCGCCAATTTGATATATACATATATAAATTTCTAAAAATTGAAAATTTGAAGGATTAGCAAACCCTCGGATGCCAACTCAGTAATTACAACTTCTGATCTTGATTTGTCTCAAGAATTGTGCAAACACAACCCTAATCCATACTCCTGCATATGATGAGTTCTTAAAATTCCGTTCCATGAAAAATCTACTTGTGTATACCCTACATGGTCAAACCTTGAATCTCTTAAACTATCATTTGGGAGTGTAAGAACTAAGTGCCATGCAGGGCAAAGTGCTATGTTGTGGGAGCCACCTCTTGAGGCCGTACGGCGCAAAGTGCTACACGAAGGGAGTCACCTCTTGAGCCTGTAGGGGCCACCTCTAGAATCCTCCATAGCCAAATGACTAGTTAATCTCGTCTGAAATACTACATTTCTAAATTCTTGAAATTCCATATTGGCTATAAATGAGAGTGGATGTCAAAGGTAATACATGAAATGATGTGCATATAGGGCCCGATCTGGTCCTGGGAGGAGCACCCGAAGGTACTTGTGCCCATGGGAGTTTATTGACCACTGTGTTTAGCATTGCACCGGAGTACTTGCTTGACTTGAGACACTCCACCCCTACTCTCTCTCTCCTTACTTACTTGACTTGCATGGCCCAAAACGGGCAATACTTGACTTGTGGCTCGAGAAAGGGCAAAATACTTACATGATAATAGTCGATTCTACTGATACGTACTTGACAATACTTGCTTGAATTGAATTTTTACTTGATATACTTGTACATGAGTTCCTTCTCATACCTGCGTTCATACTTGTACACGAATCCCCGCTTGCCCGATGTCACGCCCCGAACCGATAGCAGCGGAACGTGTCGTTTGCTCGGAACGTGGTAGTTAAACAGTCATGTCAATCAGAGCATAGTCATTTCCATAAAATATAATTTGGACAAATAACAAATTTCATTTCAAATATAAGTTCTTTACATATTCGGGCCCATAATAAACGAAAAGACTCAATAAAGAAAAACTATAATGAGACATAAGACGTAAGATAACCAGACTAGACAGTTCATCTAGATGTCAGAGTTCACTTCACTCTTGCCCTTGCCCATCATGTTCGGTCTCGTCGTCACTAAGGTCATTACCTGAAAAATATTGAAAAATGCAGGGTGAGCGAACGCTCTGTAGGACTTAATATCTCATGCTCCAAGCTAGCTTTAAGTCACTTACAGTTTAACGTGCTCATGCAGGTCATGCGAGATATAGAAATCGAGAACTATAATAACATGAGATAAACTCAAGAACTAGAAAAAACGAGTAAGCAAGATGCTAGATAAACTCATGAAGAGTAAGGACAATGATAATCAAGAGAGTATAGCAAGATCTTAACAAGTACTTTCTCAAGCTAGGTCAAGAACATTCATGAGGAAATATAACATTCATCTCTCTATGACGAACACTATCACGAGAGCTTCAATGTATCCATTATTGTGACAAGATAACGTGTACTACCATTGGGGATAATTCAAGAACTTTTAGGATGATCGATATAGAAGTAGAACAATTACTTCTACAAGCATTCTATAGCATTTGCCAAGACACTAAGGGAATATCACGATGATATGATAACCCCTCCAATAAGGCAATTCAAGATCTTTTCATGACGAACAATTAGTTGTAGAAAGGTGTACTATGATGGCAATTACTCCCGATCATCATTATCACGAGAGCGTTTGCACACCTAGCACTATGTAGGATTGTGTACTATGATGACAATTACTCCCGATCGTCACTATCACGAGAGCGTTTGCACATCTAGCACTATATAGGATTGGCCAATGCTCTAAGGGGAAAATCACGACTATATGATCACCCCTCAAAGAAATAAGTTATAGACGACTATAGGTGGTGAATGCCAGCACCCGATCATCGTATACCGGTAACGTTTGGACTTTACCTCGCCCAATAGGGTCAGATCAGGACCCGTAGTATTTAAAATGTCATTTTAGTGGGACCCATAGCCCCTGACATTTAGTCTAGACTAATTCCATATTAATGGCTAAGAATTTCAAGGATCAAGCATGTAAGAACATTAAGATAGATTTCATGGAACATAGAGTTCAAGGATAGAACTTGTAATAAGGATGATATATCAATAAACCATATGAAAACTATGACATTCTGAAAATCTGGGTGATTAGGTACAATCAGCTCAGTCGGCCTTGAGGGAATCCAATGCTGTGAGGAGACTTACGGAGGTCCCAATGACTAACTTGCCAGTCCGAAGGAACGGAATGTCTAACGGAGGGCTCATATGTCACCGAGAGTTGAGGTATATAACGTGAACCAATCATGAAACAGGGACTCCATCTACGGACGTGAGATGAGAGTGCCAAAAGACCTGAGGTATGGGTCAAAACTGGAAGAAAACGGTGAGAACATGAATGCGTTAATTATAGAATTCACGTCCATCCAATTCTATAATTAACTATAATTAAATAAACTTATATTAATTGACGCCCGTGGGTGGCGTCATTTATTAATTAGTGTCCTCTTGGAGGGACGTTAATTTTATGATTTTTAACTTAATTCATTTAACAAGAATTCACATTACTATCTATTTAATTGAATAATTTTAAAAATATACATTCAAAGACATATTTATTTATATAAAATAATTTAGAAAAATAAAATATACGATAATTAGGAGAAAAATTCAAGGATTCCAAAAATATATTTTTTATAATTTTATGTTGCATAGTTTAGTAGATATGGATTTTCAAAGATATAATTACAAATTATATATATATATATATATATATATATATATATATATATATATTAAATAGATCAACGACCTTGCACGATGCCGTCAAAAGAATTTGACGCCATTGAGTTTGTCATCATTTCAATAAAAGTGTCGATCTTCAAACCTCTTGTTCTCGACGCACACACGTCGGAATCACGCGTTCTATATATCGAAATGACGGGCTCGAAAAACTCTACCTTATTGGACGTTCAAAGTAATTTTTCGTTGAGAGAAGGGGGATCTTGAGATAGGGGGCACGAAAAATGATGCAACCACTCTCACTATCTTGGTCTCTACCCCAATAACGCTCCCATAAAATTTCATGGCCAAAGGACACTCCGACGACCACGAACAAATCGTTAAGGCAAAATCCCATAACTATCAAGCTACAGTAATTTTTATAATTCACCGAGTATATAGTTAAAACATATTAAATTTTTTAACTAATTAATGTTTATAGTTAATACAACATTTATATGCACGAAAACTTAGGAATAATCATGGGAATCCCATAATTATATTTATCTAGAATTTTGTTATGTGGTTACACGGTTACAAAATTGAAGTCCCGCGATCAATGACACCCAAGAGGGGGGTGAATTGGGTGTTTACCAATTTTATGGAAACTTTTGACTTTTTACAAAATATGTGATACAAAGCTAGTTAAGAGATCAAAGTTATTTGAACACAATTTGGATTTATCAAACTATATATGATAATGATATAGATTATGCAACATACACGAGGATAAATCCAAACAAACAGTTTACACTAATACTCACGGAGAATGGAGGTAGAAGAAATGGACCAAACCACATAAAACAAATCACAATGCACAACGGTTTTTAAGGTGGTTCGGATGCAACGACGGCAGTCCTACGTCCACCCCTCACCAAACCCGGTGAGGCTTCACTCGGAGATAAATCCCCAAATGGAGACGACGCTCCAACCACACACGCAGGACGACGCTTGCACACACACACGGGGATGCACCCCAACACACACACACACACAGGGAGACGAGGTCTAACATGATCCGACAGAAGGATCAACAACACACACACACGCTGCAATAGATGCAGCACTCCACACACTGAAAAGACCATATCTAAATAGATCCACACACACACACGTAGATCTAGGAAGATCTACGCACACACGAATGGAACACAATGACCACACACGACCACGGATCCACAACGATCCACACACACACGAATGTTTCCAGATTGTGAAGAAAACAAATATAAAGCCCAAAACACAACAACAATGAGGCACAGTTTAGAAGACTCCTGATTTGGCTTCCCTTGAGTGTATGATATAGAGCTTGGAACGATGCTTCCTGCTTCACTTGAATGGCTTCAGATTAAGCTTGAATGGGCTTGGAGTGGATGTAGAGTTGCTGCACGAGGTATTATTCACGGAGCTACAGTACCTCTTCTTCCTCCTTGGACAGCCTCCCCTTGAGCTCTCTTTGATTCACTTCATCAACTACATCAACTAGGGTTTCTAACCCTCTTGTATTGGTTTTATAGACTTTGAATGGTCTATAGACAAGCCCAAGACTAGATCCACAAATCATGGGTGATTAGGTGACTTTTGGATTAAACAAATCCATGTTGAATGGCCCTTTTCGAAGTGGAAACAAAAGTCAACAATTGATGGCTCAGGGCTGGCGGTCGACCTACAGCTTCTGGCGTTCGACCTCTACTGAGAAATACTGTAGATTGGTGAGCCCTGGGATTTTCGGTCGACCGCTACTGGCTGGCGGTCGACCTGCAGCTGAAAGAACTGCAGACTGGCATTCCCTAGCTGGGGCGGTCGACCGCCCCTGTGCTGGCGGTCGACCGCCAGCTGGGCAGACCCCGGTCCGTCCCGGGTCGGTCCGTTAGCCGCTTCAGCTCCATCGCTTGTGTCCATTAGCATCATGTTCATATCTGTAACTTCATCCTTGTTGGTCTAGAAAGTACCAACTGAATCTTTGTCTGAACATGCATGAGCCTGTACAGACTTGCTACATGAACGTATAGACTTGGTAGCTTGATGCACGAACACACATAAAGCAATGTATAGACTTTGCGTTTGAAGCAGCCAGCCAATGTACAGACTTGTGTTTGTTCAATCAGCCAACGTACAGACTTCGTGTTGCAGCAATCAACCAACGTACAGACATTATGCAGCCAATGTACAGACTTTATGTTTTGCTAGCAGCCAACATACAGACTTTGTCCAACGTACAGACTTCGTCCAATGTACAGACTTTGAGTTTGTGCTAGCAGCCAACGTACAGACTTTGTCCAACGTACAGACTTCGTCCAATGTACAGACTTTAAGTTTGTGCTAGCAGCCAACGTACAGACTTCATGTTGTGCTAGCAGCCAACGTACAGACTTTGAAGAATGTATAGACTTGCTGATGTATAGGCTTGCTGATGTATAGACTTGCTGTGTATAGACTTGCTGATGTATAGACTTGCTGCTGAAGGATGTACAGACTTGCTGTGCACTGAGCTGAAGGATGTATAGACTTGATGTGCCTGCAACAGGACGATGTACAGACTTTGAGTTGCAGGATGTATAGACTTTGCATGGCAAGCTATGCAACCAATGTATAGACTTGTTAATGAAGATGCATGGAGAATGTATAGACTTTGCATGGCAAGCTATGCATCCAATGTATAGACTTGTTAATGAAGATGCATGGAGAATGTATAGACTTTATGAATGAACCAATGCAAGATATGAACAGTGGTATGCACTGATGCATTGCTCATGCACACAACCTGTTCGATGAAATGACTAAATATTTAAACAGATACACAATTACATCATAAAGTAACCATTGATACTCATAGTGTTTGCTAACATCAAAACCATAGGGGCACAACAATCTCCCCCTTTTTGATGATGGCAACACTATGAGTCACATGGACTCATGTCAAACTATTCTCCCACTTTGACTTCATCAAAAAGAAAATAGTTTGAGATGAGAGATACAAATATGCATGCAATGATTGAATGAAAGGCTCCCTCTATGACTAAGTCATGCAATGGTTGAATGCGTAATGCACTATACATGCAGATGCAACAAGAAATGCAAGATTTCCCCCTAAATATATGAGAAGGGAATGGGTATAATAAGGATGCAAGAGAGTCATGCTCACCAGAATGCACATGTGTAGCACATGGGAGATCGTGCAATCATATAGGAGATTCATGCAATTGCTGATGCAGTCAATCAATTTTATGAATACATATTAAATCAAATTTCCAGATGTGTAGGTGAGGAACATGAAAAACGATAGTTGCAATATGGATATTCAGATTTTCAGATAAATACAATGAAACATTTCACAGACTGCACTTCAATTTTTGAGAACAGCGTATTGGAGGCTTCGCTCTACCACAATGAGTTTTCACCACATTTTTTTTTACCGCACCAAGATCACATGATAGTCAGAATTTTTCAAGAGTGATCAGGTTCAAATGATTCCTTTTTACACGAGTAGACGCATGGAGCTCATGCCAGAATCCCCGGTTACTCAGAATATAGAACCATTTCACCTCATTTTGAACAGAGATACTAGTCAACACTTTTCAGATATGAACCACATCACGTCTCAGGTGACATGTGCCCAATTTACTCAGTGAGACCGAGCATTGCTCTATCTTTCATTTTCATTTCAGATTTTTCAACAAGGATAGGTAGGCAGCTTTTTCCTCAACTGTCTCTTCAACATACATGCAGCAAGTTTAACATCTCGAGAGTGTTGAAAAGAAATTCATATATCCTTATCTTTAACACTCATTTTTACATTTTATGCATGAAGTGTGCGAATTTGATTCAGCATGTACACCAAAAATATCATGAATACATAACAGTGCAGCTCCCCCTAAATAGATGCACTTATGAAATACAAACTCCCCCAGAGTGTACGACATGAAACACTCCAATAATGACTCAAATGCAGCATTATTTATCAAGAAGACATAAGGTCATAGAAGTTTCAAGGATGTGGGTGAATAACATATAATATCAAACAAGCATGCAAAGGGAATGTATGCAACATGCAATGCGAGTATGCAACTGATACCAATCAAATAGATACCACTTAAATAAACTAAATGCAGCTAAGGCATGAGTTCTATTATAATACAACATTTGATCATATGAAAGTGAAATGCAATATGCAAGGCAAGATGCAGAACTTGATTTTCAGAATTTTTGGACAGATTTCACATGAGGGCATTCGCATTCACATGATAAGCAATTAAGCATTTTTCAAGACATGGCCTTCATGAACAAGGGTGCAAATATAATCAAGAACAAATAATGCAACCCGATTGATTTCAAGGATTTATTCAAAAATAGATGTTCAAGATCATTTCACAATTTTGAAATTAGAAATCATTCACAGGTCAATCACCTTAGACACATTTTTTAAGATCTTCAATGTGATTGAACTAATTCAACAAATTCATCATATCAAACCAGAGTAACATCGTGTCAAGTTTTCAAAATGGTATACCTGAGTTTAGCAGGCATCACCATATGCCTTCAAGAGCAAGCAAGCTTAGCAGTAGCCTTAAGCGAGGCTAGCAATTCATTGTTGAGCAGTTCAGATGAAGCAATAGATATGAGGAACATTTCATGTTTTACATTATCTGAACATTCATGCAGCCATTGAAGTCCCGAAACTCACACAGTAATGTGATAATCAATTCAAATATGGCAATTAGTATGAGATGCATGTCCACAAGGATGAGTTCAATTTACAATTCAGAATCGTTCATTCAAAAGACAAGCTCCCCCTTTCTATGTGCACAAATTACACAAATGATATTTTTGTATTTTGAAAATTATGCAACCTATGACCTAAATGAACATGTGACTCATGGTACCAGGCGAAGGCACATTCTCACGCATGGTGAAAGATTTCAGACAAGAATGACTTGCCTTTCCTCAAGTCACCATTTGATATACCATGTAGTCATGCAATGATAATCAAGCAGATGATTTTCCAGATTCATGAAGTGTAGGCATGCAATGGTGGTTCATGAAAAGTGCAATTACATTCTAATGACAAAAAAAAAAAAAAAATTTATGGAGACAAGGTTGAAACAAATGTGAGTGTTTCAAATAGAGCTCAGAAGATAATTCTCAATACTTGTGCCTTGTGCATCCATCGTCTTTCAAGTCTTCCACCTTGGGTACTTGCTTTAGCACGTACAAGGACTTCCACCAGCTTGTACTTTAGTCGATCCTGAAGGTTGTTCAAGTTCTGGTATCCCATCTCCTGGTGGCAATTGAGAAAGTTCTCATCATTTTTCATCTTTGCGAGGTATTCCTTTTATTAACTCAAGCTTGGCCACGCCTAGCCCATCATCTTTTAGATTTTGGGAGTGTAATCTGCATCCAAGAACAAAAGGACTTGATTTGTCAATTTCGATTCAAATTTATAAACAATGACATGACAAAATCTTTTAACAACCAACATCCTCTAGATAGCTCAAGATGCAATGCATGACTCATGTGTGAACCTAAGCATTAAGCTCATATGGTGAATGTGGTTGCTCCCCCTTAGTGTGTGCATGAATGCAAGATGTTTAGTAACAATCCAATATCATATGCAGCCTTTTAAGTAGACGACTCATAGTACCAGGCGGAGAACTTAGATCCAAAGATCACCTCACGCGTAGTGATAGCTTTCAGACAGGCGTAACATGCCCTTCCACATGTCACCATTTGATATACTATGTAGTCAAGGGTGATGAAGGTAGGAGGATTGCTATGCATCATGACATGAATTCAGAATGTTCAACTTATGCACGACAGTGCGTGAAAGTGTATGTCAACTCAAAATATGTAGTGAAATCATGATCTGAAGAGTCTTCAAGCTCTCCTACAACAAGATGCTATATGACATGTGATATGCGCATAAATATGCAAACAACTATGAATGAAATGCATGTGCAAATATATGCAAGATTACATGACTATATGACCGAGAGTAAGTCAGAACATGACAGAGTCACTACAGAAAGTAGGAGGGATATCACCTGATCTTCAAATTCAATTTTTGATTTTTATTCCAACTTGGCTTATGCCACTTGGTCTATGTGCCATACCTTCTTGATTGAAAATAGATTTCATACTTTACACTCTATGGCACACCTGTAAAATAGATTTCTCATTTGGCATTCTTAGGTACCCAAACCATCTTGGGTCCTTGTTGGTTAGTAGCATCTTTGGCACGTGGCTTCCACTTCTTAACAACATTCCAATCATCAATTTTCTTCACAAGAAAATAATCATACTTAGCATTTCCAGATTTGCCAAAGTGATGTGAGGAAACATGTGGCATTACAGTTTTCTTTCTCATTGGCTCTACTGGTTTGTGTATGTGAGCATGACGTGTTGAGTGAAAGCTCATTTTCTTCATGAGTAACCAGTATTGTGACTTTGTGTGACCTTTTCTACCACAATGATTACAATGTATGGAAGGTTTTGTTGTGAATGCTTTCTTTGGATTTTTCAAACTAGCCTGATTTCTACATGCTCTCGAATCATCATTCTTCATAGTGAAATAATCATGCATCATGTGTCCAAGTTTTCCACAGTAAAGACATGAGACATTTATTTTCTTAGATGCATGGAAGTTTACATGAGTATTTCTAGCATGCACATTCTGGACATCCACACTCTTTTTCAGATTTGATTGAGTTCTTGACATGGTGTGTTCATGGGAGTGAGATGTGGAGGTGCTGGGTGCACAAGCGGTATGAACAAAAGAAGTGTGTAGCTTGTTCTCAAATTTTTTTTTGTTCACTGGATTAAAACCCAGCCCTTCTTTTTGAAAGTTTACTTTCATGCCCAGCAATTTATCCAAGTTTTCTTGGCCATTCACAAATTTAGACAAAGAATCATTCAAGTCATGAATTTCAGATTCAAGAGATGCAACGTGCAATTCATAATTAGCAAGTTCTTCTTCACAAGTAGAAAGACTAACATTCAACATGGCATTGGTAGTCTTAAGGCATTCTACTTCTTGCTTAAGTTCATCCTCATTTTCACATTCTCTAACAACCACAGATTTTCCTTTTTCAAGAATCAACAATCTTTCAGAAATGGCCTTGTTCAATTCCTTCAGTTTCTCATTTTCTTTAACAAGCTTTTCATCATGAATCAGTTCATTTATCAAGGTTTGATCATCGGCCATTAAATTCAGTTTTGAAGTCATCTCCTTATTTTCATTTCTTAAGGAGCATATTTGATCTTTGTGAAATTCAATGTCAAACATGTAACCATCAATCAATTCCTTAAGGTGTGAGCATTCTTTGCAAGGGGAATCACTTTTATTTTGACCAACATTCTTTTTCAATTTTTTGTTTTCAGATTTCACTTTCTTATACTTATCAAGCAACTCTTCATAAGCATTCATCATCTCTTCATAAGTGAAGTCATCTTCATTATCAGATTTAGAATTTACCTTCGAGGATGATCCACTTGGTGAGCTTGATCCACTTGGTTGATCACTCCTTTGTTCACTCATGCCTGCCACAAGACAGCTATCTTCATGCTCTTCCTTGAAGCTTGCTAAGCCATCCAATATTTTCTTTGCGGAGCTGCAATAAGAAACAAATGGGAAATGATTAGAATTGACTGCGACTGAGAATAACTTTAAGACTAAACAATTTTGATCATGTTCGAGCTTTTGATTTTCAGTCCAGACATTTTTATCTTTAGGCAATTCATGAGGACCATATGAAATAAGCTTCCATAGCTTAGGGTCGTATGAATTAACTAGATTGCACATTCTACCTAACCACAAATCAAAGTTATTGCCATCAAATATGGGTGGGGTATTCAAGGTGTACATCATGGTAGTCATTGATCCGGATCACTCTAGATCGCTAGATCTATAAAATTAGAGCCTTAGCTCTGATACCAATTGAAGTCCCGCGATCAATGACACCCAAGAGGGGGGTGAATTAAGTGTTTACCAATTTTATGGAAACTTTTGACTTTTTACAAAATATGTGATACAAAGCTAGTTAAGAGATCAAAGCTATTTGAACACAATTTGGATTTATCAAACTATATATGATAATGATATAGATTATGCAACATACACGAGGATAAATCCAAACAAACAGTTTACACTAATACTCACGGAGAATGGAGGTAGAAGAAATGGACCAAACCACATAAAACAAACCACAATGCACAACGGTTTTTAAGGTGGTTCGGATGCAACGACGGCAGTCCTACGTCCACCCCTCACCAAACCCGGTGAGGCTTCACTCGGAGATAAATCCCCAAACGGAGACGACGCTCCAACCACACACGCAGGACGACGCCTGCACACACACACGGGGATGCACCCCAACACACACACACACACACATGGAGACGAGGTCTCCAACACGATCCGACAGAAGGATCAACAACACACACACACGATGCAATAGATGCAGCACTCCACACACTGAAAAGACCATATCTAAATAGATCCACACACACACACGTAGATCTAGGAAGATCTACGCACACATGAATGGAACACAATGACCACACCATATCTTTATTTCTTTTGATTAATCAAATAAACATCACTTGGACTATTGGAATTTATTAGATTTTTAGTCATTTGCGCACTCCGAAATTTTGTATGTTAAAATTCTTATCGCTCTAATGACACGATCTATATAGACGCGTCACGCATCCGAGTATCTTCCGCGCTCGGGACGTGACACTACTGAGCGTCACACTCACCCCCTTGTGGCACACGATTTCAGGGGACGCAGTAGAGGAGGTCAAGGTGGTGGCTGCGGCCGAGGAGTAATTCTAGTACATCAGGGTAGACTACGAATATTTATCTTTCATATTGTGGACAGTTTGTGGATTGGTGATCTTGTATGGACTTATATGTATTTGGACAATGGACATGTATCTTTTTGGATTATGAATAGTTAAGATGCTATTTACATTTCATGTAATTATGGTTTCTCTCTCTCTCTCTCATGCGAATATATATATATATTTGTGCTTCCTCGATACATACGATGTAATGTGTCACGGTCCGATGGAAAAGAAAAAAAAATATGCCCATAAATTAGGAATCAGATCTCGGGACGTTACAATGTGGATGGCTGTGATTGGCACCCGAAGTACTCGGGACACCAGCACGACTGACTTCTTCCTCTGTGGAAGGTTCAGAACTGAAAGAATGAGCCTCCTACGGAGTGTCGTGAGGTGCAGAAAGAAAAAGAAGAAGAAGGGTCCTTACCAGGGCAAAGAACAGACGTTGGGGAAGCGGTGGACACCTATGCCAGAGGCGAAGGAGACATGTGAAGCCTCTTCAGAAACCCTTCTGCCCTAATTTATAAACCCCGGAGATGAAGTGGCCACCTCGAGGAGTCACGTGAGCAGAAAGCAACCGTCACAGCCGAGGTTGGCAGCGGGAAACCCAAGCGGCCGTTCGCACCCCCTTCTCCAGCCAAAAAATAGCCGCACCATGATGATGGTGACATTGTCTAACATCCTAACAGGGCTGCCTTACGCGCCAAGAACTACAGTAGGTGACGAGGCCAACACGCCAGGGAGCCAGATAGGTCGGGGAAGATCCTCCTAGAGACCATCCCTGACTGGCCCGTTGGGAGTTCCTCTTAGACCCCGAGCGTGCTCCGTGTCTGAGAGTGGGGGGCTAGTGAGGAGGGTAAAACTCGCCAGACCCAGTGCAGCCCATCAACACCAGGCCCGCGGTGGCCGGGCCTAGTTAGGTTTGTGGTAGGCCACATGATGGCTTGCGGCCCAGTTCAGGCGACCCGACTGAGGCCCACGAAGAATTCGCCAGCCCACGGGAAATATCGACGCGAGTATCTCAAGGGCTGGAAAACTCTCCAGCAACCAAACGTTGCCCCTGCCTGTTGTGTATGTGATTTTGATGATTACAAAATGACTTGATTGCTTGGCCTTGTGCGTCATGTGAGATTGCTTTGTATTCAATGAGAAAGATTTTATGGAAAACATGCTTGGATAAATATCTATTGAGCATCATGTTATTCATGCGTACTTCGGCAATGCTGAGTGATTGATTGAGATGCAAATACAATTGTTTGCCCCCAAGGTAATGATGTGTGGTTTGATGAGTTTAAATGATGGTTCCTTGTCCTTCTGATCATATGGCTTAAATGCTTTGAAATGGTTTATGGGAGAATTGGGTTGAAGTTGGGATCTACAGATTCGTTGGTTTAATATTAACTTGCTTCTAAATTCCCAGAGAGTGCAGGTTAATATTTCCCACATTGTGATGGATTCAAGGTAAGAATTTATATTGGAATCCATGGTGATACTCTTCAAATCTTGAGTTGGAAAATTGGGTTCTCTAGTGCTTTGATACAGATCTTTCATGGGGATTCTCATATGCCTCATGCTAATGATTTTGTAATCATATTTCATGTCATTTGGGTCTCGGTCTCAAAACTAGCTTCATATGTTAATGCATGACCCATATATTTTGATCTTGACCTAACCTCTTGCTTTATCATATTTTTCAGGATGAAAAATCATGGTTGATCTGTTGTGCCCCTGTGTGGTTTTGATGATGACAGACACACCATGAGTCACATTGAGGTGTGCTAATTAATATAGATGACTGATTGACTGCTTGAATATCTGATTGCTTTATCTGATTGTCTGCTTGAAAAGTTAATTCATGAATATGGCTAGATTGGGTTAACGTAGTGGCTAATTGTTTGTGCATGCATTACTCTATTTGCCAAGTGTATACATCAGTCAGCATTGCATTTTGTTCACGAAGTCTATACATTGCTGGATGTTCATGTCTGCACATTGGTGTTTTTCCCTACGTTCTGGCCTAGTCTATACAGTCTCATTCCTACCTTCGTTCCAAGCCAAAGTCTACACAACGCCCTTCACTGGAAGTCTATACATTCGCTGCAGAGTTCACGGTCAAGTGTGTACACTCTTTCACTATAGCTTCCACATATTCAAGTCTTCACATTGAAAGCCTATACATTGCTGGATGTTCAAGTCTGTACATCCACAGTTAAACTTGAAGTCTGCACACTAGTCTTCACTGTCAAGTCTGCACATTGGTCTTTGATTTCAATGTCCATACATTGGGCTTTTACATGAAGTCTATACATTGTTGTTCGCAGTACAAGTCCATACATTGGACTGTTCATCAAAGTCTGTACATCAGACTGCTATAGTAAGTCTGTACAGTGAGTGATTCATTGGTGAAGTCTGTACACTCAACTGAACTTCAAGTCTAGACATTGCACTGTAGCATCCTTCGTCTTAGTGTTGTTTTCACTTCGTGTCATTTTCACTTCGTGTCAACTTCGTCTTAGTGTTGTTTTCACTTCGTGTCATTTTCACTTCGTGAAAACTTCGTCTTCGTGTCGTTTTCACTTCGTGTCAACTTCGTCTTCGTGTCGTTTTCACTTCGTATCGTTTTCACTTCGTGTCAACTTCGTCTTCGTGTCGTTTTCACTTCGTGTCAACTTCGTCTTCATGTTGTTTTCACTTCGTGTCGTTTTCACTTTGTGTCAACTTCGTCTTAGTGTTGTTTTCACTTCGTGTCGTTTTCACTTCGTGTCAACTTCGTCTTCGTGTCGTTTTCACTTCGTGTCAACTTCGTCTTCGTGTTGTTTTCACTTCGTGTCGTTTTCACTTCGTGTCAACTTCGTCTTAGTGTTGTTTTCACTTCGTGTCGTTTTCACTTCGTGTCAATTTCGTCTACGTGTTGTTTTTCAACTCGTGACGGTCTCTGTCATCTGTCTCCATGTCGTACTTACTTCGTGTCGGTTAATGTTGTTTCTGTGTCTTCGTGTCGTTTTTTGTTCCACTGTGTGCAGAACATTGCAGCACCTCGTGTTGCTTTCTGTGCCACCTCGTGTTACTTTCTGTGCCACCTCGTGTCGTTCTCTGTGTAGTGTGTGTTTTTGTCACCACTACATTTCGTGTCGTTGTTCTTTACTTCGTGATGTTTTCACTATCTTCGTGTTGGTCTTTCTCATTAGACCTCGTGTCTTTCTCGCCTTGACCACACTTCGTGTTGCTTTACGTAGACCTCGTGTCTTGCTTGTTTGCAACCACTTCGTGTCGGTTTCTGTTGTCAGCCTGTGTTTGTCCTCGTGTTATTTTTGCATTCGTAATCTCGTATCTCTTTTGTTTTATAACCTCACTTCGTGTTGTTCCCTTCGTTGTGACTGATCTGTTACAGTGTACTCGTGTCGTTCTTAGTTATTATGTCCGCGTGTTGTTTCCTTCTCACTTCGTGCTGTTCTCATCCTACCTCGTGTCGTTCTTGTCGTAGTGCTTGTTTTGTTACAGTGATTTCGTGTTGTTCTCCTTGTAATGTTTGTTTTTGTCACCACTGAATGTCGTGTCTTTCTTAGTGCATCTAGAACTGCTATCACATACCTCGTGCAGCTTTAGTTATTGTGGCCCTCAGTTTTAATGGTTCGTATCTCCTTGCAGGTTCGAGGAAGAACATTTCCCAGTGCCTGGGCAGCACGTGAATCCGAGGCTGGAATGAAGCCTGCTGAGAGACTGCCACGTGGTCCTAATATTTAGGGCTGAAAGTGTGGAGGTCACACGATGGAGCTGCCGCTGCTGTTGCTGCTCCTGCTATAAATATGAACCTTCTTCCACAGAAGAAGGTAGATCGAATGGGCAAAAGGTGAAGTCAATACAGAGAGCCACGATCCAGATGAAGAAGAAGAAAAGGAAAAGAAGAAGAGAAAGAGAGTGAGAAAGAGAGAGAAAGAGAGATTTGAGCGAGAGATAGAGATAGCAGAAGTGTGAAGAGTAGTAGAGGAAGGAGAATAGAGAAGAAGAGTGAGCTAGAGTGATAGAAGCTTCAACTGAAGATTTGTTCCTGCTGGACCGTGGATCAAATCCAGGCCAGCCAGCTCCTGCGAGAGCCACATCTATTTTTATCTTTTCAGCTTTCTGTTGCTGGTTTCGATTTTCTTTTAAAGTATCCATTTGCTGTTTTTTCGATTCTCTGTAGAGAGGTCGGGGTCCCTCCTGTTGGTTCAGGAGAAGGGAGATCGCTATCTCCGGTTGCAAGTAGCTGGGTGCTACTTGTGGGTTCCCTCTGGTTAGAGGAAGGGAGGCTCATCCTCCGGTTCTGGGCTTGTAGATTTCAAGTCCAGGGGTCCCTCCGGGTGGGAGGAAGAGAGGTCCTAGACCTCTGGTTTGCAGGTGACGTAGTGTCACTTGTGCTTCCCTCAGGTGTTCAGAGGAAGAGAGACTTGGGTCTCTAGGTTCCCCTCCGGTTTGGAGGAAGGGAGGATTGGTCCTCCGGTTCTAGTCTTGTGGGTTTCAAGACTAGGTGTTCCCTCCGGTCTGGAGGAAGAGAGACTTGCGTCTCTGGTTTGCTAGTGACTGGTGTCACTAGTGGTTCCCTCCGGTTGGGAGGAAGAGGGGAGGTTGTTCCCCTGGTCAAGCTGTTTGGCAGCATTTATTGCAGACTGAGTCTGCTGTGCTAGTGTGACTAGTGGAAGCCTCACTCCAGTTGGGAGTGAGGGGTGGATGTAGGTCTGTTGGACCGAACCACCTAAAAACCCTTTGTGCAATGGTTTGTCTTCTTTGTGTGTTTGGCGCTAGATGAATGCGTAGGGTCGAGATAGGTTGATCTTCCATATGTGTTCATTTCATTGATGCGCATTCTATATGCTTGACAGTGGTTTTGCGTGTTTGCATGATCTGTCTAATTGCTGCCCACATTAGATGTTTGCTAAGAGCGCACTTCATATTTGTATACAGGTTCAGTAGATGACTGTATTAGTTTTTCTTCAGTTAGTCTTAGTGCTTTTATTCCGCAGTTCTGAGCACTAGTATTTTAATTGGAAGAAAGTTTTTTAAAGGGTATTCATTCACCCCCCCTCTGAATACATTGCACCGAACACAACAATTGGTATCAGAGCGGTTCTCTGATTGATCAGATCCAACGATCTGCAGAGGATCCTATTGTACCTTGGTGCATTTTTGACTTTACTCTTTGCTGCATAAATCTACTTGCCAATTTAATCCATGGGTTCTCCACCGGTTTACAATGGTTCTAACTTTAATTCATGGGTTAGCAGTCTACACAATTATGTGGAAGTTAATTTCACATGGTCCTCATAGACTGCCAAAGGAAGAGTCCAAATGGACTAAAAGTGATAGATTAAGAAATGGAGAGAATCAGAAAGTTTTGAGATTAATGAAAAAAAAGCTATTGACAAGGCTCTACATTCTTGTTTTTCTTGACTGCAGGTCTGCAAAGGACATTCTGGATCAGTTGAAACTAGTTCAGAGGATGAATGAGAACAGCTGTCTGATGACTGATAAGAGTGACCATAGCAGTGAACAAGATGAATTTGAAGATGCTGTGGAGGTAAACCCTTTCGAGAATTTCACTTTAGATGACTGGGAAGATGCATATGCTAATCTGTTACACTCCCATGAAAAACTGAGGAAGAAGAATAAAAGTCTGATAAAGAAGATAACAAATCTAGGGGATCCAGTTTCTGGGACTGAAGATTTTGAAAATACTGAAGTTTTGAAAACTGAAAATGAAATACTCAGAAGACAAGTGTCTAAACTAGATGGAATCCAATCAGAACTTGATCATGTTAAATCTGAAAACACTAAACTTAGAAAACAATGTCAGGAATCTGACCAAAAACTAATCAGTCTTGAAAAAGAAAACAGATTGATCAATGAAGAGCTCAAGGCAGTTAGTGTTCCAAACTTAAAATTTCAGGAAAACTTTGAAAACTGTACATCAGAATACCCAAGTTTCCTAACTGATGTAATATTTTATGATGATAAACTTGAGCAGGAAAACACTAGTCTAAAGGAAGAAATTGAGAAACTGAAACAGTTGAACTCCACCATGTCAGAGAGATTGCTGACATTTGAAAAAGGAAAATCTGTTGATGAAAATCAAGATGAGCTCAAATTGAAACAAGAGATTGAAACTCTTAGAACTTTGAATGATGTGATGCATCAACAAATTCTGATCTGTGAAGAAGATATAGTCAACTATGAACATCAGATTTCTTCTCTTCAATCTGAAATAAATGATCTGAACAATACTTTGTCAAAATTCGTAAGTGGGCAGAAAAACCTAGACAAGCTACTAGGTGTAAAAATCAACACTAGGAAGGAAGGGCTGGGCTACAATAATGGTAACAAGAAAGAATTTCAGAGCAAGTTGATGACATCTTTTGGAAAGGTTTCAAATGTAGCCACCACTTCAAAAGATAAACAGCCCATTGTTCAGAAAACTAAAGAGCAGAACAAAAAACAGAAAAATATTGGAAAACGGAAATTAAATAAAAGGGGTTCATTAGGGCATGTTGATCAAAGTTCACACACACATTCACATGCATCTAAAAAGACAGTGTCATGCCGTTATTGTCATAAATTTGGTCATCTGATGCATGAATGTAAATTGATGGAGAAAGATGATATGACTGCCAGGAACCTTAATGATAGAAATCTTTCATTTCAGAAAAAGAGAATTGAATGTTTTCACTGTGGTAAATCAGGACACACAATTGCACAATGCTGGTTTGCAAATGATAAGAAAACATCTCATTCATATCATAGTAAATCTCCTGCTAGCCAACATGGTCCTAATAAGAACAAATTTATTTTTAAAGATAATCTCATT
Organism: Amorphophallus konjac; assembly: GCA_022559845.1. Taxonomy (NCBI): domain Eukaryota; kingdom Viridiplantae; phylum Streptophyta; class Magnoliopsida; order Alismatales; family Araceae; genus Amorphophallus; species Amorphophallus konjac. Next base: position 421,980,081 of record CM040121.1, on the reverse strand, counting down.
ACATGCTTTGAGTGTGGAAAGACAGGCCACAGAGCCATTGAATGCTGGCTGAGGGCTAGTGGAAGAAATTCTAATTCATGATTTCACTGTGGTAAGATGGGCCACATTGCAGCCCAATGTTGGCATGCTCAGGGAAGGAAGTTTAACAATAAATCTGGTAGATTCCCTGTCAATGAAAATATCTCTGATAGAAATGAACTTGTGTTTGAGAAGAAAACACTTACATGTTTTGAATGTGGGAAGCCAGGACATAAAGCTGCTGACTGTTGGCTGGCTTATGTTGGTAAACAGAATCTTAATTCTGTTAACAGAAAATTTCATACATATGCACATAGAACTCATACTAATCAGAATGTGCATAAAATAAATCTGAAATCTGCTGTCTCTTGCTATTATTGTGGTGTATTAGGTCATTCAATGAATAATTGCCATCTGATGAGATCTGATGACCTAAATGCGAAAAGGTTGTTTAGAACACCTACCAAAGGTGTCACTATTAACCATGCAGGACCCAAGACTGTTTGGGTACCTGCCCATGCAAAATAGTGTGCTAACTTGCAGGTGTACCTTGGAAGCTGAAGAATAAAAAGGGGGAAATAAACCAAGGCACCCAAGTTGATAAAACCCCATTCAGGTAAATTTCTCAAATCTGTTCAAATGAAAATTATGGTTGAGTTGAGAAGTCATAGCTTCATGCATACATATTTTATTTTAATTGGTTTGACTCTCGCATTGATCTTTGTGGGCTTTCTTGTTTGTACTGTGAGCTGTGTGCATATATGAGAATGGCATAAACATGCACATGACATACATTCATTGAAAATCTGATGCATATAGGACTGTTTGTATTGCATTATCATGCATGACCACTTGGTATATAAATGGAAAGCTACTAAAGGGCAGAGGAAATCTGTCTAGAGGTTCTTACTATGTGTGAGATGGTCTTTTAGGCCAAGTTCTCCGTCAAGTACCAAGGGTCAAATCTGCATTTCAGATAATGTCTGTATTTTCATGTGAATATTTTACTTCATGCCCCTGCATACAAGAAGTTAATTGCATTGCATTTCTTTCCATTGAAAATGTCAAAAAGATAAATTCGAATGCATACATTTAGGGGGAGCATTATTCATACATCTGAAATCACTCAATTTTTTTTTACTGCATAGCATGTTAAATCTGTTGTTTGCATAGTCATTCATCACCTACATTGTCTGCATGACATATAGGATGATTCAGTGTTTTTAGTTAGAGGGAATCATTGCATAGCATATCATTTTTTTAAAAAAAAAATCAAAAAAAAGGGGAAGGGAAATATCACTGCATATAGATAGGGGGAGCTTGCTTAATCCGTTCTTCTCCAGCTATATGATTCCATCATTTAAAGTGGTATCAAATGATTTCTTGACTACTTCTGAAGTTGTTCAAAATTCGAATGCATACCTTATTGGTATCTGTTTGTCTCTCCTAAATCTGCTGAATGAGAGCTCTTTCTCTATTCAGTCAACTTTGAACCTCTTTGCTCAAGAGCAGCTCAATTGCTAAAATTCTTCAGAATCATGCTGTTTAGTGAATATTCTCACTTGAATTACTCTGCTGAGATATGAAGTAAACCTTCAGCCTGAATACTACTTCATAAAAGTTAAAATACCTTTAATGAGGAGCCTTCCATTATACATGCTTAAGAACATTTGTTAACTGGAAGTGGTTTAAGTCTTATGTACTCTTGTTTAGTCTCAAGAAACTTGAAAGTATCTGTTTCAACCTCTTAATAAACTTTAACTGTCTGCTTCATGTAAATTCATGTAAGACCTTCTGAAATCTGAAAAGTTGATATCCATGTCTATGTTGACTGAGATATATAGTGTATGTGGTTGTTCCTAAACAACTAACTTGTTCTGAATCCTTTTAAGTAAAAGTATGGACAGAGCAATGACTATGGCTACTGAGAAACCTGTCCAAAGAATTGTGTCATGAGGTACCATGGTTAACTCTGTTTAAAGAGATGATTGGAAATTATTGTGAAAACATGGCAGAGCAATGGCATAGTTGTATTGAGTAACTGGGGATTCTGGCCTCTGATCAAGGTGTATCCTCATGCCAAAGATACTTTTAATGTAATCTCTGTTATCTAAAATGGGAGAAACAATACGGTTGTCACACTGAGTAACTGGGGACTCTGACCTCTGATCAAGGTGTCTCTCCACGTCAAAAGGTGTTGATAAACCAAAATTATTCTTTAAAGAAAGATTTGAACAAGTGTAAATCAAATTCTGAAAGAACAAGTAAAGTTCAGAAGCATTCACTTATGTTTCTCTTAAAGCTGTCATGGAAAGTAAACTAATTAAGATAGAAGTTGGTTGAACTAGAATCTTATATGAGCTTGTAGTTCCTTTTTTATTAAGTGTTGGTTCAGATGTGAGTACAATTTCTTTTGAAAAATTTCAGTTTACATCATTCTTAAACCATATCTGACAATCAAGGATTCATAAGCTTTTATGATGGAGAAATCTAGAACTTAAGATTTTGATTTTATGAAGTTGGTATCTTGCTGAAAAGTTCATTATCTCAATTTTTCACAAATCGTTGAATCTGCTCATCCTATAGCCCCTTATCACTGTGATTTCATTCAGACTGGTTGTCATATATGAGAGCTGCTGTCTTTGACTAACCAGAGTTCATCCTTGTAGATTTCTCTTGCTTCATGGATCATAAGGGTAGAATTCTCTGGTATGTTTGAGAGACTATATGCATAAGGGGACAATGTGCTAGATTGTCTGATCATGTTATTTATCTACATTAGCTCTATATCATCTACCATGTCAAAGGGGGAGTATTGTTGCATATGCATGATTGCATAAGTTGTTTGACTCAGGGGGAGAATTGTTTTTAATTGCTACTGATATTGTGTTGCCATCTTCTGCTGAACTAGCATGAGTGTCTCATATGACATCTCTGGTTTATTCGTTTTGCTAAAGTAAAAGGGGCAGCTTAGTCAAAAAGGGGGAGTTTTTAATTAACAATTGTTTTTAATTCACTCTTCAACTCATGTCTTTTTGCTGAAGGCAAAGGGGGAGAAGAATCTAATCTGAGATCTGAGTCAGTGTCACTCATCAGTGTCACTCGTAGTGTTGCCATCATCAAAAAGGGGGAGATTGTTGTGCCCCTGTGTGGTTTTGATGATGACTGACACACCATGAGTCACACTGAGCTGTGCTAATTAATATAGATGACTGATTGACTGCTTGAATATCTGATTGCTTTATCTGATTGTCTGCTTGAAAAGTTAATTCATGAATATGGCTAGATTGGGTTAACGTAGTGGCTAATTGTTTATGCATGCATTACTCTATTTGCCAAGTGTATACATCAGTCAGCATTGCATTTTGTTCACGAAGTCTATACATTGTTGGATGTTCATGTCTGCACATTGGTGTTTTTCCCTACGTTCTGGCCTAGTCTATACAGCCTCATTCCTACCTTCGTTCCAAGCCAAAGTCTACACAACGCCCTTCACTGGAAGTCTATACATTCGCTGCAGAGTTCACGGTCAAGTGTGTACACTCTTTCACTGTAGCTTCCACATATTCAAGTCTTCACATTGAAAGCCTATACATTGCTGGATGTTCAAGTCTGTACATCCACAGTTAAACTTGAAGTCTGCACACTAGTCTTCACTGTCAAGTCTGCATATTGGTCTTTGATTTCAATGTCCATACATTGGGCTTTTACATGAAGTCTATACATTGTTGTTCGCAGTACAAGTCCATACATTGGACTGTTCATCAAAGTCTGTACATCAGACTGCTATAGTAAGTCTGTACAGTGAGTGATTCATTGGTGAAGTCTGTACACTCAACTGAACTTCAAGTCTAGACATTGCACTGTAGCATCCTTCGTCTTAGTGTTGTTTTCACTTCGTGTCGTTTTCACTTCGTGTCAACTTCGTCTTAGTGTTGTTTTCACTTCGTGTCATTTTCACTTCGTGTCAACTTCATCTTCGTGTCGTTTTCACTTCGTGTCAACTTCGTCTTCGTGTCGTTTTCACTTCGTGTCAACTTCGTCTTCATGTTGTTTTCACTTCGTGTCATTTTCACTTCGTGTCAACTTCATCTTCGTGTCGTTTTCACTTCGTGTCAACTTCGTCTTCATGTTGTTTTCACTTCGTGTCGTTTTCACTTCGTGTCAACTTCGTCTTAGTGTTGTTTTCACTTCGTGTCGTTTTCACTTCGTGTCAACTTCATCTTCGTGTCGTTTTCACTTCGTGTCAACTTCATCTTCGTGTTGTTTTCACTTCGTGTCGTTTTCACTTCGTGTCAACTTCGTCTTAGTGTTGTTTTCACTTCGTGTCATTTTCACTTCGTGTCAATTTCATCTTCGTGTTGTTTTTCAACTCGTGACGGTCTCTGTCATCTGTCTCCATGTCGTACTTACTTCGTGTCGGTTAATGTTGTTTCTGTGTCTTCGTGTCATTTTTTGTTCCACTGTGTGCAGAACATTGCAGCACCTCGTGTTGCTTTCTGTGCCACCTCGTGTTGCTTTCTGTGCCACCTCGTGTCGTTCTCTGTGTAGTGTGTGTTTTTGTCACCACTACATTTCGTGTCGTTGTTCTTTACTTCGTGATGTTTTCACTGTCTTCGTGTTGGTCTTTCTCATTAGACCTCGTGTCTTTCTCGCCTTGACCACACTTCGTGTTGCTTTACGTAGACCTCGTGTCTTGCTTGTTTGCAACCACTTCGTGTCGGTTTCTGTTGTCAGCCCGTGTTTGTCCTCGTGTTGTTTTTGCATTCGTAACCTCGTATCTCTTTTGTTTTATAACCTCACTTCGTGTTGTTCCCTTCGTTGTGACTGATCTGTTACAGTGTACTCGTGTCGTTCTTAGTTATTATGTCCGCGTGTTGTTTCCTTCTCACTTCGTGCTGTTCTCATCCTACCTCGTGTCGTTCTTGTCGTAGTGCTTGTTTTGTTACAGTGATTTCGTGTTGTTCTCCTTGTAATGTTTGTTTTTGTCACCACTGAATGTCGTGTCTTTCTTAGTGCATCTAGAACTGCTATCACATACCTCGTGCAGCTTTAGTTATTGTGGCCCTCAGTTTTAATGGTTCGTATCTCCTTGCAGGTTCGAGGAAGAACATTTCCCAGTGCCTGGGCAGCACGTGAATCCGAGGCTGGAATGAAGCCTGCTGAGAGACTGCCACGTGGTCCTAATATTTAGGGCTGAAAGTGTGGAGGTCACACGATGGAGCTGCCGCTGCTGCTGCTGCTCCTGCTATAAATATGAACCTTCTTCCACAGAAGAAGGTAGATCGAATGGGCAAAAGGTGAAGTCAATACAGAGAGCCACGATCCAGACGAAGAAGAAGAAAAGGAAAAGAAGAAGAGAAAGAGAGTGAGAAAGAGAGAGAAAGAGAGATTTGAGCGAGAGATAGAGATAGTAGAAGTGTGAAGAGTAGTAGAGGAAGGAGAACAGAGAAGAAGAGTGAGCTAGAGTGATAGAAGCTTCAACTGAAGATTTGTTCCTGCTGGACCGTGGATCAAATCCAGGCCAGCCAGCTCCTGCGAGAGCCACATCTGTTTTTATCTTTTCAGCTTTCTGTTGCTGGTTTCGATTTTCTTTTAAACTATCCATTTGCTGTTTTTTCGATTCTCTGTAGAGAGGTCGGGGTCCCTCCTATTGGTTCAGGAGAAGGGAGATCACTATCTCTGGTTGCAAGTAGCTGGGTGCTACTTGTGGGTTCCCTCTGGTTAGAGGAAGGGAGGCTCGTCCTCCGGTTCTGGGCTTGTAGATTTCAAGTCCAGGGGTCCCTCCGGGTGGGAGGAAGAGAGGTCCTAGACCTCTGGTTTGTAGGTGACGTAGTGTCACTTGTGCTTCCCTCAGGTGTTCAGAGGAAGAGAGACTTGGGTCTCTAGGTTCCCCTCCGGTTTGGAGGAAGGGAGGATTGGTCCTCCGGTTCTAGTCTTGTGGGTTTCAAGACTAGGTGTTCCCTCCGGTCTGGAGGAAGAGAGACTTGCGTCTCTGGTTTGCTAGTGACTGGTGTCACTAGTGGTTCCCTCCGGTTGGGAGGAAGAGGGGAGGTTGTTCCCCTGGTCAAGCTGTTTGGCAGCATTTGTTGCAGACTGAGTCTGCTGTGCTGGTGTGACTAGTGGAAGCCTCACTCCAGTTGGGAGTGAGGGGTGGATGTAGGTCTGTTGGACCGAACCACCTAAAAACCCTTTGTGCAGTGATTTGTCTTCTTTGTGTGTTTGGCGCTAGATGAATGCGTAGGGTCGAGATAGGTTGATCTTCCATATGTGTTCATTTCATTGATGCGCATTCTATATGCTTGACAGTGATTTTGCGTGTTTGCATGATCTGTCTAATTGCTGCCCACATTAGATGTTTGCTAAGAGCGCACTTCATATTTGTATACAGGTTCAGTAGATGACTGGATTAGTTTTTCTTCAGTTAGTCTTAGTGCTTTTATTCCGCAGTTCTGAGCACTAGTATTTTAATTGGAAGAAAGTTTTTTAAAGGGTATTCATTCACCCCCCCTCTGAATACATTGCACCGAACACAACATGATCTTCATGGGATTTTGGTAACATTTAATCAATTATTTCCCATTGATTTGATGGAGGTTTTAGCTCTTTTTCAGACCCAAACAAGAAGGGGTCGACCCATCGGGTCGACCCTCTAAAGTTCTGTTCAAAACAGAACTATTTTTGAACCCTGCTGAAAGGGGTCGACCCTGGGGTCGACCCCTGTAACCCAGAACCAAATGTTGTTCTGTTTGGGTTCTGGAAACACGAGGGTCGACCCTTGGGTCGACCCTTGGGTCGACCCCTGTAACCCAGAACCAAATATTACTTCTGTTTGGCTTCTGTTTGCCCGAGGGTCGACCCTGGGGTTGACCCTTTCCGATTCGACCTCCAGCCGTGATTTTTGACCGCCGTTTTCTTGCTCCTAAAGTCTTCCAATCCAAGTCCAACTTCCACAAATCACTCCATGACTTGTGGATCTTGTCCCAGGACTGTCTCTTGACCGTCCAAACACATATATACATCTCTTGGGTTGCAAACCCTAAGAAATAAGAAGCTAGATCTGAAATTTGGGTGTTTTCTAACCCTTGTGAGTGCAGGTCGAAGGTAGCAGCTCCATGGCTTCTTCCACGTTGTTCTAAGTTTGTATGTGAAGGGAAGAAGGAGGTTTCAAGTCTCCAAACAACCATCTACTGGAAGCTGCGTGGAAAATCAAGATACAAGCCCTGTCCATGCAAGAATCGATCATCTTCCTTCAAGAACGTTCTTCATCCTACAGAGAAGCTTAAGCCTATTCGATGAAACAAAAAGGGGGAGCTCTATCCACTGAAAAATCCATTTGCTTTTAGTTCTCCAGCTGCTCTTAGTTCTGTTCTATACATTTACTACAAACATTATCTCCTTGAACTTGGCATCATGTGTCTTCTATCCATTCTCTCTTACAATATATACATGAGCTGTGATTTTTGTGATACAACATTTCTAATACTCATATATTCTTTCGTATAGGTGAAGAAGAGGGGGATCTCTAAACCATTCATTTTCATATTCTTGTTAGAGATTAGCTTAAAGTTTGGGCTTATTATTCCGTCTATCTATTCTTTCAGGTGAAGAAGAAAATGGAAGAAGGAAAAGAGGAATGCCTTGAGGAGAGGAAGAAGATGATGTCTAAATCATGATCATCCGTCAAGAGCCAAGGAGAATCAGATTTTGTTGAAGAAGGGGGAGCCTTTTACTTGATGCAACTTTCCAGTTTTCATCTATATAATTTGTGTGGAGGGTCTTAGCATATATTTGTCATTGCTTCATAAACATTTGAGAGAATACTTTGTGTGGGTGTTCGGAGAAAGGGGTCTCCGAGTGTGTGTGTTGTCATATGTGAGTCGATTTGTGCGGAGTATATCTGCGTGTGTGGTTGGGAGTTTTCTCCCATGTGGTTGTGTAGGCATTGCCCTACGTGTGTGTGGACGGAGTTGTGTCTCCGTGTGAAGTATTCAGTTCGGGGTGTGTTCCCCAACGGGGTGTGTGTGTGTGTGTGTGTGCGTGCTGCTGTGGCAGTAGTTTGAGGCAAGGCCTCATGTGTGGTTTGCTGCGAAAGCAGCGTGTGTGTAGTTGGGGTTCGTCCCCGTGTTGCTACTTTTGTAGCGTGTAGTAAAGCCTCACCGGTTTGGTGAGGGGTGGACATAGGGAGCCCGTCGTGGTCCCGAACCACCTTAAAAATCATCGTGTCTTGTGATTTGATTCTTGTGATTGTGTGTTCTCTATCCTATCTGTTTGTGCAATCGTGTGAGCTCGGTGAGATTGAGTGAATCTAGTTTAAACCTGTTTAGATTAAATTACTCAATCTTGTATATTCCGATGTGTGCTAGCTGTGTTTTTAATTGGACATAGTTTTTAGTAAAAGGATCTATTCACCCCCCCCCCCTCTAGATCTGTGTTCCTGCACTACGGGACCCAACAATTGGTATCAGAGCGAGGCTCTGTTGTCCCTAGATCTTGCGATCTACAGAGTGATCCCAGTGCATTCCACAATCATGAATTTTTCTACTGAACATATATCAATGAACTGTTTGCCAATTTTCACTGGTTTGAATTTTAATTCATGGTTAGGTAAACTGTGTGTGGTGATCAAGTCTATTAATCCTTGTCTCTGGAAATTGATTTGTCATGGTCCACACATATTACCTCTAGATGAGACCAAGTGGTCTAATCAGGATAAAATGATGCATCATGATAATGTTACTGCTTTGAGTTTATTGAAAGCTTACGTAAATACTAACAAGTATCCATTTGTTTCTTCTTGTAGGACGCAAAGGAGCTTATGGACCGGTTGATCAAAGCTCAAGAAAAGGAAAGGCTAAAATGTCTCATGGTCGATGATGCTGATCAACGAAGTGATGAAAATACAGAAGAGGTAAATTCAGATTCTGAAGAATTTACTTTTGATGATCTTGTTGATGCTTATGATGAGTTGGAAAAGTAATATAAGAAAATCAAGTCAGAAAATAGAAAATTGAAAAAGTAATCTGAAAACATGCTCCATGAAAATAGACCTTGTGATAAGTGTTCTGAGCTTAACAACTTGAATGAACTTTTAGAGCATGATGTTGAATGTCACAAAGAAACCATTACCTGTTTGAGAAATGAGAATGTTGCCCTCAAGAACAAAATCAATCAATTGGAGAAAACTGAAAAAGATTTAAGAAACAAAATAGAATCAAACTCTCTTGATCAGGATATTTGTAATGAATTGATTATGAATGATAAACTTGTAAATGAAAATGAAGAACTTAAAAAGGAAAATAGTGCTATTTTGATTCTGATATCCCTGCTTGAAAGTAGATTGAAAAATCTTGAAAAACTTGAAAAGGGGAAATCTGGGATTGTTGATGAATCTGACAAGATGCATGTGTTAGAACAAAAGATGGAAAGCTACCAAACCATCAATGTCCAATTGAATGAAAAAGTCATTTCTTGTGACAATGAGATCATTTCCTATGAATTACATATTTCATCACTTGAAAAAGAAATTCTTGATCTGAAAGCTTCTTTGTCTAAATTTGTAAATGGGAAAGAAAATTTGAACAAGATCTTGGGGACTAAGGTGAATTTTCAAAGAGAGGGGCTAGGCTATAATCCTGTGAACAAAAAGAATTTTGAAAATAAAGTCTATACATCTTTTGTCCACATTTCAAACATAGCCAGCACATCAAATGAGTCTCCAAATCAAACTGTTGCTCAAACAACAAAGAGATCAAATGAAAATCTGGAAAAGAAACAAAACTTGCATCAAAAGGCTAAAAGTGTTGTTGGTGTCACGATGAATGCCAAGAAAAATCATGTTGCACACACACATACATCCACAAAGAAAATCTCATGTTTTTATTGTGGTGAACTTGGTCATATGATGCATGATTGCCTTTTGATGAAATCTGAAGATCTAGAAGCATGCAAGAACATGAATGGCCTCATAAAGCCCAGAAAGCTTTTGAACATAAAAAGAACTCTTGATAACTCTTATGTTCATGAAAGAAGACCATTTGAGAGATTTGCTACATTTAACTGTTTTCATTGTGGAAGGTTTGGTCACAAGATGAATAATTGCTTTAATTTGAAAGATGATAACATCTCTACAAACCTACAGAAATTACATGCTCATTCTTACAAGAAAAATCTGAAGGTCTTTGGTTGTTGTCATTATTGTGGTGAGTTTGGGCATACCATATATGATTGCTCCTTAATGCATTTTGATGATATGCATGTCCAAAAACTGTGGAAGGCACCCTCTAGAGGTGCAACCAACCATCCGGGACCCAAGATGGTTTGGGTACCCAAAACAACCAAATGAGAACTTTGTTGCAGGATTACCTTGAGGCCAAGAGGAAGGCCTTAAGTCGACTTGGCCAGTTCTGGTGTAATGCCTTGGTTAACATGGGCTTGTCCTTGAATTGACATTGATTTGTAAGTTTGTTGTTCATGTTTGTGCACATTGATTGTGTGAATTCTAAGTTCATGCTGCTGGAATTTAAGTCTCTAACATGCAGGTTTGAAGAGGCTGTCTTGTGTGTTGTGTGTGCATCAACCTTGTCTACACTTGTGCTTAGACTTGATTCTTCATGTGCATTGACCTGTACTGCACATAGACAGACCTGGGTTCTTCATGTGTTTAGTGTTGACTCTTTACACTATTGGGCTACACTTGAAATTTCTGAACTGAACTTTGAACTCATGTCAGCTTGAGTGAATCACTTGTATTGAAAGCTGAAACTCATCATACATACTTGCAGCTCATAGGACTTTGTATTGTGGAAGAAAAGTATTGAAATTGGCCTTCTCATTTGTATTGAACTGAGATTGATATGAAATTGAGTTTCTGATACTGCAGGTTGAGAGAGAGAGTCATATGTGATGAAAAGCCTTAAAGATATGTTCTTCATATGCATTGACTTAATATTCACATGAATTGAGCTCTTTACAGTGCAGGTTTGATTATGACCATCAACCCTTGAAATCATGGTAAGAATTCAATGTTTGAATATATCTCCATATGTCAAGATTGAGTTTAATTCATGTATAGCATTTCTGGGCTCAGATTAACTGTCTTAGGCAGTTTTGCATGTTCCTCAGTTGGTGTCGAAATGCCCATCTTGAGGTCCGATTGGTTTGAGCTTTTACCCTATTACCCTTAGGGTTTCTCTTCTTATCCTAGAAGAGTTTTGAAAGGGTTTTGGCATGGGGTTCTTGGTATTTTCATATCCTTACATGTTGTTATCTACAATATGCGAATTTGGGGTCTCAATGGAACTCCTTTGGCTAATATCATTCTATTTCTTGCAGGAGAGAAAGAATGGAGCTTGTTGATGAAGATGACAACAAGCGAAATAAAGCGAAGAATTTGAGGATGTTAATAAAGGTAACTCAAGATAAAGGTGAGAAAATAAAGTGTTTGTTTGAAGCTCTTTGGTCTTGATGTTAATGCCATAACTTGGCATACAGTGATTTTGAAGTTTTGAATACCCCTTGGTTGCTTTTGACAATGTGGATAATGAATGCTTGGCTGAATGGTATTGAAACATCTAAGCAGTATATATGAGAGTGTAGCCATTGAATGCCTTTTGCTAAACCCCCGATGTCAAATGAGAATACATTTATTTCTGATCATCATTTCAATGATTATATGGTATATAAAATGGTGACATGTGGAAGGGCAGGTCAAGCATGTCTGAAAGCTATCACCATGCGTGAGAATATGTCTCCGCCCGGTACCATGAATCATCTATGCATATGGCATCCAACTTAAATGAATTTTCTGAAATCATGCATTGATTATGGGGGAGTTTTGCATGCTGAAAATTTTGAAAATGATGTTTTTCCATTCTCTCATCATGATGATATTGTTTTTGTGGCTGAACATCTTGAGGACTGAAGTTGATCAATGTTCCATGGTCTTTATCAATGTGCCACTCATCTTTCTGGATAAAAGCACAACTATTTTCAAGAAAAGTTCACATGTGATGATTTTGATGCTTTGAATGAATTTTCTGAATTCTCTTTTCAGAATAAAATTGTGTCCTCACATTTTAATAATTGGTAATGTCTGTCATGCATTAGTTGCATCAGGTGCATATAGAGTGTCATGTGAAATCTGAAATCTTACATCACATTGCATATTTACATATCATTCTCTGCATATCATTCACATAGTACTTTTGGAAGATGAAGCTCATCGTGTGTCTTGTTGCATAGTTGGCATTTTCAACATACATATAGTGCATATTTTGAAATACATCATTTTAAACATTTCATGTTGCATAAATGCCAAAATGAATACTTCCAACAATTGGTCTCATATCTTTGGGGCCAACAATTCAAGAACTGAAATTACATATCTTTTCATTTTACATTGCATATGCATATCTCCACTGTATGCTTGCATGTTATTATATGCTATTCAACCCCTTCCTTTGAATCTTCTAAGATCAAACACTCCATTGTTAAATAATGTTGCATCTGAGTCTTAACAAGTGTGCTTCATATCAAACTCTCAGGGGGAGCATTTCATGCTTATTGCATTTACATAGGGGGAGCATTTCATGCTTATTGCATTTACATAGGGGGGGGCTACACTATCTTGTTCTAAGTTAAATTTTCTCCTTACATGTTAAATCAAATTCGTACACTTCATGCACTTTAATATGAAATTGAGTGTTATTCATAAGGATATAAGAATTTCATTTCAACACTCTAAAGTAATTCAACTTACTGCCTGGATGAAAAGAGACAGTTGAGGAAAAAGCTGCCTACCTCCACATACAAAAAAAAATGGTTAAAATGAAAGGCAGAGCAATGCTAAGTCTCACTGAGTAAACTGGGCACATGTCACCTGAGACGTGATGTGGTTCATTTCTAAAAAGTGTTGACTAAAGTATCTCTGTTCAAATGAGGTGACAAGGTTCAGTATTCTGAGTAACCGGGGATTCTGGCATGAGCTCCATGTGTCTCCTCGTGTAAAAAGGAATTATTTGAACCTGATTCTTCTTAGAAAAATTCAGATTGTCAGTGTGAAAATTACTGATGATAATTTGATGAGGAAGAGCGAAGCCTCCAATACGCTGTTCTCTAGATTGAAATGCAGTCTGTGCCATTACTATTGTGTTTAATTAAAAATCTGGTTATCCATATGGCTAAACTTCATTCTCATGTTACTCACTTGCACATGGTAATTTGATTTGATATGTATTTTGAAAATTTGATTAATTACTTGACCTGATGTTCATCTTCTCCTACTTATCTGCACAATCCTCTAGGTGTAATCATGAGCATTCTGAACTTAATGATTCACTTGCACTTTTCCTACACCTATCCCCTCACTGTAAATCAATTGGCATCACTTCTTGTGAAGGAGTTATGTTGCATGTATCTATAGATATCTGCTTGAAATGAAAGGCAGAGCAATGCTAAGTCTCACTGAGTAAACTGGGCACATGTCACCTGAGACGTGATGTGGTTCATTTCTGAAAAGTGTTGACTAAAGTATCTCTGTTCAAATGAGGTGACAAGGTTCAGTATTCTGAGTAACCGGGGATTCTGGCATGAGCTCCATGTGTCTCCTCGCGTAAAAAGGAATTATTTGAACCTGATTCTTCTTAGAAAAATTCAGATTGTTAGTGTGAAAATTACTGATGATAATTTGATGAGGAAGAGCGAAGCCTCCAATACGTTGTTCTATAGATTGAAATACAGTCTGTGCCGTTACTATTGTATTTAATTGAAAATATGGTTATCCATATGGCTAAACTTCATTCTTATGTTACTCACTTGCACATGGTAATTTGATTTGATATGTATTTTGAAAATTTGATTAATTACTTGACCTGCTGTTCATCTTCTCCTACTTATCTGCACAATCCTCTAGGTGTAATCATGAGCATTCTGAACTTAATGACTCACTTGCACTTTTCCTACACCTATCCCCTCACTGTAAATCAATTGGCATCACTTCTTGTGAAGGAGTTATGTTGCATGTATCTATAGATATCTGCTTGATTACATTGTATGCACTTCATGTCTCATCATTTTCATACATCATGTTTCATGCATTTCACAAGAAAACTAAAAATCTAAAATTTGAAAATCAAAGCCAATCATCTAATGTGTCAATGTCTAAGGGGGAGCTTTGCATGTGATCTTATCTGCTTAACTCATCAGGACTTGCATGAGTCAATACCTTTCTATGGGTGTTTGAGTGCTTGTTTACTTGCTCATTATTGTCATGCCATACACCATTTCCAATTACTGCAACTCGTGAGCATTTGCATATCGTTTTGTCATCTTGCATTCTACATGACCATATTGTCCACACTTGCATTTCCAATTTCAACAATTGGTATCAAACAGTTTTGCAATTAGTTCATGCATATTGTGCATATTGGTTCTCTTCATAATCCCAGTGTCCATAGATTCTTGCCATTCTGGGTTCCCCGTCATGCTCCCCATTTCTGATTCTGTCAAAGGGGGAGAGAGCATTATAGCATAATATTTTGTCATCATCAAAATGGGGGAGATTGTTGTGTATGTGATTTTGATGATTACAAAATGACTTGATTGCTTGGCCTTGTGCGTCATGTGAGATTACTTTGTATTCAATGAGAAAGATTTTATGGAAAACATGCTTGGATAAATGTCTATTGAGCATCATGTTATTCATGCGTACTTCGGTAATGCTGAGTGATTGATTGAGATGCAAATATAATTGTTTGCCCCCAAGGTAATGATGTGTGGTTTGATGAGTTTGAATGATGGTTCCTTGTCCTTCTGATCATATGGCTTAAATGCTTTGAAATGGTTTGTGGGAGAATTAGGTTGAAGTTGGGATCTTCAGATTCATTGGTTTAATATTAACTTGCTTCTAAATTCCCAGAGAGTGCAAGTTAATATTTCCCACATTGTGATGGATTCAAGGTAAGAATTTATATTGGAATCCATTGTGATACTCTTCAAATCTTTAGTTGGAAAATTGGGTTCTCTAGTGCTTTGATACAGATCTTTCATGGGGATTCTCATATGCCTCATGCTAATGATTTCGTAATCATATTTCATGTCATTTGGGTCTCGGTCTCAAAACTAGCTTCATATGTTAATGCATTACCCATATATTTTGATCTTGATCTAACCTCTTGCTTTATCATATTTTTCAAGATGAAAAATCATGGTTGATCTTCATGAGATTTTGGTAACATTTAATCAATTGTTTCCCATTGATTTGATGGAGGTTTTAGCTCTTTTTCAGACCCAAACAAGAAGGGGTCGACCCATCGGGTCGACCCTCTAAAGTTCTGTTCAAAATAGAACTATTTTTGAACCCTGCTGAAAGGGGTCGACCCCTGTAACCCAGAACCAAATGTTGTTCTGTTTGGGTTTTGGAAACATGAGGGTCAACCCTGGGGTCGACCCCTGTAACCCAGAACCAAATATTACTTCTGTTTGGCTTCTGTTTGCCCGAGGGTCGACCCTTTCCGATTCGACCTCCAGCCGTGATTTTTGACCGCCGTTTTCTTGCTCCTAAAGTCTTCCAATCCGAGTCCAACTTCCACAAATCACTCCATGACTTGTGGATCTTGTCCCAGGGCTTTCTCTTGACCGTCCAAACACATATATACATCTCTTGGGTTGCAAACCCTAAGAAACAAGAAGCTAGATCTGAAATTTGGGTGTTTTCTAACCCTTGTGAGTGCAGGTCGAAGGTAGCAGCTCCATGGCTTCTTCCACGTTGTTCTAAGCTTGTATGTGAAGGGAAGAAGGAGGTTTCAAGTCTCCAAACAACCATCTACTGGAAGCTGCATGAAAAAACAAGATACAAGCCATGTCCATGCAAGAATCGATCATCTTTCTTCAAGAACATTCTTCATCCTGCAGAGAAGCTTAAGCCTATTCGATGAAACAAAAAGGGGGAGCTCTATCCACTGAAAAATCCATTTGCTTTTAGTTCTCCAGCTGCTCTTAGTTTTGTTCTAGACATTTGCTATAAACATTATCTCCTTGAACTTGACATCATGTGTCTTCTATTCATTCTCTCTTACAATATATACATGAGCTGTGATTTTTGTGATACAACATTTCTAATACTCATATATTCTTTCGTATAGGTGAAGAAGAGGGGGATCTCTAAACCATTCATTTTCATATTCTTGTTAGAGATTAGCTTAAAGTTTGGGCTTATTATTCCGTCTATCTATTCTTTCAGGTGAAGAAGACAATGGAAGAAGGAAAAGAGGAATGCCTTGAGGAGAGGAAGAAGATGATGTCTAAATCATGATCATCCGTCAAGAGCCAAGGAGAATCAGATTTTGTTGAAGAAGGGGGAGCCTTTTACTTGATGCAACTTTCCAGTTTTCATCTATATAATTTGTGTGGAGGGTCTTAGCATATATTTGTCATTGCTTCATAAACATTTGAGAGAATACTTTATGTGGGTGTTCGAAGAAAGGGGTCTCCGAGTGTGTGTGTTGTCATATGTGAGTCGATTTGTGCGGAGTATATCCGTGTGTGTGGTTGGGAGTTTTCTCCCGTGTGGTTGTGTAGGTATTGCCCTACGTGTGTGTGGACGGAGTTGTGTCTCCGTGTGAAGTATTCAGTTCGGGGTGTGTTCCCCAATGGTGTGTGTGTGTGTGTATGTGTGTGCGTGCTGCTGTGGCAGCAGTTTGAGGCAAGGCCTCGTGTGTGGTTTACTGCGAAAGCAGCGTGTGGTAGTTGGGGTTCGTCCCCGTGTTGCTACTTTTGTAGCGTGTAGTAAAGCCTCACCGGTTTGGTGAGGGGTGGACGTAGAGAGCCCGTCGTGGTCCCGAACCACCTTAAAAATCCTCGTGTCTTGTGGTTTGATTCGTGTGATTGTGTGTTCTCTATCCTATCTGTTTGTGCAATCGTGTGAGCTCGGTGAGATTGAGTGAATCTAGTTTAAACCTGTTTAGATTAAATTACTCAATCTTGTATATTCCGATGTGTGCTAGCTGTGTTTTTAATTGGACATAGTTTTTAGTAAAAGGATCTATTCACCCCCCCTCTAGATCCGTGTTCCTGCACTACGGGACCCAACACTGCCATTATAGACCCTTCCCTGATAGAGATGAGGTCACACCCGCAATGTCAAGATTCTCACCCCAAGGCCTCTCTTCCTGAATAAGCAGGTGCACAACGAGTGACTCCTCCCGCAATGAAGGAGGTGTTACTCCACAACCTATGCCTTTCCCCGTTGAGGAACGGACCCTCACCGCCAATTTGACCTATATAAATAGGCCTCCGATCATATGACAAAGGACACACACAGATAAAGAGAAAGACAGATAAAAAAGCAGAAGCACACAGAGAAACAAGATCCACCATTGTGAGAACTCCCAAGGCTCTCCGAGCATGCCATGTGCCCCGCGAGCACCTCCGAGCACACGCCAGACGCGGAGAGCACTTCAAGGGACTCAGTTCCCATGCCTAGGCTTGTCCATTCTGTTCTCACGCTCTCTCTCTCTCTCTCTCTCTCTCTCTCTCTCTCTCTCTCTCTCTCTCTCTCTCTCTCTCTCTCTCTCTCTCTCCTTCCTACCATTTTCTTCTCATTGTGATCCTAACTTAAATATCGGAGGGTTGTCCCCTGGGTAACGCTCAGGGCTCCTTCTGATACCGTCTTTCTAGTGTTTGTAGGCTTCTACGGGTGACTGGACAATCTTCCCCAACAAACAAATCTTAAAAGTGCGGTACGAGATCTAGGGACCATTTTCTCACCTCTGCATGGTGTAAATAGATGGATCGTGAGTTTGAGTTCGAATGAGCATTTCAGGCTAGCACCTGAGTTTGAGTCCGAATTCTTAGTTTTCTCTCGGATCAGATCAAATTTAGATCTTGCTATTTCAGCCCTCGCCCATCCTTTGGTTATGTTAGGAGATTATGAATTCTTTCCATAAATCCTACATTTGGAAATGCTTGTCGGGTAAATTCCAATTGTCACACGATAGGATTTTGAGCATTTTCAAACTGGCCAATGTCACGCCGGCTTGTGTGTGTGCAGGAGAGATTCACGAAGGAGAGAGAATACATACATAAACTGTGACCTCTCCCAAAAGTTGAAGAAGCCGATCGAGGGTTTCTTCCACGATGTTGGGTCCCTTGGGTGCAAACGGATCTAGAAGGGGGGGTTGAATAGATCCCTTAGAAACTTTGCCCAATTAAAAACTTAACTTATGAGAATATAAGCTATTGCTATAATGCAAGAAGAGCCATTAAAACATAATGCACAGCGGATCTGACTACAGCAATTCAAGATAACAACACAATGCACATTTCCAGGCTGTTGGGTTCTGCAGGTAAGATGGCGTCAACGCAGCAGACTACTGGCGTCAACGCAACCTTCATATGTTAACAGCAGATAGATTGAACTGCTACACAACAAGCTCCTGATGACTGAAGAAAGTGTAAACAGAAGGAGAGTATGTATGCCCACTGAGCTAGCTGGATTATATGCTTAGTGTTCACAAGTATGGCACAAACTGTGAAGATCTGAAATAAGCAAGCATCTATGAATGGGGATAGAGGAGATGCATCAATCGCTCAAAAGCACACCCACTGCACCAGATGTTTTTAAGGTGGTTCGGTTGCAGACCCGCAACCTACCTCCACCCCACACCAAAACCCAGTGAGGCTTCTTGCTGACTCACAGCTTCCACGATGACGAGGTCCTCAACACACACACACACACACACACACACACACACACACGGGGGGGGGGGGGGGGGGGGGTTGAACCCCCCCCCCCCCCCCACACACACACTAACAAAGAAAACATGCTGCAAGTGCAACGAAAAGAACACTTCTTGTCTCTCAGGCAGAGCGCCGGACACACTGTTAAACCGATTTTAAAATGAAAATGAAAGCACGAAGCAGTGCAGGGAGAAGACAACTGTGGCTTCAGATCAATGTTCATGAAGCACTAGCAAACTAGGCACGGCTGAAGGAGGGGCTGCACTCCTTTCTTCTTCTTTTCCTCTCAGAGTTTCTGCTGAGAAGGCTTCCTTCTTTTCTCTCAAGCTCTCTTCTTTTTCTTTCTCTCATAAGCACATGGTGGAGGGCTTAGGACTGCTCACTCTTTTCTTCTTCTTCTCTCCTTTCTTCTTCTCTCCTTTTCTTTTACAGCATTATACTGGAATGGCCAGATGATGGGCTGCTCTCACTCCCTTCCTTTCTTTCTCACAGGTTTTCTATTGAATGCTCAAGGGAGACGTGGGCTTTTTCTCTTAAGGCGCCAGCTGCAGCAACATCTCCAATAGAAGCTTCAAGTATTTATAGAACAGCCTGGTAGAAACTTTCCCTCCAAGAAATCTGCTTCATATTCAAATATCTGCTTTGACCACTGACTATCTTTCAGCATAACTTATCTTGATCTAGCGGGAATAAGGAAGCTGTTGGAAAGTCAAATTTCCCTCCAAAAAAGTCTTTTCTTGGCTTTGTAGAAAATATTTTGTAGGATATTTGTCTTAAGCTACAGGGCTCTTCAGGCTAGTCCTAGGATAGGACGGTGATAGAAGAGAGTGGACCTTCTGAAATCTTGTGGCAGAGAAAATGGTTTTGTCCAGTATACATTAGAAGGCAGACCACCTGACCAGTCCTTTCTTAGGACAGAAGAGACAGTTTTCTGGCAAAGAAGACCTTTGCAAATTTGGTCCCTGACATGGTCCTCTTCAAAAAGATGTTCTGAGGTGTTATAATGAGATGGCAGAACCTCTGACTTGGGAACCTTCTTCCGGACCTCAAAAAAGGTGTTTTTGGAGGTTTGCGCCTCTAATTAATGCTCTCTGTACGGTTTACGAATAGACAGTTCTATTTGAATTCATTCTGATGAACCTTGGGTGCATCGACGCAGCTTTGCCCGTGCATCGATGCATCTATTGAAAATTGGCCTTCAAATGGCTTCTGGGAAGACCTCTGCATCGACGTACTGACGGTGGTGCATCGATGCAGCTTTGTTTGGCAGAACATCCGCATGAAGGGGTCGACACCTGGAGTTGACTCTTCTGAGTTGGCTACGCTGCAAGCTTCAATGAGGTCGATGCAGTGCACCCATGAGGTCGATGCGGCTGAAGCTCGTTTGGGATTTTCTACCTTTGTAAAGACCTGAGGTCGGAGCAATACTTCTGTGAGGTCGATGCAGCCAATGACCTGAGGTCGGAGCATTGAAGTTGAGGTCGATGCAGCTAGACTGTGAGGTCGATGCAGCTAATGACCTAAGGTCGGAGTAGTGAAGCTGAGGTCGATGCAGCTAGACTGTGAGGTCGATGCAGCTAGACTCTGAGGTCGATGTAGCCTTCTTGAACTTGCAATTCTCAACTGAATTCTGCTATCAGTTTGATTTCCCTTTCTTTTACCAACCTATTCTTGGTTTCAGTGCAACCCATCAATTTTATCACTTGCCTTGATTTTTGTGCATCCAGTTGACTCGTTTTCTGTGCAGCCAGCAATGACTTAGCTTTTAGGAGTATATTCCGTTCAGTTTGGTCTACCAAGGTCCATACTCAATTCTCAATTTGCTTTTGATTTCTGTGCATGTCTGTGCCTTGATTTCTATGCTTTGCATCTTGAGATTCTTTTTCAACCTTGGAAAGGTTCTTGCTCCTTTAGATTTATGTAACTTGAATTCAACCTTGCCCTGCTTCTCATCTTCATGAACTCTTCACATGCGAGTGCTGACTTTGACCTGAACTATAATAAGAGCGTTGACATCATCAAATACAAATAAGACTCCTTAATGGGCCATAGTCAGACATCATCAAAACAATAGAGTCAAGCATGTTCTACACATGCCCAACACACGATTGCTCTCCCATAATTCCCAAGCCATTTTCCTCTTTTACCCTTCCGACATCCACCCTCCGAGTCGTGCTCCTGCTATTGTTGGGCCTCCACCATAGTTGTCGCCAAGCCTCCGCCACCTCTATAGCCGCGATCGTTGTCGCTGCAGTTGTTGTTGTCGCCACAACCGCCGCAACGGCTACTACTGCCGTCAGGCCTCCACAACGGGTGTTGCTATTGCCGGGCCTCCACCTCCACCTACAACCAACCATTGTTACTGCCACTATTGCAATTGTCACTATTGCCACTGTTGCAACCGTCGCTGTGAGAGAAGAGAGATAGATCGTGAGTACCGTAGTCATGATTAGGAATGAACTATCACAAGAATAGTAAGCATGGTTGATTCTGAATCACTATTCATATGAGAGAGAGAAGAGAGAAGGATGGGCAAAATATCATTCCACGGTGACCCGAGGGTAGACCTATAAACGGATTGGATACGGAGCGGATAGTGTGATATCCGAATTCGTATCCGATTACTAATCAAATTATCCGATTAGTAATCGAATTATCCGTCGGATACTTTATTCGAATAATGATCAGATAAATACGAATTTGAATTCGATTCAAATTTTAAACAGATAATTACTGGGCCTACTTAGGGGCGAGTTGTGTTAGCCGTGTAAGAGCATCGTAAATTATTTTCTCAAAAAAAATAATGAAAGTTATTTTTATTTTGGGAGATGTTATCAAAAGATTAGACTTCATCCTAAAAAAATAGGAGATAACTTACCAAGTGGGTGTAAGTGAATTTTTTATTTTTAAATTATATTTTGAGACAAAAAAGATAAAAAAGAGTAATCAAATAATATATTAAGATTTAAGTTAATTATATATAGAATATGTGTATCAATAGATTTTTATCTAAGGGTTCATATTCGGTCGGATAATATACGACACGGATATCTCAATATCTGAATTCGTATCCGATTAATAATCGGATATCCGATTAAATTATCCGTCAAATATTTTATCCAGATAATTATCCGATTAAACGAATACGAATTCAAATTCGATTCAAATTTTAAACGGATAATTGCCAAGTCTACCCGAGGGGAGGGATTTCAAACCGATCGAATGGTCAGCAAAATCCGATTGAGATTTTTTTTCAACCGATGTACAGGCTTCCCAATTGTGAAAAATCTCCGATGGACAAACGCATTTTCGAGCGTGCACCGAGAGAGTTGATCAAGTAGATTATAGAGATTTTCAAACCTTAATTTTTTTCTCTATTTCAATTCTCATTTCATAAATCACCTTTTTTTTAATTTTGACGTGACTGTGACCTATTTGAAAAAGATTATAGAGGGTAAGAGTTCCAATAAATCCCCCATGAGCTTTTTCAAATGCAGCCTATTGGAACCCCTAAAATCTGTATCTTTTTGACACCTAGATCGACGCGCACAGCACAGCGGCTGTTCTCCAGGTGTTTGGTGGGAGAGGCTTTTGCATTGGCGATGGTTCCAATCAAATAATAATAATAATAGTAATAGTAATAAAAGAAAAAAAAGAAGAAAGGGTTGGGAGAGGACAAGGAGGAAATAAAAATTAAAAGACAAGGGAGAAAAAGTGGAGTTGGAGGAGGCTGCGACTGTTACAGGGGTGTCCTGCGCGGGGAGAAGAATACGAGGAACAAAATTGCGGCGTCGTTGCACAAAACGTTTGGCGTCGACGCCATGGGCCTCTCACCATCTCCCTCGGCGAAACACGATTGAGTTTTTAAGACTTCGTTGCAGACCTTGGTGCGCAATAAAAGGAGGCAACCCTCTATCTAGCTATTGGACCAACCAACGGAACAAGAGGCGTGAGTTCCACGTCAAAAAAAAATAAAAAAAAAGAGCAATAAGTGCGTCTCATCACCAATTGGGATTTAACTCTCAACCATCCATTGTCTCTCAACAATAGATAGATAAATAGGGCACCTATTTATAGAGAAGAAATAGATCACAAAACAAAAATATCATAAACAACTAAAATATCCTACAACAAACAAAAATTAATACAATATCCTGAAACTCTAAAAACAAGACTCAAATAAAACAAAAATTATACACTAAAACCAAAAAGACTCCATTAAACACGAAGATCGCCTCCAGTCCAAGGCATCATCTGCATGATGTCCTCACCAAAATGCCCGCGCAATTCACCATAAGATAAACGTACATAAATCGAGTTAAACTAACCAGTCTCCTTCAGGCCTGGACCGGCCAGTGCAAAAATTAATGCATGAACATAAATACAAAAATGCTCCTTCCGTCATGGGTATTCACTTGTTCTTGGATGGCATCCTTTTTATGCAATGGGCTGATAACCAATTAATTAATCTGCATATAAAGAGTCACAGCTTTGCAACGCACGTAAGAGGGTTACATTTGCAGATATCCCTAAAAGGGTATATATTATGAAGAATTCCCAACATTTCCACAATCTCCAGAACTCATTCGAATGTAGACAGCTGCGAGGGCACACATAAAAGGATGGGGGGTCGCAATACCACATGCTAAGAATTAAGAGACGATCCGTGGAATAAAACCTTGGGTGGGGTGGGTAGGAGCTAAAAACTGTACCGCACCCCAGAAACAGGTGTGGTAAAAAAAAATTTCAAGTACGGGAAAAGCTGTCATTGCAGTCGAGATATACAAGGAACTCCAGGATTAACAGAATTTTTAGTGTAAGAAAAACAGTGTCCCACATTCGTTATGGAAAAACTAGAAGCTGAATACAATATCATAACATAATGCTCAAATTTATATCTCTTGTTCTACTTGTGAGGATAAAATCCTCCCACACCCGAACAGTATCAGGGAGCCCTAGTATTTATGGTTCAGAAATTGATCACAAATTTGCTGTGCACATCACAAAAGAGCAAATATATGATGGATAGGATCTTCTAACGGTCTTCTATTACAAATACTACAGGAGTTACGGATGTGAAGTGGGTGTAGATTTCATTACAACGTGATCAGATATCCAATATGCCTCTTCAAGCACACAAGGCTGACCAAACACTTATATAGCTTGTCTTGTAACTTCTGGTGAGAAGCTGAAAAGAGATGTTTAACGGAAATGTCAACCTATCGATCCTTCCTGGGGATAAATTCAACCATAGTGCCTGTGAAAAACACATTCATTAACAAAGTGAAAGTCAAACTTCCACGATGTCGTCCCACCGGAGGGATGCCAGGGAAGCGCCACCTTCAAAAGAGAAGACAGTAACAAATAAGCTCATTGGAAGCATTAGTGAGGGTGTGATGCTTGGATTCCATGCTGAAGAGAGCCACAGTGGTCTGCTTTTGAGAGCTGCAGCCAAAACAATGGCATATCCAGTCCTTGGGTCTGGACATCCAATCCAACCAGCACCAAAGAAGGCAGATAAGTAAAGTTAACAACATAAGGTGAGAGTGATTCCATGATGCACAGTACCCATGGACAGAAAGATGCACTTTGCTACAATTAGTCTTCACAAGGGCTTTCTATGAATTGACTAGCGTGGTTCTCCACAATTGAGATATCAAATCGCTTTACGTTTAAGCATTGAAGCTACCAACAACTCTGTGGGACCTCTGAGACATCTACCCAAAAAAAATGGGCAAGAGAGAGATGGCTGTCAGGGTGAGAACTGGTTTATAACATACCACAATGTTTTGTAATCTCTGCCAGATACTTGTGCCGACATAGATGAAGATGTTCATGATTTGAGGTAACCTTGACACCTAAAAAAACGAGATAGGGAAACTATAAATACTTCACAGAAAATTCTGTTGACAAAGCAGCCAGAAGATGAGTCAAAGCAAAACTGCTTTCATCTATCAAGATTGCCATTTACATAAATAAGTAGGTGAAACAAGTCCCTTGTATGTAAACACCGGTATCTGTCTTAAAACCTACAAAGATAAGTTTCTGGAAAAAAAGACATAAAGAAGTAAACCAGTTCCATGGTGCTTGTTTTAAACAATGGCCTACTATTAGTAATACTATAACCAACTATAATCCCTTGTAATATCAGTAAAAGAACACTCTTATCCATGTACACCTGATCTACTCTAATATGGTCATCTCTACAACAAAAGGCTGATCCAAATACCCCTGTATATCTGCTCTTTTACAATATTTATAGTAGATCTGTAACCACTCTCTGATCTTTAAATACATGAGTTCTTAGCACTATTTGGTGTCAGAGCCATTCCATACCTTTGTCTTCACTGGTATCAGTGCAATGGTCCAGACAAATACTACAGCTCTCACTGGCATTGTCCTTTTCTTCCGCTCTTATCATTAGCATTTCTCTTAATCTATTTGTTTTCAGGTTAATCCTCATGGTTTAGCAGCTACAACATCTGCTGCAGTATGTTCACAAAGGCTGCTAGTGTAGAAGCTCCCATGCTACCTAGCAATGTGCAGCTCTATTGAAACTACATTGTTTGGCAAATACAATTCCCTTCTTTTTTTCTAGCATCCATGGTATTATGCCCATGGTTGATGACGGTGTCCAGAAAATTATCTTGCATGCCCAACTTCTAACATGAAACCTTAAACAAGTGAGCAGAGTGAGCCCGACATTATATTCAAAATCTATCTCTTGCCTATTACCAACATGGGACTATTCTCTAACATGTACTAACACTTCCCTTATAAGTGTCTTGCGCGAAATGCTACGCAAATCTTTATAACTCCGATTACAACACAGAGAGTAAATGTTCACTTCCTCAGACAACAATTCCTTTCGAAGACCCTCCACTTTATAATTTGGAGAAATTACATGTATACCCCTGAAAAGTTTAAATATTACCCGTATACCCCTACCTTTATGGAATTAACCCCAATACCCCTCAAATCTTTATGGTGAATGCATCATGCCCCTGCCGTCTATGGTCCCTCAAAATGGTTAACCACAAGTGAGTCAAGAAGGAGGAAATGACTAACCTACCCCGATGGTTAACCCCAGGAGAGTCAAGAAGAGGAAATGACTAACCTACCCCTTAACCTTGGTTGACTCTCATACCGTTCACCCTGTCTTCCCACCTCACCTCCATGAAATCGGGGAACAACACACTCCCCCCCTCTCTGCACCTGGGGTTCACCCCCTCTCCCCACCTCACCTCCACGGAATTGGGGAACAACAACAGCATCCAGTCCAGTGCCGTCTCTTTGCACTTAGGCCACTTTGATAACAAAATAGGGTAAGACAGATTAGGGTAAGCATGGGTAAGGTATCCGAGGGTTAAGCCTAAACGAGTTTGATAACTTTATCTTACCCGATCTAGAATAAGAAAAAAATAAAATAGATAAAAATTTAAAAATATATAATTAAAAAATCCACAAGATCTTATCCTACCCAACCCCGGGTAGCTTATTCGACCCATTTAGGTAGAATAACCTATCCGCCCTATTTGTTCACTTACCCTACCCTACCCGACCCCGGGTTGCTCATCCTACCCGACTGCGAGAATCAAAGTCGGATAAGCCCGGGTAAGGCGAATAAGCTACCCTACCCGAGTCTTATTCCGTTATCAAAGTGGCTCTAAGCGAACAGTCGCCGATGGCTGGGAGGAAGTACTTCTACCGGGTGAACACGGCCACCTCGCAGGTGGACAACCCCATGGTGTGCATCCACCTGGTGACCGGCCGGATCCACAAATACGCCTAGCTGTTCATCGCACAGGCCTTTTCTCGAGGCTTCACCGACTGCCTCCAGGTCTTCACCCAGGGAGGACCTGGTTGTTCACCATGCAAGGCTTTGCCGGGGAGGACCTGATGACACTGGTGGAGATCAAGGACGTCAGCAAGGTGGTGTGGCTGCACGAGGCAGGTGAGGCCCCAGCACCATCGATTGAGAAGTCAATAGCACATATCCCACTAAACAAACATAAGTAAGGGTAAGAGGAGAGAGGCACCAAGGGGTTGTGACTGGAGGAACTCGCAATCCTAAAAGGAGGAGAAGCCAAAATCGATAGCCCACGGCCAGAGATACACCACGAAGATGCCAACGAGTGTGGCAAGCACAATTACCACCACAGTGGAAGGCCTCCTCCCCAACCACACCACCATCTGGGATTCTGGTTGGATCCACCCAAACCCCAGCCCGCACTCCTCATGGCACAGCCGATTACCTCGTCAGCAAGTTGTTAGCATAGAGATTGCCATTCCCAGAGCTACAAATTTGACTATGCTTCTTTTCACCGTGGGAGGTTGCGGCGGCACGGCTGCAGCCACCGATAGGTTTCACCAAACGTGGGGGCCCTCCACGCTGTCACTGCCCTTGTCATCACCTCCAAAGTCCACCCCAGGCGCCACCACCAAGGAAGAGGGAAAGCAAGAGGATGTTAGTAGCCAGGCACACCCTAGAGGGGGGTGAATAGGTGTGCCTTGAAAATTAATCGCGCAATTATAAATTTAAGTGTATGCGTAGCGGGAGATAAAAGTACAATTAAGCACACCACAAGAACACCAGGATTTTTATACCAATTCGGTCAGCCCTTTTTGGCTTCCCTATATTTAGTCTCCAGCAACACGTCTGGGTGTTCTACTCAACCTTTCAACAAAGGTTACACTTACTGTTTCCTTAGCTCCCCAATAGATCTTCTCAGGTCTCAGCAAACCTTTCTACGAGTTTTCTAAGAGCCAGATACCCAGCCGACTTTTAGGGTGTCAACAAACCACCCTAACTTACAGAAAGCAAGAATCCCTAGAGCATCAAATGCTCCAACACCCTACTGTCATTCAAACATTATCAAGGTTCCACCTACTTGCTCCCAAATGAGCTTAATGGTGGACCGAAAATGTACAATGAAATAAATGAGTTAAACGGATGAACAGACAGACAAACAAATAGAGGAGACAATTTAAATACGATGAAGAACTTTCTCCTCTGGAATGCTTCCTGAGCTCGAGGACTTCAATGATGAAGTTTTTAATGCAGTGAAGTCGCCCTTGGTTTGAATGCAAGTAGAATGCTGGAAGCTTTGATTGCCGAACAGTGTTTGAATGTTGGATCGTTTGTTCTCGTGTTCGTTCGTGTATTTTTCTATTGCCATCCTTCAAGTATTTATAGGGTGAGAATTGTATGTCCGTTAGATACAGCATCCTCCAACAGTCGGATCCCCAGCTTTCAGTACTTAGAGATCTCTATGTCGCCTGCACCGTGAGTTGTCCAGCATAGATCGTTGAGTCTTCGTTCAGTCTATAGCTCGATCACTTTGATCTTTGTCTAGATAATAGGTATGGCAGATCTTCTATGATAGAGATATGTATGTCTGCATATTTTCCTCTTGCGTGTTTTTGTCTCTTTTTCTCTTTGAAATGTATTATTCCTGTAGGTATACTCAACGTCTCTGCCATACAGGTCTTTAAATGGGACGTGAGACAGAGCAGAAATTTGAGATATCATGTGAATAAATAAGTACAAAATATATGTTTTTGCACCTTTTCCTTTTGAAGAAACATCATGCAGTAGAAAAATGATATTTTATACCTCGATAATCTTGCGAATATCTCAACAGATACTGAGCAATAAATACAGACGTGAGATATGTTTATATGCCTAATCGGAGGCATATCTTTAAAGATATGAGACTTTAAATGCGAGCTACAGGGCTTGTCAAACAGTCAATACTGCTTTCCACGTAGGACAACGGCGCTTGTGCATAATAGTGATTTTCTTAAGGTATTTTACGTGCTTGTATAACTAGATGATTGGTTAATATGTGAAGACGTGTTACTTAAATGGTGAGAAATGTAATGTTTGTATTTTTGCCCTTTCATCTAAGATAGGCGCAAGATTGTCTATCGACAAGTGTTCTTATTTCTCACATTTTGTTGTTTTCCTAAGGTAGGCGCAACATCGCCTACTTTGTCTTAGTTTTCGGGTCTTCCACATCTATGTTATCTTTGCTTTCTAGGATAATTCCACCTACTTCAGTTGTGGTAGGCGTCCGCCTTAGTTATACTTTTGAAGTAGCAAGAATATCGCATATCTCTTATGAGAAACTTCTACCTATCTTCTTTACATCTTCTGAGATAGCAAGTATTATTTCGCCTAACTTTCAATACTTATGCGATTGTTCGTCTATAAGTGTTTGTCGTTATGTGCATAGACGATGTAGTACCTAATTTTTTATGTGCTTAGCCAATATTCTCTTTACTTTATCCCAGATATATATATGGAGACATGATTTTCTGATTAAACCTGTAATATGTTAATCGCTGGAATAAATAATCATTTTTGGTCATAAGCAAAAATATTAATTTTGTGGAAAAGACATTTTTCCAACATCTCACCATTTTTGGTTATGACAAAATAATTTGAATCCTCTTGGGAGATTTATCTTTCATTTTACACTCCTTATTTTGATTGACAAATTTTTCAAAGAGTTCAAATGATATGTTAATCATACTCATGCTCGTGCTCGTTTTCCTTCTTTTACCCAGTTTGGTCTCCCCCTAATATGTTCTCCCCTTTAATATGCCCCCCTATATTATCATATTCCTTCCCCTATGTGATTAATATATGTCTCCCCCTTTGTGTCGTGCCAAAAAGGAGGGGATTCCAAAGAACAGACCCCCTGAGTGTTACGTGATTGGCAATCACACAGATTCAGGGAAGAGGAAAAGAAATCTGCAGAAGTTGTGTTTATAATATATCAAAAGAGGATACAAAGTTATCGACGAGGCTTGTTGGGAGGAGTAGAGGAATAGAGTGTTCGACACGTCTTACAAGAAGTAGAAGAAGGGGGATGGCCAATGAAGTGCAAAGCCCGTTGTAATGTATTTGCAGCTGTTTCTCGGATTTCTGCAGCTTCACTACGGTAGGAGGTGATGAACTGTTTTAAGGTATCTTCATTGGTACACAGTTCGTCTAAGGCTTTGAAGCAATTAGGGCCTTTATCATGGATTCTGAATCTAGTGGCTATCAAAAGATAGGTCGTTCGTTGAACTCTTCGGCCCATTGGAATAGATGGGTCATCAATTGGAGCAGAGGCTGTTACATGTTAGATACCGGGTTCCTGTGAAGGCTGATGTATGGCTTCTTCAGACGACTCAGCCTGTTCTTCCAAGATGGCAGCTAACTCCTCGGAGGCTTTGGTTTCTGCATCCTTCTGTGTAAAGAACTCATAAGGGATCGACTGCTTGTTGTCCAGGAGGAGTGCCGTGCAGTATTCTTGATAGCTAGCAAACTCGGAATTTACTTCTTTCTGTACTTCACCTTCAATTTGAACTACGAAGTGATCAAGAAATTTTGGCAGGGACAGTATATCCTGACCTTGCTTGATTCTTTGTTGGTTCATCTTCCTATATGTTGAGCGTCGTTTTGGATAGGCCACAAGGTATTGCTCTTCGGACATTATATGAACCTTCTCCCAGTATTCCATGGCCGTTGACCATGATAGGGTGCCTCTCTCTACCGATTCTTCAATAAATTTCCTAAGGGGTGTCTTCTTCTTTCCCATCTTGATTGTCCTCCAGTGAATCTTGCACCATCATCTGTACAGTTTGCATCCCTCTGGATCTTCAATGAGCACATCGCCAATACTTGGAAGGGATGAAAAACGACTCTTGTCTAGAATAGCTTGAATCCGGACATTATCCAATGCTAGTTGAGTGGTTAGATCAGGCTAGTGCCAGCATCAATTGATTACTCTGTGGCTATTGCTTTCTGAGTGACAGGGAAGTGACTCACTGGCCTTTAAAATCAAGAATCTGGCATAGTTGATTTTTCTAGATGGAGGTAGATTGGAGTTATAGGTTTGAAAATGTCCGAACTCTTCAGCTACCTCCTCCTGAATCTGTTTATTTGATTCGAGCCTTTGTCCTTCTAAGAACTCAGGGAGAGTAACTGGATCATGATTATTCTGAGTTCTTTCTTCATTATATGCATGAAAGGCTCCTGCTAGGTCAGGGTTGAGACCTAGGTACTACTCTGCACTCAGTCTGTTACACTGCTCCTAGAAACTCATAATTTCTTCAGTAGTATTGTGCCCTTCTTGCATACTTTACCTCATAAATTTAAATAA
Source organism: Amorphophallus konjac (assembly GCA_022559845.1). NCBI lineage: Eukaryota > Viridiplantae > Streptophyta > Magnoliopsida > Alismatales > Araceae > Amorphophallus > Amorphophallus konjac. Next base: position 421,949,170 of record CM040121.1, on the reverse strand, counting down.
ACTCAATCCCCTTACTCCCAAGTGTCCCTGTCTATAGATGTGTCTGATCCATTCTTCATATAACTCATTTCCTGTTTCATCTTGCACCAAAACATCTTGAATGTCTGGAAAGGGAGTAAGTTGCCCTCTATGTATAATCTCCCCCAGTCTGGGTAGGTTTAATTGTGGTTTCTCTGATACTAGGGAAATTTTTGAAATATAAGGAATGTCCATAAAAAGATGTGTATATGAAAGTTATGTCTGAGAATTTTACCTGCTACGATTTCTTATGAAAGTTATGCCTGAGAATTTTACCTTCTACGATTTCCCTTGGTGAGAGGCGCTTCCTCTTCTGCAGAAACTGGAGTAGACTCTTTTTCTGCTGCCTCATCGGTCTTCAATTTCTTGGCAGCACCATTATTCCTCTCGATAACTCTTCTTTTTCTGAACAGCCGACAAAGAGGGACACCTTCGTCTGGATCCCTTTGCGGCTCCATAGGCTCAGCAGATTTTGTGACTGTCACTGGAGCTGCTAAGGGTGCCTCTGGTACTGTAGATGGTGCCTCTGGCACTACAGAGGTTGCCTCCGGTGCTGCAGAGGGCATCTGGCCCCTTACGGTCACTGGTTGTAGTGCCGTGGGAATAAGTTCCTCTATATCAAAACTTGAAATTTTGTAAATAGAGAGGAATTTTTCAAAGTTAACTTAGAGTTTCTCGCATCAGCTTAAGGCTTTGTTGTATTAGTGCCATGTCTTGAGGGGGTCTTCCTTCCCTCTTCTGTGGTTCCCAACATGAGCCCTCTAGCTTGGATTGTCGTCGTCTTGCTTATTATCTTCTTTTTCTTTTCTTCTCACCTTTCTTTGATGGCCCTAGGGAAGCCTCAACTAGAGCTTTAGGCATAGGCTTGGATGGCTCAACAGAAGCAAGAATTTGCATCCTCAGTTGATGTGCAATTTCAGTGGCAAGGTGCTAGGAGCTTCTATTTGCTTGATTTCAACAACATCCTACTCTATCCTCCTTATTCTTCTTAACATTTATTCCATAGAAGCCTCTAGCCAGCGCTGGCTTCTTCAATTACTTTCTCAGCTGGTCTGTCCATTTCCTCTTTTGCTCTTTGTTCTATTTGTGCGACAGATTCAGCCGCTCCTTCCTCGACGCCAAGTGACACTTCAGCATCTACTTGGGCCCCGGTTGACTCTAGAACTTTTGTAGCTCTGTCAGATTCCAACTCCTCGATAGCCCTTTCTTCTTCTGCCTGTGAAGGCATAGGCGGGACAGGTTCATCATAAGCAGCTTGTCTATTTTCACCGTCCCCTGATTCCACCTCCCGAGAGAATTCCCTTATTTCTTCAACTCTTTCAGTTTCTCACAACTTCTACTTCTCCTTGTTCAGCTTGAGGTGTTGGGGAGACTAACCATTTGTCCAACAATTTTCCTAATCAAATTTCCTTCATGCAGTATGAATCCTCCCTTGATCAGTGTGGTCACTCCGATGGTGGGGACTTTTGTGCTTTCTTCTCCGACCAAATCGATACCAAAATGCATAAAAAGGAAGGTTAGTGATGCACCGTGGATTAAGTGTTTGGCATCCTTGGCCTTTACTATATTTTTGAATCCTTCCATCATAGTTGCACCAACATTTAGCTTTCCTCCATTTTGGAGAGCGTGGACTATCTGAAGGTCCATGTCACTCGTGATCAAAACTACCACTCCTGGGATAGATAAGTGAGCGACATCACAGTGTAGGACCCTGAGCTGGGCGTCCATGCTGGTGACGGAAAGATGCTCTGACTCATCCCCAGTCAGACCTTTTATCATTTCTTTCATGATACTCTTGTTCAAGATCTTGACGAGCTTGGTCCCATCTCCAAAACGTCCAAAAATCTTATTTATCTTTATTTCTGATATTGTTATCTCTACCCCTTTTACAAGGGTCCTCAGTTCCCTCTTTCCTAGTTTCATGTTCTCGTAGAACTGGTGAACCAGATTGGGATAGGCGTACTCAGAGAAACATAAAGTGGACATCTTACGGCGATAAGCTTATCTTCCACCACTACTCCTGTGCCCGCAAGACCTTGAAGATCTATTCTTCGTCCTAGCACCAATTTCCTGCTTTTGAAGCTTACTCTGGCCTCCTCCAACACGAACTCTAGATTTGCAAGTCCAGCCACAGTCGCCAAAACCATTGTTCTTGACACGTGAGGGATGAAGAGGGTCAAGCGAGGAAGAGCGAGTGTTCAAGAGGGGGAAAGATCGAATCTTCTCCTTCGTCATGTAGACGGGAGAGATGAGGGAAGAATCACTCAAAGGTGTTGCGAGCAGGAAGAGGAAAAGGAATAAATGTTCTTCGAGTGAGGCAGTGGATGTATTTCCCCCTTTTTGGAAAGTATATTTTAATATCCTTCCCGCCTTTTCACATTCTATGATTTGCAATTTAGTTTGGTTTTCGCGTCCGGTGACAGTCTGATGGTTACGATCGTTCATTTTTTGTCCTTGTGCTTCTGGACGCTTTTTCGTCTGATTTACGATAGCTTGGCAGGTGCAGATGATGTGGCATTTGTGACAGTATTTCTTTTGTGTTTTGGCATAGTTTGACCGTCTCTATTTCTTAATACTACGCATTCGAACCAGTTACCATGAAGCAGGTAATTTGTCGTGTTTGGAAGAGAATATTTCAATCAGTATGACATGATAAGGATTTATGAGATCCATTTGAAGTTGAGTTCAATTCCTACACATGCCTAACTCTCTTCTTATGGTAGAGAACCTATCCTTAGCCAAAGGTTTGATAAAGATGTCAACCAATTGATGGTTTGTATCTATAAAACTAAGATCTATGTCTCCCTTAGCTACATGGTCTCTAATGAAATAATGTCTTACTTCTAGATGCTTGGTTCTAGAGTGTTGGAGAAGGTTCTTGATTAGGTTTATGGCACTAGTGTTATCACAATGAATTGGGATTCTATTGAACTCAAATTCATAATCATGTAATTGGTGCTTAATCCAAAGAACTTGAGCACAGCAGCTGCCAGCCTGCCAACTGATATATACTCGGCTTCAGCAATTGGCAGTGCCACGAAACTTTGTTTCCTTGAGGACCATGATACAAAGCAACCCCCAAGGAACTGACAGGTTCCACTCATGCTCTTCCAATTAAGTTTACATCCTGCATAATCTGCATCTAAGTATGCAATTATGTTGAACTCATTTCCACATGGATACCATAATCCAAGGTCAACTGTTCCATTTAAGTATTTAAAAATATGTTTTACTGTAGTTAAATGGGATTCTTTAAGACTTGCCTAATATCTACCACACATGCAAACACTAAATAATATATCAGGTCTGCTAGTAGTTAGGTAAAGAAGAGATCTAATCATACCTCTGTAGAGCTTTTCACACACCTTCTTGCTTGTCTCATCTACATCCATGCTTGTTGATGTTGGCATAGGTGTTGATGCAATTTACTCTCGTTGAGTCCAAACTTCTTTAACATCTTGAGGTATTTGGTATGGTTGATGAAGATTCCTTCATTTCCTTGCTTGATTTGCAATCCAAAGAAAAAGTTGAGCTCTCCCATCATGCTCATTTCAAACACACTCATCATTAGTTTCTCAAATTCATTGCACATAGAGGAGTTAAAAGCACCAAAAATAATATGATCTACATATACTGCGCAATGAGCATACAATCTTTCTTAGTTAGGATAAACAAAGTTGTATCTATTTGTCCTCTAACAAAGTCGTGGTCTAGTAAGAACTGACTCATACCAGGCTCTTGGGTCTTATTTAAGTCTATACAGAGCCGTGGAGAGCTTATAAATGTGGTCAGGAGCGTTAGGGTCTTCGAACCCAGGAGGCTGCTCTACATAGACCTCCTCTTTAATATATCCATTAAGAAAGGCACTCTTAACATCCATCTGGTACAACTTGATGGAATGTGAGGCGGCAAATGCAAGTAGGAGCCTAATGGCTTCTAATCTTGCCACAAGAACTATTCCTCCTTCTTGGGAATAGCCTTGAGCAACTAATCTAACCTTGTTTCTTACTACTGCTCCTGTTTCATTTAACTTATTCTTAAATACCCATTTGGTTCCTATAACGGGGTGATCTGATGGTCTTAGAACCAAAAACCAGACTTCATTCCTCTGAAACTGATTTAGTTCCTCCTGCATGGCCATAACCCAAGATTCATCATGAATAGCATCTTCCACTCTCTTGGGTTCCATGTTCGACAAGAATGGAACATGGGTAAGATGATGATGTAATTAGCTTCGAGCACTTACCTGGGCTTATGGATCACCTATGATGTTTTGAGGTGAATGGCTACTTACATATCTCCATTCTCTTGGTAGTCCAACGTTTAGTTGATCCTCTAGTCTTAGATCCTCGATAGGTAGTTGCTCAACTTCTTCTACTCCATTGGTTGGGTCTTCCTTAGGTTTTTCAGTAAGCATCCCTGCATCATTTCTTGCATCATCATCAATATTAGTGCCCTCTGGCACCAAGTTAGAGGTATTTGTCTCATGAAAAGTTACATGAACACAAATTTCTACAGTTAGATGTTCTCGCTAAAACACCATGTATGCCCGTTGATCAGAGACATATCCCAATAATATGCCTTCATCAGCCTTGACATCAAACTTAGCCAAATCTTCCTTGTTGTTATGGATCATGCATGGACGTCCAAACAGTCTGAAGTAACTGACTTTGGGTTTCTTATGGTAAATAGCTCATAGGGTGTCTTCGTCAATATTAGCCTGATCATGGCTCGGTTGGTCATATAGCATACCGTGTTTACTGCTTCTACCCAGAAGTACTTGGGAGTCTTGATTCATTTAACATGGTCCTTGTCATCTCAATCAATGTTTTGTTCTTCCTTTTTGCTACTCCATTCTGCTAAGCTGTTCTCGCGACTGAGAAAGTATGCCTAATTCAATTTTCTTCATAGAATGACCTGAACTCTTGGTTTTCAAACTCAGTGCCATGATCACTTCTCAGGTTCATGATCTTAACGTTTCTACTTCTTTGAACTTGTTTGTGAAACTTAAAAAACTGCTCAAAAACTTCACTTTTATGGGCCAGGAAGAATGTCCAAGTAAATCTATAGTCATCTACGATGGCATACCTATATACCTTCCCACTCATGCTTGAGGTTTTTACTGGTCCGAAGTGGTCCATATGCAATAATTCCAAGGGTGATGAAATGCTTACTGTGTCCTCCTTAAATGAGGCTCTGGTTTGCTTCCCTTGAGCTCAAGCATGACACTTTTCTAGATGCAGGTAGCCTAATTCTGGTAGACCTACCAATTTGAGCTTTGTCAATTTTTGCAGGACTGAATGACTTGCATGGCCTAATCTTTTGTGCCATAGTTCCACATCTGGACTTGCCTTGGTTACTAGGCACATGTTTGTGCCTCTTACTTCATCCAAATGTACTACATATAGATTATCTTGTCTTTGTGCACATAACTTAACATACTTAGTTTCAACATCCCTGATTCTACATACTTCTTTTGTGAAGGGTACCTCAAGTCTACTGTCACATAGTTCACTTATACTGATGAGGTTAAACTTGAGTCCTTCCACTAGCATGGCTTCTTACATGTGTGTGTGAATCTCCTCTCCAATTGTCCCAATTCCAATGATTCTTCCTGTCGAACTATCTCCGAATGTAACATGTCCTCCTTTAATTTTCTTCATTCTCTTGAATAGGGCATGGTTTCCAATCATATGCCTCGAGCACCCACTATCTAGGTACCATTTAGAGTTCTTGGTGCTCGGGCCTTCCTGCAAGGAAATCAGAGAAGAGATTTAGGAACCAAAATGGCTTTAATCCGTTTGGGTTTCTTAGTGTCCCGAGTATGCAATAGGGTTTGACATACCGGTTTGGTACGTGACGTACCAGTCTAGTACGTGGCGTACCGCACGTACCGGATAGTACCAACTGGAGATCAGTACGGCCGGTGCGTGGTACGCAACCGATACACTACTCATCTTCATTTAAATATTATGTTTTATTTTATGTTAAATGTGTCTTAGAAGGTGATTTGGTTCATAGTGTTTCTTTAAAATGTGAGGTTCCGAGTTCGAAACATGTGGAAGCACCTTTTTCTTGTTTTTTTATTATTCTTTAGAAATTGAAGCCAAAAAAATTATGACAATTCTAAGATTCAAATCCCCAACCTCGTGTTTAAATTACTCTCTTTAACCAACTGAGTTATACATAACTTTTTATTATATTTTACTATAATATATATTTATGAAGTAGTGCTTCCTTCTTGACACACATCGATATAGTATGATACGATCTCATACCGATAAAAGTCTGGTACGACCGGGCTGACAAACCCTCGTATGCAGATGCATGGAATTTAGATTCTTTGTAGTTTTAGGTTGAGAGACTTACCTTGATGTCTTGCTATTCATTTGTTTATACATACCTGCATACATCCTTCCTTTGTTGTAGTTTCTATGTTAAGGTGTCGGTCTTGGTGCAGATTTGGGATAGACAGTATATGATTTATAATGTATGCATGTATTCGATGCATGTTCATGTTTCCCACAATGTATGCATGCAGTAGATTTTACGAATTTAATGGGTGCATGCTCGTCTTATTTTGTGGCTCATCTCAGGAGTATACCCTAGGCCTTGCTTATTGACATAGTTCCTTGAGGTTTAGAGCAATAGGTCTAATGACCTTTGTGAGGTAGTAAGTTTCCCAAGATCCGCAATAAGAAGATTATTTTCCGATGTAAGTTTTGAAATCTATTTTTCTAAAGTATCTTTTTCAAAAATCCATTTTTTATGTTCTTCTTGTAGAGACCTTACGAGTTTACATTTACCCTTATAATTTGCAAAAAAGCTCATGGAATGCTAATAATATCTCATCATAGAATAATTTTTCATCATCACTTAATGCATCATGCGAAGAAGATGAGCTATGGTCAGCCGTGAGACCTAGTTCTCATGGTTCTTCCGTCTCTGAAGTTGAGTTTTCAGATCTGTCAGATTCATCCTCATCGCTCCATGCAGCAGACATAACCTTGACTTTAGGTTTCCTTCTTGCGACTTGGCCAATTTCTTTACTGCTTCTTTATTCTTGGTGTCCTTGACATCTACCCGACACTCAGTTTTAACATGCCCAATCCTTCCACAGTTATAACATCTGAGCCTTCTGGGACCATTCTTCTTCGACGAGGACACTCGTTTTCTATATTTGAGTATTCTTTTAAAACATTTGGATAGCATCGCTAGCTCTTCATCATCGTTGCTAGAGATAGAGTCTGTTTCCTCATCTGAACTTGCCACCTTGACCTTGAGACTGGTCAACTTCTCTTCTTTTGCCTTCAGACACACCATCTTCTTTTTGGATTCTTCTTTATGACTACACAACTTTACTTCATAGTGTTGTTAAGTTTTCGAACAGTTGTGCTAAAGCATATTTGTTGAGATCTTGGGCTTCTTCTATTATTGTGACCTTAGGAGTCCACTCTATGGGTAGTGATCTTAAGATCTTTCTGACAAGATCTCCTTCATTGTAGACTTTTCCAAGGGCTTTGAGATTGTTTACTATCGTTGTGAACCTGACTTCCATCTCCTTGATAGATTCGCCTTTCTCCATCCTGAACATCTCATATTTTGTTACCAGCAGGTTTAACTTTGTCTCTTTTACCTGGGATGTTCCCTCATGAGCTGCTTCCAGCTTTTCTCAGATCTCCTTGGCATTGGCACATGTGAATACCCTATCTAACTCTTCTGGGCTTCATGCACAGAACATCATATTTAGAGCTCTCGCATTCAATGAGATCAAATCAAACTCTGGCTGCCCCATTGTTTCTTTGGTCTGATTATTATATAGTCCCGTCTTTTATTACTTGCCACAACTTGTAGTCTACCCCCTTTACATAGTTGGTCATCATGATCGGTCATCATGATCGTCCAATAGGGGTAGTTCTGCCCGTGAATAATGGAAGCATATTGGTGGAGAATCCTTCCTGGAATATGCTGTTACTTGAGCTTGCCATCAGCTACTTTCAAGATCGTGCTCCTAGGTGTTGTACCTGTAAAATAGAGAGACCTACGCTCTGATACCACTTATTAGTAGATGGGCACACCCTAGAGGAAGGTGAATAGGTGTCTTGAAAATTAATCACGCAATTATAAATTTATGTGTATGTGTAGCGGGAGATAAAAATACAATTAAGCACACCACAAGAACACCAAGATTTTTATATTGATTCGGTCAGCCCTTCTTGGCTTCCCTACGCCCAGTACCCAACAACACGCCTGAGTGTTCTACTCAACCTTTCAACAAAGGTTACACTTGTTATTTCCTTAGGGCCAACTCCCCAGCTAATCTTCTCAGGTCTCAGCAAACCATTCTACTAGTTTTCCAAGAACCAAATACCCAGTCGACTTTTAAAGTGTCAGTAGACCAAACTTGCTTACAGAGAGACAAGGATCCCTAAAACATCAAATGCTCCAACACCTTACTGCCACTCAAACAGAATCAAGGTTTCACCTACTTGCTCCCAAATGAGCTTAATGGTGGACCGGAAATGCACAATGAAATAAATGAGTTAAACGGACGAACAGACAAACAAACAGACAGAGGAGATAATTTAAATACGACGAAGAACTTTCTCATCTGAAATGCTTCCTAAGCTCGAGGACTTCAATGATGAAACTTTTACTGCGGTGAAGTCCCCCTTGGCTTAAATGCGAGGATGCAGAATGTTGGAAGCTTTGATTGTCGAACAGTGCTTGAATGTTTGATCGTTTGTTCTCGTGTTCATTCGTGTATTTTTCTATTGCCATCCTTCAAGTATTTATAGGGTCACAATTTTATGTTCGTTTGATATAGCATCCTCCAACAATCGAATCCCGAGCTTTCAATACTTAGAGATACGTTGTCGTCAGCACCCTGAGTTGTCCAGCATGGATCGTTGGGTCTTCGTTCAGTCTATAACTCGATCACTTTGGTCCTTGTCTAGGTAGTAGGTAGGGCAAATCTTCTATGGTAGAGATATGTTTGTCGACACATTTTCCTCTTCCGTACTTATGTGCCTTTTCCTCTTCGAAACTTATTCTTGTAGGTAACTCAAAACATCTCTGCCATGTAGGTCTTTAAATGTGACATGAGATAAAGCAGATACTTGAGATACCATGTGAATAAATAAGTACAAAATATATGCTTTTGCGCCTTTTTCTTTTGAAGAGACATCATGCAGCAGAAAAATGATGTTTTATGTCTCAGTAATCTTGCGAATATCTCAACGGATACTGAGCAATAAATGCAAACGTGAGACATGCATATACGCCTGATTGGAGGCATATCTTTAAAGATATGAGACTTTAAATGCGAGCTACAAGACTAGTCAAACAGTCAATATTGCTTTCCACGTAGGACAACGGCCCTTGTGCACAATAGTGATTTTCTTCAGGTTTCTTACGTGCCTATATAACGAGATGATTGATCAATATGTGAAGACATGTATTACTTAAATGGTGAGAAATGTAAAGTAGATATTTTTGCCCTTTCATCTAAGATAGGCGCAAGATCGTCTATCCACAAGTGTTCTTGTAACACCCCAGTCAATTAATATTAAAGTATAAAATATATACTGAAATGAAAAATAAGGGAAGAGAAATATATGGAATTATGTTGTGAATTAAGTCATAGATTTACTTAAAATATTGAACTTGATAAAAAAATCGTGTGAATAAATAAAAATAAACAAAAGGAAATAAAATAAATTAGCAAAATAAGAATGAATAATTTATTTAAGACCCGTCTAAAAGTCAGGCCGACCTATTGAAAATGTTAAAATAATTATATTCCTAATTAACTTATCATCTAATAACCAATGATCTCCCTTAGATAAATGACACTATAATAATTAATTATTTTGAAAGTGGCCAAACTATATAAATAAGGAATAATTATTTTGCTACAATGACCATTTAATATTTTGAGGTACAATCATTTTCCCAGGGCGATTCAAATTTAACATAATAAATTAGATTAATCGAATTCCACCCTTAGGCGAAATTTCGAACAATTTATAAAAATATGAAAAATTTATATTCTTGTAGAGGACGGAATACTCAACAAACTTGTTAACTAAACCAATCCCAAAAGAAAATTTAATTAAGCCCGAATCAAAGGTTTTTAAGTAAAACTCGAAGTTTTGGTAGAACGACCTTAATTCTCCAAATTCGAGCCCAATTCGAGCTCTCATGGGCTCAATCCGGACCCAATCGATAGGCCCAGGTAGGAGGTCCATTTCCCCTCTGTTTCCCCGCATAAACCCTAACCCTAGCCGCCGGATTTTCGAAGATAAACTCGTTGAATTCGTCAACTGCGAATATCGCGCGGAGGACTCTTCCCGTCGATTCCCAAGCCCACACACGACTCTTCCTTCGACCCTAGCCCTAAATCGATGCCCAACACTCCCAAAACCCCATTTTGGCCGTAGCAGCCGCCGGTGTGCGCGATCGAGAGCGTGGGGCGGCGGGGAAAGCGTGGGTTCGCGCTAGGGTTTCACGGCGTCTTCTTCCTTTCAATCCATTTAAGGTAGATTTCTCTCAAGCTAAACGCTAATTAACATATATCATCGCATGCGCCGTTTAGTTCTCTTTCTTTTGATACCGAATAGCCCAATTTTCATGTAGTATGGCGATCACAATCGCATTTTTACTCGAGGTGTGTCGAAGTTTACATTGTCTATACTTCAGGTCCGTTTAAGGTAGGATCTTTGTAGGCTAAATTCTAATTGATTGCATCCATCTTATGCGAATTTTTGTCCTCTTTCTATTGATAGTAAAATGCCCAATTTTTATGTTGTATACCGGTAGATATGTCGAGTTTTCCCGAAGTCTGTCATGGCTCGCCGGAGGTCGGGCTCGGGTCCAAGACGCGGCTCACCAGAGACCGCAGCTTGGAGACGGCGGTCGCGCGACCAACCGCCTCTGCCGACGTGCTTTTATTTATTTTTTTTGGTCAAGTGAACAGAAGCGTTCGCTGACAGACCGCTACCATCTGGTAGCGGTCCTTTCTTGACCGTGTTTTGCCTCTGTGTACAGGTAAATCGATGTTGATTTTGTGCATTTTCTATTGATTATCCAGCATGATTCTAATGCTAGAAACACATGTAATAGTTAGGGTTATGAAAGAACGTTAAAAGATCTAAGTTTATTCACATCTTGCCCTTTTGTTTATCATTATCTCTCATGATTGATCTTGCCAACAAGTAGAGAAAATGTATCTTGATCTGCCCTTAACCTTGATAAATCGTGCATTCTATCACTGTATTGATTAAAATTGCTAGGCTTGCTTGAGGGTCACGCCACTCCGGTGGTATTGGCTCACCGTTTCACTCCCGTTTTTCGCGTTTTCTAAACTTCAATCTTGTGATAGTTGGGACTCTCCGCCGGATATTCCTTCCGTCGAACTAGGACCGCTATCACGAGACCTCCGTAAGTCTCCGCGAGCCTGGGATTCCCACTAGGACGTCGAGCAGGTTGTACCCTGAAAACCTGAACCCAACGACTCGACCGGAGTTTTCGTTTTGGGCAACCCGAGTGGATGATTGTTCTGCCTTGTCTCGACCTTAACGCGGCTCTGATAGAACCGCTACTATCGAGTAGCGATCATGAGACAACCGCATTATGTTCCCTGACCTGGCCGGTGTGCCAATTTGTCTTGTCAACTGAGCCTTGTTTCCAGTCGACTCAACCCTATTTTAAGTCGACCTATGTCACCTCAATTGATCAGGGTTATGTAGCCTGAGCTCTGTTTCAGCCCAGCCATGACCCAGGTCGACTGAGGACCTTGATTAAGTCGATTGAGCTTCCTCTTTTACTCAGCCTGGTAGCGGTTCCTTTTGGACCGTCTCTATGTAGTAGCGGTCTGGTCCTGACCGCATCTTCCTCCAGTGTTCCTAAAATTTTGATTTTTCGTGATTTTTGCATGTTAACCCACTATAGCCCTTCAGGCTATAATATCTCAGGATTATGACCTTATTAGGTCCATCTTCACTTTAAAGTCATTTTCGTTGAATGACTCTCCTTCGATTAATGAGCCTCCTAAAGAAATCCATATTCCTACGCATCTTATCTTGGCTACATGAGCTTGACCTTGGAACTCTTGGCTATTAAATATTGTGGATGTCTAGATTTCGTGGGATCTTGGATCCAACCCTCAATCCCAACGCACCATAAGGGCCCGGTCTGGTCCTGAGGAGAGCGCCCGAAAAGTTCAAGTGCCCATGGGAGTTATAATGACATGGGGAGGCATTGCCCCGAAGTACTTACTAGTGTGTGAATCTACGACATTCCACATTCTCGTGAAACTTTGATATACATGCGTGAATTACGTAAAAATACTTGCTTGACGTGACGTGACTTGACTCGTTCATGGCCAATTTGCTAAATGACATTCACTTGTGCTGGGTCAATTGCAATTTCACTTAATACTAGTTCATTTTGCCTTACTTGAATTTCTATACATGATCCTTTCCATGCAAATCTCTACAATTCCTGATGATTATGATTCTGTATGTCGTCGTTCCTTGGTTTTACTTGTTTTATATTGTTCATACATAGAGTTCTTTTCATGCTATTAAGTTGTTAATAATTTAAATTATGCCCGGTGATAGAGTGTAAATCCTACTGAGCTTTTCGCTCACTCCCTACTTTAATATTTTTCAAGTAATTCGGTGATCGACGCGTATGAAATTGGGAACGGGCCAGTGTGATCAAGTGAACCTGGAGCTTAGAGACCTGAGTCTTCTTTTCTTTATTTGATTGAGTCGAGTTAGTGTAGTGAGTCGTGTTCATTTTCCTTTTTTTTTCTTTGTTTTCTTTCATTGAGTCTATTATTGTAAATCGAATCAAATTTGTAATTTAAATTCATGATATCAATAAAATTATATGTTTGTTAGTTATGGCCTCCTTGTATCATTGGTGTTATTTTTATGTGTCGATTTTGCTGCTCTGATTGACATGACTGCTTCGCTGCCATGCATAGTTGTCAAGGCGACAAGGCGACCCAAGGCCTTCACGGGGTCCCTAAATGCTTAGGCGACAAGGTGTCCGCTTAGGCGTCGCCTAGACGACATTTTGGCCACTAATTAAAAAATCATGGGCCTAGGTGGAGGGGTGGACACGGTGTCCACTTGGTTTTGAATGGTGAGGGTTGGTTGAGTGGTGGTCATCATGGAGGGGATTGGGTCGATTAGGGTCTTGGATTGACCGGGTGGGGATGATGGAGTTGAAGTGCTCCTTGGACTTTGGTGATTTGAGTAGGAGGGAGAGAGTTGGAGAGTGTAGGGTTTTCTAAGCTCGGTCTTCATCTCATCCCAAGTGCTAATTGGAGCCTCCCTACGGATCTTTCTCAAACCTTCCACAACTAACCAATGAGTTTTAGCTTGTTTGGAGAGGTGTGCCTTGGCTAGCCTCATTCTCCTTTCTTCGTTCAAGGGGAAACTTTTAAAGAATTGGTCGAGAGAAATCTCCCAATCTAGGTAAAGACTTGGGCTATTGGATCCATCAAGGGGGGGGGTTTTAATTTTCAAGTGTTCTAAAAATATGGTTTCTAGATTTCCCCAAAGGTCACTCTCATTTACTCTTGGTGCACGGCTATTTCCTTCAAGTCGGTCGAGTGGAGACATGATATCTTCAAGCCGATTAAGGACATTAGGTAGGGCTTCTATGATAGAGGTGTTGCTACCCACTTTGTTGGTAATAGAACTTCCATGAGGATTTGGGCTTCTTGGGAAAGTTGATGGGGATGGATATGACGGGTATGAGGCGGCCATTCTAGTGGACATGGGAGATGCAACTGAGGACTCTAAATGCATAAAAATGGCCTAGGACCAACTTGATAGAGACAAGTTGTGAACTTGCTCTGATACCACTTGATGTGACACAACCTCGGACTTAGTCAAACAAGCACACCTAAGCATCCAAATGGGCCTTAATGGGCCACCGCTCTCTTCGTTGCACTCTAATCCCGGGGTGACTATGTGATACCAAGGGTGATTTATGGGAATGGACCCTTGCTGGTAGAGGGCCAGCAAGGCCAAGAATTGATTCCCCAAGGTTGGTTGCCCAATTCGATTGGGGCCGACAAAGTGCACTCGGGCACCGGGTCACACTAACCCACGGCGATCACTCTAAGTCATGGACTTGAGGATCGGGCGCTCCTCACGAATTCAGCGGTGCATGAATCAAATATTGAGAGAGCTACACTAGGTGAGCAAGGAAGAGACACTTACTCGACCGGTTTGAAGAAACCGGTCCCGGTCGGAGACGAGGGCGAGCGGGGAGGCGGTGGTTCCCCACACGCCGCGGCGGTGTCGCTTGACCTGCCAAACCACTTACAAAACTACTCCTCTCGCAGGAGGGGGGATCTTGGGGTAGGGGTTAATATGATACATTCAAACACTACCACCACGCAGGGTGGGGCCTTCAGCCGGCCAAGCGGGGAGGGGTTGGTGGACCGAAACGAAGAGAAATGAGAACTAGGGAAGTTGCAGCTTCAATCTGGAATTCTGGATAGGGGGTCGCTGTGATGGCTATGCCGGGCTTGTCCGGACTCCAAATTGATCGAAACCAGCTCCTGAAGCTTCCTGACTGGAAGAGGTGGACTCCAGAATTTTTGGGGAAGCTCAGACGGTCGGAGGTGGCTGCACCAGCAACAGGAAGTAGCCTCCTCTGTCTGGCCGCAGGTACTGTCTGGACTGTAACAGCAAGTTGCAGAAGTGACTGAGCGCCCTCCCGAGCTCCGATCAGCACGAAACCAGCGGCATCATCTTCGTGGTCGAGGTAGCTTTCAGCAGGAGGTGACGGAGATGCATTCAGAGGTCGAGGATGGCCGGGGCACCCAGAAGAGTGGGTACTGGTAGGAGTAGACAGCAGAAAACAGAACTAGATAGATCGGGGGAGAAAATTCGTAACTTCTTCCTCCGGTGGCCGAACGGGGTTCTGTTTCTTGATCTTGAAAGATGACCGGTAGAGGAAGAACTTTGATGAAGGGGCTTCAGCCTGAATCCACTGGGGTTTGTCGTGGCAGAAGGATCTTCCACGCTCTGGTCCAGGATGAAGACCTCTCTGCGCACTGTTGGGAGAATGGCTCTATCTGGCAGCTCCGAGCTCCGATCGTGTTGATTCCACCTCGCCTGCGAAGTAGACGGGAAGGCCTTTCCAGAAAGGTAGGCCACGCCTTCTGAAGAACTAGGATGAATCCGTGGTTGACGCTGCAACAAGGGCTGTTCTGCAGATCTGCACAGCTCCAACCTACTAGAAGAAATGAGAGGGAGATATGGCTTCTTTGGTGGAGGGAAATGGTAGGAATGACCTAAGGGAGAGTGGGGGCTCTTGTGGGGTGGAGAAGGGAGCTAATGGTGATGGGGAATGAGGTGGAGAATGGCTGGAAGCAAGTGCTAGCAGGTGGAGGAGGAAGAGCTACGAATTTGGGGAAGGGAGGGTGAGAGGAGAAGGTGAGGGGGCACAAGTGAGTGGAGGGAAGGGTGGATTTCAAATTCAAAAGGTCTTGGAAGGTGGGTGATTATGTTGGGAAGTGGAGTGCTTGCATTGGAATGGGGTAGATTTGGTTGGAAGGTGGAGGAAGGTGTTGGAATGGGGAGACTTCTACCTAGGAACTAGGGAGTGGAGTAATGGAGGCCATGGGGAAGTGGAGGGCATTAAAGGAGGTGGTTGGAGGTTGGAAGTGGATGGGAGGAGGGAGGAGAGAGAAGGAAATTCGGATTTGGGGTTGGAGGAGAGAGAAAGAGGGGTGAAATAGAGAGATTAAGAGGGGAATGGGTGGGGAATCTCTCCCCTAGAGTCTCTCACCCAAAAACTAGAGGAATCACTCCAATTTGAACTCAAATGGCAAGTTTAACTCAAAAGGATGTAATCATTCATTAACTTCAAATGAGGGGAGTGGGGTCCTATATATAGGCAACCCACTCTTTACAATAAGTCCCTGACAAAATAAACAACTACAAATAACCAAGGGGGTTGGGAGTGCTAATGGGCCTAGTCCAACGAATGGGGCCCAATAGCTTACATTAGACATCATGATGATACCAAACATAGGAAAATAAGTGCTAGACTTAGGGAAATGACTCAAATAAAATGGAAATACATCAAAATGACTCAAAGGAAAACTACAAAATGGATAAGGGGCCTTAATAGAGTGAGGCCCAAACTCAACTAGCTCCCGAGTGTGAAGAAGTGGACCCGAGCCAAAGGGAGTCGTGGGTGATGCCTCCATCAGTTCAAGTGCCCATGGGAGTTTTAATGACATGGGGAGGCATTGCCCCGAAGTACTTGCTAGTGTGTGAATCTACGACATTCCACGTTCTCGTGAAACTTTGATATACATGCGTGAATTATGTAAAAATACTTGCTTGACGTGACGTGACTTGACTCGTTCATGGCCAATTTGCTAAATGACATTCACTTGTGCTGGGTCAATTGCAATTTCACTTAATACTAGTTCATTTTGCCTTACTTGAATTTCTATACATGATCCTTTCCATGCAAATCTCTACAATTCCTGATGATTATGATTCTGTATGTCGTCGTTCCTTGGTTTTACTTGTTTTATATTGTTCATACATAGAGTTCTTTTCATGCTATTAAGTTGTTAATAATTTAAATTCTGCCTGGTGATAGAGTGTAAATCCTACTGAGCTTTTCGCTCACTCCCTACTTTAATATTTTTCAAGTAATTCGGTGATCGACGCGTATGAAATTGGGAACGGGCCAGTGTGATCAAGTGAACCTGGAGCTTAGAGACCTGAGTCTTCTTTTCTTTATTTGATTGAGTCGAGTTAGTGTAGTGAGTCGTGTTCATTTTCCTTTTTTTTTCTTTGTTTTCTTTCATTGAGTCTATTATTGTAAATCGAATCAAATTTGTAATTTAAATTCATGATATCAATAAAATTATATTTTTGTTAGTTATGGCCTCCTTGTATCATTGGTGTTATTTTTATGTGTCGATTTTGCTGCTCTGATTGACATGACTGTTTCGCTGCCATGCATAGTTGTCAAGGCGACAAGGCGACCCAAGGCCTTCACGGGGTCCCTAAATGCTTAGGCGACAAGGTGTCCGCTTAGGCGTCGCCTAGACGACATTTTGGCCACTAATTAAAAAATCTAAAATATATATCCTCTAATATATAAATCAAGAATAAAAAATGTAAAAAATATAAAAAAATAAATTACATGAATAAATTGCTGTAATTAAATTATGTGACAATTATAGAAAACTAAATTGTATCAAAAAATTACAAAAATTTCAGAAGAAAATGCAAAAGATACAAAAGTAAATGTAAAAAATTCAGAAAAATTATAAAAGAATATAATAACATCAAGAAAATTATAAAAACATCAAGTAAATGTAAAAGAGTTAAACGTACATAATCGAATTGGATCCGGTTCGGACGGGTCACGGTTGACCCGCCTTGGCGCCTAGGCGCCCGCCTTGGCGCCTAGGCGCCCGCCTTTTCTAGTGTCAACAAGGCGTTGCACCGCCTAGCCCTTTCAAGAGCGCCTGGGCGCCTAAGCGACGCCTAGGCGACGCCTTGACAACTATGCTGCCACGTTCCGAGCATGCCTTCCGCTGATATTGGTTCGGGGCATGACAGAAGTGGTATCAGAGCCTAGGTTGTTTAAGTCCTAGGTTCTTGTCCATAAGTATAGGTTACCCTGAGTAATAGGTCGTATAATCCGTGTCATCCCTTCGTGTCACCTGGTGAGATTGGGTAGTGTCTCGGGTTAAGTAATAAAACATGTACAAGACTACGGTAGTGCGACGCGTAAGGGTAATAAGATTATTAACCTTATAATTATTTTGCAGGAATCTAAGCCTCTTTTGAAATGAAAACGAGAGGGTCTCTGAGTAAGTGCCGAGCTTGTCGTAAAGAATTTCGAAGTAATAAGAAGAGAAGAAATAACTTGTCACAAATGAAGTGTTTCTATTGTCATAAATTGGGTCATCAGGCCGAGGAGTGCTGGCGAAAGCATGGAGCATGTCTTCGATGCGGTAGTAAGGACCATGAGATGGCTGGTTGCCCTAAGTTAACCCCCGCGAGATAAACTTAAGGGTGGATCGGAACTGGTATTGAGGGACTCCCAACCTGTCATCGAAGGAGTAGTTATAGGAGGTACCGTATTCCTCAACCTTAACCACAATTAGTTCCTTCCATTCCGCTAGATTTATGATTAACATGTTATTTTAAAAAATTAATAGATGAAAACAATCTTAGTTACTTTATTTGAAAAGAAAAAAAATGATCGGTAAATTTGGGGATCAAATTCCTTAAAATGGGGAGGGTGTAACACCCCAGTCAATTAATATTAAAGTATAAAATATATACTAAAATGAAAACTAAGGGAAGAAAAATATATGGATTTATGTTGTGAATTAAGTCATAGATTTGCTTAAAATATTGAACTTGATAAAAAAAAAATCATGTGAATGAATAAAAATGAACAAAAGGAAATAAAATAAATTAGCAAAATAAAGAATTAATAATTTATTTAAGACCCTTCTAAAAGATAGGCCGACCTATTGAAAATGTTAAAATAATTATATTCCTAATTAACTTATCATCTAATAACCAATGATCTCCCTTAGATAAATGACACTATAATAATTAATTATTTTGAAAGTGGCCAAACTATATAAATAAGAAGGAATAATTATTTTGCTACAATGACCATTTAATATTTTGAAATACAATCATTTTCCCAAGGCGATTCAAATTTAACATAATAAATTAGATTAATCGAATTCCACCCTTAGGCGAAATTTCGAACAATTTATAAAAATATGAAAATTTATATTCTTGTAGAGGACGGAATGCTTAACAAACTTGTTAACTAAACCGATCCCAAAAGAAAATTTAATTAAGCCCGAATCAAAGGTTTTTAAGTAAAACTCGAAATTTTGGTAGAACGACCTTAATTCTCCAAATTCGAGCCCAATTCGAGCTCTCATGGGCTCAATCCGGACCCAATCGATAGGCCCAGGTAGGAGGTCCATTTCCTTCTCTGTTTCCCCGCATAAACCCTAACCCTAGCCGCCGGATTTTCGAAGATAAACTCGTTGAATTCGTCAACTGCGAATATCGTGCGGAGGACTCTTCCCGTCGATTCCCAAGCCCACACACGACTCTTCCTTCGACCCTAGCCCTAAATCGATGCCCAACACTCCCAAAACCCCATTTTGGCCGTAGCAGCCGCCGGTGTGCACGATCGAGAGCGTGGGGCGGCGGGGAAAGTGTGGGTTCGCGCTAGGGTTTCGCGGCGTTTTCTTCCTTTCAATCCGTTTAAGGTAGGTTTCTCTCAAGCTAAACGCTAATTAACATATATCATCGCATGCGTCGTTTAGTTCTCTTTCTTTTGATACCGAATAGCCCAATTTTCATGTAGTATGGCGATCACAATCGCATTTTTACTCGAGGTGTGTCGAAGTTTACATTGTCTATACTTCAGGTCCGTTTAAGGTAGGATCCTTGTAGGCTAAATTCTAATTGATTGCATCCATCTTATGCGGATTTTTGTCCTCTTTCTATTGATAGTAAAATGCCCAATTTTTATGTTGTATACCGGTAGATATGTCGAGTTTTCCCAAAGTCTGTCATGGCCCGCCGAAGGTCGGACTCGAGTCCAAGACGCGGCTCACCAGAGACCACGGCTTGGAGACGGCGGTCGCGCGACCAACCGCCTCTGCCGGCGTGCTTTTATTTATTTTTTTTGGTCAAGTGAATAGAAGCAGTCGTTGACCGACCGCTACCATCTGGTAGCAGTTTGCCTGTGTACAGGTAAATCGATGTTGATTTTGTGCATTTTCTGTTGATTATCCAGCATGATTCTAATCCTAGAAACACATGTAATAGTTAGAGCTATGAAAGAACGTTAAAAGATATAAGTTTATTCACATCTTGCCCTTTTGTTTATCATTATCTCTCACGATTGATCTTGCCAACAAGTAGAGAAAATGTATCTTGATCTGCCCTTAACCTTGATAAATCGTGCATTCTATCACTGTATTGATTAAAATTGTTGGGCTTGCTTGAGGGCCATGCCACTCCGGTGGTATTGGCTCACCGTTTCACTCCCGTTTTCCGCGTTTTCTACACTTCAATCTTGTGATAGTTGGGACTCTCCGCCGGATATTCCTTCCGTCGAACTAGGACCGCTATCACGAGGCCTCCGTAAGTCTCCGCGAGCCTGAGATTCCCACTAGGACGCCGAGCAGGTTGTACCCTGAAAGCCTGAACCCAACGACTCGACCGGAGTTTTCGTTTTGGGCAACCCGAGTGGATGATTGTTCTGCCTTGTCTCGACCTTAACGCGGCTCTGATAGAACCGCTACTATCGAGTAGCGGTCATGAGACAACCGCATTATGTTCCCTGACCTGGCCGGTGTGCCAGTTTGTCTTGTCAACTGAGCCTTGTTTCCAGTCGACTCAACCCTATTTTAAGTCGACCTATGTCACCTCAATTGATCAGGGTTATGTAGACTGACCTCTGTTTCAGCCCAGCCATGACCCAGGTCGACTACGGACCTTGATTAAGTCGACTGAGCTTCCTCTTTTACTCAGCCTGGTAGCGGTTCCTTTTGGACCGTCTCTATGTAGTAGCGGTCTGGTCCTGACCGCATCTTCCTCCAGTGTTCCTAAAATTTTGATTTTTCGTGATTTTTGCATGTTAACCCACTATAGCCCTTCAGGCTATAATATATCAGGATTATGACCTTATTAGGTCCATCTTCACTTTAAAGTCATTTTCGTTGAATGACTCTCCTTCGATTAATGAGCCTCCTAAAGAAATCCATATTCCTACGCATCTTATCTTGGCTACATGAGCTTGACCTTGGAACTCTTGGCTATTAAATATTGTGGATGTCTAGATTTCGTGGGATCTTGGATCCAACCCTCAATGCCAACGCACCATGAGGGCCCGGTCTGGTCCTGAGGAGAGCGCCCGAAAAGTTCAAGTGCCCATGAGAGTTTTAATGAGATGGGGAGGCATTGCCCCGAAGTACTTGCTAGCGTGAGTCTACGACATTCCACATTCTCGTGAAACTTTGATATACATGCGTGAGTTTCGTAAAGTACTTGCTTGACGTGACGTGACTTTGACTTGACTCGTTCAATGGCCAATTTGCTAAATGACGTTCACTTGTGCTGGGTCAATTGCAATTTCACTTGATACTAGTTCACTTTGCCTTACTTAAATTTCTATACATGATCCTTTCCATGCAAATCTCTACAATTCCTGTTGATTATGATTCTGCATGTTGTCGTTCCTTGGTTTTACTTGTTTTATATCGTTCATACATAGAGTTCTTTTCATGCTATTAAGTTGTTAATAACTTAAATTTTGCCTGGTGAGAGTGTAAATCCTACTGAGCTTCTCGCTCACTCCCTACTTTGACATTTTTCAGATAATTCGGTGATCGACGCGTATGAAATTGAGAACGGGCCAGTGTGATCAAGTGAACCTGGAACTTAGAGACCTGAGTCTTCTTTTCTTTATTTGCTTGAGTCGAGTTAGTGTAGTGAGTCGTGTTCATTTTCCTTTTTTCTTCTTTGTTTTCATTGAGTCTATTATTGTAAATCGAATCAAATTTGTAATTTAAATTCATGATATCAATAAAATTATATTTTTGCTAGTTATGGCCTCCTTGTATCATTGGTGTTATTTTTATGTGTCGATTTTGCTGCTCTGATTGACATGACTGTTTCGCTGCCACGTTCCGAGCATGCCTTCCGCTGCTATTGGTTCGGGACGTGATAGTTCTTATTTCTCACATTTTGTCATTTTCCTAAGGTAGGCGTAACATCGCCTATTTTTGTCTTAGTTTTCGCACCTTCTGCGCCTATGTTATCTTTCCTTTCTAGGATAATTCCACCAACTTCAGTTGTGGTACACTTCTGCCTATCTTAGTTGTACTTCTAAAGTAGCAGGAATATCGACTATCTCTTATGAGAAGCTTTCGCCTATCTTCTTTACAACTTCTGAGATAGCAGGTGTTATTCCGCGTAACTTTCGATACTTAGGCAATTGTTCGTCTATAAGTGTTTGTCGTTATGTGCATAGACGATGTACTACCTAATTTTTTATGTGCTTAGCCAATATTCTCTTCATTTTATCCCAGATATGTATGGAGACCTAATTTTCTAATTAAACCTATAATATGTTAATCACTGCCAAAATATTAATTTTGTGGAAAAGGCATTTTTCCAATAGAGGGATTCCGCACACACACTCTCTCTCTCTACACTTCCAATAAGATGGAGGGTAAAGATTCAATCTCCCATGAGCAAGTTACCACAGTTAGGCATATAACTCACGGGATGTAATCTTAGGGGCATGGCATCTCGAGTTAAGAGATTTGAGGGTTATCTGGGTAAATTTCATTAAGGTAGGGGTGTAGAGCAATATTTAAAGTTTTCAAGGGTATGTAAATAATTTTCCCCTTATAATTTTGCATGTAGTCCTATAACTATGATTTGTGGGGTTAGGACATGGTTGTTGAGTGTGGACATGGACATGCATGTCAAATATGGCAAAATTTTATAAATAAGATTCAAGGCCAAGGGAAGTATATGAACGTGGACATATTCACATGAAGTTGTACAATTATGAGGTAAATTGTGATATATCGAAACTTATCTCAAATGTCAAAGAAAGAACATTAATCAAATTACTAAACTCAACATTCAAACAAGTATCTTAACAATTTCTCATTCATTTAAAAATCATACGGGTGTTGTATAGTGTCATGTGTCCAACATGGCTCTTTAATGCAAATAAAAGTACTAACCAAATCAGTCCAACAGACACAGGAGAAGTTCAAAGATTTACATAAAGAAGAATGCAATAAATGTATACACAACAATAAAAGATGTCTGCCATATCTCTTAACATTTTTAGCATACACACCCAACACCAAGCACAAGACTGTTACCAGAGGAGAATGCTTTAGAGGTAAGATGTATGTGAAACTAAAGACTCAAAGTGCCAAAACATGTATCCAAATCAATGTGTAAACTACTTACCTGATTCTGGTTTCAGTCATGTCCCCTGAATCCTAGGAGTACAAAGACCAGTTGACCATCATAAAAATCTAGCACTCAAGTTAACGGACTGCGAATGAAGATGGTTATGTGGATATTACCGTGGAATACAAAATCAGATCAGGCACCCAATTTGGATATGCCCAATATCGATCTGGATCAGATCAGCCGATCCAATGGAACTCAGCCGATCTACTAAAAAATGAATTCACATAGATAAAAAGGGGTTTAAAATTAATAAAAATATATATCTATAACTTAAAAAGTAGTTGCTCAAATATAACATTATGTAAAGACATTTTTATAAAGTTTCTCTCTTTTAATGAAAACTCTAATGAGCCAAGATTGACCGATTCATTTATGAATCGGCCAATCCACATGTAATCCGACCGATTTTGATCCGATTCAGGTGATTAGGACTATGAAGTCCAATCTTGCTTTATTTTTATAATTTTTCTAATTGGGATCAGTCTTGCGGGAGCAGAATCAGATGGGCCCCTGTGATCCCGACGTGAATCAGCTGATGCTGACCTGATTGGCTCATTCTACATTCCATGGATGTTAGTGCCATAACTGATGACAGAAACAGAAATTAAAGAGGAGCTTCCATTGATAGGCAGAATGTTTTAAATTGTAACAAGTCAATTCTCCAAGAAATACATGGTGGAGATGGTAATGATTGGGATTATGATAATTCTGCATGGACAGAACCAGGGGTTAGCCCCTCTAAATGACTACATACA
The DNA here is from genome assembly GCA_022559845.1 of Amorphophallus konjac. Classification (NCBI taxonomy): domain Eukaryota; kingdom Viridiplantae; phylum Streptophyta; class Magnoliopsida; order Alismatales; family Araceae; genus Amorphophallus; species Amorphophallus konjac. Next base: position 421,925,340 of record CM040121.1, on the reverse strand, counting down.
TTTTGCATTATTATATTGCACTGGCACCCTAAAGCCTCATGAATTCAAGTTTGAGCCGCTGACAATTTAAGAAATTAATCACAAGAAAAAGAATATCCCTGGAATCTTTTGTATTGTTTTACTTTGAGCTTCAAAACTTTTAATAAAAAATACTTCCCATTTAGCACTGCCATATTTTATGCCCCACCCAACAAAAATGGTTTTATCCTTAAAAATGATGACGGTAAACAAGAAAAATGAATCTTATAAACAAATGCCATCATCAAATCGTCATGCTCTACTCCAACTGAATTACCTCATGCCCACTGAAAGCATGCAGAGGTACATTGTGAATGGGCTGTGTTGGCCATCTAGCACATTGGACCTAGCCAGTTTGGCTTGAATTTGACAGAATATTGGGTCAACAACCAAGCTTAGGGTGCAGTTCATGACCTCCTCAACCAACAGAACAAATCCAGATAGATAATCTTGGCCCTACTACCCTGAAAACTATGCCAAAGAAAAAATAGTTGATGTTACAAATGGTGACATAGCTCAGTTGGGAGAGTCATCGATCAGCTCAGTAGTGGGGGTCATTGATCTTCTCATGATGTCTTGCGTTGGAACCCAACTACATGCCCTTAAGGTGCACTTTTTTCTCCTCCAAAATGTCAAAAATAAGCCACTTGGGCCCTCAATGAGCGTCACTGGAAATTTATGGTCTGGAGTTCGGCTGAGTTTATTCAAGCCCTTTGAGGACCCATATAGGAGCTGGATCTAGGAGCGTCAATAGGCTGGGTTCAGCTGGGCAGGATGAAGGCCAGCCAGAGCCCATATTCTAGAAGCTGTCCAAGGCCAGCCCAAGTCCAATATTACTTGGGCTTTCAGGCTTGTGCTCAGGCCTATTTATTTCTTTTGTAACCTTCCATTTAGATTATTTAGATCATTTAACCAATGGTCACATTTGATTTATATGAGCATGTGAAACAAATTGACATTGGTCTTCTCTATTTTTCATTCATACATGAGCAAATATTCATCTTTGATGTATATTACTGTGTAAGTATATCGACATTGATGTTATCTGTGTTTCCAAAAATATACATGAAGTCACTTTTGACACGTATTATTGTATCAAATAATGCAAATATATTAACCTACCTATATAACTATAGGTATATATTTTATAATTTAAATTTTATTGGGACTTTCAGGTTTGAGATCAACTTTGTTCAATCCCAAACCATTCAAAAAACATGGGCTCCAATTTTTCTTTTTCCCCCAAAATCCAACCCAAAAATGAATGGACTCAGTATAATATCTGGGCCTGCCAACAAGAGTCAGGCTACACTGGAACAACAGGTTTCAGATACCCATTGACTGCTCCCTTGGGTCGAGCTTTTAAGCCCAGGTGAATCTCGGGCTTATGCTGGAAAAAACCAGCATGACATATTAGCAAGTGGCCACCATACAACAGAATATGATGCAGAAGATGACATTCCCGTGGATTAATGAATACTGTAAAACAGTAGAACCTATTTACCAAACTATCAAAGATTGCATCCATCCATAGCTACACTAGGGACACAAATCAAAACGCATCCAATGCACAAAAGTCATGGTTCACCTGTCACTACATATTGAGCACATTCCAACTAACATGCTTCCTTCTAATTTCTCACAAGAATGCACATATATCTTCCCATAGAAGTGGACGATAAAATTTGACCATGAGCACCACATTCTTCTGTTTGCTGGGACATCATTGAAAATACCTTGACTAAGCACTAATGCCTATAGGTCTGTTTATGTTCATCCCAAGGAAGGAAGAATCGGATCAGATCGTCCAGGATCGGCCAATCCGATCGGTTTTAGGCCCAACTGACTCAACCCCGATCCCTCGATCCCGATTCTCATAGGGAGATGGTGGGAACGAGTGGATCGGACAGAGGATGGGATCGAATCGGCTGATCCCCATGCAGGATCGGCCAATGTGGTACGATCCCAGGACCCATGTGACCCAGCCGTAAAAAAGGAAAAAAAAAAGAGAGAGAGAAACAGAACAAGAATCAAAGAAAAAGAAACCGCAGCAGAAGAATCATCGAAGAAAAGAAGCAGCAGAAGAATCATCGAAGAAAGGCAAACAGACTCAACTGTGGCTGCCGCTGATATCACCACTCCTGCTGCCACCGTCACCACTCCTGCTGCCACTGCTGTTGGGAATTTGTATACAAACCCTTCCTCATTAATATAAAAACATTTTAACCTTTTCTATTTAAAACAGGAGAATTGTTGGATCGGCTACGGATTTGGCCTGGATCGTCCACCAGCCGATCCAGATCGGATTTGGGCCGGGCAATCCAAGCCCGATCCCTGATTCTTCTCACCTTGGCTCATCCTCAGATGTATACAAAGCATGAAATCCATGGATGCCAGCAACTGTCTTATCCCTTTTAACCATTGTAACAATAATGTGCCTACCAAATGCCCCTTTTAAAATAAGGTATATCTTCACCGAACATCTTCAAATGACCAAGCTTTATACTGTAGCATCATCACTCCAACTCAGGGCTCTTTCCATCCATATGCTCCCATCACCAATTTATTGCCGTGCCTCATACTTGTTAAATCTCAATCCACCCCACCCCACCTGCCAAAGGCACTTCCCACGAGCAACATTTGCATATCTTATTTTCCCCTTATCAATAGTCAATACAGCTTTTCCTTGGAATGCTTCAGTTAAATTTTTCCGCTCAAACATTAGATGACCATCATTGCTAAAATGGCCTTGCTAGACCATCCCAAATTTATAAAAGAAGCCCTCACTGACATTATTATACCATTAACACCCTCAGCATGGTGTGCAGCCAATTCCTCATATTCAGGACCCTTATATATGATCAGAAAAGAAAATAGAAGACTGGCAAGTATTGAAACAAGTACAAAGAATTCCTTCCTCCATTATAAAGACAGTAAGATTTTCAATCTGACGGCAAAATATGGCAATTCCTTTCCTTAATCTCTTAAGTGATCTTCAATCTGATGGCTTTCCCAAACTTACTCCGCTTTTTCAATCAAAGTTGATGCCTGTCGGCATAGTTGTTAAGGCGACCGCTTAGGCGCCGCTTAAGCGGCACCTAGGGGGGGAAGGCGTTTTCCCAAGGGAAAGGCGCATGTTCACCTTGTTGAGCCGCCAAAGAGCAAGCCCAGGCCTCGCCTGAGCGGCCTGAGCGGCCCAAACCGCCTAGGCGCGACGCTTGGTTCGGTCGGGTGATCGAAACCCGTTAACGGATCCGGAGCCCGATTTTTCTTTTCGGGGATCCCCCCTTTAAGTTGCCTGTTAAGTTGCCTGTGTACCCCCCCCCCCCGAGCCCGATCCCCATTCCGCTTCACCGGTTCACCCCTTCGATTCTCCTTCCCCCCCACTTCCGACGTTAGGGTTTGAAGTGGTACCCCTCCTCTGCCGTCCTCCGACACCATCGCCGCCGTCAGTCACCGTCCTCCGACGCCATCGGTCACCCTCCGTCGTCGGTCACCGTCCTCCGACGTCATCGTCACCGTCTTGCGCCGTCAGAGAATCAACATCTGCCGCAGCCCTCGGCTGTTACTGTGCCACATCCACCGTCGTCGGACCGTCATCTCTGCTGCCGACGTCCACGGTCCACCATCTTTGATTCTCTGATATGTCCCTCTCTCTCTCTCACTCTCTTTCTCTCTCTGTCTAGGTGTCTCCCCCACAGACCAGTCCCCCCACTCCCTATTCAACCTCTCCGAGTCTATCTTTCCACTCTCTCTCTCTCGCTCTCTGACTCTCTCTCTGAGCCCCAACAGAGGGACCTTCCCCTCTCTCCCATATGGTCCCCACTCTCTCTCTGTCTCCCATATGGTCCCCACTCCCGGACTCCCCACTCTCTCCTCGTCGGTTTCACACACCGACCCAACCTTGAGCAAGCCCCCCCTTCTGTCTCTCTATGTCTCCACTCTCCTACAGACCATTGTCCCCACTCCCCTGAGCCTGTCTCCCGACTTCGAGCCCCAGACTCCTCTCTCTCTCTCTCTCTCTGTGTCCGAGAATCCGAGCCCCAACAAAGGGTCCCCCTCCACTTTCAATTTTTTTCACTTTAAAAAAAACAGAGGCCCCTACTCAGTCCTCTCGACCTCCCTGTCTCCCCCCCTCTCTCTCTTCGAGACTCCGATTCCCAATAGAGGGCCCCCCTCCACTTTCAAATTTTTTTCACTCTAAAAACAACAGAGGGGCCCCAATAGTCACAAAATAGTATCCCCCGCCTCTGCTCTCTCTCTCTCACACACAGTCAATAGTCACACAATAATATGTAGGCTATAGCTAAGTTCTGTATGCTTTGTTTGTTTTTTTTTTTGCAGTGGTCATCATGGAAGAGTCTGGTTCAACACCAGGTACGGAAGTGAAGAAGGCCAAATCTAATGATCTTGGGTGGAAGTACGCATATTGGCCAGATGAGCATGATAAAAACAAAATAAAATGTGAGTTGTGTGGTTTGATAACAAATGGAGGAATCAAAAGACAAAAGGAGCATTTAATAGGAGGGTTTAGTGATGTGAAGAAATGCCCAAAAACTACAAAGGAGATTGCTGATGAGATGCTGAGTTGGCTAAACAAAAATAAGAAAAGAAAGATGCCATGTTGTGAGAGTACAACTGTAGATGATGATTCTTCTGAGGATGAGATAGTTGGAAAATCAAAGGACTCCACTGTGTCAGTGCCAATGTCAAGTTTAAGTAAAAAGGTTGTCAAAGGTTCATTGGATGTTTTTGCAAGAATGAGTGATGAAGATTTTGTAGATGCAAGGAGTGGGAAAAGAGTGCAAAGCACGTTGGAGTGTAGAATGAAAAAAGAAGAAAAAAAGATTGTAGAGAAAGCTATAGCTACGTGGTTTTATGAAGGTGGAGTGCCTTTTAATGTGGCCAAATTAAAAAGTTTGTTTGAACTTGCAGCGAGATTTGGACCAGGATTTAAGCCACCTAGTTACCATAAGTTGAGAGTGCCTCTCCTCAAAGAAATGGTAGAGGAAACAAAAAGTTTGCATGTTGAATATATGCAACATTGGAAGACTTATGGGTGCACTATCATGTGTGATGGGTGGACAGACAAAAAGCAAAGAAAGTTAATCAATTTCTTGATAAATTATCCTGAAGGCACTTTATGGAATCGTTTAATGTTTCTCATCAGAGAGAAGATGCAGGATTGTTGTATGAATTGTTGGATAGGATGGTTGAAAGGGTTGGAGAGGGGAATATTGTGCAAGTTGTGACAGACAATGCATCTTATAACATTGCAGCAGGTAGAATGTTGATGGAGAAAAGGAAAAAAATATTTTGGATGCCTTGTGTTGCTCATTGTCTTGATCTCATGCTAGAAGACATTGGCAAATTGAAAGCTTATGCAGGCACCATCTCAAAAGTAAAAAAGTTGACTGCATATATATACACTCGTTTGCTTGACCACATGAGGAAGGAGACAAAAGGAAGATAACTTGTAAGGTTTGGAGTGACAAGATTTGCCACAGCCTTTCTCACGTTGGAAAGGTTACATGATGATGCCATAAAGAAAACTTTGCGAAGATTGTTCACTTCAGATTCATGGCATAATAGTGTATAAGCAAAGACAAATAAGGGGAAAAAATGTTTCTTCAATTATTTTTCAAGTGAAGTTTTGACATGCCATTGAAGAGATATTGAAAGCATCTCAACCCATTTTGCAAGTTTTGAGGTTGGTTGATGCAGGTGAGAAACCTGCAATGGGATACATTTATGCTGCAATGGAACATGCAAAGAAGCAAATAATTGAGAACTTTGGTTCTAAGAAAACTAAGTATCAACCGATGTTGAAAATTGTAGACCGACGTTGGAAGGATCACATGAATCGTCCTCTACATGAAGCAGGATTTTTCTTGAACCCTAAATTATATTATGAAGCCCGTATGAGGGATGGTCCTGCTGCAGTTACAAAATTCTCAAATTCTTTCTTAGCATGTGTTGAAAGGATGGAGCCAAATACTGATATACAAGACAAGATCAATGATCATATGGTATTATATATGAATGGAAGAGGTGCATTTGGAACCTCAATGTCAATCAGAGCTCGTGATAGAAGATTGCCAAGTGAGTAATTTGATTAAATTTTTATTTTGTGTATTGTTATTTCATGAGGAAGTGTAATTTTAATTATATTTTTCTTCTTAAATATTACTCTAGCTGATTGGTGGATGCAATATGGAGATACACCAGAACTCATGAACATTGCTTTGAGGATTTTAGGATTGACTTGCAGTTCTTCTGGTTGTGAACGTAATTGGAGAATATTTGAATTTGTAAGTAGTCTTTTAAAATAAATTTGTAAGACGTCTATTTGTGTTAAAGTCATTAATCTTATCTTTGTGTTTTTCCATATTCATACAAAAAAAGGAATAGATTAAAGCATAAAAGACTTAATGATTTAGTCTATGTTCAATACAATCGGCGCCTTCGTGAAAGATTCTTAGAAAGGAAGAAACATCCAGAGAGATATGATCCAATGTGCTTAAGAGAGTTAAATTGGGGAAGTTAGTGGATGACTAAAGATGGCGATGATGTAGTTCATGAAGGAGATGACCTTATATGAGAAATGGTGGATATAACAATAGGCACATCAGAACAAAGGACTAGAAGAGACACTCTCAAGAGGAAGCACTTCACATTCTATGGAAGAGGGTGATGATGAACAAGATGAATGGGAGAATGAGGAAGAAAAGACAGATGATGATGATGCACCATGGGAGTCAAATGATGAAGATGAGGATCATGAAGCTTCAAATGAGAGAGCACTTGAGAATGCAATATTTGGTTTTAAATTTTAGATGTTTTTTATTTTTTTGTTGGATATTGTATGACTTTTATGTCTACTATTGTCTATGGTACTTCCTTAATTCCTCGTTTGTTTGTTTTATTATATGCTTGTCCATGTTGTGATAATTGGTGATGTTTGTTTCTTTTAGTATATGCATTATATTACTTGTATGCTATTTTAAACATGATTTGCAGATTTTTGGAAGAAATTGGCAAATATCAAGTTAGTATTTGACTATTTTCTTCATTCTAAAAGTCTAATTTTTGTTGTTAATTTTATCTCAAAATTCATTTTGATATTTTATTGCAATGTCATTTCTATTAGTTTTTATTTTTGTCCATACTATTGTTGTTATCTATATTTATAATGATCATGATTAACTTTTATATAGAAAATTACATATATATTAATGATCACATTTGTTTATGAACTTGACGCCTAAGCACCGCTTAGGCGGGCGCCTAAGCACTTAGGCACTCAAAGGACCCCAAGCTCGCCTTGGTCGCCTTGTCGACTTGACAACTATGCCTGTCGGTGAAAGGTGGCAACACAATAGAAATCAAAATCTACAATATGAAATGACATTAGAAAGGGTAGATTCTAAATGAGTCACCACAGCTATGATTTTATCCCCTTTTAAGATTAAAAGCATTGTTGCTTAGGCATTATATTACAAACCAGATCATCCAATAGCCTCACTAACTGTACCTCATATATCCAAAAACTGCTAGATCAAATATACCTCATAAATGCACGCCAGAGAACAAGCTGCCCAAATGGCAACTTCAATTTTCCTCAACAAAAAGTCATTCAGTCATTAGTTTTTGATATGGTTTCTTCATTAACAGACTACCAAAAAGGAGGTATAGCATGACAAAAGCTTTACAAGACAGTTCCTTCTATTTATATAGCTTGTTAGAAAAGGAAAGGGCTTGGATAATTTTGTGTTGAATGAAGATACCTAAGTAGTTGGATTTGGGAAGCATTTTTACCACGCTCTGTTGTCATGAGTCATAAAGTGAACTGATATCAACTACCACACTGAAAAAATAAAAATAGATACAGACTTGAGATCATACCTAAATTGCACATGCAGCATTCCCTAAGGGCAGGCCAGCAACTATCTAACACTATCAAGTTAAACATTCAACACCAAGTCCATACACTAAAGTTTCTTGTGATGAGAGAATATGCAACTGACAGCACGGAATTCTAAGAGTCTATGCCAACAGACAGATAAAATCAATTTATTCGAATCCTAGGTTACTTTTTTCCCAAAAACATGTGGCTGGTACTGGTTTGCTGGATCAGATTGACTAGGCCTGATATGGCTGTATTGTACTGCACCAGGGCCAACCCGAGCGCAGATATAGGGTGCAACTCAGCTGAGACAGCCTCCATAAAATGTCCTCCATTGTGCAACTCAGCCAAGTCAGTCTGAATCGGATCATATTGTACAGTACAGAGTACAGACTGAGTCGATCTGACCTGCCGATCCGATAAACCCTGGCTGGCAAAAAAATTGTAAAAATATATGAGTGAAAGCTCCCCAAAAAGACCATATACAAATGATAGGTACACACGAAGGTGTCACATAGGTCAACAGCGCCACCCTAGCCCCAAAAAAGGGACAAAAAGAAGAATCCCCACTCTCCAAATTATGAAAGGACTTGGCCCATTCCTAAACTCTATCACAAACGAAAGACAATCCATTCTAGAATCCTGGCCTCTTTCTTGAAGATTCTACCATTTCCTTCTGTCAATAGAGCCCAAAGGGTGGCATGCAAGATCAGCCACCACACAACACGGTCCAAATCCCCACTCTCCAAATTACAAAAGGACTTGGCCCATTCTCAAATAATGTCACAAAAGAAAGACACAATCCTTTCCGGAATCCTGGCCTGTTTCTTGAAGATTCTATCATTTCGTCCTGTCAAAAGAGCCCAAAGGGTGGCAAGCAGGATCAGCTACCACACAACACAGTCCAAATCCCCACTCTCCAAGTTACAAAAGGACTTGGCCCAATTCCACAGTCCCCTTTAAGCTTTGAGCTCCAATTCGATGCTAGCGAAAGCCCTTCACCTGACGAATGGAGGCAAGCAGGCATGGATCATGTGCAGAAGGCTCCCTGTACCTCAAGCACATAGGAGCAGCCAACAAACAAGTGATCTAAGGACTCCTTGCCACACAAAGAGCAATGCAATGTTGATGTCCTGTGAAAAATGGCCAAGTCTATCAGAGGTAGGCAGCCATCCATGCAATATTCCCCCAATTAGGATCTTCACCTTGAGAGGACTCTTTGGTCTCCAATCTTGAGAGGCCAAAGGATGTAAGGTACCTCCAAATGCAATAAGGTTGTAAGCTGACCTAACTGAAAATTTGGATTCTAGGTCGCCCTCGCACTGCATGTACTGAGGCAACGGGTTAATAACCCAAAAACTTTTCATCTTTGTAACTCAAAGGACAGATCATAAGTATGGATGGCCATTGTACTAAATTTTCCTTCATAGATCAATTCCCAGGTCTAGAAGAACAACAATAATGTGTTGAAGTGAAACTACCTGCAAGAATTACATGTCAGTATAAAACAATCCATCTATACTATACAAAGGATATAAGAGAATATTTCCTCTCGATCCCATCTGTCAAGAGGGAATACTCACCATTAGATGTATGTTTTATAGCACAAACAATTGTATGTTGGATAAAATTTCATTTACATAATCAATATTCTTTACTTCCAACTTTATCTTTAATATATGATTTCACATATGCTTCCCCCATTTGGATCACAGTAAGACCCAATTAGCCAACATTCAATTCTAATAAACTATATACATATTTTCAATTTTAAAACTCACAGGGTAACCTTAAAACTATAACTTTACTACCAAAAAACTCTTGTCTATAATTCTTTCCTTGTATTTGCGTCGACACTTTAATCAGCACCTACTAAATAAGGATGGCAGTTAATTAAATCACAAGGAAGAAAGCACAATATAGAAACTTCTGGCCTTCTAAAAATGACTGACAAGAAGCATTCATCCAACACATCCAACTCAACTACATTGGACACCCTTGCATTTAAGATCGACAAGAACTGCCTACATAAGAACAAATTTTTATATAGCATAGCAATTAAGGCGCCGCCTACTTTCACCTTACGTAAAAGATAAAAAGAACAAGAAAAGTAAGTAAAAGGCCAAGAAAAGGAACAACTTGATACACAGATCAAGATCCTTTAATGCATTGGAAACATTGCATGCTCAGAATACATTGTTACCGGCAACAAATTGTAAGCTAGGGTTTGGGGGTGAGGGTGGAGCTGATCTGAATTAACAGAATTTAACATGCCGCTTCCTCCCTGTGCCATTACCTCTTCCTTTGTCACCATTTAATCACACACATCGTCGTCATCCTCGTCTTCGTCCTCGTCGTCCCCGTCCAGATCGTTTACAAGATAGGCCCCCGGCGGGGGAGGGCCCCGGCGCCGCGTCCTCGAAGGGAGTATGTTGGACAGGTCCACCTCGGTGAGCGGATCATCCGAAAAGTCGCTCTCGTAGTCTCCCTCCTCGACAACGACGTCATCGTCACTATCATCGTTGTCACTGTCGTCGCTGTCATCGTCCCCGTCCTCCTCCTCCTCGTCTTCCTGCACCATCATCTTCCCCTTCCCCTTGTCCACCGCCGTTACGACGCCCTTCCCCTTGTCTACGGCGGCCTTCCCGTTGGAACTGACGCCGTCATCCTTCAAATTTTCCTCCTCACCTACCTCCTTCTGGGGATCGGCCTGCGCTCCGACTCTCGCCTCTTCGGTTGGAGGCGGATCTGGGGATCTGTCCTCCGGCTTCTGCTTCTTCGTCTGGATTACTGCCGCCTCGTCCGCCGCAAACTCGACGCCGGGCTTTCTCTTATTAGAGAGCTGCTGCGGGATCTGCTGGTCGTCTACGGTTTCCTCCCCCTTCGCGTCGGCCATGGCGGAGGGAGGGAGAGATAGCTAGGGTTTTGGCTCTGGTAGGGGGTTTGGGGGAGCGCGCCAGGGCCGGGGGGGTGGGGGGGGGGAGGAGGTGGAGGGGAGATGGAACCGGAAGGAGAGGGTTTGCCGACCCGTATCAGTCATTACGGTACGATAAGTTATGTACAGAGATGAAATATACACTCTAACATATATATTATAATTAAAATTATTTATATAATTTATTAATTTAGTTGGTTATGAGATGTATTGTTTAAGACTTTAAGTAAGGTCATGATTCGAATTTTATCAGTTTTATATTTTTTATAAAAATTTTAGTGTAAAAAAAACGCACAAAACGTGCTGCACATTTTGAACCCGAATCTACACTTAAAATTGAAACGATTTCAATTAACTTATCTATTAAATAATATTAATTTAAAATAAAATATTTAATATATAAAATAATATAAATAATATATTGATTGCGTATCACACACCGGTCGTATCGATCATCTACTGATACGATTCGATACGTGCGATACGAAACGTACCATACTGATTTATCAAATCTTGACCGAAATTAAATGGGTGAGACATATTTTTTCGAGTTTTGACTTTTTAGCCCCTACAATTTGTCTAAATTAAGACAGCACCCCTCTAATCTATCTATTTTACTAAAAACTCACCAAATCTTCAAACCATAGAGTTCTCATAGACTTCATTGCGAAGTTCATCTAACTCATTTAGTTGAAGGGCTCTATGGGAGTTAGCCTGGGCTAAATCAAGATTGAATTGTTTGATTGCCCAATAGGTCCTATGTTCCAATTCGACTGACAAATGACAGGGCTTTCCAAAAACGAGCCTATAAGGGGACATGCCAATGAGAGTTTTGTAGGCGGTATGATAGTCTCATAAAGCATCATCTAATCGTTCCGACCAATCTTTCCTATCGGGCCTGACAGACTTTTGTAAAATATTCTTAATCTCCCTATTAGAAATCTCAACCTGACCACTAGTCTGGGGATGGTAGGGAGTAGTAATCTTATGTGTGATCCCATACTTCCTAAGCAAAGCTTGGAATTGAGAATGGATGAAATGTGAATCCCCATCACTAACGATAGCTCTGAGACACCCAAATCGAGAGAAAATGTTCTTAGGAACAAATTTCATGATAATTTTGTGATCATTAGTTTTGGTGACTATAGCTTCTACCCGCTTAGACACATAATCCACTGCCACCAAAATATACTCATGACCAAAAGATGGTGGAAATAGTCTCATGAAGTCAATTCCTCATACATCGAAGATTTCAACAACCAGGATAGGGTTTAAAGGTATCGTGTCTCTACGTGACATGTTCCCTACAGCATGACAATGCACACAGAATTTGTAGAATTCGAATGCATCTTTAGAATAATGTGGGCATGGCCAGTAGAACCCACTATGCAATATCTTGGCAGCCGTTTTCTTACCTGAGAAATGCCCCCCACAATCTAAGGTGTGGCAAAATGTTAGAATACTATGTTACTCACTCTCAGGGACACACCTCCTAATGATTTGATGTGGTCCTAAATGAAATAGCTCAGGGTCTTCCTAAAAGAAGTACTTGAGCTTAGCAAAGAAGCGGTCTTTTTCCTGTTTAGACCAATCTTCAAGAATTTTTCCCATAGCTAAGTAATTGATAATGTGAGCATACCATGGGGGTGAAATGTGAGATACACTAAGGAGGTGCTCATCTGGAAATGAATCCTGTAAGAGTGTGGTGTCTGATGTTATAATCAGGGATAAGTGGTCTGCAACAACATTTTCACTTCCTTTTTTATCCCGAATTTCCAAATCAAATTCATGTAGCAACAGGATTCATCTAATCAACCTTGGTTTGGCATCTTTTTTAGATAGCAGGTGTCTAAGGGCTGAATGGTCAGAAAACATAATGACTTTGGCAACTAACATGTAGGACCGAAACTTTTCAAAGGCGAAGACAACAGCAAGTAACTGTTTTTCTATTATGATGTACCTAAGTTGGGCATCAATGAGTCTGCGGCTCGCATAGTAAATCACCACAGGCTTTTTGTTCACTCTTTGCCCCAAAACAGCACCTAAAGCATAATCCGAGGCATCACACATAATTTCAAAAGGCAATGACCAATTAGAAGTTTGCAGGATCGGGGCATTGGTCAACGTCATTTTCAATTATTCAATCACCTCTAAACATGATTGGTCAGGGTGAAATGGGACTTCCTTAGCTAGTAGATTAGTGAGGGGTCTAGCAACTTTGGAGAAATTTTGAATAAACCGGCGATAGAAGCCGGCATGACCCAGAAATGATCGGATTTATTTTTCTGAGGTGGGTGGTGGTAGTTTGGCAATGAGCTCAACCTTAGCTTTATCCACCTCAATCCCTCTTATCGACACTATATGTCCCAGAACAATGCCCTCTTTAACCATGAAATGTCTCTTTTCCCAACTGAGGACAAGGTTAGTGTCTATGCATCGCTTCGTTACTTTGGCTAAGTGATATAGGTAGGAATCAAATGTCCCCAAAAATGGAGAAATCATCTATGAAAACCTCTAAAAAGTTGCCAACCATGTCAGAAAAAATTGCTAACATGGATCTTTGAAATGTGGCAGGCACATTATATAGTCCAAACGACATTCTTCAAAAGGCAAAGGTTCCATAGGGACATGTGAATGTGATTTTTTCTTGATCCTCTGGGTATATAGCCACTTGATTGTACCCAGAGAACCTATCTAGAAAATAAAAAATTTTCCGCCCTACTAATTTCTCCAAAATTTGATCAATGAATGGGAGTGAAAAATAGTCATTCTTTGTCATGGAGTTAAGCTTCCTATAATCAATGTAGACCATCCATCCCGTGGTCAACATAATAGGTATCAACTCTCCTTGATCATTGGCAATCACAGTCAGTCCTGATTTCTTCGGGACTATTTGGGTTGGACTGACCCATCGACTTTCAGAAATTGGGTAGATGATCCCGGCATCCAACTACTTGACCACCTCGTTTTTAACCACCTCCTTCATGTGTGGGTTTAATCGCATCTGCATTTGTCTGCTTGATTTTACATTTTCCTCCATGTAAATGTGGTGCTGACAAATGGATGGACTAATCCCTTTAAGATCAGCAATAGACCAACCTATAGCCCCCTCGTGAGATTTTAAGACCTCAACTAGTTTCTCCTCATGGTTAGGTTCAAGGTCACTTGCTTTGATGACAGGTAAGGTTTGGTCTGGACCTAGGAAAGCATACTTAAGGGAGTCCGGCAATGGTTTCAAGTCAACCTGTGGAGGGGATTGCAAAGATGGCAGAGCTGGTTCAGATCTAAGCTGGGACAAGGGTTCAACTGGGGGCCACGTCCTAAGTGAAGTTGACAAGACGTCAACTTCTTATCTCATGCTAGTCCTACTGTCCCCTTCTATCTCCAATAACTCCTCAATAGTGTCAATAGCATAACAGTCTCCTTTTTGATCGTGGAATTTGGACACCTTGAAAATATTGATGCTGACTTTTTGGTCCCTAAAAGATATGTCCATAATTTCTAAAGCACAGTCTATATTAGTCTTAGCCGTGGCTAAAAATGGTCTACCCAAAATGATAGGAGTATGTTTGATTTCTTGGGGAGAGACCATGTCCAATATGAGAAAGTCGGCAGGGAAGTAGCACTCATTCACTTTAACAATGACATCCTCATGTTGGCACTCAAAATATAATCCTTCGGCGACCAAGCCGCAAAGACGAACGATACGGCCCACTGAAGCACAGAAGCCGATGAAGAGCAACTTATCAAAGATTCCTCAAGCTGACGGAGCCCCAAGTCACCTCGAAATGAGCACCGGGGACTTTACCTCAGGAGAGTCGGAATGAACCTGCGACCAACCGGCAGCGCGACCAAGCCTGCCCAATGATCCGGCATCGACCTCGTCATGCCGCTACCCTACATCCGTCGCCCGACCAAGGACGACGGTCTACCCAATGACTCTCCTAAGGAGGAAGAACGCCCTCGGCCGTCCACAACAAGGGACCGAAGGTTCTGTCAGCAGAAGGCCCCGTTCACCCGACACGGGTTCTGCTTCTCGCCATAGTGGGCCCGTTAGTGGCCGATTGATCGCCATTCAAGGCGGAATTATCCCGGATGCAATACCATCCCACAAGGAAGCTTTGAGCACGAGTCTGTCTCGACCAAAAGCACCAATCACAGTGCCGAAGGCCGTGCCAGCAGGATACCCGTGTGCTCAGGCCAGACACACGCGAAGTTATGATTAAGGCCATTCGTCATATCAAAGAGCTTCGTCAACGCCCCGTCAAGGTTTTCCAAGGGCCAGGGCGGGAGGAACAGTCAACGGGAGCTTCCGGAACCATCCCCGGACCCATCGGCTAACCCGCGCCGAGCAAACAAGTTAAAACGGCGCGTTAAGAGGCGTTGGCATCCCTTAATACGGCGCCGTTAAATTCAGCGCGCCAACTCCGAAATGGGTCGTGTTCCCGGCGCCGTCAAATCCGGCGCGCCCCTTCCTGGGGCGCCAGATTAACCACTGCAACATATACCCCGCCTTCGAAACAATAAAAAGAAGGAGAACAGATATAGAGAGGAATCAGATCAAAAAAAAGAGAAGAAGGGAAGAAGAGAGTGGAGGAGAGCCAACAGGGAGAGGGAGTTATGCTCGTCAGAGAGAATAGCCTTGGGGAAGAAGTAGGGTTCCCACGGAGGTTCTCGCCGCCGCCTTCCTCGTCTGCTCGTCCGGATACCTCCGGAGTCGTAGAAGAGAAGCTTGGGGTCTGATACCCTGTTCTAGAGAAGGAGTCTAGGTGGGCCTCCGTGGTTTCTCCCTCCGGTCGACTCCCCTTTCCTCTTTGTTTTCCTTTCTCCTGGTATAATGTAAGTGAAGGGGGGGGGGACGGGCGATGAGATGAGCCTGACCTTCCCCCCCTCACCTGGATTGTTGTTCTCTTTCTCGTTACCTGTAGCGTCCTTCTTCTGTGAATGTAAACGGCGGCCGAGCCACAACGCCGGCGCCGGAATATGTATATACATCGTATATCTGCCTGAATCGTTCATCGAATGAATGGAATATATTGGTGCCCGATGCTGTATCTACCTTTCATGTTGGTTTCTTTTCCGATGTACATTAAATGTTTTCCCGGTGGGTATAGTTTCCGGATCCCTTTTCCCCTGTGCTGGACATGCCCCTGGGCTATACGAATCTTCTTCCCCCCCTCCCCGGGGCTTTCTCTCTCGATTCTAATATAGTGGTCGGGCTCCACACCATGTGTGCTACGGGTGCTGTGATCGGAGACGCACCTGTGTGCGTATCTCCGTTCATCTCCGCCTAGATGGCAGACCCTTCACCGTCCCTCTGTGCTTTCCCTCATAGGCCAGGGGGGGGGGGAGATCGCTTCTGTCGTTCCTTTTCGTCCTGGAATGAGTCCCTGTCGGTTTTCCCGAACATGATGGGTATATATATATGTCCCGTCCCCAAGTCTCTACGCTAATCATATAGCCTGCCGGTGTTAATTTATTTAGTCTGCGGGCTCTGCTACTCTAATATGTGTCTAGCCATTCGGTTGCCCATTTGTGGTCAGATAATGTCTTGCGCCGCTCTTTTCACCCCGTTTGCATCTCAATAGGAGTCTGCTCTGTAGCATCACTCCAGTACCCGGGGAGGGGGACATTCCCCAATCTTCTATGATTAGTCACTCAGTCGACATGGCAGGCTCATCTGTTGATGACGAGTACCCCTTCGAGCCATTGAGTGCACAGTGACGAGGCTAAGCCCTACAGTTTTAAATCCACGGTTCTGATTGGACTTCGTGGTGGCCGCAGGTTGTGTGCCCCTCGTAGGCTAGCCCTCGGGGTTTCCTTCCCTCTATCGGTCGTCCCGATTCGAGTGTTGCGATGACTCGGGTCGCGTGCCCCTCGCAGGCTAGCCCTCGGGGTTTTCGCTCCTGAAATGAGTCGCATCATTCACTCACTGTCGCCCATGGATTCGGTACCCCTAGCAGGCTAGGCCTCGGGGTTTTTCTTTCCGTTCGGGTTTGTCGACCGCCGTTGTGCCACCCGGCCCTTAGGGGTTGCTCCGCCACGTGAGTACTCCCCGCTTCTCCCCGATAATCCTCCGGGATGGGGAGATGCTGCCGAAATTCCGGTTCGAACGAGTGTGACTCGGAACAATTGCCGCGCTCGAGTATGAACCTCGCGCGAGCCTATGACTCGGCCCCCGGTTGTCCCAGGGTCGATCCTTTGAATGAATGACTTAAGTAAACCTCAAAAGTTTCTTAAAGTACTTCAATAAACATAAAAAAAAAATGAATAAAACCTCGGTTTTCGCGAGTTCGGGCTAAACCGGCACCGTTTATAAACGGCGCGCCCTAAAACGGCGCACCTTAAAATGGCGCGCCCTTTCCGGCGCGCCTCTTCCCGGCGCGCCCCAATCAGGCCACGCCGTTTTAAACTCCCCTCTTGTACCTACGATTTCCCGCGCCGTTTTAAATCCTACACCTACGCTTTCAGGCGCTGTTTCTAATCGTCACGCTCTCTAATCCCTGGCTCACCCCCCGGAGTGACCCTCCTTTCCGCGGTCGAAGTTAATAAACCCTAATTAGGAGTAAATTGACTAAGAGGAGGGCCTTTCGAGTCCAAATCTTTTTATTATCATGTTTTCACCATTATGGCTGTCATCAATCTGCTCTTGCTATCATGCTTGTGTCACCTTTTCCCCCGTTGGCGGGGCTTAATAAACATGTGACTGAGCTCTGCTCATCTTCATAATTATGTCATCATGCTTAGCATAGTCATCATCGTCATGCATGCATGTTTGCATCGGCCCTCGGGTATATCAAATGGCGTTGACAGAAGGTCGGGTTATACTCGATCGGAAATCTCCGCCATGCGCGATGGTGGTCTCCGGACCTACGTCCTCCGCCACGCACCAAGGGTCTCTAATTCAATAAACCATGCCTCTCCTGCATGATAGATAGCCGCATCTCGCATGATTCTGTCATGTTAGTAACGTCGCATCTCTTATTCCGGCCTCGACAGCCCACTACCTCGGCAATTAATCAAAGGTGTTCCCTCCTCGTGGGGGATGTAATTAACGCCGTAGCCTTTATGGTATGGCGGACTGCTGGTCCCGACCGAACCTCACATTCGTCTGACCAAGTCAGAACGAGCGCACGATAAATTTGTCACGTATGTGACTGGCACGTCCGCGCAGTCAATCAGTCAGTTAACTACCAGTTGGTTAATTGGTTGATCGACGCGTGAAATATGATTTATACACCCGATAGCCCGAGGGGAACGAAAAGGCCCGCAAACAAGTCTGGCACGCCCGGTGGGACCAGTGTCACCTTTCATCTCTTTGCCGAGATACTTGGGCTTCGAGGCCCTCTCAAAGGCTACTGATCGTTGGCTTGTTTGTCTTTACAGGCGCACGATGACAACCAATGGGTTAACTGGCGTTGGCTTCGGTCCTTCGATCGTCGCTGGACATGCCCGAGGGTACCTGGCGGTGCCCATGGAATTCGGCAGCTTCCCTGCCGCTGTTGGCTTCCCCAACTTCTTGGGGTTGGCCTTTGTTGACATGCTGGAGGTCGAAGCCCCGGAACCTGTCAAGGAGGCTGCGGGGAAAATGGAGTCGCTGAAGACTCCCTGCTGCAGCGACTCATCCAAGAGTCCGGCCCCGGCCGCTAGCTGTCTGGTGCACCACGTCATACGTGGGACCCGCCCCGATATCGTCAACAAGCACCCTGGAGGACGTCAACGTCGCCAAGCTCAAAGGAGTGCTGCTGTGATCACTGGGACTCTATCTCAATCCGGGAAGTCTATGATGGTCGGCGGCATGCGCGTCTTCCTCAACAGACGCAATGCACGGGTGGCTCCGGACCGAGTCATCCCCACCATCTCTGTCCACAATACATACCAGGCCCTCGCTGGAAGGAGGGCAGAAAGAGAAGAAACCGGCCACTATGGCCAAGGAAGCTCGGCCCCCAGGCCGAAGAAGTTCAAACAGGTGTGGGTTCCCAAGCGGGCCCAACCTACCCACCAGCTGACATCCATCCACCGTCGTCCTGTGGATGACGAGGCGGAAGAGAGAAGAGAGAGGGGCTTGCCCCCGAAGAAGGAAGAAGAAGTGGTTGCGGATCCTCCGCGCCGCAGAAGTTTCCGGGCTGCTGCCCGTCAAGCCAATGTCCCAGCCACGGGACGAAGATTCTAACAACCTGTCGACAGAGCTCGGCTGGCTTATATCCCTCTTGCGGGAGGTCGACAACCACCCCCCGTGCTACATCAAGAGCGGGGTCAAGAAGAGATGACATGCTTGGTCAGAAACTATTTTCGAGGGTTAGGCAACCCCTCGCTTAGTCAACAGCGACTGATGCAGACAGTCGCCACTGATGAAGATTACTGTCCATCAATGGCAGATGGAGAAGGTATGGGAGAAAGAATGATGATGTCGTCAGTCGACGATAATGGATATGATAACAGCTTCGAGATCGAAGCCGATGAAGTCATCCCCGAGCGGGAAGAAAGAAGAAGAGTTTCTGTGCTCGAGAGGCTAACCTTCCCGCAGCAAACTAGAAGAAGGGTCCATCGACAGAGGAGAAGGATGCAGGTCTTCACTTGCAACATGGCTGGTATATCCGCCGATATGGGGTGCTCCCCGAAGATCCCCGAGAATTGGCTCAGTTGGCTGCACGGCCGGGGCTGAGCACTCGCAGAATAGAAGCAGCGAGGGAGCTTCTGATGATGGCTAAAGGAAAACAGCCTCAGGTCTACCACCAGTGGGATGACAAGGCCCCCGTCCTGACAGCTAATGTAGTGATGGTAGAGGAAGAAGACGACGTCCCCCTCGACATCTTGCCCGAGGGTACGTCCGGGGATACAGCAGAAGTTATCCCCACTACAGCCACTATAGACCCATCGGTCTTGATATTACTTCAACACTATCGGCAAGAGATATACTTGCTGAAGAAGCAACTGATGGAGAAAACTGAACAATCCTCAGCTTCCAAGCCACCCGAAGTCCAGGGTTAATCATCTCGGGGAGCAGTCCGCCGTGACGGCCCTCCACCACTCTACACACTGCCCCAGTCGTCAGAGCCAAGCATGGCGATGATGCAACAGCGGCCACCACAGCTCCAGCCGCTGCTACCTCCGGTGCTCCCTCAAGCGCACCAGACACCTCCACAGCTGCGTCCTCCACAGGCGACCACCCTGGTCACCCCGTACCTGCAGCCGGCGC
Organism: Amorphophallus konjac; assembly: GCA_022559845.1. NCBI lineage: Eukaryota > Viridiplantae > Streptophyta > Magnoliopsida > Alismatales > Araceae > Amorphophallus > Amorphophallus konjac. The sequence goes on along the minus strand of CM040121.1, from coordinate 421,905,282 downwards.
ACTTCTATCTGGAGCCAGTTGACCCCACAGTCATGAACCGGATGATGGTGGAGAGGATGATCGAGCTAAAGCTCACAGAGAAAAGTGAAGGCGACTATGTCGCATTTGATGCCTATCGGGTGCCCTACCCGCAACACAATGCGGCTAAACGACTTCCCCCGGGGGTCAACAAGTCGCCTAAGTTCGACAAATTCAACGGGAAGGGGTCCCCGAAGGAGCACATTGCATATTACATGACCGTCATGGGTGATCTGGCCACCGACGAGTCATATTTGTTGAAGTTCTTCGGGTCCTCGCTGACAGGACTCGCATTTGAATGGTATTCTAGCCTCTCGGTCGGGTCGATCAGCGACTGGCCGGATATGCAGAAGAAGTTCAGATAAAGATTCCATGTTACAGAGAGGGAGGTCACAGTGGCCGAACTCTATTCAACAAAGCAGAGGGCCGATGAGACAGCCCTCGATTATATCAAGAGGTGGAGGAACCTCGGAATGAGGTGCAAGCGGCCCCCACATCAGGAGGATGCTGTGCAAATATGCAAACAGAATCTCAGAAGGGAGGTTCTGGAAAAGATGATCGGAATGGAAATACGGTCGTTCGACCGACTGAATAATGTCGTGGCCGAGGTGGAAGCTTTCCTTGCCAGACCTGCCCCTGCATCTGCTGCTGGCACAACCCAGAAGGGCAAGGCAGTAGACCGGCGCTCCTCGCCCAAAGAAGCGAACGCTCTTGACATAAAGGCGTTCGAACAACAGAAGAGTGAAGGCAAGAAGGGAGTCACCCCATAGCCTGCAGAAGCCCCAGACGGCAAAGAAGGTCCTTCGCTGAGGGACAAGATGAAGAAGACCTATTCCTTTCCAAAGGACAAGACCCGAGTTCTATTCGACTGGGTAACAGAATACAGCATGGTCACCCTGCCTGAGCCAAGAAGGCCGGAGGACCTGAAAAGAAAAGACAGTCCGAGATTCTGCCCCTACCACCAGATGTTGGGACATCCGATCGAAGACTGCTATGTTTTCAAAGACATCATCGAAGGGATGGTGAAGAAGAATGAAATTGAGCTGGGAGAGTACCAAGTGGACCCTCCTCAACCACATGAAGCCCCTCGGAGAAGGGCAGCAGTCAACATGATCTCCCTCTACCAGGCATTGCCCGAGGAGATCTCTGAAGAAAGCACGCGGAGCACCTATGAAACTCATTTCTTGGAGCCCGCGAAAGAACAGCAGGGATGGTAGCAGGCCCCTGTAAAGCATAAGAAGAAGAGGGCACCCCGCCCGAAAGAGGAGGCACATATCCGTGGTGTTACACCCTGTCCTGCTCCGCCAGTGGCGGCACCCTTATGGGTCACTCCACCTACAACTGTCAGGATACATACACATAATCGGAGGAGACAAACTCTGTTGCCAGTGATTAAGGAAACCAATCATGGGGTCCTTCGGTTGCAAAACCTCATCGAGGGGCTAGATGAATATGTGCAGCCCGAATTGAAACCTCTGCTTGTGCGGGACCACGTCCCGTGGTAAGACTTAGAGCAGCTCTCACTTGAACAAAAGGAGGAAGCTGAAGAGGCACCGATGGAGAGGGCAGTCTATTCTGGGGGCACCCGCCCGCAGAAACAAAAAAGAAGAAGAGACAAAAGAAGAAGAAAAAGAAGGCCGATGGGGCCAATAAAGTGCAGGTTGTCTTCTGTAATACCCTATCAGCACTCTTCAACCTACCCTGAGAGGAGGAAGAAGAGGAAATTTGTTTCACACCCCATGCTGGGGGAGGCAAGGCCGAGGCTGCAACTGCTACGCATGCCACCCGGTCAGGCCGAAAATGGGAGCGCCAGCCGCCACCCAACCACAACATCATGTTCAGAGGGGAGCAACCCTATACGACACCTCCGCCGGAGGTCAAGGGAGTCCAAATCCCTCCTCCGTCAGGCCTATATAACAAGAGTGGGGGCAAGGGGGTCCCTTCATTTCTTGAATTCATGAAGATGTCCAAGGGGAAGCAGCCTTGTCAGGAGGCTAACCCTACACCCGGGGCCATTCACCCGCAGCCAGCGCAATCTGCTGAAGATCCAAATGCAGGCGGAGCATGCCCCGCAGCAACTAACAAAGAAGACCCAGAAGTCGGTACCAGCCAGAAGAGCGCCGAATCTGAGGAAGATGAAGCAGGTCCGTCAGGGCTCGTAAATCAAAACCTCCCCAAGCCCAGATGGGCTGAAGAGATGAAGCTCTCCAATGTCCGAGCAGGGAGCTGGATAATGAAGCTACTCAAGAAGCTCCCTGCTCGATTTACAATCTGGGAGATCCTCTCTCTGAGTGAAGAAACTCGACAGGCGATCATCACTGCTCTGCAGACACCTACTCATTTCGAAACCTGCATAGCGGAAGCTGTACCAGAAGCCAGTATGACATTCTCTCCAAAAGACATGCTGCTACCTACCGCCAGTCACAACAGGCCGATGTACATGAAAGGGCACCTGAATGGAAGGGAGCTGAATCGGATCCTGATCGACCCCGGTGCGGCAGTTAATATTCTACCCTATAGAATATATGAGAGGCACCACTTCAACGTGCATCTCGAAAAGGTTGGGGATATGCGTATCGCCGGCTTCAATCAAAAATGTGAAGTGTCAATGGGAGTGGCGGAGTTCACACTGACCCTGGCAGATTTCACTACAACGGTGCAATTTCATGTCATTGACTCCCGCACCTCTTACAAGGCACTACTCGGCCGCCCATGGCTACATGAAAATATGGTGGTGCCCTCCACGCTCCACCAATGCATCAAATACAGTCTTCAGGGGAAGGAGGAGAGGATATTTGCTGACCTCCACCCATTCGAGGTGTTTGAATGTCACTTGGCGGACGCCAACTTATATACGGGGCCTCCCCGGAAGATTTCTGAAGCTAAGACCCCTGTGGGGGCATCTAAGAATAGATCCGGCGACAGTTGGTACCCACCACCGCCACGCGGATATGTCAAGCCAAAGGTGGTCTCCCACATCACAGCTTCAGGGGATGTCGGCAGGGTAACACCCCCAGCATTCTACCCCGAAGCTAATGAAGTGCAGGTCAATCGGCAGCATAATTACATCGGAGTCCCGACCGGCCTCATCAAGCCAGTCCTAGGCCTCGATGACCCCACTGTCGAGCCCTTCAAGACATGGGAGGTGACACAAGAAGATGGACCCAACAGCTTGTTCTATGCAGTTAAGGAGCATCCTACTCGGGAAGATACAGACTGCAGCCTTCCCAAAGATATAAACAACCCGTCGGTTCCCGTCAAGGGTCTGGCCTTCACAACTGATCGGATGGCCAGGATGTTTCAGAAGCAACACATCTCCCCCGATCAGTCTCAGAAGCGCAAGGAAGCTTTCCAGAAAATGTGGTACCCCGCAAATCTGGATAAGGAGATGAGACGTGTCTCTCAACATCCAGGGTTGGGCTTCACCCTGGAAGAATATTATTACAGTGGGCAATACGAGGTGGACACCATCTCCGCCTTCTATCCTGCTGAAGATAGCCCACTAAGGGCAACATTCGATGAATACCTGGTGGAAGCCGAACATGTTGAAATGACTCAACCTGGAAATCAAGAAATAGAGACCTCGGTCCCCTGCCGATGCTGGGAGCAGGTCTACCCGGAAGAAGCAGCCCTTCAAGCCAAATTTGACACGGCTAGCAGCAGTGAAGCCGAAGATATTGAGGAGGCAGGAATTTCTCCCTCCAATGGAGTCCTACTGATGATCACTTCAACACCCCCTTTACCAATTAGGGAGGCCTCGGTCGACTCCGATCAAGGGGAACCAGCTACCAAAAAGGGAAAAGCTACTCCTACGGAAGATACAACTGCCCCAGAAGACGAGACCTCCTCAACTTCGGCTACAAAATCAGGGTGCTGTCCAAGCCCGACAATAAACAGCTACCAGCCCGTCACGGCTGCAACCTTGTCTACAAACACTGAAGCTACTCTCTCGCCCTTGGGAGCTGCAACGGTAGCGGATTTGCTAACAGAGCAATCCGCGCAGCCACTGGCACAAGAAATAGAGAAACCTCAAGAAGCTCTGGTGATGTCTGACGAGGAAGTCGAAGTACTCGACCCTCAAGATGGTATTCCAGACTTCGTCGACCTCTAGCCGACGCCTCCGGAGATAGAGAACGGAGGCCAAGCCACAGTCGATGAACTGGTAGAAGTCAACTTGGGAAACGAGGAGAACCCTAGGCCTACCTTCCTCAGTGCCCAAATATCCCCAGAAGAACGGGAGCTGTACACCCAGCTGCTGCTGGAGTACCGGGATTGCTTCGCCTGGACTTACAAAGAAATGCCAGGTCTAAGCCCCGCCGTCTCATAACATGAGCTGGAAATCAACCCTGAGACCGAGCCGGTGAAGCAACCACCGCGGCGCATGAGACCAGAACTCATCACCCAAATTTGTGCTGAAGTCGACAAGCTCATTGACGTAGGATTTGTTGAAGAAAACCAGTACACCACATGGCTGGCGAATATCGTCCCCGTGAAGAAGAAGAATGGACAGATCCGGATATGTGTCGACTTCCGAGATCTAAATAAAGCCTGCCCTAAAGATGACTTTCCGGTGCCAATAACCGAAGTCATGATAGATGCTACGACTGGCCATGAGGCCCTGTCATTCATGGACGGGTCATCCGGTTACAATCAGATTTGGATTGCGGAGCATGACCGAGTCCATACTGCTTTCCGAACCCCTAAAGGCATTTATCATTACAAGAGGATGCCGTTCGGACTAAAGAATGCTAGTGCAACCTATCAGCGCATAATAACCAAAATCTTCGACGAGTTGCTCTACCACAAGGTCGAATGCTACATAGATGACCTTGTGGTCAAAACCAGAAGAAAGGAAGATCATCTGCAAGACCTCTGGATTATTTTTCAGAGGCTGAGGCAGCATGAGCTGAAGATGAACCCCATGAAATGTGCGTTCGAAGTGTCGAGCGGAAAATTCTTGGGCTTCATCGTCCGATATCGGGGGATCGAGATAGACCCTGCAAAGATCAAAGCAATTCAGGAGTTACCTCCACCAAGGAATATCTCCGAGCTGAGGTCATTACAAGGCCACCTAGCTTACATCCGGCGGTTCATCTCCAATTTGTCAGGGCGATGCCAGCCTTTCCACAAGTTGATGATGAAAGATGTCCCCTTTTATTGGGATGAAGATTGCCAGACAACCTTCAACAAGTTGAAAGACTATCTGAAGACTCCTCCAGTGCTGGACGCACCGGTGAAAGGACGACCATTAATACTGTATATAGCAGCTACACATAACTCTCTGGGGCAATGCTGGCCCAGAATAATGAAGAAGGGAAAGAGCAAGCCCTCTATTACCTCAGTTGGAGACTGGTCAGAACTGAAGAGAAATATACTTACATTGAGAAGATCTGTCTAGCACTGGTCTTCGCAGTCAAGAAACTCCGACACTATATGTTGTCACATGAAATCAGCCTGGTATCCAAAGAGGATCCCCTGAAATATATTATGTCCCAGCCAGCACTCAAAGGTCGCCTGGGCAAATGGGCGGTAATCCTTATGGAGTTTGACATCTCCTATGTACCGCGCAAGGTCATCAAGGGTCAAGCTATTGCAGACTTCTTCGCTGAGCACCCGGTACCCGGGGACTGCCCATTGGAGCCGGAGCTTCCTGAAGATGAAACCCTGGAAGCCGTTCAGGTACAGCCCTCCTTGTGGCAGCTATATTTTGATGGCACTTCCAGAATTGACACCTCTGCCACTGGATCGGCCAGAGTCAGGGCAGGAGCAGGCATAGTCCTGAAATCCCCAGAAGGAGAAGTAGTGCACACATCCTGCTCCATAAACAAACATTGCACAAATAATGAAGCGGAATATGAAGCCCTAATAATCGGGTTACAAATTGCTCTATCCATGGGAATTCAGATGCTGGAAGCATTCGGGGACTCCCTGCTAGTTATAAAACAACTGGAAGGAGAGTTCGATGTGCGAAAGCAAGAGCTTCTCCCCTATCACCAGCTGGCAACCCGCCTGATGTCAAGATTCTACTTCATCGGCATTAAGCACATCAACCGAGGCCGGAATGCTCAGGCAGACGCCCTCGCTAAGCTGGCCAGTTCATTGGCGGTCCCACCAGACACAAGCCTGAATATAACAGTGATCAACCGTTGGCAAGTCCCCAACGTAACAGAAGTCTTAGCCGACGAACAAGAAATCGAGGTGTCAGTCGTCGAAAGGGTTCAGTAGCCTGATTGACGAGAACATCTCCTGCGGTGGTTCCAACACCAGCAGCTTCCAAAAGAAAAAGAACAAAGAATGAAGCTCCTGAGGGTCAAGGACTCTTACGAGATGAGAAGCGGAACCCTGTTCCGAATAATGGTAGATACATGAAGGAAAGTCCTACTTTGTTGCTTGTCTTCAACAGAGGCGGGACAGGTGATGCAAGAAGTCCATGCGGGATCAGCTGGAGCACACCAGGCTGGCCCAAAGATGAAAATTGAGATAAAGAAATTGGGCTACTATTGGCCCACTATATTTGATGATTGTTGCAAGTTTGCCAAAGCTTGTCAGAAGTGTCAAGAACACGCTAATGTGGCAAGGAGACCTCTAGTGCCATTACATCCGACCTTACCAAGCTGGCCGTTTGCTCAGTGGGGCACGGACGTGGTAGGGCCGCTACCAGCATCTTCATCAGGGTGCAAATATATCTTAGCAGCTACTGACTATTTCTCCAGATGGGCGGAGGCGGTAGCACTAAGAGATGTGACGGGAGAGCTAGTTGCAAGATTCTTCCGGCAGAATGTGATATTCCGGTTCGGGATCCCCAGCCGAATCATCTCTGATAATGGCAGTCATTTTAGGAACCAGAAGGTTTATCAGCTAGCCGACAAATACAAGATTGACTGGAGGACATCGTCCCCCTACAACCCTCAAGCCAATGGACTTGCAGAAGCCTTCAACAAGACACTATGCACATTACTGGCGAAGACTGTCAAGTCTAATAAAAAAGATTGGGAAGAAAGGATGTACGAAGCGCTCTGGGCCTATCGTACTATCTACAAAACCCCAACCGGCTGTTCACTTTTCTCCCTCGTCTATGGGTCAGAGGCTGTGGTGCCGATTGAACTGGAAGTTCCTTCGCTGCGAGTCGCCATCCAACATGGACTGGCTAGCGGTGATCAAACCAATGCAGAAAGAAGATTAGAAGAGCTCGCTGAGCTCAAAGGAAAACGCCCCCGAGCACAACAAAGCATCCAACTCTACCAAGCTCGTATGGCCCGTGCTTTTGACAAGTTGGTCAAGGGATGAGAATTCAAGAAAGGAGACCTGGTAATGGTCAAAAGAAGAGAAGTGATGGCCTCCAACCCCAAAGGGAAGTTGGTCAAAAACTGGATCGGACCGTATATCATCCGCCGAGTATATGAAGGGGGTGCCTACGTCCTGGTAAACCACAAAGGAGTCATCCAGTTCTCTCCCCTCAACGGAAAGCATATAAAGCTGTATCATGCAGCGCAACCGACATTCCCCGAGTGATCGGTCGGAATACCCTTATTTTGGTTTAGTGGCACTCCGCCCTAGCCCAACTACCCTTATCTTGGTTTAGTGGTTTTCCGCCCTAGCCGAGCTACTCTTATCTTGGTCTAGTGGCATTCCGCCCTGATCAAGCTACCTTTCCTTGATCTAGTGGCACTCCGCCCTAGCCGAGCTACCCTTATCCTGGTTTAGTGGCACTCCGCCCTAGCCGAGCTACCTTACCTTGGTCCAGTGGCATTCCGCCCTGATCGAGCTACCTTTCCTTGGTCTAGTGGCATTCCACCCTGATCAAGATACCCTTCCTTGGTCTAGTGGCACTCCGCCCTAGCCGAGCTACCCTTATCCTGGTTTAGTGGCACTCCGCCCTAGCCGAGCTACCTTACCTTGGTCCAGTGGCACTCCGCCCCGATCAAGCTACCTTTCCTTGATCTAGTGGCACTCTGCCCTGATCAAGCTATCTTTCCTTGATCTAGCTACCTTTCCTTGATCTAGTGGCACTCTGCCCTGATCAAGCTACCTTTCCTTGATCTAGTGGCACTCCGCCCTAGCTGAGCTACCCTTATCCTGGTTTAGTGGCTTTCCGCCATAACCGAGCTACCCTTATCTTGGTCTAGTGGCATTCCACCCTGATCAAGCTACCCTTCCTTGGTCTAGTGGCACTCCGCCCTAGCCAAGCTACCCTTATCTTGGTTTAGTCGCACTCCGCCCTAGCAGAGCTACCTTACCTTAGTCCAGTGGCACTCTGCCCTAATCAAGCTACCTTTCCTTGATCTAGTGGCACTCTGCCCTGATCAAGCGACCTTTCTTTGATCTAGTGGCACTCCTCCCTAGCCGAGCTACCCTTATCATGGTTTAGTGGCTTTCCGCCCTAGCCGAGCTACCCTTATCTTGGTCTAGTGGCATTCCGCCCTGATCAAGCTACCCTTCCTTGGTCTAGTGGCACTCCGCCCTAGCCAAGCTACCCTTATCCTGGTTTAGTCGCACTCCGCCCTAGCCGAGCTACCTTACCTTGGTCCAGTGGCACTCCGCCCCGATCAAGCTACCTTTCCTTGATCTAGTGGCACTCTACCCTGATCAAGCTACCTTTCCTTGATCTAGTGGCACTCTGCCCTAGCCAAGCTACCCTTATCTTGGTTTAGCGACACTCCGCCCTAGCCGAGTTACCCTTACCTTGGTCCAGTGGCACTCTGCCCTAGCCAAGCTACCCTTATCTTGGTTTAGCGGCACTCCGCCCTAGCCGAGCTACCCTTATCTTGGTTTAGTGGCATTCCGCCCTGATCAAGCTACCTCTCCTTAGTCTAGTGGCACTCCGCCCTAGCCGAGCTACCCTTATCTTGGTTTAGTGGCTTTCCGCCCTAGCCGAGCTACCCTTATCTTGGTCTAGTGACATTCCGCCCTGATTAAGCTACCCCTCCTAGGTCTAGTGGCATTCCGCCCTAATCGAGCTACCCTTTCCTTGGTCCAATGGCATTCCGCCCCGATCAAGCTACCTTTATCTTGGTCTAGTGGCATTCCACCCTGATCGAGCTACCTTTCCTTGGTCTAGTGGCACTCCGCCCTGGCCGAGCTCTCAAAAGAATACACCATATTACCGTTACGGGTCTTACGCTCGAATCGGCGAAAAATCATTCCTTTGCGTTAGCATTCAGCCCTTGCTAACGAGTATACCGCTCTGCTCAGCACAAGGCCCGGTAAGCTGGCCAACAGCCGTCTACTACCAACCAAGGGTCGGACATCACGCTTCGACCTGCCACCCTTTATATCAAGAAAAAAAAAGAAAAAAGAAGGAAAAGAAAATAAAAATGGGGTTAAAAATAGAGATACCCCGCCAGACTTGCTCCTATATTAGGACAAGTGCAAAAATGGTTACAACCCAGCTGTGGCGAAAACCCGAAAGGGCGCCACATGCAAAATCGGGTACCCCGCCACGTGAAAACCTGAGAGGGCACGTGGGCAAAAGCAAGAGGGGGCTGGCTTCGGCGAAAACCCGAAAGGGCGCTTAAGTCGGTAAAGTGGTAATTTAAAAGTGCCTCTTTTGTTATCCACCTGATGAAACTCCACAAGGGACAATGATCAAAAGTCCCACCGGAAATCCTTTGACAAACCCATGTTCGACCCTCGTCATCATCGGCGAGATCGGTCGATCCCTACCCCTAACTTGGACCTTCCATCCTTGTTAACAATCCTACCCTTGCTTCGGCATGTCACCCATGCTGATGAACAAACCCATGTTCGACCCTCGTCATCATCGGCGAGATCGGTCGACCCCTATCCTTAACTTGGACCTTCCGTCCCTGTTAATAATCCTACCTTTGTTCGGCATATAACTTATGCTGATTAATAAACCTGTGTTCGACCCTCGTTATCATCAACAAGATCGGTCGACCTCTATCCTTAACTCGGATCTTACATCCCTGTTAATAAACCATGTCCTTTGCTTCGACATTTAACCAGTGTCGACGAAATAAACCCAGGACCAATCCTTGTCATCATCAACAAGGACGGTCAGCATCCTAGTGATCTAGTTCTTCTGTACTCCGAATTCGAAATCAAAAAAAAAGAAAGAAAAGAAAAATGGGGTTAAAAATATAGATACCCCGCCAGACTTGCTCCTATATTAGGACAAGTGCAAAAATGGCTATAACCCAGCTGTGGCGAAAATCCGAAAGGGCGTCGCAAGTAAAATCGGATACCCCACCACGTGAAAACCCGAGAGGGCGCGTGGGCAAAAGCAAGAGGGGGCTGGCTTCAGCGAAAACCCGAAAGGGCGCTTAGGTCAGTAACATGAATAAAAAAAGAGAGAAGAAAACATTATAAATCAATGATGAATAGCGATGAACCATCCTCCGTCCTGAAGACCCTTCACAAGGTCGAGGCGGAGTCTTCATCCGATATCCCACCTATACACATCTATTGTCTACCCTTTTCGACCCTTGTCATCATCGACAAGATCGGTCGCTACCTTTCCGATTTTTGTCATCATTGGCAATACCGTCTACCCTTTTCGACCCTTGTCATCATCGACAAGATCGGTCGCTACCTTTCCGGTTTTTGTCATCATCGGCAATACCATCTACCCTTTTCGACCCTTGTCATCATCGGCAAGATAGGTCGCTACCTTTCCGATTTTTGCCATCATCGACAATACCGTCTACCCTCTTCGACCCTTGTCATCATCGGCAAGATCAGTCGCTACCTTTCCAATTTTTGCCATCATCGGCAATACCGTCTACCCTTTTCGACTCTTATCATCATCGGCAAGATCGGTCGCTACCCCTTTCGACCCTTGTCATCATCGGCAAGATCGGTCGCTACCCCTTTCGACCCTTGTCATCATCGGTAAGATCGGTCACTACCCTTTTCGACCCTTGTCATCATCGGCAAGATCGGTCGCTACCCCTTTCGACCCTTGTCATCATCGGTAAGATCGGTCACTACCCTTTTCGACCCTTGTCATCATCGGCAAGATCGGTCGCTACCCCTTTCGACCCTTGTCATCATCGGCAAGATCGGTCGCTACCCTTTCGACCCTTGTCATCATCGACAAGATCGGTCGCTACCCTTTTCGACCCTTGTCATCATCGGCAAGATCGGTCGCTACCCCTTTCGACCCTTGTCATCATCAGCAAGATCGGTCGCTACCCTTTTCGACCCTTGTCATCATCGGCAAGATCGGTCACTACCCTTTTCGACCCTTGTCATCATCGGCATGATCGGTCGCTACCCTTTCGACCCTCGCCACCATCGACGAGCCCGGTCAACTACCCTCTAACCTGGGCCTTCCGCCCTCGTTGATCAACAAAACATCATTGCGCCGACATCTGACCCATGTCGACGGTTATAACACACTTTTCATCATCATTGGCGAAGTTCACTAGGCACATCCGCCTATGCTACCTGTGTCCCGCCCTGGCAAAAGATCCTACTCCGGGAACGGCTGCGCCGCGGTGGAGCGAACACCTCACCCCTTCCTTGAAGGCGTGAGCGCTCTCCTGCGCCATCGGTGCGTATCCCCGGACTCGGGTGATCGGCCAAAAGAAGAAAGAGAAGGAAAGGAGAAAAGTCACGATTAAAGCAACAAACAGAGATGTTTTCATTAATATGATTTGTCGGAATACATTTACGCCCGGGACATCTCCCAGGGGTACATAAGCTCCAAAAACAAAAGGGAGCGGAGTTCGATCAAGGGGAAAAGCAAGACGAAACTACGGCAAAGGATGCCGGAAAATATCTGCCAACTCCAAGAGGCCTATTGAGGAGTGTTGGGTCAATTCTTGCAGCCGGGCCTCGGTGACTGTCAGCTGCGATAACCTCTCGTCCAGTGAGGCAAGTCATCCTTCGGCCAGATCAGCTTTTTCAGTTGTCTGGACTTCGAGGCGCTCGCCTTCCTGCAGTTCAGCTTCGACCTCAGCGAGTTCAGCGCGCAACTCTTCCATCCGCGCCGTGAGGAGCAGCCTGCGTTCTGAGATATTGTCGGCAACATTTCTCAGCTGCTCCACGGTCACCCTCAACGAAGTAGTCGTGGCGCGACAATCTGCCCTCTCCAACTTCACAGCCGTTAGCTGATCAGATACCTCTCAGCTGAGGAAATCCCGCCTGTTGGCGTGCTTTAACAGCATTACAACCCGCAGAGTCCAATCATCCATTGGGCAGCCGAATGCTAACAGCGACCGGGAGAGGTGGTTAATAAGTGTGTATTTTCCCATCTTAATTCATGTTATTTACATTATTTATGGGTTTTAATAATAATAAATATACACTTATCACACTTACTTTTAATTTAGAGTAAAATAATTAATTTTTTGGAATTAAATGATTTTAATAAAGATATTTTCTTATTTAACAAGCATTCAAAACAATAAAAATAAGAAAAATAAGAAAATACAATGTATGTTGAAATGGGTCAAAAGTCCAGGAATTTGTTCAATAAGAATAAAAATAAAAAAATAAAACAAAATAAAAAAAGAATAAATTTATTTGATATTTTTTAGGCCTTAATAAGCTATATACATAATATATACCTATATACATATATATATATATTATTAAAATAAAATAAAAAATATAATTTTGGACTTGTTCCAAAATGAAAATAAAATAAAAAGAAAAAAATAATAAATTTATTATATATTTTTTAGGATTTTTATGAGCTATATACATCACATATAACTATATATGTAATATATATATATGTATATATGCAGGTGGCTCATTGGGCGGCGGCGCACGCGGCCAGGCGGGCCGGCGCACGGACGCTCAAAGGAGGCGGCAGGGCGCATGGCACGGTGCGCCCACGCGCGCTCCACGCGGCGCTCGCACGAGGGGCGGCGCACACGCGGCCCACGCGGCCGCGTCTCACGCGGTGTTGGCCGGTCGGCGCGACGTGCCGAGGAGAGAGAAAGAGAGAGAAAGAAGGAGAAAATGGGCTAGAAAAATGCCAGAAAAATTCCAAAAAAATCATAAAAAATAGAAAAGTGTGCAGCACATGTCAGCTCACAATATTGGGTCAAATATAGCAGCAATTGGGTGTTTACATTGGCCAAGTGTTCACATGTAAAGGGGTTGTTTTAACACCCTATATAAAGGGCTTCATTTGTAATGGAAAGTGAGGGGGTTGTGAAGAGAGGAGAGTCAAGTGTTGTAAGAGAGGGATTGCTAAGCTTTGTAAGTGCTCTTCAATTTCATGCCTTGTGGCTTTGGTAGGAATAGATTTTGAAAGCTTTTGTATTCAAGTTTTGAAGTTTGTGTTAAGCTTGTATTAAAGGATTTCATTGTACGCTTAGCCATTGTGGCTTTTCATAATCAATTTACAAGTTGGTGTGATCTTCATTTCAAATTATTGTCTTCATCAAAGTTCTTCATCTTTCAATTCTCTACAACTTGCATTTAGTCCATTTTATCTAATTCAATCTAGATTGTAAGTTATTTTATTTCTTTCACACCCCTATTTTCACTGGAATTCTATTTTTGTTTTCAATTTCTAAGGCGGTCTAAAGTCAAATCTCTTGATCTTTAAATCTCAAAAACTCAAGGTTTTCAACTTTAAAATCTACTTCTCCCTGTGGATTCGACTCGGTCTCACCACTTAACTATTTCATTTATTTAACTTGTGGGCCGGATATTGTAATTTGATAGTGGGGGCGTATTAACGACGTGCGTTTCCGCGCATCAAATTTTGGCGCCGTTGCCGGGGAAGAGTTTATGATTTTTAAGTTGATTATTTTGTGTTTGTGTATAAATTGATATTAACAATTTTTATTTTGTCAATATTTGAAATTGATATTTTGTGTTTGTGTATAAATTGATATTAAAAATTGTTAATATCAATTTATACACAAACACAAAATAATCAACTTAAAAATCATAAACTCTTCCCCGGCAACGGCGCCAAAATTTGATGCGCGGAAACGCACGTCGTTAATACGCCCCCACTATCAAATTACAATATCCGGCCCACAAGTTAAATAAATGAAATAGTTAAGTGGTGAGACCGAGTCGAATCCACAGGGAGAAGTAGATTTTAAAGTTGAAAACCTTGAGTTTTTGAGATTCAGTTAATACAACCCTCTTGCATTCAGTTACCTGAAAATAATGGGCATTTTGAGCTTAAGTCAGGAATTATCCAAATGTTGCCTGTCTTTAGAGGGGAGGAAGCTGAGAACCCATATCATCATGTAAGAGATTTTGAGGAGATTTGCAGTACAATGAGCTTCACTCATCTAAGTGCTGAGTCCCTTAAGTTAAGATTGTTTCCATTCTCTTTAAGGGATAAAGCCAAGAATTGGTTGTACTCATTACGGCCTCGGTCGATTACAACATGGGATGGTCTATCCACGGAATTTTTAAGGAAATTTTTTCCAAACCACAAAACTGCCACCATTAGACAAAAACTCAATAGCTTTATTCAGCTTGATGGTGAAACTCTGTGGAGATACATGGAGAGATTCAATGATCTTCTGCTGCAATGCCCTCACCATGGATTTGAACAATGGAGATTAGTCCAAATTCTATATGAAGGGTTGGATTTCAATACTCGGACTATGGTAGAGTCCATGTGTAATGGGGGATTCACCAATAAAAAAGCAGAAGAAGCTTGGGCATTTTTAGATGAAATTGCAGAAAAATCACAACAGTGGGAAACTATTAAGGAACCAAGGAGGGCAGTCACAAGGGGCGGCTTGTTCCAAGTGGACAAAGAAGTTGATATGGAAGTTAAAATGGGAGCATTGGCCAGAAGACTGGAGGCCTTAGAAATGACAAAAATTGGAAAAACTTATGAAACTGTCAAAAATATTGAGCCTTCTATGTGCGTGTTATGCAATGGTTCAGATCACCTGGTTGAAAATTGTTCAGAAATCCAAAGCTTTAGGGAGACTAGGTCACAAGCCAATTCATATCAAAGACCTAACAACAATCCCTATAGTGACACCTATAACCCAGGATGGAGGAACCATCCCAACTTCTCTTGGAAGTCACAACAGGTTCAGGCCCAAAATTCTCAGGCTAATAATTTTCCAAATAAGGCCCAATATCAGACCAACTTCCAAAACCAAGCTTTTAACAGAGGTCAACCTTCTCATCCATTACCTACACAACCGCATCAACAATTTGTCCCACCCACTTATGGCCAATCATCTCAATCTCAGCCATCCACTCAAAATGAGGATAGGATTTTACAACAATTCCAACAACTTCTTTCGGCTCAACAACAATCTTTTACTGCCCAACTTCAACAAGCTATTTCTAGGATGGAGGCCCAGGTTGGTCAAATGACTGAAGCAAATATGAGGAGGGAACCAGGCCAATTACCTAGCCAACCCATAGCAAATCCTAGGAACTATCCACCTGGTTTTAATTCACAGCCACCACTACAAGTACAACCTAAGAACCCTCATGTTGAGAATGCTAAAGCCATTACTACATTAAGAAGCGGAAAGATCCTTGCAGATCCATACGATAAGGGAAGGGGCGAAGCCAGCTCAAGCCAACCCAAGATTTCGGATCATAAGGATGAGGAACCCATGCCTACTTCCACCAGTATAGTGGGTCATGAGGAGAATAAGAAGGACAAAGGGAAAGTTCAAGTTGAGGATACCCCTGAGATTTATCAGCCTAAAATCCCTTTTCCATCAGCCTTAGGAACAAGAAAGGAGAAGAAGGAACAACAGGCTCAGGCCCGTAATGAACAAATGATGGAGTTATTCAAGCAAGTACACATCAACATCCCACTTCTAGATGCCATCCAGCATGTGCCTGCTTACGCTAAATTTCTCAAAGATCTGTGCACACAAAAGAGGGAGCCTAGGACAGCCACTAGGAAAATTCTACTGTCAGAGGATGTCAGTGTAGTCTTGTTGAATCAACTCCCACAGAAAATGAAAGATCCTGGTGCACCACTCATCTCTTGTGTCATTGGAGGCATTACCTTTGAAAAGGCCCTATTGGACTTGGGGGCTAGTGTGAATTTACTACCAACTTCTGTTTATCAAAAGTTTGGGATAGGAGAACTTAAACCAACCCCGGTGATCCTCCAATTAGCAGATAGATCTGTTAGGACACCGAGGGGGTTGGTGGAGGACGTACTTGTCAAGATAGACACTTGCTACTTTCCTGTAGACTTTTTGATTCTTGACATGGAACTTAGCCATGATCTGGCTCAAAGTCCCATCATATTAGGTCGACCTTTCCTGGCCACTACAAATGCCAATATTAATTGTAAGTCGGGGCTCATGGATATCTCTTTTGGAAATCAGAAAATCACTCTCAATGTCTTCAAGGCTTCTAAACACATGGGGAATGAGGAGGACTGTTACACAGTTGATGTAATTGAGGACCTCATTGAAAATTGTTCTCCTTTAAATGAACCCATTAATTTAGATGAGTTGGATGATAAGGAATCCATTGAAGATGTCTATGTGCTTGACTCAAGGAACATGGCATTGTGGCCTACTAAGGTGGAACCTTGGCCAAAACTCAACATTGAGCCGGCGATGCCTTCACTCCAGGCCCCACCACAATTGGAACTCAAACCCTTACCTAAGTCTTTGAAGTATACATTTCTAGGGCCCAAGGAGACTTTACCTGTGATAATTGCTTCTGATTTATCTCCCACACAAGAAGCCCAGCTACATGATGTCCTTAAAGCTCATAAAGCTGCCATTGGCTGGACTGTGGCTGACCTCAAAGGTATTAGCCCCTCAATATGCATGCATCACATCTACTCTGAGCCAAATGCTAAGCCTATTAGAGAGTCACAAAGAAGATTAAATCCCAATATGAGAGAAGTGGTGAAAAAGGAGGTGGTCAAATGGTTAGATGCTGGAATCATTTACCCCATTTCGGATAGCAATTGGGTGAGCCCTACGCAAATTGTTCCCAAAAAGTCAGGACTCACAGTCATCGAAAATGAACGAGGTGAGCCCTTGCCTACTCGATTGACTACGGGATGGAGGGTGTGTATAGACTACAGGAAGTTAAATGCAGTCACTAAGAAAGATCACTTCCCTTTACCTTTCATCGACCAAATCCTAGAGAAACTGGCTGGACAAAAGTACTTTTGCTTTTTGGATGGTTACTCAGGATACAATCAAGTGGCCATGTATCCAGAGGATCAAGAGAAGACCACCTTCACATGTCCATATGGTACATTTGCTTTTAGAAGGATGCCTTTTGGATTATGTAATGCACCAGCCACTTTTCAAAGGTGCATGATGGCTATCTTTTCTGACATGGTCGGAGATTTTCTTGAAATTTTTATGGATGATTTCTCTATTTTTGGGGATTCATTCGAAACTTGTTTGCAAAACTTGGAAAGAATCTTGAAGAGGTGTATAGAAACAAATCTGGTTTTGAGTTGGGAAAAGAGCCATTTCATGGTAAAGGAAGGAATTGTGTTAGGACATGTTATTTCTGATAGGGGAATCGAGGTAGATAAAGCTAAAATTGATTTGATTTCTAGTTTGCCTCCCCCAACATCAGTCAAACAGATCC
This sequence comes from Amorphophallus konjac, assembly GCA_022559845.1. Classification (NCBI taxonomy): domain Eukaryota; kingdom Viridiplantae; phylum Streptophyta; class Magnoliopsida; order Alismatales; family Araceae; genus Amorphophallus; species Amorphophallus konjac. Next base: position 421,887,762 of record CM040121.1, on the reverse strand, counting down.
GATCCTTTCTAGGCCACGTTGGTTTTTACCGACGATTCATTAAGGACTTTTCAAAGATTTCTCGTCCTTTGTGCAGCTTGTTGGCCAAAGATACGCCTTTCCATTTTGATGATTCATGTCTTCAAGCACACAACTTTTTGAAAAAGGCAGTGACTCAAGCTCCAATCCTACAACCCCCAGATTGGTCACTACCTTTTGAAATCATGTGTGATGCTTCTGATTATGCCATGGGGGCGGTATTAGGCCAAAGGATGAATAAAAGCCCAGTTGTGATTTACTATGCCAGTCGAACCCTGGCTGAGGCCCAAAAGAACTACACCACAACTGAGAAAGAACTTTTGGCTGTAGTCTTTGCACTAGAAAAGTTCCGATCCTATCTTTTAGGATCCAAAGTCATCATCTATTCGGACCATTCTGCTCTGAGATACCTATTGTCCAAAAAGGAAGCCAAACCACGTTTGATCAGGTGAATCTTGCTCTTGCAAGAATTTGACATTGAGATTCGAGACAAAAAGGGGTCTGAAAATGTTGTCGCAGATCACTTATCTAGGATTCTAGTGCAAGAAAGTGAACCTATTCAAGACTCTTTCCCTGATGAACAATTGCTGACCATTTCTCAAAGGAGACCTCCATGGTTTGCTGATATTGTTAACTATTTGGCCGTAGGATTAATTCCTAATGGCTGGTCCAAACAAGAGAAAGATCGATTTCTTTCTCAGATAAAATATCACTTTTGGGAGGACCCAGAACTTTTTCGAATCTGTGCTGATAATGTCATAAGAAGGTGCGTCCCAGAAAGTGAACATCAAAGCATTCTTACCTTCTGTCATACTCTTTCATGTGGGGGGCATTTTTCTGGGAAGAAAACTGCGGCAAAAATCCTACAAAGTGGTTTCTATTGGCCCACTCTCTTCAAGGATGCTCACACATTCAGTCAATCTTGTCCCAAGTGTCAAACCATGGGCAACATTTCCAAGAGAGATATGATGCCATTAAACCCCATCCTTGTGGTAGAAATCTTTGATGTCTGGGGGATTGATTTCATGGGTCCATTCCCATCATCTTTTGGACATGAATACATACTGGTGGCTGTTGATTATGTGTCCAAATGGATTGAGGCAGTGGCTACTAGAACCAATGATCACAAAGTGGTTCTAAAGTTCATCCAGAAAAATATCTTTTCAAGGTTTGGGTTTCCAAGAGCAATAATTAGTGATGGGGGTAGCCATTTCACTAACTCCCAATTCAAAACCTTGTTAAGAAAATATGGGATCACCCACAAGGTAGCCACACCTTATCATCCTCAAACAAGTGGACAAGTGGAAGTCTCCAATAGAGTCAAGAACATTCTACAAAAAACAGTTCGACCTGATAGGAAGGACTGGTCAGAGAGACTAGATGATGCTCTATGGGCTTACAGGACAGCCTACAAGACCCCCATTGGAATGTCACCCTTTAGGTTGATCTACGGGAAAGCATGTCACCTTCCGGTCGAATTGGAACACAAAGCCTACTGGGCTGTAAAGCAATTCAATTTGGACTTGGCCCAAGCAGGAGAAAATCGGGCATTACAGTTGAATGAGCTAGATGAGTTACGGATGGAATCTTATGAAAATTCTAGGATTTACAAGGCCAAAATAAAAAATTTTCATGACAAACACATCTCTCGAAAAACTTTTGAGCCTAACCAACGAGTTTGGTTGTTCAACTCTAGGCTCAAACTTTTTCCTGGAAAGCTCAGATCTAGGTGGGAGGGTCCTTTCATAGTGCATTCGGTATCCCCACACGGTACAGTTGAAATTCTTGATCCTAAGAGTGGGAATATTTTTAAAGTTAATGGCCAAAGACTCAAACCCTATATTGAGGGAGTTTCAGTTGACATGCACATTGATGAGGTGCACTTCACAAACTCACTATGAGTTACATTGCGTCTGGCTGAAGACGTTAAACTAAGCGCTTCCTGGGAGGCAACCCACGATTTTTGTGATTTAATATTTTGTTTTAGTGTGTTTATTTTTTTTTTCAGTTGTCAGGCCACAACACAACAAAGCCCTCGTCATTCTGCCCCGACCATCAGGTTGTATCCTTCCATCCCAACTATATTATCTGTTTACTTGTTCTCTGCTCTTTCTATTGCTTCTGCCATTGAGGACAATGTCATTTAAGTTGGGGGGACGGAAATCATATTATCATATACAACCTTCACGGAAATCATATTATCATATACAACCTTCTTTTGCCTACAAATTTTTTTTCTTCCTAAATCCAAAATAACACCCAATTGAGTTTTCTTGATTTATGCTCTCATGAAAAGTAATTCTGGAATGGAAAAGATTAGGGAGAAGGATGATGGAACATTTATCTAATCGAGCCATGGAAAACTGATCTAAGAATCTTTTTAAAGTTCATGTGCACTTTAGAAAAAAGAAAATCACTTTGCACGCTAATGAAACAAGTAGGACAAGCCTTCTGCTATTTTGGGTATGTTGTCTGATATTCAGCACTTCTTAAGGAAGAGATTTTTATTTATAAGCTTTCTGCCATGCTATTTATCAAAAATTAGTGCAAATGCACAAGTGACAAAAGTATGAGAAAAATACCATGAAAAATGCTCCGATTCTGAGTAACCGGGCCTACTTCACCCAAGACGTGTTGAGGTTCGCGTCAAAAGGAAAATGAAACTTTGATCTGTGTAACCGGGCCTACTTCACCTAAGACGTGTTGAGGTTCACGTAAAACAGTGAAGGGTAGTGCAGCATCATGTGTGTATAGAAAAAAGAAAAGTAGAAAGAAAAAGAAAAGAATACAAAAGATCCCAAAAGGGATAAAACAATAAGGCAGACAAAAAAGCTAGTATGCTGAACGCTCTAATTAAGAAGTGCAGAATTGAAAGACATTTGTTCGAAATAGCAACTAGAGGATGCAATTGTCTATACTGTGAATTTAGTATTACACATGCACAAGTGCGACTGAATTTTGATTAGAATTCTTGATCATGTACCTGAATTTCCTACATAAGGCTAATATGTGATAATGATTCCAGATTCCTAATCTTTAGTTGACTCTATGAAAGATGATCTAGAAATGAGGCATGAACTTTGTAAACTCTTGTTAGTCCTTACATTTTGAGATTATTTGCATTGCTAAGGGACTAGCAATGAGTAAGTTGGGGGGTGTGATAAGTGTGTATTTTCCCATCTTAATTCATGTTATTTACATTATTTATGGGTTTTAATAATAATAAATATGCACTTATCACACTTACTTTTAATTTAGAGTAAAATAATTAATTTTTTGGAATTAAATGATTTTAATAAAGATATTTCCTTATTTAACAAGCATTCAAAACAATAAAAATAAGAAAAATAAGAAAATACAATGTATGTTGAAATGGGTCAAAAGCCCAGGAATTTGTTCAATAAGAATAAGAATAAAAAAATAAAATAAAATAAAAAAAAGAATAAATTTATTTGATATTTTTTAGGCCTTAATAAGCTATATACATAATATATACCTATATACATATATATATATATATATTATTAAAATAAAATAAAAAATATAATTTTGGACTTGTTCCAAAATGAAAATAAAATAAGAAGAAAAAAATAATAAATTTATTAGATATTTTTTAGGATTTTTATGAGCTATATACATCACATATAACTATATATGTAATATATATATATGTATATATGTAGGTGGCTCATTGGGCGGCGGCGCACGCGGCCAGGCGGGCCGGCGCACGGACGCTCAAAGGAGGCGGCAGGGCGCATGGCACGGTGCGCCCACGTGCGCGCCACGCGGCGCTCGCACGAGGGGCGGCGCACACGCGGCCCACGCGGCCGCGTCTCACGCGGTGTTGGCCGGTCGGCGCGACGCGCCGAGGAGAGAGAAAGAGAGAGAAAGAAGGAGAAAATGGGCTAGAAAAATGCCAGAAAAATTCCAAAAAAATCATAAAAAATAGCAAAGTGTGCAGCACATGTCAGCTCACAATATTGGGTCAAATATAGTAGCAATTGGGTGTTTACATTGGCTAAGTGTTCACATGTAAAGGGGTTATTTTAACACCCTATATAAAGGGCTTCATTTGTAATGGAAAGTGAGGGGGTTGTGAAGAGAGGAGAGTCAAGTGTTGTAAGAGAGGGATTGCTAAGCTTTGTAAGTGCTCTTCAATTTCATGCTTTGTGGCTTTGGTAGGAATAGATTTTGAAAGCTTTTGTATTCAAGTTTTGAAGTTTGTGTTAAGCTTGTATTAAAGGATTTCATTGTACGCTTAGCCATTGTGGCTTTTCATAATCAATTTACAAGTTGGTGTGATCTTTATTTCAAATTATTGTCTTCATCAAAGTTGTTCCTGTTTAAGTGTTCTTCAACTTCTCTGTTCATCATTTCGTCCAATTCCTTCTAGATTAAAAGTTATTTTCTATTTTCTTAAGTGCTGTCCTGTGTATGTATTGTTCATCCGTAGTGATAGTGTCCACCAATTTGTCATTTTGAAGCCTTTACAAGCATAATTTTACTCTGAGTTCTAAATAAAAGTTGTTCCCCTCTTGTAGTTCTAAGTTTTGTTCTTCTTGCACTTTGTCAAATTCTTCTTAGTTTAAGCTCTAGAATTAATTCTTTACTGTTCTGTTTTTCTATCAGTTACTGTTCACCAGCAGCAATAGAGTTTGATTTTTTAAGTTTTTCATTATCTTCCTCTCGTTTTTTGATTCTGTGTTCTTCATCTTTCAATTCTCTACAACTTGCATTTAGTTCATTTTATCTAATTCCATCTAGATTGTAAGTTATTTTATTTCTTTCAAACCCCTATTTTCACTGGAATTCTATTTTTGTTTTCAATTTCTAAGGCGGTCTAAAGTCAAATCTCTTGATCTTTAAATCTCAAAAACTCAAGGTTTTCAACTTTAAAATCTACTTCTCCCTGTGGATTCGACTCGGTCTCACCACTTAACTATTTCATTTATTTAACTTGTGGGCCGGATATTATAATTTGATAGTGGGGGCGTATTAACGACGTGCGTTTCCGCGCATCAGTGGTCTACCAAGCTTCTCAGCTGTACATAGTTCAGGCCCGGGGAAGCTGACATGGCTCGCTGGAGATTGTCCAGGGACTGCCACACCATGTCACTGGAAAATTGTAAGCCTAGTGGCGAAGTCTCAGGGAGCTGAAAGTCCACCCTGCTATCTATCTCGGCCCAGATGTCATTGGCCACCCCGAGGGATGTCCACGGCATGGTTTGCACTGTGCCGACGCCCGGCCCGACAATTGCCGTTACAGTGGCTGAAGGGCTGTCCACGATAGCAATTTCCTTTCCTTCCCTTCGAGGTGAGGTTATGACGGCCGTCTCAGCAGCTGAGGGCGCTTGCTCCTCCTGAACAGTCTCACCGGCCGTCAACGGAGGGGAGCTTTCTATGACAGACAAGGCTTTAATAGCATCGGCCTCTTCTGCAATAATTTCTCCCGCTTCTATTTCCGGGGGACCACTTGGCTTCAGCAATAACTCCTTGCCGGCAACCAGGATTGGAGTCCCTGCAACCTCGGTCAGGTCGCCGACTTCGACAGTTACGCCGGGCTCCTCTGACGCCGCTGCAGCCGCATAGGTCCGTGGAAGCCGCAGGGTAATGGGCCGTACAACAGGTGGAAAGGCTGATTGGCTCATATCCACGTCAGGAATGGGTATGCGGACCATCACAGCTGGCGGTACCACCTCAGCCTGCATTACATATATGTACATCAGCCAGCTGGCCTGGAAATAAAAAGAAGTACTGCGGACGGGAGTCGGAACATGTCCTACCTCAACCGGCACTATATTTAGGCCTCCAAAGGTGGCCTCTGAAGATTCTAGCCCCTCTCCTGCGGTCGGGTATGATGGCCCATGCTCGACTCCCAGTAGTCTCGGAGGGCTGAATGTTAAAAGGTCACTTTCATAAGCTGAAGAAGCCCAGGCGTCTTCGGCCTCGGTGTCAACCGGCGGGAACCCCTCGTCGTCGCCGGAGCCGCCACCGTAATCAACTCGCTCAGAGGAGGATGATTCTTCCGCTTGTTCTTGAATCTCCAGTATCTGAGCGGGAACCATGCTGCTGGAAGGAGGCCATTTAGCCGGAACCTCCTCGGCGGTCTCTGCCTCGGAAGCACCCATTGGCCGAATATCCAGGGGTTTGTCCCTTGGAAGCCCCTGCTCTCCAGTAATAGCTCCTGCCATGACACCGACCTCGGGGAGCATCGTTGGCCGGACATCGACTGGGGTTAAAAGGCAATAAACAGTCAAGACCCGACTGAAAGCACAATAGACCGCTAAGCTCTATGGGCAAGCTGCAAGTTACCTTCTATCTCTTGATGGGGTGTCGGTGAAGGCAAGTCACCCTCAACAGAGGCCGAGGGTGCTTCCTCCTCTCTCTCCTCAGCCGCGGCTCCGGTCACCGCCTCCAACCCGACAACGGCGGAGGTAGTACCAGTAGCTAATAAAAGGAAAGATGATCAGCCAAAGCGACAGAAACGAGCAAACAAGCTGTATAAGAGCAAGAGGTTACCTTCACCCTCAGGCCCTTGCATCCAAGCAGCCTCAAACTCATAGAATGATGGAACCCGAGGAGGGGTAGCTATAGGCTCGTCTTCAGCGGCCTTTCTCCGGCGCACCCGGGTGGCGCGGGAATCCGCCCTCTTGGCCTTCTTGGCCCTGCAGATAGCCTCCCTGACCTGGGACCTGGTTCGCTTCCGTGAATCCCCAAGGGGCAGCGGTGTTGTGGTCGGAGCTGGCTCCGAAATGTTAAAATACGAAGGCTTCTGCGCCTTGGAAATCAACTCTCTATAGTGTTTGGTCGCCTCCACAGAGAGGTGAGCTGCACAAGTGCGTAGGTGAGGAAGGTGCATACTGACTATAAAAGAAGCCATTTCAAGGCTGAAAGAAAAATAAGCATTACCTGGCGGCCCTGTGTATCTGGGGTTGAGCGACCAGTAAAGCAATACGGGCGCCTTGTCCCGGGAAGCCGCCTCGCGGATAAGCCAGCACACATCACCGATCTTCTCACTTTTCTCCGCCAGCTGCGCCAGATCTTCATGGCCACAGGAGGATAAGTGATGATATAGACCCAAGTGGTCGAATCCCCAGCCGTCAACATACTTGAAAGATACAAGGAGCTGATGGTCTCGGATGGCTTCTAGTGGACCAGAAATTGAAAGCCCATGCGAATGAAGTAGGGCGAATATCCAGGGGGTGTTGGAGTACAAGTCAGCCCGTTTATCTTCCCTCCTGATGAAGGTCCAGTAGGGATGAAAACGGTCAGCTTCTGGACGCCAACCCGCCACTGCAGGAAGAGGTTCTTCCACCGGAAGGGGGATCGTATGGAGGGCAATCCGGTCACTGCTAACCCGGCACAGTCCCCAGAGAGTCTTGATATAATCATCCTTCTGGATCTCTGGCATCTTCGGGTCGGCCTTAGACGACCTACCCTTCGCAGCCTTCCTGGCCTCCAGATATGCCATCACCTCGGTGTTGGACCAGGACTTCAACTTCTTCAAATAGGATGGATCAACATCCAAAGCAGGCTCCCGCTGGGAATCTAAAAAACGACGTTCGGCACTATGCCAATAGTCTTTCCGGAAGTTCCGATAGAAGCCCGTCCGTGCATTCCACCACTTCACGAAGTCCGGAGTCACTCGGGGCAGACGAGCCGGGGTTGCCACCCTGAAGGATACATCCTCCCGACGATGGAAGTAGTCCCACCATGTGCGGGCTTCATCCATAGTCGTCTGTCCAGCCCGATGTCTGTTCGGGAGATTGAACCGGGCTGAAGAAGAAGGAATCTGCTGGTCATATCCAAAATTCCGGCCAAAGCGGAAGGGATAGTATGGCTCCAGCCACAGTAAGCCGCTCTTTCTGAATACAAGGACACTGGGGCGGATAGACAATGCCCAATCAATCAGTTCTGGCTCCAAGATTGGCCTCGTGCTCTTGGCCCCGGTGAGCTGACGAATGAATTCCTCTGTCTCAAACAACCGGCATTGCCGCATCCTGTTGACAAGAGGACTGGAGCTAACAGCCAAGCTCCAAAAATGCAGGACTCCTGGGGAATCTGTCGGAACTATAGTCAGCTTCCCCCGAATAGCAAAAAGTTGATCCGCCAGTGAAGACGGCTCAGCATTAGCAAATTCGATCATCCGTGGCAAAGGACGATCCGACTGCATCGACCGGGGAGCTGCTTCGGGAAACAAGGTGCAGACCCAGGCATTGAAGAAGTGGATGGGACCAACTATCCGCGAATTTCTGGGGATGCGTGACTTGTGCAAATCCCCCAGCATCTTGTATATAAGGCATAAGGCCACCGGGCACAGGGACAACTTTGTCCCCCAAGCCATCAAACAGGTAGGGTAAATGGCCTCCGGCCTGATTACCGTCTCGTCCCCCTGGGGAAGGGCGAACGAGCAAAGCCAATAGGTTAGATATGCAGCACAATGTGTGACTGCGTCAACTCCTGTGGGATTCGGGCCCCCTTGTCGCCCTCTCCCTGAAACAGCAGGGTATGTCGCCTAGCGTCGAGCCCTCTTCTTCCGCTTCACTGCTGTCGGAACTACCGTGGGGAAATCCTCATACTGCTTCTCCCCACCGAAGAAATATTGAAGCCACGTGCCCATCCGCACTCGTCTCTTTTCGCCAGGCTTCCGCGCTTCCTGCGAGTCAAGCGTCAGGCGTAGCAGGGTGCGGTATGCCTTCATCAAATAACGGTACGCGAAGCCCGTGAAATATTTGCCTTCGCCATCCGTCTGGTCTTTCAGCCAGTCCGGAAAACAAACTTCTTCATACGGCTCCCCGTCTATCGGCAAGCCGCTCAGCTGGGAAAGGCTCCAGAGGTCCAGTGAAGTCTTACCCTCTGCAGTATAAAAAGTGTTGTATTCCGGGCAGAAGACCTCAATGATCCCGCAGCACAGACCTCGGGAGATCGGATACCTGTACCGGGAAGCATATACACTCTGATAAACACCGGCATGTACCAGAATGGGAGCGTATTGCCGCAATACAAAATCTGTAAATTCAACGGTGCCCGGTCTGAAGGCGTGAGCATTGGTGGCTTTGAGTTCTCCGAACCACCCTACTGAAACCTGATGCTTGAGCCGGACCGCTAAGCAGTCCAAGAGGAAAGGCTCATCTCGGTACCCCCAATGAAGCGGGGCGAGGAATAAACCATATACGAGCTTCTCCCTATCAACGCGCCCGGCAGTCTCATTCCAGCGGGCTGGTGTATACTGCGGTGCTCTTGTCAGCAACCCGGCCTCTGGAGATAACTCCTGCACTCCAAGAACGGCCCCCCATTTCCTGGGCTCGCCCGGGATATATATAGGCATACCGTGAGTGACTAATTTGCTCAGGCTGTCTCTCTCCGCCAGTAGAGCTCCCTCGGCTCGACGAACGAGAATTATATCGCGCTTCCCGCCAAGGTTGAAGCGCTCAAGGAATGCCATCAGGTGCTTGTCCTTGGGATGGTCCAATCTGACGCCATCCCCTTGCTCATACTTGAAGTGGTTGCCGTCAAGAATCAACAGGCGGCCGGTGTCAACAGTGTCGGTCTCCGAGTCCGAGGACTCAGCTACCACGGCTATACGTCGAGGCCCCCAATCAAGGGAATGGACATTCCCCCATGTCACAGCAACCCGAGATGCAGAGGAAGAAGGGCCGGATGCCATATTATCTGCAAAACAACATCCAGAAGAGAACAAGTAAAGTCAGAAATTAGTTGATCGAAGCAATATTTCTGATAAAATTTCGACAGCATCTCCCCAGCTCGGGGGTTTGCCAAAAGAAAAGTGGAAACTGTCCACAAAGGGAGCAGCCGGAGGCGCTAAGCCAAGACCAGATGGGACACCCGAGGGATCTAGCTCCGAGGACAAGTCCTACGAGGAGCCTCCCGGGGCCCGAGGAGCGGGTTTGAAACCCAAACAGACTGACAACTTAACTCACCCGCTCGAGGGGCAAGCTCGCCCACACTCACTCGGCGCCGCGGTGGAGAGGAATGAGGAGAGAGAAAGAAATTTTGCAAATGAACAGCTGTGAAGAAAAGAACAAAGAAGAATGCAATATATAGGGGGCTCCACCCCTGTTAAAACGGCGCACCCCGGGGCGCGCCGTTTTAAGCAATTGGCGCACCGTGGAGGCCGCGCCGTTTCAACCTCTAAAAGCCCAGGGCGCGCCGGATTGGGCGGCGCCGTTTTAACTTCTGAAACAAAGGGCGCACCGTTTTAAGTGATGCCATTCAAGCTTCCTACCGCGCCGGATTAACGTCCGAAGCTAGAATTAAGTACCGTTTCGAGCTTCCGTCACCAAACGAAGCTCATCCGTAGGTACTGCTGCACTCCCGCCTCGCTTGCAGCACCCACGTCTGGGGGGCATTTGTTGGCACTCAAAATATAATCCTTCGGCGACCAAGCTGCAAAGACGAACGATACGGCCCACTGAAGCACAGAAGCCGATGAAGAGCAACTTATCAAAGATTCCTCAAGCTGACGGAGCCCCAAGTCACCTCGAAATGGACACCGAGGACTTTACCTCAGGAGAGTCGGAATGAACCTGTGACCAACCGGTAGCGCGACCAAGCCTGCCCAATGATCCGGCATCGACCTCGTCATGCCGCTACCCTACATCCGTCGCCCGACCAAGGACGACGGTCTACCCAATGACTCTCCTAAGGAGGAAGAACACCCTCGGCCATCCACAACAAGGGACCGAAGGTTCTGTCAGCAGAAGGCCCCGTTCACCCGACACGGGTTTGGCTTCTCGCCATAATGGGCCCGTTAGTGGCCAATTGATCGCCATTTAAGGCGGAATTATCCCGGATGCAATACCATCCCACAAGGAAGCTTCGAGCACGAGTCCGTCTCGACCAAAAGCACCAATCACAGTGCCGAAGGCCGTGCCAGCAGGATACCCGTGTGCTCGGGCCAGACACACGCGAAGTTATGATTAAGGCCATTCGTCATATCAAAGAGCTTCGTCAACGCCCCGTCAAGGTTTTCCAAGGGCGGCCAGGGCGGGAGGAACAGTCAACGGGAGCTTCCGGAACCATCCCCGGACCTATCGGCTAACCCGCGCCGAGCAAACAAGTTAAAACGGCGCGTTAAGAGGCGTTGGCATCCCTTAATACGGCGCCGTTAAATTTGGCGCGCCAACTCTGAAATGGGTCGTGTTCCCGGCGCCGTCAAATCCGGCGCGCCCCTTCCTGGGGCGCCGGATTAACCACTGCTACATATACCCCGCCTTCGAAACAAGAAAAAGAAGGAGAACAGATATAGAGAGGAATCAGATCAAAAAAAGAGAAGAAGGGAAGAAGAGAGTGGAGGAGAGCCAATAGGGAGAGGGAGTTCTGCTCGTCAGAGAGAATAGCCTTGGGGAAGAAGTAGGGTTCCCACGGAGGTTCTCACCGCTGCCTTCCTCGTCTGCTCGTCCGGATACCTCCGGAGTCGGAGAAGAGAAGCTTGGGGTCTGATACCCTGTTCTGGAGAAGGAGTCTAGGTGGGCCTCTGTGGTTTCTCCCTCCGGTCGACTCCCCTTTCCTCTTTATTTTCCTTTCTCCTGGTATAATGTAAGTGAAGGGGGGGGGGGGACGGGCGATGAGATGAGCCTGACCTTCCCCCCCCCTCACCTGGATTGCTGCTCTCTTTCTCGTTACCTGTAGCATCCTTCTTCTCTGAATGTAAACGGCGGCCGAGCGACAACGCCGGCGCCGGAATATGTATATACAGCGTATATCTGCCTGAATCGTTCATCGAATGAATGGAATATATTGGTGCCCGATGCTGTATCTACCTTTCATGCTGGTTTCTTTTTCGATGTACATTTAATGTTTTCCCGGTGTGTATAGTTTCCGGATCCCTTTTCCCCTATGCTGGACATGCCCCTGGGCTATACGAATCTTCTTCCCCCCCTCCCCGGGGCTTTCTCTCTCGATTCTAATATAGTGGTCGGGCTCCGCACCATGTGTGCTACGGGTGCTGTGATCGGAGACGCACCTGTGTGCGTATCTCCGTTCATCTCCGCCTAGATGGCAGACCCTTCACCGTCCCTCTGTGCTTTCCCTCATAGGCCAGGGGGGGGAGGGGAAGATCGCTTCTGTCGTTCCTTTTCGTCCTGGAACGAGTCCCTGTCGGTTTTCCCGAACATGATGGGTATATATATATGTTCTGCCCCCAAGTCTCTACGCTAATCATATAGCCTGCCGGTGTTAATTTATTTTGTCTGCGGGCTCTGCTACTCTAATATGTGTCTAGCCATTCGGTTGCCCATTTGTGGTCAGACAATGTCTTGCGCCGCTCTTTTCACCCCGTGATGTGACACAACCTCGGACTTAAGCAAGCAATCACAAATAGCATTCAAATGGGCCTTAATGGGCCACCGCTCTCCCGTCGCACTCTATACCCGGAGTGACTTGGCGATGCCAAGTGTGAAGTATGGGAATGGGCCCTTGCTGGTAGAGGGCCAGCAAGGCCAAGGTTTGACTCCCAAAGGTTGGATGCCCAATTCAATTGGGGCCGACAAAGTGCGCAAAGGCACCGGTTCACACTACCCCACGGCGGTCACTCTAAGTCATGGACTTGAGTACCGGGCGCTCCCTCACAAATTCAGCGGCACATGAAGCAAATATTGAAAGAGCAACACTATTAAGCAAGGATGAGACACTTACTCGACCGGTTTGAAGAAACCGGTCCCGGTCGGAGACGAGGGCGAGCGGGGAGGCGGTGGTTCCCCACACGCCGCGGCGGTGTCGCTTGACCTGCCCAAAGAAGTACAAAACTACACCTCACGCAGGAGGGGGATCTTGGGGTGGGGGTTAAAATGTTACAACCAAAACTACCACCACGCAGGGTGGAGCCTTCAGCCGGCCAAGCGGGGAGGGGAGGAAAGCTCTCGATTACTAAGTGGCGCCCGGTGCGATATCAACCTTGTTCTGGCCTGCAGGACAGGGTGATGAGGTTGAGGTTGCCACGGACTCGTCCGGACTCCGAATTGAGTGAAACCACCTCCTACAGCTTCCTGACTTGAAGGGGATGACTGCAGAATTTTTGGGGACGCTCTGTTGGTCGGTGGTGACAGCTCCAGCATCAGGAAGGAGATCGCTCTGTCTGGCCGCAGGCTGATCTGGACTGGAACAGCAACTTGCAGAGGTCACTGTGCGCTCTCCTGACCTCTGAACAGCACGAAACCAGCGGTGACGTCTTCGTGGTCGAAGTAGCTTTCAGCCGAAAGTGACGGGGCAGCGTTCCGATGTCGATGGCGAGCGGGGCACCCTGAACGGTGCTCACTGGTCGAAACAGACTGCAGAAGCAGGGCTGGACAGACGGGGAGAGAAAAAATGATAACTCTGCCCCCCGATGGCCGAATGCAGTTCTGCTTCCTGTTCTTGAAGGAGGACTGGACGGGGAAGAACTTTGTTGAAGGAACCTGGGCCTGATTCAGCCTGAGTCAACCGTGGTACGGCAGTCTTCTAGGTTCTGGTTCTGGATGAAGGCCTTCTTGTGCGATGGTGGGAGAATGGCTCTATCTGGCAGCTCCGACCTCGGATCGTGTTGCTTCCACCTCGCTTGCGAAGTAGACTGGAAGGCCTTTCCAGAAAGGTAGGCCACGCCTTCAGGAACACCAGGAGGAAGCCGTGGTCGATGCTGCAACTCGGGGCTGATCTGCTGGTCTGCACAGCTCCAACCTGAAACTGAAATGAGAGGGAGAGGTGGCTTCTTTGGTGGAGGGAAGTGGTAGGGGCGACCTAAGGGTGAGTGGGGCTCTAGTGGGGTGGAGAAAAGAGCTAATGGTGATGGTGGAATGAGGGGGAGAATGGCTGGAAGCAAATGCTAGCAGGTGGAGGAGGAAGATGAGGGTGTGAGAGGGGGAATGGGGGAATGAAGGGGGCGAACTTGGCAAGAAGGGAGATAATGGAAGGGGGCGGCCAAAACAAGTGGAGGGAAGGGAATTTCAAATTTGAATTGGCCTAGGAAGGTGGAGGATTGTGTGGGAACTAGTGGGATTGCCTTGGGAGGGAGGAGATTGTGTTGGAAGTGGAGAAGATGCCACCTTGGGACAATGGGAGTGGAGTAATGGCAACTTGGGGAAGTGGAGGGGTATTGAATGAGGTGGGTGGTGGTTGGGAGTTGAAGGGGAAGGGAGGAGAGAGAGAAGGGGGCGAACCCCTTAGTGGGAGGAGAGAGAAGAGAGAGAGGAGGGGGGTATGGGATTCACTCCCTAGGGTATCTCACCCTATCTTAGTGGAATCTCTCCAAATTGAACAAAAGTGTAGACTTAACTTAAAAGGATTCATTTCATCATTAACTTCAAATGAGGGGGAGTGGGGTCCTATTTATAGGTAACCCACTCTTTACAATAAGTCCCTGACAAAATAAGCAACTACAAATAACCAAGGGGGTGGGGGCACCAATGGGCCTAGCCCAACGAATTGGGCCCAATAGCCTCATTAGACAGCATGATGATACAAAAACATAGGAGAATAAGTGCTAGACCTAGGGAAATGACTCAAATAAAATGAAAATACATCAAAATGACACAAAGGAAAGCTACTAAATGGATAAGGGGCCTTAATAGAGTGAGGCCCAAACTCAACCAGCTCCCGAATGTGAAGAAGTGGACCCGAGCCAAAGGGAATCGTGGGTGATGCCTCCATCAAATCCCCTGGGCCGCGAAGAGCTCGACTCCGTCGAGTAAGGATCCATCCGGCTAAGGTACCGCTCGAGGAGGTCTGGATCCAATCGCTGGAGGTCCTCCCGACTCACCCATGAGTCTTCCGACGGAGGCCGATCCTTCCACCTGACGAGATAGCGCTCATAAACTTTGCTCCGGGTGGTAGTGACCTGCTCATCCAATATTTGTTCAATGCGATCGCGCTGAGCTCTCTTGGCTAGTGGACTCTCCTCACGGGTGGGTACTCTCTCAAAGGAAGAAGTAGGCTCAATCTCCTCACTAGGTCCCACCATGGGGCCCTTGTATGGCACTAAGTCGGCGACATTGAATGTAGGACTTACCCCATAATCCTCAGGGAGATCTAACTCATAAGCATTCGCACCAATGCGCCTCAAGACCTGGAAGGGCCCAGTCCCACGTGGCCTCAACTTGGAGTTGGCTCCTGGGGAGAGCCTCTCCGTCCTTACCATCACAAAGTCATCCACTTGGAACTCTAAGTGACGCCGGTGAGAGTCGGCCAACCTTTTATAAGCCTCATTTTTCATGCTAATGTGCTTGCGAATTTCCTCATGCAATTCCCTAATATGTTGTGCAAAAGACTCGGCAGAAATGGACACTCTAGCATGCTGGGGAAGGGGAATGAGGTCGGATGGCTTTCTTGGTTTGTACCCATGCACGGCTTCAAATGGACTCATCCCTATCGACTTATTGACGGAATTGTTGTATGCAAACTCAGCATGTGGTAAGATGAGATCCCAATTTCCTGGCCGATCCTCAACAAGACTCCTAAGGAGGTTCCCTAGACTCCGGTTGACCACTTCAGTTTGGCCATCCGTTTGGGGGTGGTAGGCAGTGGAGAATTTGAGGAGGGTACCCATCATGTGCCAAAGAGTCTTCCAAAAATAGCTAGTGAATTTGACATCCCTGTCGGAGACTATGGTCTTGGGCAGCCCATGGAGGCGGACTACCTCATCAAAGAATAATCGGGCTACATGGGAGGCATCGGATGTTTTGGAGCATGGGATGAAGTGGGCCATTTTGGAAAATCTATCAACCACCACATAGATGGAGTCATGCTTCCTAGAGGTCTTGGGTAAGCCTAGCACAAAGTCCATGCTCAAATCTTGCCATGGTCGGTCGGGGATGGGAAGTGGGGTGTATAGGCCGGTGTTTTGCTTCACCTGCTTGGCCGAAGCACACGTGCGACATTGACCCACTATTTTGCCTACATCTCTCTTGAGGCTCGGCCAATAAAATTGACCCTCAACTAAGGCAATGGTTTTGTGGACCCCAAAATGACCGGCTAACCCTCTGGCATGTAATTCTCAAACCAAGAAATCTCGAAGAGAGGTCCGGGGAATGCAAAGCCTTGTTCCCTTGAAGAGGAACCCATCCTCTAAAATAAATCCCTCATGCTCCTTGCTAGAATGAGTGGTCAAGTTGGCATAGATTTGCCCAAAGTCGGGGCAACCAGGGTACTCGTCCCTGACCTTATCAAAACCAATCACTTCCACTTGGATAGTGGATAACAAGGACATCTTCCTACTAAGGGCATCCACGGCCTTATTCTCACTCCCGGCCTTGTGTTTGATGACAAAGGTGTAGGATTGGATGAACTCAACCCATCGGGCATGTCGGGCATTCAACTTCTGTTGGGAATTGAGGTATTTGAGGGCCTCATGGTCGGAAAAGATGACAAACTCTTTGGGAAGCAAGTAATGTCTCCAGTGTCGGAGGGATTGGACCACGGCATAGAACTCTTTGTCATAGGTGGAGTATCTAGTCCTAGCATCACATAGCTTCTCACTAAAGTAGGCGACCGGGTGTCCCTCTTGACTAAGAATCCCTCCTATCCCTGTCCCGGATGCATCACAAGTGACCTCAAAAACTTTGGAGAAATCGGGAAGGCATAGGACCGGGGCTTGGGTCAACTTTTCCTTAAGCTCAAGGAAGGCTTTAGAGGCGGGTTTGGTCCAAACAAAGGTTCCCTTCTTGAGACAATCAGTTATTGGGCCGGTGATAGTGCTAAACCCTCGAATGAATCTCCTATAGAATGTGGCCAACCCATGAAAACTCCTAACCTCATGAAGGGTGTGGGGCTCCGGCCAATCAAGAATAGCTTGGACCTTGTCGGGGTCCATGGAGACTCCTTTGGTTGACACCACAAATCCTAGGAAGGTGATGGAAGTGGTCATGAAATGACACTTTCCTAGGTTGGCAAATAGGCTTTCTTGCCGGAGGATGGTGTAAACTTTCCTAAGGTGGTCAAGGTGGGCCTCATGGGTTTGGCTATAGATGAGAATATCATCAAAGTATACCACTAGAAAATTCTCAATGAAAGGCCTAAGTACCTCCGTCATAAGACGCATGAAAGTACTTGGGGCATTAGAAAGCCCAAATGGCATGACTAACCACTCAAAGAGACCATCCTTGGTCTTGAAGGCCATTTTTCACTCATCCCCGGGCCTTACCCTAACTTGGTGGTAGCCACTCTTGAGATCTATCTTAGAGAAGATGGTGGCTCCGGCTAGCATATCCAACATGTCATCAAGCCTAGGGATGGGGAACCTATACTTGACGGTAATCTTATTAATGGCCCGGCTATCCACACACATCCGCCATGATCCATCTTTCTTGGGGGTAAGGAGGGCCGGGACGGCACATGGACTCTTACTAATGCGGATGAAGCCCTTCCTAATGAGTTCCTCTATTTGCCTCCTAAGTTCGGCATGTTCCGTGGGATTGAGGCGATAATGAGAAAGGTTTGGAAGGGTGGCTCCCGGTACTAGATCGATTGCGTGTTGCACATCACGCATGGGAGGGAGTTGGTCCGGGAGCTCTTCCGGGAACACATCATGGAATTCTTCCAAAAGTTGTTGGATTTCTATAGGATGGGGGTTAGAAGGGGTAGGTTCCCCTAAGCATATGACTACCGCACACAATGGCACCCCTTGAGCAATTTCCTCTTCAAGCTCTTTCCTAGTGATGAGATGAAGACCTTTGGTCAACCCCGTGGTTCTACTTTGTTTTGGGGTTTGGATAAGGGCTTGGGTTGGAGGGGTGGAGTTCCCCGAGACTTGTGGAGTGGTGGGGTGTGATCCTTGAGGGAGAGGGTCCTTCTTGGGCATGGGTCGAGGTGGGGAGGGGTTAAGACGGATAGTCTTACCCTCATGCTCAAAGGTGCATATGTTGCTTCTCCCTAAAATGGTGGCATCCACATCATAGAGCCAAGGTCTTCCTAAAAGGATGCTACCCACTTCCATGGGTATGACGTCACACCATATTTGGCCATGGTAGGAAGAGAAAGTGAGAGGCACTAGGCATTGGGTGTTGACCGGGATGGAGTTGTCGTTGATCCATGAGACCCGGTATGGACTTGGGTGGGGAGTGAGAGTAAGCCCAAGGAGCTTGACGGTGTCGGGTGACACGGCATTAACA
Source organism: Amorphophallus konjac (assembly GCA_022559845.1). Lineage (NCBI taxonomy): Eukaryota > Viridiplantae > Streptophyta > Magnoliopsida > Alismatales > Araceae > Amorphophallus > Amorphophallus konjac. Next base: position 421,869,646 of record CM040121.1, on the reverse strand, counting down.
CAACTACCACTATCCAAGATCACTTTCCTCACATGGTTCTCTATCTTGATAAAGGTGTGGAAGATTGAGGTCCGACGCCAATCCTCTTCTTGAGGTTGGGTGAGGATGCACCTAATGACTCCTAGATGGGAGTTGTTTGAAGGAGTGGAGTGATCTAGACTCGACTCTAGATATTGGGCTTCATACTCCTCTTCCCAATCTAGTGAGGCTTCATGTTCCTCAACGTCATTTTCTTGTTCCTTTTGGGGTTGAACTTCTTCCTCAATAAGCAAACTAGATAACCCCTTAGATGGACATTGTCCCGCAAAATGACCAAACCCTTGACACCTATAGCATTGTTGGCGCCCTCTTCCCGGGGTGGCTCCTACACTTGGTCCTTTGGGGTTGTCATCCTTCCGTGGGAGAGGATGACTAGGAGCGGGCTTGTTTGGAGTGATGGGTGGGGGAGGATTGTAGGACCTTAAAGGGGCATTCCCACTTGAGCTAGGAGCTCTCATGGGAGTGGGTGGAATGGGACGTGGTCCCAAGTTTTTGGGATCGGTTGGTCGGGGAGTGATAAATCGGGAACTCCTAGAAAACCTTTCCACATTTCTAGCTACTTGGTAAGCTAGCTCAAGGTTGTCAACGTCTCTCATGAATAGTTCCCTCTTGATGTGGCTTTGAAGCCCATTCCTAAAGCGGGATAAGGTGACATCCGGATCCTCATGGACTCCACACTTTAAAAGATAGGAGTCAAATTTTTCAATGTACTCTACCACGGTCTTCCCTTCTTGGGTGAGGCTTTGCCATTCATCTAGGAGCATTTGGTGGTAGGTTCGGGGGAGGTATTTGTTCCTAAGTTGGTTTTTCATATCCGCCCAAGTGTCAATAGGCTCTTCCCGCCTAACCCGTCTTAGACCCTCTTGGTTTAGCCAATAAGTTTTGGCCAACTTAGTGAGATGCATCTTAGCCAATCTAACTCTCCTTTGGTCGGACATGGGGTACCATTCAAAGTATTGGTCCATGGCGGTCTCCCATTCTAGGTAAACACTAGGTTCATGTGAACCATCAAAATTTGGGGCCTCTACCTTGATCATCCTTAAAAGGGGGTCATCCGGATCATCCCGTGGACGCCGGTCATGGTTTTGATGGGGGCGAGGCCTCTCATAATCATAATAATGGTCATGGTACATATCCTCCCTATAAAATTCAGCATGTGGGTGATGGGCTCTTGGGCCGTTGTTCCTTGGGTGGAACTCATCCCTATGAGGCTCTACATGTGGAGGGTGGACTCTTGGGCCTTGGTTCCTTTGGGGAAAACCATTCCTATGGAACTCACCATGTGGTGGAGGGGCTCTTGGCTCATTGATCCTTGGGTGAGGATCTTCTCTATGAGGCTCATCATGCGGAGGGGGAATTCTAGGCTCATTGTTCCTTGGGCGGAACTCTTGGTCTTCTAACCGAGCAATTCGGTTGGTAATGGACTCTAGTTGGGCAAGGATGGTTGTGAGGGCAGCATCTACCCTATCCATGTGGCCTTGAGGTCCCTCCCTAGGAACATCTTGGTTGAGTTGGTGAGGATTGGGATCCATTGGTGGAGCCGAAGACGATGAACCGGGTTGATAGCTAGCACCACTACGGGTGGACATGCAAGACAAAGGGCCAAAGTGGTTGGACACACTATGCAAAGGTCCTAGGACTTAGACTTGATAGAGACAAGTCAAGGACTTGCTCTGATACCACTTGATGTGACACAACCTCGGACTTAAGCAAGCAATCACAAATAGCATTCAAATGGGCCTTAATGGGCCACCGCTCTCCCGTCGCACTCTATACCCGGAGTGACTTGGCGATGCAAAGTGTGAAGTATGGGAATGGGCCCTTGCTGGTAGAGGGCCAGCAAGGCCAAGGTTTGACTCCCAAAGGTTGGATGCCCAATTCAATTGGGGCCGACAAAGTGCGCAAAGGCACCGGTTCACACTACCCCACGGCGGTCACTCTAAGTCATGGACTTGAGGACCGGGCGCTCCCTCACAAATTCAGCGGCGCATGAAGCAAATATTGAAAGAGCAACACTATTAAGCAAGGATGAGACACTTACTCGACCGGTTTGAAGAAACCGGTCCCGGTCGGAGACGAGGGCGAGCGGGGAGGCGGTGGTTCCCCACACGCCGCGGCGGTGTCGCTTGACCTGCCCAAAGAAGTACAAAACTACACCTCACGCAGGAGGGGGATCTTGGGGTGGGGGTTAAAATGTTACAACCAAAACTACCACCACGCAGGGTGGGGCCTTCAGTCGGCCAAGCGGGGAGGGGAGGAAAGCTCTCGATTACTAAGTGGCGCCCGGTGCGATATCAGCCTTGTTCTGGCCTGCAGGACAGGGTGATGAGGTTGAGGTTGCCACAGACTCGTCTGGACTCCGAATTGAGTGAAACCACCTCCTACAGCTTCCTGACTTGAAGGGGATGACTGCAGAATTTTTGGGGATGCTCTGTTGGTCGGTGGTGACAGCTCCAGCATCAGGAAGGAGATCGCTCTGTCTGGCCGCAGGCTGATCTGGACTGGAATAGAAACTTGCAGAGGTCACTGTGCTCTCTCCTGACCTATGAACAGCACGAAACCAGCGGTGACGTCTTCGTGGTCGAAGTAGCTTTCAGCCGAAAGTGACGGGGCAGCGTTCCGATGTCGATGGCGAGCAGGGCACCCTGAACGGTGCTCACTGGTCGAAACAGACTGCAGAAGCAGGGCTGGACAGACGGGGAGAGAAAAAATGATAACTCTCCCCCCCGGTGGCCGAATGCAGTTCCGCTTCCTGTTCTTGAAGGAGGACTGGACGGGAAAGAACTTTGTTGAAGGAACCTGGGCCTGATTCAGCCTGAGTCAACCGTGGTACGGCAGTCTTCTAGGTTCTGGTTCTGGATGAAGGCCTTCTTGCGCGATGGTGGGAGAATGGCTCTATCTGGCAGCTCCGACCTCGGATCGTGTTGCTTCCACCTTGCTTGCGAAGTAGACTGGAAGGCCTTTCCAGAAAGGTAGGCCACGCCTTCAGGAACACCAGGAGGAAGCCGTGGTCGATGCTACAACTCAGGGGTGATCTGCTGGTCTGCACAGCTCCAACCTGAAACTGAAATGAGAGGGAGAGGTGGCTTCTTTGGTGGAGGAAAGTGGTAGGGACGACCTAAGGGTGAGTGGGGCTCTAGTGGGGTGGAGAAAAGAGCTAATGGTGATGGTGGAATGAGGGGGAGAATGGCTGGAAGCAAATGCTAGCAGGTGGAGGAGGAAGATGAGGGTGTGAGAGAGGGAATGGGGGAATGAAGGGGGCGAACTTGGCAAGAAGGGAGGTAATGGAAGGGGGCGGCCAAAACAAGTGGAGGGAAGGGAATTTCAAATTTGAATTGGCCTAGGAAGGTGGAGGATTGTGTGAGAACTAGTGGGATTGCCTTGGGAGGGAGAAGATTGTGTTGGAAGTGGAGAAGATGCCACCTTGGGACAATGGGAGTGGAGTAATGGCAACTTGGGGAAGTGGAGGGGTATTGAATGAGGTGGGTGGTGGTTGGGAGTTGAAGGGGAAGGGAGGAGAGAGAGAAGGGGGCGAACCCCTTAGTGGGAGGAGAGTGAAGAGAGAGAGGAGGGGGGGTATGGGATTCACTCCCTAGGGTATCTCACCCTATCTTAGTGGAATCTCTCCAAATTGAACAAAAGTGTAGACTTAACTCAAAAGGATTCATTTCTTCATTAACTTCAAATGAGGGGGAGTGGGGTCCTATTTATAGGCAACCCACTCTTTACAATAAGTCCCTGACAAAATAAGCAACTACAAATAACCAAGGGGGTGGGGGCACCAATGGGCCTAGCCCAACGAATTGGGCCCAATAGCCTCATTAGACAGCATGATGATACAAAAACATAGGAGAATAAGTGCTAGACCTAGGGAAACGACTCAAATAAAATGAAAATACATCAAAATGACACAAAGGAAAGCTACTAAATGGATAAGGGGCCTTAATAGAGTGAGGCCCAAACTCAACCAGCTCCCGAATGTGAAGAAGTGGACCCGAGCCAAAGGGAATCGTGGGTGATGCCTCCATCACCCTGTTTGCATCTCAATAGGAGTTTGCTCTGTAGCATCACTCCAGTACCCGGGGAGGGGGACATTCCCCAATCTTCTATGATTAGTCACTCAGTCGACAGGGCAGGCTCATCTGTTGATGACGAGTACCCCTTCGAGCCATTGAGTGCACAGTGACGAGGCTAAGCCCTACAGTTTTAAATCCACGGTTCTGATTGGACTTCGTGGTGGCTGCAGGTTGTGTACCCCTCGTAGGCTGGCCCTCGGGGTTTCCTTCCCTCTATCGGTCATCCCGATTCGAGTGTTGTAGTGACTCGGGTCGCGTGCCCCTCGCAGGCTAGCCCTCGGGGTTTTCGCTCCCGAAATGAGTCGCATCATTCACTCACTGTCACCCACTGATTCGGTACCCCTAGCAGGCTAGGCCTCGGGGTTTTCCTTTCCGTTCGGGTTTGTCGGCCGCCGTTGTGCCACCCGGCCCTTAGGGGTTGCTCCGCCACGTGAGTACTCCCCGCTTCTCCCCGATAATCCTCCGGGATGGGGAGATGCTGCCGAAATTCCGGTTCGAACGAGTGCGACTCAGAACAATTGCCGCGCTCGAGTATGAACCTCGCGCGAGCCTATGACTCGGCCCCCGGTTGCCCCGGGGTCGATCCTTTGAATGAATGACTTAAGTAAACCTCAAAAGTTTCTTAAAGTACTTCAATAAACATAAAAAAAAATGAATAAAACCTCAGTTTTCGCGAGTTCGGGCTAAACCGACGCCGTTTATAAACGGCGCGCCCTAAAACGGCGCGCCTTAAAACGGCGCGCCCTTTTCGGCATGCCTCTTCCCGGCGCGCCCCAATCAGGCCACGCAGTTTTCAACTCCCCTCTTGTACCTATGGTTTCCCGCGCCGTTTTAAATCCTACACCTACGCTTTCAGGCGCCGTTTCTAATCGTCACGCTCTCTAATCCATGCCTCACCCCTCAGAGTGACCCTCCTTTCCGCGGTCGAAGTTAATAAACCCTAATTAGGAGTAAATTGACTAAGAGGAGGGCCTTTCGAGTCCAAATCTTTTTGTTATCATGTTTTCGCCATTATGGCTGTCATCACTCTGCTCTTGCTATTATGCTTGTGTCACCTTTTCCCCCGTTGGCGGGGCTTAATAAACATGTGACTGAGCTATGCTCATCTTCATAATTATGTCATCATGCTTAGGATAGTCATCATCGTCATGCATGCATGTTTGCATCGGCCCTCGGGTTTATCAAATGGCGTTGACAGAAGGTCAGGTTATACTCGATCGGAAATCTCCGCCATGCGCGATGGTGGTCTCCGGACCTACTCCCTCCGCCACACACCAAGGGTCTCTAATTCAATAAACCATGCCTCTTCTGCATGATAGATAGCCGCATCTCGCATGATTCCATCATGTTAGTAACGTCGCATCTCTTATTCCGGCCTCGACAGCCCACTACCTCGGCAATTAATCAAAGGTGTTCCCTCCTCGTGGGGGATGTAATTAACGCCGTAGCCTTTATGGTATGGCGGACTGCTGGTCCCGACCGAACCTCACATTCGTCTGACCAAGTCAGAACGAGCGCACGATAAATTTGTCACGTATGTGACTGGCACGCCCGCGCAGTCAATCAGTGAGTTAACTACCAGTTGGTTAATTGGTTGATCGACGCGTGAAATATGATTTATACACCCGATAGCCCCGGGGGAACGAAAAGGCCCGCAAACACCTCAATAAGACCTTTTGGAGTTTTGATTGACCTATCGGCAAGTTGGAGAATAATGGTTGTAGGTTTGAGCTCACCAATGTAAAACTGCTCATAGATGGAGGTGGGGAGTAAATTCACACTGGCTCCTAAATCAAGGAGAGCCTTATCAAAGGTCACACTCCCAATGTTGCAAGAGATAAGAGGCGCTCCAGGATCATTTAACTTCCTAGGTAGTTGGTTGAGGACCATGACACTAACGTTCTCGGGGAGCCGAACCTTTTTCGGGGTCACTCGTGGCTCCCACCTAGGAGTGCACTGTTGGGTCCCTAGAGGTGCAATAGCATCTAGAAAGGGGGGTTGAATAGATCCTTTCACGAACTATGGCCTAATTAAAACTTGACTACCAAAAGCATTGACCACCCCTATAAAGTAATTAAAACACTTAGACACAAGGCACGGCGGATTTAGACGAAATAGGTTAAGTATAAGCGACAGTCCTAAGACAACACAGGTTGTGGTACAAGCTAAGGTGCTTCTCAGCAAACCTCTGATGTGTGTGTGAACAAGGTGATCTCCCTTTTGCTGGAGAAAGCTCTCTAGTGCCTGAGTGCAAAGGTGCAGTAGGCACCCAAGGGAATGCTAGTAGCGAGCAAGGAATAACTGGTGTGTATACAAGATAGCGCAGTCCACGAAGCTAAAGTGTGCGATGGAGATAAACAAGATTATATGCAGTGAAGCAAGCACACCGACCTGTGAATAGGGGTAGAGGATATGGAACAAGCCCACAAGATGTTCATCCCACAACACAAGGATTTTAAGGTGGTTCGGTTGTAAACTCATAACCTACGTCCACCCCTCACCAAACCCGGTGAGACTTTACCACATGCTGCAAATGCAGCACACTTCCTACACATAAACCGATAGGGACGATTTTCCACACACACACACGAGGATGAGGTCCTCCACACACACACACACACACACACACACACACACATACGAGGACGAGGTCCTCCACACACACACACACAGAAAAAAGACAAACATAAGAAGAAAAAACACTGCAAATGCAGTAGAGAAAAAAAAACCTTCCTGATATTACGATGAGGCACGGAAATGCACAATCAGAAAAGGATAACCAGACAGTGGCTTCAGATTTTGCTCTTGAGACACCTTTGGGCAGATCTGGACACAGGTCCAATTTGGCTTCTTCTTAGGCTCATTCAGGACGTGAGAAGGGCTGCACTCCTCTCTTAGCTTCTCCCTTTTTTGCTCTCTCTCTCTCTCTTATGTCTTTCTATCAGCACTGGCCGGTTTCAGACCAAGACTGGGCTGCTTCTTTTCTTTATTTTTCTCTCACAAATTTTCTCTTGAAAGCTCACACATTTTTCTCTTGGACAGTAGCTGTAGCAGCAACATTTCTTCAAGCATGGAGTCCTTCTTATAGGCGCAAGCAGTCCTCCCAGTAGGGGGTTTCAGCCCGTATGTGATTGGCCATTCATAATCTATTATTTGTTTTCAGGGAGCTTTTACCTTGGCAGCCTCTGATTGGCCACGGAGGTAGCAGAAAAAGTTTCTTGGAATTTCTTATTTTGCTTGACAGGAAAATATATGAGAGGGGCTTCCCAAGTAAGATTTGTAGCATCTTCTTTTTTCTGCGGGTAGGATAGCCAATGTTGTCCTTTTGTCCTGAGGGATCTTAGTGACAGAGCATTTGATTGGGTGGAGGCAAAAAGCTAGGTACCAGACATGTGACTGTTCCCAAAAAAGGTAACCTGCTTTTCTGTTGACCAAAAGGGCTGAAATAGTAAGCCAATGATGACAGGGATGTTTGATTGAGTAAAGATACCTTTCCAGACCTCAAAAGACGTGAATTTTGACATTTGTGGTTCCTATTTATGCTCTCTAGATCCAATTCAGAAAACAGTGCATGTTTGCTAAAAATGGCTTTGGAACCCGCTCAGTGAGACATTTCGTCGAACAGGTGCTCTTCTTATGCTGAAGGCAAACATGCACAGACCTTGTAAAGTTGGGGGCAAGACATGCACAGACCTTTCTTCTTCATTGAGGCATTTCATCAAACATGCACTGACCTTGGTTCCATCATGTGCACAGACTTGGACAAGCTTGGACTTGGATATGCATGGACTTATACATGTGCGTAGACCTGAATTTCAAATGTGCACATACTTGGATGCTATATGTGAAACTTGCACAGACCTTGTATAGGACATGCACAGACCTTATGACGCAATAGTGTAAATGTGCACCGACCTTGATAGTGCAAGAATGCACATGTGCACAGACCTTACATATGCGTGAACAGTAATGTGCATAGACTTGGATGCTATATGTGAAACTTGCACAGACCTTGTACAGGACATGCACAGACCTTATGACGTAATAGTGCAAATGTGCATCGACCTTGACAGTGCAGGAATGCACATGTGCACAAACCTTACATATGCGTGAACAGTAATGTGCATAGACTTGTATATGCATGAACAGTAACTTGCACTGACCTTGTATATGCATGAACAGTAATGTGCACTGACCTTGTATACGCATGAACAATAACGTGCACTGACCTTCTATATGCATGAACAGTAACATGCACTGACCTTCTATATGCATGAACAGTATGTGTGCACAGACCTTCTATATGTTTGAATAGTAATATGCACTGACCTTGTATACGCATGAACAGTAACGTGCACTGACCTATATGCATGAGCAGTAATGTGCACTGACCTTGTATACGCATGAACAGTAATGTGCACTGACCTTCCATATGCGTGAACAGTAATGTGCACATATCTTCTATATGCATGAACAGAAACATGCATCGACCTTGGTTACTGTGCTAGCCAGATGTGCATCGACCTTGTCTCTTCATGAACAGTAACATCCGTCGACCTTAGTCTAGCATTAGCAAAAGGTGCACCGACCTTGCTTCTTCATGAACAGTAACATGCATCGACCTTAGTCTTGTGCATGGCAGAATGTGCATTGACCTTAGTCTTTCAGCTTGGGCATGTGCATCGACCTTAGTTCTTCATTGGCCTGATGTGCATCGACCTTAGTCTAGCGTTAGCAGAAGGTGCACCGACCTTGCTTCTTCATGAAGTTTTCATCTTGATTTCTGTGCTGTCAACTGTCTTGATTCTTGATTTTTGTACATCCAATTACCTCGTTTTCTATGTCATTCTTGATTTCTTATTCTTTGCTTACAATGACCTGAAATGTAAGAGTGTTGACATCATCAAATGCAGATAGGACTCATCAATGAGTTATAGTCAGACATCATCAAAACAGTATATATCTAACATTCTCCCCCTTTTTGATGATGACAACTATGAGTCATTATGAGTACATTGTAAGTCAAAGTGCAAAGAATTATAATCAAGAATTGAAGCACAAAGACATTCTATCTCCATATAAGTCTCTCCCCTTTATGCATTCAAGACTTCCCCCCTTTGTACATACCCTTGTTAATGACACATACGATTCTCTCCCCCTTTGACATCATCAAAATAACATAATAGATACAATATATGGCACAGTTAGGAACGAAAGGGGTAAAGTAGGAGATTATTAGCACATGATGTACAGAGTGAAGGAAGTACATACCTGTAGGGAGCATCACATGATTCTCAACACGGAATGATAGTCATTGCAATGAACTATCTTTTTTCAGTATTCCAGAAATTGACGTGGAAATACATGCCAAATGGTTGGACACTTATTAAAGTTGACAAGTAAGGACAACCAATACTGGAATGCCAATGATAGGACTGATATCAATTGTTGATGAGCAATTAAAGTACAAGGTTATGTCCCATGGCATGGCAGGGCAGATCACGAATCAAGGGCAACATGAACTGAGTCATGAGAGACAATTAGATACCAGGAGATGACAACATAACAACATGATGTAATTTGAGAGTAAAACAGCAGCCATAAGACAAGTTTGATTTTTTAGATTTTCAGCTTTTTTTTGCAAGTTTTCTGGTTTTCAAATTTTTAGGGTTTTCTATGAAATGCATGGAAGTGAAGAATGCAGATTACCCATGTGCATGAAGAGTTGAACCCAATTGCATTGAGAATCTGATACCGAGTGATGACACAGAATGAAATATTCAGATTGGTTCAGAAAGGGCAAACAACCAAGGAGTGTCGAAAGATAGCTTGTCTTAAGAAAAGATGGAGGTACTTTTAATCTGAAGCCAAGTTCATAACTACAGAGTTATAGATTATTCAGAATCTTTAGTTATAGAACTCTAATGAAGTAACCCTTATAAAAAGATTGGTGTAAAACTAATGAAATATGAGCTTCTCAATAAAACGCTTGAAAACATCTGTATTCAATATTAATAGAAGTGAAATAGAATTTCATGCTAAAAAAATAGGTTAACCTCCTCTCAACTTACTCATTCAATTCCATTAGCTCCTTTTGAGAGTAACTACAAAAGGTATTGAGGTTAAACATCGGACGACTTTGATTTTAACCAAAGGTGCTACACATTTATATTTTTTATTTTGAAACCATTGTAGAAAATTAACTGTAATCATTTGACAAGCAGTCAAGTGTAGCATGCATCATTTGACGTGAGAGTGCACGTTGATTAGACGCCAGCACCCCCAGTTACTTAGTGTAGCTCACCATCTTGCCTCAACTGGAACAAAGATAGCCTGGCACTTCATGATGCTGTCCACTTCGCTTCTTTGGTGGAGAGACTTGGTTTCTCGGTGAATCCAATGCCATTGCTCTGCCTTAGAGCACTGAACTCAGCACACACCCTTTTGCATAAGGATATACGTTTATCAGACGCCAATATCCCCAGTTACTTAGCGTGGCTGAAGTTCATTGCATTCAATGTAACCCCCTTTTGAATTACATATGGATCGATGTTTAAAAACAATACAACGAAGTTTCTCAATCAAGGATGCCTTTGTGCATAAAACTTTCAGATTCAAAAAGGCATAACATGTCAAAACATGAAATGCTGGTTTAAGTCTATTAAGCCAGAATGCAAATATTTTCAAGATCATTAAACAATAAGGCTCAATCAATCATTAAGTTTAAACCAAAAACTTTCATGTTTAGGGCAGTCACAAAACTCCATAAAGGAAGATTCTTCTTGATGATATACTCTGATAAGCAACACAAGTACAGTTAGAAGATCCTCCAAGAAGTTCAGGGTAATTCAGGTTCAATGAGAATCACACAGAATGAAGCTTTTACGCAGAATAAACTGAGAGGTTGATCTGATCAACACCAAGGAGAGGAGTAACAAAGATTTTCAAAGGTTGAACATGCTCCCCCTAAGACGATGCATTCTATGCAAATGTCAACAAAAAATGATGCTTGCTGGATTTTTGATGATGACTCCCTCTGAATTTGTGCACTGGTTGGTAATGGAATGTGCAGCCTATGACATGAACGAATGCACGATGCAATGGAGATGCTGCCTATTGATTAAGTATTTTTGTGTCCCTTTAACATGATGTGTATTGGAAAGCTATTGCACTCTAAACTAAGATGCAAACTCAAAGTCTCCTCCTTTGACCAATGCTAACGGAGATCAAGACATATAAACAATGTGATGTATGTCCATAAGAATGATGAGTTGAATTATATGCAACCATGGCAAGATATCATCAAAACAATAGTCAATGATGCTAAGCAGAACGTTCATATGGCTACAAAAAGGTAGCAGAAATCAAACAATAACTCAATCATCAAATTAATTCCATCAGCAGAGCAGATTTTTCATGGCTTATGCAGCTGAAGTAAGTGATCTCTGGTATAAGGCGGAGGTTGGAATCTGAGATCCTGCTCACGCATAGTGAGAGTTCCAGGCAAGTTTGACCTACCTTTCTTCTATGCACCATTTGATATACCAGAGGTCAAGCAAGGTGTGACCAAGTAATCTAGCTTATATGTTCATCTCACACCATGGGGGATGCTTTAGCAGTCCAAGGAGACAAATTCAGTTTTTTAGCACTTATTGATAGCAAGACAGGCTTATGATGCAATAACTCAAGAGCAAGCTTATCATGCAAGATTTGAACATAAATTGGAAATTTTATTTACATACTTGTGCCTTGAGCTTTTATTTATCTGAGCATCCTATGTTTAGCTCCAAGACACCCTGCACTCAAAATTCTCATTTTAAGTTTATAGGTACCCAAGCTTGCTTGGGTCCTAGTTGGTTAGCAGCACTTCTAACAAATGACTTTATTTTCTTTGCTGCTTTCTGGTCATCCACTCTCATCCAAGGACATTGATTAAATGTGTGTCCATATTCACCACAATAGAAGCAACGCACAAAGGACTTACCATTCTTTCTGTGTGCAGGTGCATTGACCCTTTGTGAATGAGTATGTATATTACCATGTTGATTATGAGAGTGACTCCTACCTTTTAGACACCAATAATTTTTGACTGTGTGGCCAATTTTACCACAATGGTGGTAGCAAAAAGACATACTTCTTCTGGCAGCCTTGGAGTGCATCGATTTGTCCTGATAGGTGTCTCGACGCACAAGGTCATACATGGGCTTCTGAATGGTAGTATGCTGAGCATCCTTTCTCCCAGTGTTGACCTGCCTCTTGCTATTGTCTTCAGCATCCATTCTTCTATTCTTCCCTGCTCTTAGTTCATCATTCCTCAATATAAAGTAATTATTCACAATGTGACCATGTCTACCACAATAAAAACAGTAAACATTCATTTTGTGAGGAGCATGGTGCTTAGCCTGAGATTTCCTAGCATGCATGTTAACATCAGAAAAGATAAATTTCTGTTTTGACATGGAAGCCTTCCTTTTTTGTTTACAAATCTGTTTTTGATTTTTCTGAGCAGCATGCGATTTTGGGGGACGGCTAGAAGTGATGGCTTTATTCAGACCCATGAGCGAGGAGGTGTACACCTTGCTTCCAAAGGGTTTTTTATTTACAGGATTGTACCCCAGATCTCCCCTCGGATGATTCACTCTTGTTCCCAAGAGTCTGTCCAAGCTTTCTTTACCCTGCACACACTTAGATAGAGAGTCATTTAAATCTTCGACATCATTTTCTAGAGAAGAGATTTTCAGTTCAGAATTAGCAAGGTCCTCTTCGCAAGCAGCAAGTTGCTCATTTAGCATGGCATTTACCCTCTTGTAGTTCTCAATTTCCAATTGAAGTTCACTCAGATTCTCAAGGCTATCGTCAACAATGCCCTTGCCTTTTTCACATGCCTTTAACTTAGCCAACATCTCAATGTTTCCCTTTTTTAATTTTTCATTTTCACTTGCAAGATTTTGATTTTCTTCAGCAAGCGCCTTGGTTTCAATCAAGCTTTGATCGTCTGATACAGATTTAGGTTGGGTTTGACGTTGTCTTAAGATTTCTTCCAACCTGATGATTTTAGCTTGAAGGATTCCGTTTTCATCTCTAAGGTAGGCAGTGTTTTCTTTATGCACATCTATGTCTACCATAAGACTGTCGTTGAGTTCCTCAAAGGCAGAGCAATTATTACAGAAGGAGCTCTCACCCTGACAGTTCTTTTTAAGATCCTTTTTCAACTTTTTATTTTCAGATTTCACTTTCTTATATTGCTTGATCAATTGATCATATGCATCCATAAGCTCTTCAAAAGTGAAATCTTCAGAGTCAGAGCTTACCTTAGACGAGGACGGGTCACTTGACTGCTCCGGACGGTCACGCATGAAGCATTCATGCTCTTGTTCTTTCCCTTCATGGGTATTTACCAACCTATCCAGAACTTGCTTGGTTGTGCTGCAGGTGGACACATGATGAAGTAACCTGACATCAACTGCATCTTTTATCAGATTAAATGCAGCAAGGTTATCACAATGTTTGGTCTCGTGATCAGCTGTCCATTCAATTGAATTTGATGACAGCTCATGAGGACCATTGTAAATAAGAGTCCATAATTGTAGATCTATAGAATTAACACACATGAATATTTTCCCAAGCCATGTAGAAAAATCTGAACCATCATTAATAGGCGGAGAAACCATCGAAACATGTGTAGCATATGAAGCCATTTAAACAAAATGCACCGAGATCTTTCCCTACAAATCATAGGATCAGGGAATGGCAGAGCTTGGCTCTGATACCAATTGTTGGGTCCCTAGAGGTACAATAGGATCTAGAAGGGGGGGGGGTTGAATAGATCCTTTCACGAACTATGGCCTAATTAAAACTTGACTACCAAAAGCATAGACCACCCCTATAAAGTAATTAAAACACTTAGACACAAGGCACATCGGATTTAGACGGAATGGGTTAAGTATAAGCGACGGTCCTAAGACAAGACAGGTTGTGGTACAAGCTAAGGTGCTTCTCAGCAAACCTCTGATGTGTGTGTGAACAAGGTGATCTCCCTTTTGCTGGAGAAAGCTCCCTAGTGCCTGAGTGCAAAGGTGCAGTAGGCACCCAAGGGAATGCTAGTAGCGAGCAAGGAATAACTGGTGTGTATACAAGATAGCACAGTCCATGAAGCTAAAGTGTGCGATGGAGATAAACAAGATTATATGCAGTGAAGCAAGCACACCCACCTGTGAATAGGGGTAGAGGATATGGAACAAGCCCACAAGATGTTCAACCCACAACACAAGAATTTTATGGTGGTTCGGTTGTAAACCCACAACCCACGTCCACCCCTCACCAAACCCGGTGAGGCTTTACAACACGTTGCAAACGCAGCACACTTCCTACACATAAATCGGTAGGGACGATTTTCCACACACACACACAAGGACGAGGTCCTCCACACACACACACACACACACACGAGGATGAGGTCCTCCACACACACACACACACACACAAAAGACAAACACAAGAACAAAAAACACTGCAAGTGCAGTAGAGAAAAAAAACCTTCCTGATATGACGATGAGGCACGAAAATGCACAATCAGAAAAGGATAACCAGATAGTGGCTTCAGATTTTGCTCTTGAGGCACCTTTGGGCAGATCTGGACACAGGTCCAATCTGGCTTCTTCGTAGGCTCATTCAGGACGTAAGAAGGGTTGCACTCCTCTCTTGGCTTCTCCCTTTTTTGCTCTCTCTCTCTCTTATCTCTTTCTATCAGCACTGGTCAGTTTCAGACCAGGACTGGGCTGCTTCTTTTCTTTATTTTTCTCTCACAAATTTTCTCTTGAAAGCTCACGCATTTTTCTCTTGGACAGCAGCTGTAGCAGCAACATTTCTTCAAGCATGAAGTCATTCTTATAGGCACAAGTAGTCCTCCCAGTAGGAGGTTTCAGCCCGTATGTGATTAGCCCTTCATAATCTATTATTTGTCTTCAGGGAGCTTTTGCCTTGGCAGCCTCTGATTGGCCACGGAGGTAGCAGAAAAAGTTTCATGGAATTTCTTATTTTGGTTGATAGGAAAATGTATGAGAGGGGCTTCCCAAGTAAGATTTTTAGCATCTTCTTTTTTCTGCTGGCAGGACAGTCAAGGTCGTCCTTTTGTCCTGAGGGATCTTAGTAACAGAGCATTTGATTGGGTGGAGGCAAAAAGGTGGGTACCAGACATGTGACTGTTCCCAGAAAAGGTAACCTGCACTCTTCTTATGCTGAAGGCAAACATGCACAGACCTTGTGAAGTTGGGGGCAAGACATGCACAAACCTTTCTTCTTCATTGAGGCATTTCATCAAACATGCACTGACCTTGGTTCCTTCATGTGCACAGACTTGGACAAGCTTGGACTTGGATATGCATGGACTTATACATGTGCGTAGACCTGAATTCCAAATGTGCACAGACTTGGATGCTATATGTGAAACTTGCATAGACCTTGTACAGGACATGCACAGACCTTATGATGCAATAGTACAAATGTGCACCGACCTTGACAGTGCAGGAATGCACATGTGCACAGATCTTACATATGCGTGAACAGTAATGTGCACAGACTTGGATGCTATATGTGAAACTTGCACAGACCTTGTACAGGACATGCACAGACCTTATGGCGCAATAGTGCAAATGTGCACCGACCTTGACAGTGCAGGAATGCACATGTGCACAGACCTTACATATGCATGAACAGTAATGTGCACAGACCTTGTATATGCATGAACAGTAACATGCACTGACCTTGTATACGCATGAACAATAATATGCACTGACCTTCCATATGCATGAACAGTAATGTGCACTGACCTTCTATATGCATGAACAGTAATGTGCACAGACCTTCTACATGCGTGAACAGTATGTGCACTGACCTTGTATACGCTTGAACAATAACGTGCACTGACCTTTTATATGCGTGAATAGTAATGTGCAATGACCTTGTATACGCATGAACAGTAACGTGCACTAACCTTCTATATGCATGAACAGTAATGTGCACAGACCTTCTATATGCTTGAATAGTAATATGCACTGACCTTGTATACGCATGAACAATAACGTGCACTGACCTATATGCATGAACAGTAATGTGCACTGACCTTCCATATGCATGAACAGTATGTGCACAGACCTTCTATATGCGTGAACAGTAATATGCACAGACCTTCTATATGCATGAATAGAAACATGCATCAACCTTGGTTACTGTGCTAGCCAAATGTGCATCGACCTTGCCTCTTCATGAACAGTAACATGTATCGACCTTAGTCTAGCATTAGCAGAAGGTGCACCCACCTTGCTTCTTCATGAACAGTAACATGCATCGACCTTAGTCTTGTGCATGGCAGAATGTGCATCGACCTTGGTCTTTCAGCTTGGGCATGTGCATCGACCTTAGTTCTTCATTGGCCTGATGTGCATCGACCTTAGTCTAGCGTTAGCAAAAGGTGCACCGACCTTGCTTCTTCATGAAGTTTTTAGCTTGATTTCTGTGCTGGCAACTGTCTTGATTCTTGATTTTTGTGCATCCAATTACCTCATTTTCTGTGCCATTCTTGATTTCTTATTCTTTACTTACAATGACCTGAAATGTAAGAGTGTTGACATCATCAAATGCAGATAGGACTCATCAATGAGTTATAGTCAGACATCATCAAAACATCATATATCCAACATGCACATCTCCTTTAAGAATCTAGCATAGGCCGGGACATGTTTGATGGCATCAAGGAAAGGGATGTTGATGTGTACTTGTTTGAAGAGCTCCATCATCTCCTCATTATGGGCCGATTATTTCTGTTTGGGCTTTAACGCACTGAGAAATGGCATTGTAGGTTGGTAAGTGCTAGGCCCTTCATCTATTTTCCACTTTCCCTTGACATCCTCTTCCTGGCTGGGTTCCTCTTCACTATCAGAAGATATTTCTGAGGCCTAGATCGATGAAGTAGGAGTAGACCCATGGGGATCTTGGAGGACCTTACCACTTCTTAAGGTCGAAATTACTTTTGCCATTTCGAGCTATGGGCCTTTTGGTGATACTTGGCCTGATGGGTGCCGGAGGAGAGGAAAAGTTGGTTTGGTTGTGGGAAGCCCGGGGGATTGTTTCGTGAGTTGGCAATGGGTTGACTAGGTAATTGGCCCACTTCTCTTCTCATGGTGGCTTCAGCCAATTAGCCCAATTGGATCTCCAACTTAAAGATAGTTTGCTGGTGAGCTTGGAGGGTCTATTAGAAGGATTGACTTTGGGCTTGCATAGTCTGTTGGAAGGATTGGCTTTGGGCCAGAATTAGTTGTTGTAACTGATGGAATCTATCATCAGTTTGAGAGTCCTTGTGGTGTTGCAGAGAAGGTTGATAGATTTGTTGGGAATTGGAAGATTGCCTATAATTGAGCTGAGGAGGTTGTTGGTATGGGGCCTGGCCCTAGTTGAATCGGGGAGGTAGTTGTTGGGATTGCGGTCCCCGACCATAAGCATTTCCTTGAAATGGTGACTGAACTTGGAATTGGTGTTGGATGGGTATCTTATGAGTCTGAGAAGTAGAGGGGTTGGTGGGCTGAGTAGGGGCTTGTTGATTTCTCCAATTGAAGTTGGGGTGATTCCTCTAGTCTGGATTATTGGTGTTAGAAAATGGGTCATAGTTGGGCTTGGAGAACCCCTGAGCTGCTTGGACTTGCTCCTGTATGAAAGGTGGTAACTGAGTTGCTGTTAGGCAATCGGACACATGATGGTCTAGGCTAGCACATAAAGTGCACACCTCATGGTGTGTTGGGTCCAGGTATGGGTTGGACATAGGTGGGATGGTGGTTTCTTGTTTGTTTTGGGCCAGAAGTTGATCTAACTTGTGGGCCAACATATCAACCTGCTCTAGCTTTTGGGCCATCATGTCCACCTTGTCCAATTTTTGATGGATAGAATTCATATCCACTCTGGCTTCGGGTTCTACATGATACATCCCGGCCCGTTTAGAGGGCCCAATGATCCTCTCATATGAGGATAAGGAAGCATGGTTGATTGAATTCTCGCTCAACATTTCAAATAAATCATAGGTCTCATCCTCACTTTTGCTCATAAAGGCCCCACCACATGATGCATCTACAATCTGTCTAACTTGATCATCTAAACCTTCATAGAAGGCTTGCACTATTTACCATTTGGAAAGCCCATAATGTGGGCATTTTCTGAGTAATTCATTTAACCTCTCTCATGATCTGTGTATTTATTCATTCGAGAGTTGCGCAAATCATGTGATTGCACGTCTCATGGTATTGGTTCTACCAATGGGGTAGAGCTTCTTAAGGAACGCATGTTGCATATCTGCCCATGTGCGAATAGGTTTCCCTAAAGTCCCTAGCCAATATTTGGCTTTGTCCTTAAGTGAGAAAGGTAATAAGGTTAGGTGGAGGGCATCATCTGTGAAATTTTAAATTTTCACAGTGGAACAAATTTTCAAAAATTCATCCAGATGTTTATAGGGGTCTTCATTGATTTTCCCATAAAAAGATGGGAGCATCTGAATGGTGCTAGATTTGATCTCATATTGCAGAGTAAGGACATTAGGCAGTTGGATACAAGTGGATGGCTGATAATTAGAAGGAATAAAATATTCCTTCATCTATTTGGGTACCCCTACTTGGTGTTGTTCAGCCATGGGTTGGATTTGATTTTGGGCCTGATTAAAAATGAATCGCTCAATCTCACTAATGGGCTCAACTAAGTGAGGGTGCTGAGATCTTCTCCCTTGTATAAACCAAGGTTAAAGATTTGAATATTAAGAAGTGAGCATAGTCCAAACAAATTTGTCTCTTTTTTTAATTTTTTTTTATTTTTTTAGAATTGATTTTTTTTGAAAAGAAAGAGAAAAAAACTTTTTTTGAAATATTTTTTATTTTTTTAACAATCACAAACAAGTTATCAAACAATTAACCTAAGACTAAATGGATGACCTAGACCTAAAAGTGTGATTTCTCACAAATCAGCTTAAGTCCACTATCAAGATCTTCCACTGGCCAAGTAAGAGGTGGGGTTGTGGGAGGCTCCCCCTACTCTCATAGGGATCTAATTAAGTAACCACAAGCCCGCTTAAGATATTTACCTTTGGACCTCTAGCCTAGACACCAGTTTCCAAAATTAGTAATAGACCTAAGATGGGTCTAAGCTTCAAAGTGAACCCTAAGGCCAATGTTAACTGAATTTTTATTAAGCTTAGGTGATGCAAGAGATGCAAGAGGTTGTGATTTTTGGGCTAAGGAAGGGTGATCAAATCCCCACCTTATGTTGTTTAGAGGGTAATGCCCTTAAGATATTTTGAAATGATATGCAACAACCAAAGTTCAGACAAGGTGTTCTATGCAAATATGCATGAGCATGTATTTAAGAAAAAGTTTGGAAGAACTCACCTTGCCCCCACAATCTTTAATAATATAATTGACAAGAATTAAATAACAAGAAGAATTCTATCATAAATGATGCATGACCTAAAATATGAAAGTGTGGGTTCTAATCTTGCAATGAAGGTTTTTATTGAAGTTCAAGTAAATTTTTTTTAATGAACCTATCTAGCCACAAGATATGGAAAGTAGAGAAATGGAACTAAAATGGAAAAAGGGAAAGTTTGGATACTTACTTGAAGTGCGTCCCTCGTTCTTTTTTTTTGAAATAAATGACTCAATCACAAAACTAAAGAGAGGAAGGAGAACTTACCTCTGAATATTTTTTGATTTTTTTGATTTTTTTCTATTTTTGGACTTTCTTTCTTTAGGACAGGGCCTTCGCTTATAGATTTTTACTTTCTGCGACAGATATTTTCTATGGATTTTCTGCTTTCTATCCTCTGCACCTACACTTCTACTTTTTGCGATAGATTTTTTGACATATTTTTTTCTAAATTTTTAGATTTGATTTTTATGTTTTTTCTCTTTTTTCTACAAAAATAAGAAAATAGAACTTTATTAGTACACTATAAACATAAGGAAAATAAAGTTCTTAAATCAAAAATCATCATTCCTCCCCGTCAACGGCGCCAAAAATTGATTACGCGAAAGTTCATCGTTCAAAACACGCATATCAATCTTAAAAATTTTAACTCGCACTAGATGAAAGAAAGACGTAATATAATGGCGAGAATGGTCGAATCCATAGGGAAGAATAGATTTTTAGATTAAGAACTTCATATTCCCTTAGAAAAATGTTTGTGATTTGATTGCTTAAAGAAAAATGATGAAGTGACAAATGATCCTAACAATGAATCACGAGCACCTATGACTATGCGTTTATGCTATAGAAAATAATTGCATAAAGTAAAAGAAAAGAGATAGAAGAAGGAGGTAGAGAGGGAATATGAGCAAGAACTAAATCATACAAACAACTTCTTTCATTGATTTAAAGAAAAGAGTACATGGAAGCGAGACAAAATTACACCAAAGATGCAACAGAACTACAATGAGATAAAATGACTCAAAGACACTAGAAATATGAAAAGCCTAGAATGTGGAGATGGTGGCAGCAATGATGATGATGGCGCCATTCTCTCTTGGCCTTGGATCATGAATCACCTTGCGAGGATGATGTCGTTTATGCCGGGAGGAAGTCGCCTTCACCTTTGGACCCACCTTTGGAGTACGTTATATAGAGGGAGGAGAGAGATCTAGGGAGAGGAGGATAGGAGGGTCTAGGGAAGAAAATGAGAAGTTGAGGTGAGGCTAAGAGCGAACTATGGTGAAAGGGAGAGAGGAACTAAGGCGAACTAGGTGGGATGGTGAAGGAAGAAGAGAGGATAGGTGAGGGCGCAAGAGAGAGGGAGGAAGAAGGTGAAGGAGGGTGAGGCTTTAGGTCGACCTAAGGAGTGGGGAAGAAGGCTAGGGCGGCCTAGGGAGAAGGGAAGAGGGCTAAGGGAGCACTAGGGTTAAGGGAGAGAGAGGCTAAGGCTTAGGAAAAATTCTCTAGCAAAAAGTTCCTTCTTTCTCTATGGAATGGGGTTTTTATAGGCAAAAAGGGACCAATGGAGGGCTAGGATTGATCTATAGAAGATGGATGGTTAGGATAGATGGAGAAAATGAGTTGATGGAAGGGGGAGAGAGAGGTGGCCGCCCCCCTCCTTAGGATTTTGGGCACCCCACTCTCTCTTTCCAAATCGGGCAGAGATTCTCCCTTAATCTCCTCCTTAATTCTCTCCTTGATCTCCTCCTTGATTTTCTCTATTTCAAACTTTGAATTTTATTTTCCCTCCAACAAAAATAGGCGGCGGCTGCAATTTTGACTTGGTCAACATGAGGGGGGATGAAGAGGGCGCCCTAGGGGTCTTGAGACCATTTTGCCCCCAGTTCTTCTTACATATGTCTTCAGTGTCCTGCACACACATAATTTCGATTCAGTCCATAAAAATTATCATAATACGCACATAAATCACAAATGCCCATAATTATGTAATGGAGAATTAATGTTCATGACCCTCAACTTCATTTTATTGAATGATATCACCAAATTAATCAATTTGCGCGAAAGGCCTAATTTATATGCGAAGTTGAGATTAACTATGAAATATGTATAATTGTCTAATTATATGCACATAAAATGGTGTGTATGCAATGAATTATCATAGAAAATGGACACTTATCATGTGCGTGGTACGAGGTTGACCCTCTCCTTGCGCGAACTTGAGACTCTATCTTCGCGAGCACCCCCAAGCTGGTACATGGATCGATTCTGAGCATGACTGGGATCGGGATGAGCTTGCACTAGGACTAGCGGACTGGGTGGAGGGGCCCCCAAGGGGGGTTCACCCCCACCTAAGCGGGACCGCGCCTGGGAACTCTCCCCCAGGACGCGCCGTTGTCATGGGGGTGGTCCCGGGGACCTTCTGTCGTCCTTTGGTGTTGTCCTTTGAAGGACTCGAGCCTCCAGGGTGCTGGGATTGGCCCGTGGGGGTCAATCATTTGTTGTTGTCGCTGCCGCTTGCAAAGTGTTCGGGGAAATTCCTGATACACTTCGGGTTGTCAAACGGCTCGGGTAGCTGGCCGGTGGGCCCTAGATTTGGCCCCAGGACGCAGATGACGGCCCATAGGAATTGAGGGAAGGCGTCTCGGGCGTGTAGGCCCGGCCTTGGTGAGACATGCCGCGTTGCATGGGGGGTTGATGGGGCAGCCCCGGGTTGGCCTGGGGGTTGAAAGTAAACGGCTCATCGCCACGTGTCTGAGGGTCGGGGGTGGCCCCAACTTCATGGAGGGTTGCCGTAGGATACGGCTAGTGCGTTCAAGCCGCGGGTCAGCCCCCGGCTTGCTATAGAATGGCTGGGATATACGCGTCCACGAGGTGCTCGGGGAAATTCCCAATACTCGAGCATGGGCCGCATAGGTGTGCTAAGGGCTTTCGAAGCTCGTGGTTGACTGGAAAAAGTCTTCCTTTGACTTTAGAGTGCTGAAGGGAGGCATTTTAGGGATGAACCCCGGCCTCGTTGCTGGGTGCCACGTGTGATGGTTTGTGGTCAGGGCGCCCCCGGGTTGGCCCGGGTGGCTGAGTTGAAGAGGGGCAAAACCACAAGCTGGGTGATCGGGGGTGACCCCAATCAATTGTTGATGTCGTCGTGAGTCACGGCTAGCTGGCTAGGACCCTCGGTTGGGCCCAGCATGTCATAGAAGGGGCCGGGTAGATGAGGCTTTGAAGGTGTTCGGGGAAATTCCCAAGCCCTTGTTTCCTGTTATTTTCTTTAGGAAAATGCTTGGGGTACAACAATTGGCCATAGTGGAGGATGAAGCAACTTCTGAAGGCATTTCTTCATGTATCTTCCTCCCTATCTCTTTCTGCTATCCTTGAGGTAGTTGTTGCTCTATTTCAATTTCTGGCCAGAATATTGTAGGTTCATATGTTTATACAGGGAATCTTAAGGCATGCTCCCCCTTAGACTGTGCTTTCACTTCAGCTTAAGGCTCCCCCTAAATATGTGTAGTCTCTGCTGGGGGCTCCCCCTTACGTTGTGCTCTTTCTTCTATGGGAGGCTGCCCTTCATCTGGCAATTCCATGGGCCTAACTTCTACGGTTAGTTGCTGGATGGTTGTTTCAATTTGTCTATTGGTTGCTGCAATTTCCTCTTGATCGGGGGTAGGTTCTTCATGCTCCCTACTCTGTTCGGTAGGCCGTGGGAGTTGTTATGCTTCATGGGTAGGTTTCGTAACCATTGAACTAGATGCAATATGCTTTGCCCATTTATCATCTCTCAGCTCAAAGCCACTTCTTTTGAAAACAGTTGTATTCGTGAGACTGCAGGGGCTAACTATCTCATTGCCTATATCAACATTAAAATGTTTCAAAATGTGGGTCACCAGAGATCCGTACGGTAGCCAGAACACCTTCTTTCTGCTATCGGTCTTTGCTGTTGTAATCCTGTGGTTTTGATGATGTCAAACACTATGACTCACGTGCATAATGTCATATGTGTTTGTGTTGCCTTGATGCTGTGGTTTTGATGTGACTTTAGTGTGGCCTTGATGATGTCAGACATTATGACTATTTTGTGTTACGTATTGATGTTATGTCATAAGTATTTCACTTTGACATATATATGCATGATGCCTATCATTGCATCCTAAGTCTATGCACATTTAAACATTCTGGTCATTTAATCAAACAGGTTGCATGCATATTCATTTTACCGAACAGGTTGTGTGCACAAACATTTTTCATAGGTTGATAGTCAGTGCATATGTACATGTATGCACACTCAAAGTCGAAGCACATGCATTCATGTCAGAGCATATGGATTATGCAGGTCAGACTATATTCATACATGTCTGAGCACATGCACGCACAAGGTCTAAGCACATGTATAAGAGTCTTTGTCAGGTCTGAGCATATGTAATAGTATGCATAAGGTCTTAGCATCTTCGTTTAGGTCTGTACATATGCATAAAGTCTCCTTCACTAAGTCAGAGCATATGCATGAACAAGGTCCGAGCATATTCTCACTAGTCAGAGCACATGCATGTAAAAGGTCTGAGCATATTCACATGAAGGTCGGAGCACATTCATATCAAGTCCGAGCACCTTCATAAGGTCCAAGCACTTTCATACGACCAGGGTCGGTGCACATGTTCATTTCATTGCAGAAGGTCGATGTTCATGTTCTGTCATACACACTTAGGTCGAAGCATACATATTCTAAGAATGCATTAGGTCGGTGCATGTTCACACTAGCAGCATGTTCAGGTCGGTGCACATGCTTACCATGTGTTCATCTAGGTCGAAGCATATTCAAACCTTGTGATCATCAAGGTAGAAACACATAATGCATTTGTTCTTTAAAGGTCGAAGCACATTCGTAAGTCAGTGCACATTCACAAGACTAGGTCGGTGCACATTCACACGTAGGGTCTGAGCATATATGTTACATGCATAAGGTCAATGCTAGTGTGTCTAGGTTTCATATCAAGCCAGTGCATCATGTTCAGTCAGGTCTGTGCACATGAAGTCGAGGTCTGTGCACATGCATAAAGTAGGTCTGTGCACATGAAGTTTAGGTCTGTGCACATGCATAAAGTAGGTCTGTGCACATGAAGTCGAGGTCTGTGCACATGCATGGTATAGGTCTGTGCACATGCATAAAGTAGGTATGTACACATGCATTGTCTAGTGTTTTAAAGTCTGTGCATCATTGTCCTTTCTCCAAGGCATTTGCAAAACATTCATATGACAAGTCTGAGCATATGTTTTCATATGGTTATTGCCTAAGTATGAACTCTAACATATAAGGTGTTTGACTAAATGACTGCCTTCTGATTGGCAGGATTAAGCCAAGCACTATGTCTCTAAGAGCATCATAAATTTAAGTAAAACACGTGAAGACTTAAGTCACGCCCGAAGCATGAGCTCGTGGGGATTAAGTGAACCAATGATTGGCACGTGATCCAAGGTGAATACCGTTCTGATATTCTGCCATGTGGATCATCGTACCATATGCACCTGACGCGTGGCATCTTTAAAAAGGCGGGAACAAACCCTCCACATGCCCGAAGCATGAGCTCATGGGACCCAAGCCTGAAGCTCTATAAAAGCCTCTCCTGCGTTCAAAATCAGAGAATAAGAGAGAATATACAGAAGAAAAGAGGAGAGATCAGGAAGAGAAGAGAAGAGAGAGCGAGAGAGCAAGAAAAGTGAGAAAGCCAGTTTTCTGAGAAAAACAGAGTGCCGTAGAAAGGGTTGAGAAGAAGAAGAGAGTTTGAGTGAGGCTAGCAGGGAGCTAGTGAGAAGAAGGAAAAATTAGAGAGTCAAAGAAGAGAGAGCTCGTGAGATCGTGAGAAAGAAAAAGGGATCAAGCTTGTGGAGAAGCAATCAGAAGATCCCGAAGATCTATTCATCATTGGCCTCTGGATCAGATCCAAGCGAATTTGCTCTTTCGAAGAGCTATATCTTTTCAGTCTTTATTTCCAGCATTTTGGTGCTATGTTTTGTCTTTTGTTTTCTTATTTGAACATCAAGTTGTGTGTCAGCAGAGCAAGCTGTGATGCTCAGTGGGTGAGGTGTGTACCTCGGACAGCAAGATGTGATGCTCAGCTATAAGCAAGCTGTGATGCTCATCGGTCAAAGCTGTGAATCAGTGGAAGCAAGATGTGATGCTCAACTGTAAGCAAGCTGTGATGCTCAGCTATAAACAAGCTGTGATGCTCATCGGTCAAAGCTGTGAATCAGCGGAAGCAAGCTGTGATGCTCAACTGTAAGTAAGCTGTGATGCTCAGCGGTTCAAGCTGGTAGCCAGCGGGAAGCCTCACTCTGGTTTGAGTGAGGGATGGACGTAGGTCTGTGGTAGCAGACCAAACCATCTAAATCTCCTTGCGTCTTTGGTTAGATTGCAATTATGACTCACGGTAGATGTATGCTTAGGCGCGGTTCTATTGCATAGATTTATCCTAAGCTCTTCGTAATTCACCGTGTGTCTAATGTGGTTCTGTCTAACAATTGCATATATTTGCTGAGTGCTAATTGCTGGTTGTGCATGTTAGGTGTTCGAGTGAGATTCACATAAGGACAACTGGTCAAGTGTTCAAGTGTGTGTCTTATCAGAACATATGCTTAGCTTAGCCAAATTATTTTGACTTCCGCACGATTTCTAGTTATAGTTTTTAATTGGGCAAAATTTTTGAAGGGGATTCATTCACCCCCCCTCTGAATCTCGGTTTGCACCACTACATCATTCCAACAATTGGTATCAGAGCGGGTCTCTGACTTTCCAGATCCAATGATCTACAGGGGATCCTGCCGTATTTGGTGCTTTACTGCTTATTGCTTATCCTGGTGCATTATTGTCTTCAGCTCATTGCTTTGAATGATGTGACACCACCTTGGGTGGTAATCACAAGGCCAATACACCTTGTACCTATGACTCGCAAGCAAGCAACTTTTGATGATGAAACTACTCGGGCGAGCTCACTCGCTTAGCGGATACTATTGCCCGTGGGCAAATTGGCAATGGTGGGGAGGGTCCAAAGTGGGACCTTGATATTCCGAGGCTAGGCTTCGCTTTGGTTGACCCCCTAAGGGGCTGGGATACCCAATTTTGTGGGCGGCCAGCATGCCAAAGGCATGGGTTGTAGGGTCGCTCTTCACCTCACTCCGCGGTGGCCACTCAATTGGAGGGAAAATTGGATCAAGCACTCACTTACCGTCCGACGGAGCTAAAGACAATACTAAATAAGCATGAATAAACCAGCGAGGGATGTGTCCCAGAGCTCACCTGATCGGTGTGAGAACACCGATCCCGGCCGATAGACGAGGGCGAGCGGGGAGGCGTGGATACGCACCCGCACACCGCGCCGATGCCGCTTGACCCTGTTTAAGTGATTACAACACTACGCCTCTCGCAGGAGAGGGATCTTGGGGTGGGGGTTAACTGTGAATACATCCAAAACTACCTCCACACAGGGAGGGGCCTTCAGCCGGCCAAGCAAAAAGAGGAAAAATCGGGCTAGAAGCAAAGAATGGTGGCCGATGTCGATTCTGTCCACTCTCTGCGATTCAGGACAGACAGTTGGTTCTATGGACGCTGCGGCCACTCCAGAATTTTTCCGATGACGAAACCAGTTGGAGATTTCTCGTAGCTGGGCCGGGATGACGCCTGAATTTTGGTAATTTCGTCGGGCACCGGCGCTGGTCAGAGTAGGATCTTGAACTGGGGAATAGGTTGACAGTTCTGACTGCTTCAGGAACTCAGCAGCAGGAAGCAGAAAATGCCATGACCGGTCCTGAACTCAGAATGAGGCGCCGCCAGAGTTGACAGAACCGTATGTGAGTCCTCTTGATAACAAGCTTGACGGGGATGCCGTTCGTTGTCGGAGCAGACCGGTAGGCTCGGAACACTGAGGAGGGGTTGGTGCAGACTGAGTGGAGGCAGAACCGCGCACCCGGGGAATAAAAATGATAACTCTCAGGTCCGGTCGCCAAACTGGGCTCTGCTTCTTGGGGATGATAGAAGACTCGTAGTAGAAGATTTTTTTAGAAGAACTCTTGATCAGATTTCCAACAGGTTCATCGTAGTCGAGCTTCCACTCCGGCTCTGGTCTCCTGCCAGGGAGGCTTTGTGCAGTCGAGGAAGAAAGGGCCTCTCAATCAGCACGGTGCTCGGATGAGGATGAAACCACCTCGCTTGGAAATCTCTCTGGACGACCTTTCCAGAGATATATGGTACACCTTTTGAAGCCTCACTATGACGCCGTGGAACTTTCTGCAATCTGTGGGTGGTCTGCTGCTTGCGAACCCGAATAGGGCCTGGTAGGGAGTGGAGGTAAGAGAGGGGAGAATGGGGAAGGAGGGCTGATGGCTGGCTGTGGGTGCGACCCAGGTGGTGGGGGGTGATGGGGAGGGGAGGGGAGCAGTTAGAAAGGGGAGGGAAATTCAAATTTGGCCTAGGGTTTGAGCCCCTTCAGCCTTGGGGAGATGGAAGGGTGCTTAGGAAAGGGTAGTGGGTGGTTGGGGGTTGGAGGGTGGCTTAGAGATTGGTGGGTTCTATCTTGGGGGTTGGGGGGACTTGAATGAGGGTATGGGGAAGGGGAGAATATTAATGAAGAGTGAATGGGAGGAGAGAGAAGAAATTTCAAAATTTGGGGGTAAGGAAGAGAGAGAGAGAGAGAGGGGACCCCTTAGAGAGAGAGAGAGTGAGAGAGAGGGGAATCCACCCCTTAGAGAGAGAGAGGGAGAGAGAGATGGAGAATCCACTCCAATTGCACTAGAACACTCAATGTTTTGATTGACCAAAAGATTACATATGAGGGAGTGGGGTGGCCTATTTATAGGCACTCATATTTTCCTAGGACTAAAATGACCCTGACTAAACAACTAATGACCAAAGTAGTTTAAGGGAGGGTGCCCCTGGGCCAAGCCCACTAGTTGGGCCCAAATGACTATCAAACTGACCCATTAACCTATTAACTGACTCAAATAAAGAAAGATTACACATCTATGACTCAAATAAGATGAAAATTACATGCTACTGCTCAAAATTAAGTGATGGAGATGATGATGCGTCGATGGCGAGCAACCAAAGTCTCGAAAAAAGATGGAGTGACTGGGGATGTCCCCATCATTGAATCTGCTTAATTGTTTTTCAATGACTTCTCTCATGATCTTTGATGGTTCAAACTTTAGCAGTTGGCTTGGCAGCCTATGTGTCTACATGAACTCCATTGACTTTAATCTATGGAGTCTTATATCTAATGACCCACACAAACTATCTCATGATCAGACCAAGTGGTCTAATGAGGACAGATTGAAGAACCATGATAATATCACAGATCTTAATATTATGAAAGATGCAGTTAATACTAATTTATTTCCATTTGCTTTCAGTTGCACATCTGGTAAAGAAATTCTGGACAAGGTAATACCAGTCCATGAGAAGAAAGAAGAACATAAGTGTTTGATGGCCAGTGGAGGTGATCACAACAGTGATCAAAATGAGGACCCATTGTCTCACGTAAGTTTTGGATCTGAAGAACTTTTCTTCGATGAATTGATGAAAATGTATGAATAGCTTTATGATAGATATAAGAAAATGAAATCTGAAAATAAAAAATTAAAAAAGAAAGTTGATCACAGTAGTTCTAAATCCTCTTGTGAAAACTGTGTGAAACTGAAGAATTCTTATGATGATTACTTGTCTGAATTTCATATACATAAGAAACAAATTTGCTTATTGAAAAATGAAAATCAAGAATTTGCAAATAAATTTTTTGAACTGGAAGACAAGTTGAAATCATCAAATGATGATCATGTCCTAATAAATGAACTGGTTCAGAATGAAAATTTGATGGACGAAATGGTGAAATTAAAGGAGCTTAGCACTGTCATGGTTGACAGATTACTTGAACTTGAGAAAGAAAGAAATGTGAATCCACCCCTGGAAAATGAAATTGAAATGTTAAAAGAAGAGCTGGCTGTGTGTAAAAAAGAGAAAGTTGATCTTGAAATCCTCTTAGCTTCCTTGAATGATAAACTCACTGTATTGAATCAAACTTCATCTAAACATCCTAAAGATAAAGGTAAGGCAAAGGTTCACATGGAAGATGAAGCCACTGATTCAGGTAAGAGGATATAGAATAAATCTGAAATTAATAAGAAGTTGTACACAACCTTTGTGCGTAGCTCAAATATAGCTAACACCTCTGCATCTTTCTCAAAACAGGTTGCTAATCAGAAAATTCAAACACATAATAAAAATGTGAAAAATAAAATATTGAAAAAGAAAAGAAACAACATGCATGCTGCAAAATCTAAGGCCGAGAAATTTCCTGATGTTCCTAGGAAGAGTATTGTTTGTTTTTATTATGGGAAAACTGGCCATATGATGAATGATTGTCTGATAATGAAGAATGATGATTTGAATGGTGGTAGAATTTATGCTAGAAATTCTCATGCTAAGAAACCTTCTTCTGTTTAAAAGAAAAGAATTCACTATTTTTACTGTCGTAAGATAGGTCATCTAATGCATGATTGTAAATTAATGGAACAAGATGATCTCAATGCTAGTGCAATGCATGATAAGAAATTCCATGTTAAGAATCATGCAAAGAAAACTCAATGTTTTTGTTGTGACAAATTGGGCCACATTGCTGCATTTTGTTGTCATGCACAGGGTAGAAGCATTCATTCAAAACATGTTAATCACCTTGTCAATAAAAAGGCTTTCAACAGAAATGAAGTTGAGTCTAGAGGTAAGCACACTGTGTGCTTCCATTGTGGACAGAATGGCCATACAGTCAAGAACTGTTGGCATGAGAAGGGAAAGAGATTTAATTCTGAATTTGTTAAATTCCTTGCAAATCAAAATATTTTTGGAAGAAATAAATTTGTGATTAAGGAAAAATCTTTTGCATGTTTTAATTGTGGAAAGCCAGGCCACAGAGCTGCTGACTGTTGGCTGGCTGGTAATGAAAAGATAAATTTCCATGTTAATAACAGAAACAATCATGTTCACTCACACCAACTTCATGTTCATGCTAACTCATATAAGAAGAACATGAAATTCTTTATTCCTTGTCATTATTGTGGACAGTTTAGGCATTCCATGTCTAATTGTTATTTGATGAAATCTAATGATATGTTGGCTCAGAAAATGTTGAGAGCACAATTCAGAAGTACCTCTATCATGACAGGGCCCAAGACCTCTTGGGTACCTATTTGTGCAAAATAAAAGCTATTTTGCAGGAGTGCCTTGGAAGCTGATGAATAAAGGGGTTTAATAAGTCAAGGCACCAAAGTATGGTAAAACCCCATCTTTGTGCTTGACAGGTTTGATCTTTTAAACTTTAAATAATTTATTTTGGTTTGCTGCATCTCATGAGCCAGTGCATACATGTTTACATCCATATGTGATATTTGCATTATTATTTAAAAATATTGTCTCTCTCTATTGATTGCATTATTGAAATAAAAAGCTGACTAATTGGTATATCAAATGGCAATTGTGGAAGGGTAGGTTAAGCCTATCTGAAAACTTTCCCCAAGCGTGATGGTGATCCTTATGGGTCTAAGTACTCCGCCAAGTACCATTAGTCAGTCTGCATGGAACTTGTATTGAATTTGCATTTAGATTGCATCTATTGAGAACTCATATTCATGTTTGAAGATTCAAAAAGATTGTTTGACATGTAGGCATTCATATGATAGTGTCTTGAATAATTTTATGTCTGCATACAATTGATTCACAAATGTCATCTCTTGAATCTGAATTGCCTGAATTTCATGTTTGCTTGATGTCTTGATGTCTTGCTGCATATAAGGCTCATATGCACATATTCATGCTCAACAAAATTGTCATGTATACAGGACTGCCTTCGCTCTAAACTGTCATGCATGACCTAGTGTGTTGGGTTCGTTGTGCTCCCTCTTTATCTTTGATAATGGTTTTGATGATTACAAAACATTGTGTGGTTTGCGTATGTATTGAAGTGAAAATCATATGTATGTGTCTTGTGGAAAACATGTTGTTGCTTCATGAACTCATATGTTGCTATCTTACTTTGCAGGTTGCTTTACTAGGTTGAGAAGCAATGGCTCTTCATGAATATATTTTTGATGGTGTCTCATGCATTCTGTTCATGAGACTTTTGGAGCATTCATCTAAATACTGTATTTTTTAATGGGTTTTCAAATGGTTTGTTGGATGGCCATTTCATTTTAAGATTTGCTGAAGGATCCTCATTGCACTTCGTGAGTGTCGACACCCATTTATAAGTGTCAACACCTCCACTATTGCAGCTCTTGTTTGAAGACATTTTAAGCATGCTAACTGTGAGGATTTATTGTGGCTTGAGAGAGCATATTCATTATATGATTATTTCTGCTGCTACTATTTCATCAATGATGGCTGTTTAATCATTTTGATCATATGGCTTCAATGCTTTCAAGGTTTAACTCATTTCTTTAGTTCATGTTGTTAATGGTGAATCTTAGAATGTGACTTTTGAAGGGTGGATTTTTGAATTGGTTTATTGAATCCTGTCTACCCTTATTTGAACATGATGAAAACTGAATATATGTTTAATATGAAATGATCATTTGAGTATTTAATTCCTGGAATGCTATGGTTTACTGAAATTCAGCTTGGTTTTTAATGAAATGTGATTTGATGAAACCGGGTTTTCTAGTGTCCTCATGCACCTTGATATTGAGGATCTCATGCTGATTGTTCGAGCACTTTGATTGTATGGGTTCTATGATTTCATAGGTGAAACCTATTTCATTTGTTCACTTTACTTCTATGGATGGAGTCTAAGTCTCAATTGAGTGCAGGTTCAATTTTGCTCTCAAACCCTTGAAGACATGGTAAGTATTTACGTTTGAATGCAATTCATGTTGGGTAGATTGTGGTTCATGTATACAGTACATGGGACCTTTGACTTAAAGGGTTGTTTGAGCAATAGTTCTTAAATCTTGATATAAGGCATACTAATATTGCAATTAAACTGGACTTTGAATGATTGGACTGTATCTGGAACCCGTGTGTGGCTTGCTTGATTTATTTTGATATGTGAAGAACATGGATTGAAAATATGAGTATCACCTGTGCTTGTGGCTGCAATTCATTATACCATCTTGCAGGTTGATGGAGATATCTCATGTGAAGAAATGCCTTGAAGTTAGTTTCTTCATATAGATTGAATTGAGAGCTTGTGGTTTGATGGGCTGGTAATGTGAGAATCATTCCCATAAATGGTTGCATTTCAATTTATTCCAATGCAGGTTGAAATCAACCCTCAATTCATTTGGATCCATGGTAAGACTTTATTTCTGAATTTGTTTAATAGTGCCTTGAATGGGGTTGAATTGTTTTTGACGTATTTAGGCTAGATTTCTGTTTGAATGCATTTCAATGTGGCAAGATTTGTATCGATGCTTCTTTATTGTTGTTGGGGTTAATTTCAGAGCTTAAGGCCATTTTCAGTTTTGGCTCTGCAAGTGTCGACTCTCAGAGTCGACACTTGTTGAGCAGCTCGCTGCCTTGGTGCAGCAGGCTACAAGTGTCGACTCTGAGAGTCGACACTTACAGGCTAGTGGCTGCTTTTGAACGTAGGCAGAACGTTTGCCAAAAAGTGTCGACTCTGAGAGTCGACACTTTCGGCTTGACTTTGGTTCTTTGATCGTTTCAGAACCTCTGATGAAAAGTGTCGACTCTGAGAGTCGACACTTTCACCCTGGATTCAATTTTTATATATGTTGACAGAATTTACTGAACAAAGTGTTGACTCCAAGAGTCGACACTTGTCCAGTCTCGTCCGGATCGGGTTTCCGGTTTTGGTTTCGAAATCCCTTTTTTGTGATCCGTTTGGCTTGGGTTTTTACCCAGTTACCCTTAGGGTTTCACCCTTCGATTGGGTGAGGCTGTGAAGGGTTTTTAGCATGGGCTAACATGTCTTTTAGTTGCTACTTTTGCTGGATATATGTAGACGCATTTTGGTTCGACGGGAATAATCCTTTTTTTGGGCTAAACGTTTCCATTCTTTGCAGGAGAAGGAGAACGAGGGTGAGGGCGTCGCATTCACTTGGAGGAGGAAGAGGAACATCAGGAGGACGCATCTATAAGCCTATCTCTATCGATCTGATCCCATTTCTGAGCGTGGTTCCTAAATCATTTTATCTTGAGCGTCTTCTGCGAGTTTGGCCAACTTCCACTCCGCAGACAAACCTTCCAGTGCACCTCACTACTCCACTGGACGAAGTTTACTGCAGATCTGAAAGGGGGAATCCTTAATCTTTCATCTCTTTATTTTTATTCTAGCACAGACTGAGTTTAGGCTATCATTGTATATCCTTTTATATCACTGAACTGAGAATACATTGTGTGTGGACGGAGCTGCGTCTCCGTGTGTATGTGAATATATTGCGGGGTAAGGTTCTCCGAATCTGAGTGTGTGTGTGCTACAGTTGGCAGCTTCTTGGGGCAAGGCCCCGTGTGTGCGAATTGCTGCGAAAGCAGCGAGTGTGAATGGTGTTGGGGCTCATCCCCGTGGTTGCTACATTTGTAGCGTGGTAGTGAAGCCTCACCGGATTCGGTGAGGGGTGGACGTAGGGAGCCCGTCGTAGTCTCGAACCACCTAACAATCTCTATGTTGCATGTGGTGTGCCTGTACAATTGTCCATTTCTCCTATCTCAGTTCACAGGTCTATTTGTAGATTTTATTCACTGCACCACTACACTTTGCTACATATGCTATTCATGTTTGGTGTAGGTTCAATCGTTTGTTGGATAGAACATTCGTGTGAGATCGGACAGATTGAGAGAATAATAATCTCACTTAAGTTCAATTTGGGTTAAATAACGTAGTTAATTTTATTTCCACTGTAATCAGTTTAGTTTGTTTTTAAAATCCGCCATCTCGACTGGGGGACAATTCAACCCCTCTTCTTGTCCGCCATCTATTCTGGGCCAACATAGTGGTATATTAAATGGTAAGTTGGGAGAAGGGCAGATCCTTTCTGTCTGGAAACCCACATCATGTGTGAGGTGGTCCTTTGGACCTAAGTACTCCGCCTAGTACCATGGATCAATTTGCACATAGGGTAGTCCAGATGATCATGAGCATGAATCATAAAACCCTATGCTTAGCCTTCATTGCATATGTTGCATAAAGTCAGGGGGAGTTAATTAGGGTAATTCTTGTGTCACATACATATGTGTTTAGATTAAGTCCATGTATGTTTTTCAGGTCATATACGATGGCTTAATGCATTTAGTATGCATATGCATAGATATTTCATTGCATATCATTCATACAGAAAATACCAAAAAGATTGATTGATTGCACAATTCAAGGGGAACATATTGTTGCATTTCTGTCCAGTTCGGTCGACCAATATTTCCCATTCTGGTCAACCGAAGCTCCAAATTTTCATCTGATTAACTAATGTCTTTGCTGCTTGGTTTTATTCTCAACTTCTGAACTCTAAATGATAATTCTCTTCAAACACTATAAGTCCGACCAAACTAGTTATCTGCTTTGAATTCCTTTGAGCAAATCTTTCCCATCATTCTAGAATCTACTACGTTACATTTGCTAAGGGGGAGCTGATTGTCAGAAATTCTAGTTTGAAGTGTACTTGACTTGATTGCCATTCCTTGAAAATCTTTTTGGCTGATGTAATTCTTCTATGACTAATCTTTGTTATCAGATCTTCTGAAAATTTTTCACAATTTGCATGCTTCTTGATGATCTTAATTCTAAATCATTGAGTGTTGTATTGACACCCATTTTATGACCAATAAGTTGGGTCATCTCCTTATTTATCTTTATGATGCTCTGAGTTATACGCCGCTTATTGAGCCATCTTGGTCAGTTTTGAGGCTTATTTCATGGGTCATTCTCCTTGATTGGGTCTCGCTCCTTATTCATTTTTCCGTGGGTTGAAGCTTAGTAGGCCTTTCATTTGTTTTGCCACGCCACTGTCTCTGGCGGTCAATAGAATGGCCATTTGATGACGTGTAGCGATTTATCTTAAGGCCGTTTACTGACGCAAGAGTCCAGAGCCAACGCCTTTCCTTCAGCCTTATCCTTTCTTATCCATTAAGCTCTGGCGGTTTATCGTATGGCCGTTAGAAGCATTGTGGCGATTTTACCTTAGACCGTTTTCTAGTTCCAGAGTCTTGTTCACGAACTTTTCGCCCGTTGACCTTATCCTTTGGTGGACGACCAAGGTTGGCGGTCTATATTTAGGCCGTGTTTTCCAAACGGTAGTTTATCGTAAGACCGTTTGGTGACAGAGAGTCCTGCTAGAACTGTCTTTTCTCTGCTGCGCCATGGCCGAATTAGAGTTTTGATTTGATGATTTCTCTCTCAATAGTGATCCTTATAAGCTTCCATTTGTTTCTATGGACTCTTGGGAGTATTATCTTCAAGAGTTTGCTAAGCTCTGCCCTACTTTTTTACTGGAATCTCTCCAACTCGTCCAGAGAGTTTGAGGGTCTATAAATAGAACCTTTGGCTTCATGGGTTGAAAAGGAGAATTCTGGAGCTTACGTCGAGGTGCTGCTATGTTCTGGAGCAAGTACCCATCAAGGAGAAGTGCTGTCTACATCCATTAGCCTTCAAGTCCAGGGAGTATTAAGTTCCAAGGGTTTAATTGTGTTGTTTTCTTCTTTAGTTTCTTCCCCCTCTTCATAGCATTCACAAGCATATCCCCTCTTCCCCTTCCACGTTCTATCATCTTTACATCATTTTTAAACATCCTCCCATCTTTTCCACGCCCCACAAGGGTTTGAAAATCACCACCCCAGGTATCCACCCTTCCTTTTGCATGCACTTTAGTTTATTTGCATTATAGTTGCTACACTTGTCATAGGGCTAATCTGGGTTATTTTTATGTGCTTCTACACTTTTTTGCAGGTTCACAGGGTTCCTAGCACGAGGCCCAGCTCTTCTGGACGGCCAGGAGAAGTGGAGATTCAAGTCCCAAGTTGCTGTCCTGTGTGCTCTGGCGACTCTATATTTGACCGTTTGCGAGGCTCTGGCGACTTATCGTAAGGCCGTTTCTGGTTCATTCGCGGCCTGATATTAGACTGTTTGAAAGCACAGATATCTGGTTTTCATCTCCCGTGGGCGGTGTTTCATCCACCTCTTTCCAACGTATTTACCTTAGCTTTGCTATTTTAATTACCTTGATGGCGATCACACTCCTTTAGTTTGGACAGTAGTCATCTTTATCTTCCTCATATCTCTCTTTCTTAGCTTTAGTTTAGTTGCTCCACACCTACGGTGTGTGTTTGATTTTATTCCTTTGCTCCACACCCCGACGTGTGTTTTTCTTTTCTTTTGCTTATTTCTGATGAAGATGACATGCCCGTGTGTTTATATTTCCATGCTGATTGCTTGAGTTGATGTTGCATTTGTTCATGAGTTCACATCATTTATATCAACTTGTTCATCATCATATCTTCACCATTGAGAGAACCATTTAGAAAACCAACACCCCTAATTTTTTGGCGATCACGGTGGGACATCTAGTGCCAATCGTGTTGAGCTTCTGTTTGACCTGCTGCTGTTGATTTAACCTAGTTGCCCTTGTGTTTTCCTCAGATTTTTCATTTAATTTCATGATGTTTTCTGCTCTCTGGTCACCTTGGCAGTCCACTGTTCGGCCGTTTACGGCTTAAAAGCGGCCCAGAAATAGGCCATCTTATCTCTCTGGCGGTCTCATATCAGACCGTTTCGCCAGTCACAGGTATGCATCTCGAGGTTGAGTTTATTTCTGAAGTTTTTGCTGTGACTTTCATGCTTGGGTGTTATCTGATCTCCTCCTTGGTTGTTATACATATTTACATCATTGTTTGCATATTTGGTTGTTAGTTTCCAGGCTAGAATTTGCATGCACCTCGGTGCACATAGGATCATTCATATTCATATCATAGTTAGATTTCCTACCTTGGTGTGTGAGCCTCTCGCCTTCATATTCCTTGGGGTCGACTAGGTGATCAAATCCGGGACCTCCATAAGTCCCCGCGAGCCGTTGATTCCCTCACGGACGTCAGGCCAGTTGTACCTTTACCATACCGTGTCTAGGTTGCATAAGTGAGGGAGAGTTTACATCTAGAGTCAACCAAGTCCCCCATACCCTTTCCTATTAGGAACCTATTATTGGAGAGAACATATTAAATTCAAATCATCAAGGTTCTAAAGGAAGAAACAAGTAAAATTTGTGCGTCATTATAACTTGGTTGACTTTGAGTGCCTCTCATCCCCTTCTTTGTCTTCATAGATTTGAGTCTTTGTTTTAGTGTCTCATTTGGTGTTTGTTTGTGTTGTTTGTCTTTTGTGAAGGTGTTCCATTGCATGTGGATTTACTTTCGGTCCTCAGAATCATCCTCTAGGAGCAATCCCTTTTTCACCTCTTATTCTAATCCTCTCTTTGAATCCACGATGTCTTCTTATGATCTTCCCCGTTCTCATGAGGAATCCCTTCCTCAAGGCCTCTTGGAGGACCCACCTAGGGTCACCCAATGCCAATCAGGAGAAGGGATCATCCCTCCTCCATCTACTATCTCCATGGAGGGCGCCCAGCTCTCCCTTGCTTCTAACAATCCTACAGGCCAGATCTTGCAGATGATGGCCCAATTGGATCCGGCCCAACTTCAGGCCCTCTATCAGACATTGCAGGGGTCCAATGCCCCACCTCCCACGATTATACAAGGTCTGTCCAATATCTCTGTCTCTGGACCCGGGATTCCACCCCCTCCAATCGATCTTACCCCGGTTCAGCCCAGGACTATCCAGTTCTCCAATATAGAAGCGGGCCAATCATCTGGATCGGCCCATCAGATTCTTGATAAAGGGAAGTCTGTTCTTCCCTTATTTACTCAGGCTTAGTCTCATAGGCCCATCTCTTCCATGCCTCAGGTTCTGATCGTCCCATCCGACTTTTCTCGCCCTCAGCAAGGGGCGGCCCCAGTCCATGCCAGTTTGGGTCATCCTCCGGCCCAATATCCTTCTTATGGGCCTCCCACTCCTTCGGTCTATCCTTTGGCTCCCCGCTTTGAGCCCGCTCCTCTTACGTTGCCCGCACCATCTCAGGAACAAGAGCTCCTTGATAAATGGGCCGCCATGCAACAACAACTCGACTTTCTTCAAAAGCGGGTTGGCCCACAATCTTTAGCAGATGTTCCGGTTCCTAGATTTCATAACATCCGGTTCCATCCCCAGTCCGAGCTCCCCACATACTGTAAATACGACGGGAATGGCAATCCCTTCATCCATGTGAGGGACTTTATGTATGAATCGGCGCAATTCCAATATGATGATTGCCTTATGGCGTATTTATTTCGCCGATCATTAGATGGAGTGGCTTTGGAGTGGTTTTATGCTTTACCACTCGAGGATGTCGAAAGTTTCAAAGTGGTGAAAGAAAAGTTTATTCAACGGTTTCAAGACCGGGTCGGCCCGGAGTATTCCTTTACAGACTTAGTGGCCGAGAAGATGAAGGCCGATGAAGATTTTGCCACCTATGCTGACAGGTGGAGACAGATGGCCGCCCGCGTGCTAGGTCACATTCCGGAGGAAGAAAGGGTCAAGTTGCTCATCTTAAATGCTACCCCTACCTTCCGCAACATCCTAACAATGAATGACATCTCAAACATGCACCAACTATATAGCCAGGCAAGATTCATTCAAACACAATTCAAGGACTCCCCCATCCATACTCTCTTTGAAGCCCAAAAGCCCAAATATCACAAGAAACCTCAGGGGCCTGTCACCGAGGGAGTCCAAACAAATGAACAAGTGCAAGCCATTGCATTTCCCTTTCCCAACCAACCCACGCCATTCCGCTTTCCACAAAACCCCCGTAATCCCCAATTTTCCATGCCACAATACGCTCAACCCACCTTTTCCACTCCACAAAATCCTCACCCTACCTTCGCCGCTCCATAAAACACGTTCCCCGCTCCGCAACAACCTCCGCAACCTCCGCAATGCCACAATATCCCTCCCCCCAACGGCTACACCAACAACAACAAGCGCCCGGGTCCGAAGATAGCCCAGTACCCTCCTTTGCCCGAGTCTCTTATGGACATATTTTCGGCTCTCATGTCCATTAATGCTATTCAACTTCCTTCGGAACCGCCCAACTGGAACCCGACCGTTGATCAGGCAAAGTATTGTATGTTCCATAGGCAGCCGGGGCATACAATTGAAGGATGTTTTCAGTTCAGAGATTTGGTCTATGACTTACATGAGAGACACAAGATAGATTGGGCCGAGATGCACAAGGCCATCATCGAAATTAACGAGAAGAGAAGGCAACCGCTGAGGTAGCAAGTGTAGCAGCAACAAGCACCACAGCCACAACAGTAGCCAAAGCAACAACAACAACCTGTTCAAGACTTGGGGATCCATCAGAACCCCATGCCGAATCATCCTCCTGCTCCACAGTCGCAACCGCCGACATCGGCCCAAGTTAATCTCGTCCAACCACCGGCTCCCGACGCCGGGTGGTCTTATGACGATGATGCATCAGTTCAACGGCTCATGGCCCTCCACCACAACCACCGTAGCTCTTCTCCTTCCGTTATCCTTCCCCTAAACCAACAAACCCCACTATCCTCCGCATCCACCAAACCCCTCATCCTACCATTCACATTCCCCATAAACCCGTCTCTTCACTCCACCATCGTCTACCACCACACCTCTAGCAAACCATTCGCCCATTATCCTTCTTCCATCTACTTCTACCCCATCACCGACACCCGCACCAATTATCACCTTGCCTCCATTAAACCCCTCGCCTATCATCTCCGCTACGCCTTCCCCCACGCCACTCATTCATCCCACCGGGCCCGTTAAGCCGCTTGTTTTGAGCCCATCTGATGCCGTGCCAGCCTATAACCTTACCCTGCGGAGCGGGCATTTGTTTCACAGGAATTATCCTTCCACTGGTGCACCCGCACCTAATCCCCAGTCCTCTCAACAGGCTGTTGATCCGGAGGAGACAGATCCACTGTCAGGCACACAATATGATCTACTACATCATCTGGACAGTGTACCCCCCAAGATCTCCGTGCTGGAGTTGATAAAGAGATCCACCCTTCATCAAGATGCACTTAGGAATTTTCTACAAAAGGTGATTGTTAATGAAGACATGGCGGTAGATAGCTTGCCGACAGCCTTGGCTACAATCTCAAAGGGGCCGGCAATCACTTTTTCTGAAACTGAACTGGCGCCCCCGGAAGCCCGACAAATGTCGCTATGCATTTCTATAACTTTGAAGAAGGTCAACATAGATGCGGCGCTGGTAGACACAAGGGCATCTATTAATGTCTGCCCGCTCAGCACCTTGAGAGCCTGCAATTTATCAGAAGATCCGTTGAGGCCGACCCCCACAACTATAGCAGCATATGACAACTCCCGAAGGGCATGTCATGGGGTGGTCACTATTCAGGCCGAGCTTGGGCCTCTCACTATGCCGATTGAATTCTATGTGCCGGACATCGACCCTATGTTGAAGGCTATTTTGGGTCGTCCATGGATCGACAACATCAACATTGTTCCTTCTACCACCCACCAATGTCTTAAATTCCCTTTTCAAGGGAGGGTGGTTAAGGTGAAAAGCATGTCCACGGTCCAGTCTGTCAAAGCCGTTTCTGACAAGATTCTGCCAACATTATGGCCCAGCACACAGCCTGTTATTTCAGTGCTAGATCTGGATTTCCCATGGGCATATGCGCCACGCAAGCCCATCTCTGCAGCAGTGAACATTAAAGTGAAGCCCCAGATTCGAGATTCCAAGGACTGGGACATCATATTGAAGCTGGGCTATCAGCCGGGGAGAGGCCTCGGTGCACAACTGCAGGGGCGGACCAAGCCGGCCCCCAAGGGAAGAAGAATGAATAGAAGGAGCGTCGGCTATCGAGAGTCTTCACTTTCAATCTTGGGCGATTCTAGGCCCTTGACATGAGACTACCGCCAGCATTTTGTTAAAGGCCCTCTTCAGCCGGGCACAATAAAAGCATCTCCAAGCCAGCCCAAGCAAGAAGATGAAGTCCACATAGTCGACAGCCCACCATTGCTGCCTAAAGGGCTTGTTGACGATATGATTGATTGTAGCCATGCATTTGAAAGGTTATTCTATGAAGAAGAAAATGTCCAAGCAAATCAGGAGGTGCGGCTTGTACTTTATGAGCCGAAGAAGCCAGTTCACCGCTCACGGGAAAGGGGGAGCTCACCTGTTATTTTCACTTGGTCTCCTTCCCGCCTGTCTTCACTATTCCAAAAGCTGGCATCCATACCCCGTTCACCTCCTATTATGATTGATCCATTCTTGTTTGAAATACCCACGAAATATCTCATCATCACGCTAACATGTGATTGCTGTCCTCCAGTTGATCTGTCTACTCCCTTCTTCACCTCCTCTGATCCCTTCCTCGACATCTTCTGTCCCTCTAAGTACCCTCTCAGGCTCCCTCCTCCACCTTCTCCTCCCTCTTGCTACATGATTTCCACTGACACTCTCCAATAAAAACGTCAAATTTGAAATGGAGATCTCAGTGGAAGATTACGCTATCTTCTCTCCATCCTCCTCCTAGGGGCACGAGGCTCTTGCTGCTTCCTTCCCATTAGATTTCCTTTCTCCTAGGTTAGACGTAGGGTCCATCGAGTCTAGGGAAGTAGGGTCTGTTAGGTTTAGAGAAGTAGGGTCTTCTTCTAGGTCGTCCAACCCTCCCTCACTTAAACCGCGCCTGCTTGCGCGTCATTTTAAATATATTCCTGATAAGTTCTTGCAGGATCTAGCTCAGCGATGTCATGCTCTTCTGAAATGCATGAAGTTTATCGCTACGGCGATTGTGATAGAGGAAGATGAGGAGCAAGGCGGGGTGTAGAGCGACGACGGACTAGGTGTTTATGAAATCATGGATGAAAAAGACCCGGTCGATGATGAGGACAATAACGTTGATGACACCGCCGATCTATATGCGCAAGGATTAAAAAGATTCGACGAGCCATCGTCGGCAGTGGATGAACCTACGAAGGAAATAAATCTGGGAACTGAAGAAGACCACAGGCCCATTATCATTGCCGCTAATCTCCCTCCAGAAGTAGAAGAAGATTTAGTCAAAGTTCTAAGGGAGTATAGCGATTCTTTCGCCTGGTCTTACGAGGACATGCCGGGTCTTGACCCCTCTTTAGTGGAACACCGACTCGTACTTAAATCAGGGGGAACACCCATGAAACAAAGGTCAAGAAGATTTCACCCCCACATGGCCTTGAGGATTAAGGAAGAGGTCGATAAGTTGTACAAGGCCAAGTTTATTAGAGTTGTCTTATATCCTCAGTGGGTGGCGAACATAGTCCCTGTTATCAAGAAGGACGGAAAGGTGCATATTTACATTGATTGCAGGGATCTTAACAAAGCATGTCCCAAAGACGATTTCTCGCTACCTCACATAGATGTTTTGGTAGACAATACTGCCGGGTACGAAGCAGTATCATTCATGGATGGTTATTCAGACTACAACCAAATCCGTCTCGCTCCTGAGGATCAAGAGAAAACCTCCTTCACCACGCACTGGGGTACGTATTGCTATGTGGTTATGCCGTTTGGTTTGAAGAACGTGGGTGCCACTTATCAGAGGGCGATGATGGCTATATTCCACGATATGATGCATGTCTATATGGAAGCGTACATGGATGATATTTGGTGAAGTCGAGAACTAAAGAGGAACACCCCGCTATTCTGGCTAAGGTGCTTTAGAGAGCTAGGGAGTACCAGTTAAAAATGAATCTGAAGAAATGTGTTTTTGGAGTCTCTTCAGAGAAGTTGCTAGGGTTCATAGTCAGCAAACGGGGGATTCAGATTGATCCTAATAAAGTAAAGGTCATCATGGAAATGCCTCCGCCTAAGAATATCACGGAACTTCGAGGGTTGATTGGTCGATTGTAATTTATTAGAAGATTCATATCCCAACATTCTCAGAGGTGCCGACCATTTTACGAATTGCTAAAGGCGGGGGTCAAATTTGAATGGAATGAAGATTGTCAAAAGGCCTACGAAGACCTAAAGGAATATTTGACCAATCCCCCGGTGTTGCAACCTCATGTCCCTGGGAAACCCCTAATTCTATATATTTCTGTCATTGAGGACTCCTTAGGGGCGATTTTAGCACAAGTAGATGACGAAGGCAAAGAGCGGGCAGCTTATTATCTCTCCAGGTTATTTAACCCGGCAGAGGCCAAATACACCGCTATGGAGAAGACTTGTGCCGCCTTAGTGTGGGTAGCTCAGAAACTAAAACATTATTTTCTAGCCCACCCAGTTAGGCTGATTTCTAGAATGGACCCAATCCGTTATCTCTTAGAAAAGCCCATCCTTTCTAGTAGGTTGGCTCGCTGGCAGAGCTTCCTCTCTCAGTTTGATATCATATTCGTTGTTCAGAAGGCGATCAAAGGATACGCCATCGTTGAGTAGCTTGCTCATCTTCCCATCCCCTGCACGGACTCTATTCAGGATGATTTTCCTGATGAGCATCTCTCTGTTCTCACCCATCATCCCTTTTAGTCTCTGCACTTCGATGGTGTGCTCAACTCGCAAGGCCGAGAGATAGGTGCCGTCCTCCTCACTCCGGAAGGGGTGACGATTCCTTTTGCTTATCAGCTTCATTTTCCTGCTACCAACAACATCGCTGAGTATGAGGCTCTCCTGGCCGGATTGAAGCACGCCTATCTCTTAGGCGCGCGCTATTTGAACATCATAGGAGACTCTCAGCTTGTCCTACGGCAGGTTCTGTCCACTTACCGCACTCGTGACCCGAAGCTCAAGCCATATCAAGATTTGGTCACTCTCTTGGCTAGGCAATTTCGTAAGCTAATTTATATCCATACTCCTCGATCTCAGAATATCCTTGCCGATGCGCTGGCATCACTTGCTTCCTCTTTATCTTTCCCTCTCAGTCAGAGCACTGAGACAATCGTCATTCAGAGATTAGATACTCC
Source organism: Amorphophallus konjac (assembly GCA_022559845.1). Taxonomy (NCBI): domain Eukaryota; kingdom Viridiplantae; phylum Streptophyta; class Magnoliopsida; order Alismatales; family Araceae; genus Amorphophallus; species Amorphophallus konjac. The sequence continues at coordinate 421,825,059 of CM040121.1, read as the reverse complement.
CTCTCTTCAGGATCCTTGGTTCGCCAACCTTAGGAAAACTGTAGAGGCTAGGGCTGAGAAGGAAGATTTAAAGGAAGTATCTTTAACAGAATTAGAGGAGATTCTGGAAGAAGAAGAATTGCCATGGTATCATGAAATCGAGCTGTATTGCACAGATGGATCGTTCCCAGAAGGGGCAAATGCCGAGCAGCGTAAGACTATTAGAAGGGCCGCCTCAAGGTACATTATCATTGCTGAAGAATTGTATAGGCGCGCTCTCAATGGAATGCTCATGAGATGTCTAGATGATGATGAAGCTTGGAAGGTGGTCGAAACAGCCCATTCTAGTGAGTGTGGAGGTCATGTCAATGGCCAGGCTCTAGCTAAGAAGATCCTTAGGTAGGGTTACTATTGGCCCACTCTAGAGGAGGATTGCTCCCTTTATGTCTGGAGGTGTCTTAAATGCCAACTCCACGCTGACAAAATCCATGCTCCGACTTCATCTCTTCATCCTCTCTCTGCTCCTTGGCCATTTTCTATGTGGGCTTTCGACATTGTTGGCCCGCTTGGTGATCCCAATTCTCAGACCAAGCCGAAATCCTTCATCCTTACCGCCATTGAGTACTTCACCAAGTGGGCCGAAGCGGAGGCGTACGCAGAGATCAAAGCAACAACAGTGTGCCAATTCACCATGAAGAATATCATCTCGTGATTCGGAGTGCCAAGCAGCATCGTCACCGACAATGGACCCCAGTTCATTTCTCAAGAGCTCAAGGACCTATGTAAGAAGTTTAATATTGCATTGCATCATTCATCTCCATATTATCCTCAAGGTAACGGTCAAGCCGAGGCCACTAATAAAACCCTTCTTAAAATCATAAAGAAAACATGCGAATCTCACAAATTTTTTGATTGGCCTGAACGGTTAGTCAGTGGCAGAGCTGGGGGGGGGGGCAAGGGGGGGAAATTGTCCCCCTTGATTTATTTATATTTTCCCCCATGCCCCATCGTATGTTGGGTTTTTTTTGGTATATTGAATTTGCATGGAAGAAGGAGGCTTTAGGTGTGGGTTGTTGAGATGGAAGGAGGCATGGGTTTTTTTGGTAAATATATTCATTTAGTGGGCTAGAAGTTAAAAGGAGGGGTGGGGTGTATTATACCCCCACCACATCTTAAACTAATGCGTTAATACCCTAAAAACATGAAAAGCCTTCTCATCTTCTGCCGTTCTGTTATGCACACTTGAACATGTGAAAAGTGAAAACGCAGCAGCGGCACGCCGGCGACGATTCTCTCTCTGCGTGACTGCGTCTTGCTTGAAGGAAGGGAGAGAAAGAGAGAGATTGAAAAAGAAAGAAGAAGCAAGAGAGAAAGATGAAGAGAAGGAGCTCGATCTTGTGAGTCCTATTTTTGTTGTTGTTTGTTCTCATGAACCTGAAGTTTTTGATTTGGGGATTTATTTTGTGTAAGGTAATCCCGTATTCTTCTACTCTCTTATTTATATTCTTCAAGATTTAGGCACATCTTGAGAGATGAAATGTATACTACTATTTTCCATAGTATAGTGTTATCGGTTTGTCCCGTGATTTTTCCCCTCCATGTCATGGGGGTTTTTTGACGCTAAAAATCTAGTTCATTTTGTGTGTGATTGTGCTTGTGTTGGTTTGGTGATTTTTCGACTCGGGTACTTGCATATAGATGGCATAAAAATTATTGTGATTGTGCAGGGACGCCAAAAAGTGTACGGATAAATTTATTTCCATGTCGATTCTTCGATGACACATGTTTTATGCTTAGATTTATTTTTTTAACTCCCCAACAAGTAGAACCGTAAAAAGGTATTGCAGCTGCTTGTTGAAAAACGTTATCTGTAACCATGCAGGTTTGATTCGCAGAAATAAAAAAAGTCTATCGAGGTGTGCACAGAAATAAAAAAGGCTATCGGGCATTTCATTGAGGACTATTTTTCTACTCACTTGATCAATAGATGAATGGTAATTTAGTGACATATATTGAGAAAGAGATATTCGAGAGCATTGATAATGAGGTAATAAATATCTTCTACTTGAATGAAAATGAATGAATTTTATTATATTAATTTTATTTTGCCTCCCTTTCAAATATTTCTAGCTCCGCCACTGTGGCTAGTAGAAGCTCTATGGGCTTACCGTACCTCCGTCCGTACTCCTACGGGGCAAACCCCATATGCTCTTACCTACGGGATGGAGGCGGTGCTCCCATATGAGATCCTGGTCCCTTCCCTTAGGGTGCAGCTCGATAAGGAACTTAATCTCGATGAACGTCGAAAGGCGTTGCTCGTTCAGCTGGATCTCTTGGATGAGAAGAGGATGAATGCGGCCGATCATGTGTTCGTTCATCAAAAGAGAGTTTCACATTATTTTCAAAAGAAGGTAATTGAGCGTAAATTTCAAATAGGAGATATGGTTTTGAAATAAAAATTCATTCGATCCGGAGGTCCCAGGTCCAAATTGCAACCTAACTGGGAAGGCCTGTTTGTCGTTAGAGAGGCTTATCCAGGGAACGCTTATCGCTTAGTCAACGCAGAAGGTGAGGAGCTATCTCACACTTGGAATGGGTTGTATCTTAAACGCCTTTTCCCTTAGAGTCAGGCAAACAAAAATCCGGTAGCAAACTGTCCCTTTTCCTTGAACACGAAGGAGGATCTCGAGTCGGGCAAATCACACACTTCACGACGTCCCTGGTCGGGTTTCCCCAGTTATGTAAACACCGTTTCTCCTTGGCTATGCCTGGGGGAAGTCAAAGTCCCTGTCCGTTTCTCTCCTCGGCTAAATCTAGGGGCAAGAGGTGAATAAGGGGGTGATGACTAATCTAGACACCCTGACGAGAGGAGGTCTCAAATAGGGGCAGTCCGTTATGACCTAAGTCCACAGGAAGAGAAAAAAGTAACTATAGCATCAAAAGCAAAAAGGAGCAAATCAAAGCAAAATTAAAAGCTCATCTCAAAAGCTCGAAGTTTCAAAGTTAAAAGCTCCGCAAGTGTGGAACTAGGCATGGCAAGAGTGGCAGTACAGTTTTCCCGTGGGACATTATGAGCTCGGTCGTACGCATGCCTAGGGTGGATAAAGGTTCGATGACAGACGCAAAGCCCCAGCGCAACAGACCGAGTCTCTGAATGGGTTGTCATTAGAAGGACTCAAACCCTAAAAACCTCTACATCTAGCTTACGCTTATCTCCTTATTTCTATTTTTCTTTTAGGACCAGACAGTACCCTGGGTATGGCCTTGGTAGAATCACCATCATTGACCCTGGCTAGGGATTGTCACCTCAAAGGCACGCCAACCTCAGGAGAATCCTAGTATGACAGGTATGACTCTTTGTCACGCCCCGAGTGCGGAAGGAACCCGGAGATGTGTGACGAGTTATATCATTTATGTCAATCAGAGCGTAAGTGTATTTGACACTAATAGACAGAGCACGCACAAGTAATGATAACCAAGTCCTTTATTAATCATAAACCTTCAGGTTCTTCTATTTTTTTTTAATACTTATAAAGGCGGGGAGAGGTAGAGCGATCACCCCTAGGGAAGGGGAGAGGCGCTCAACCCCAGCCACCCAACAGGAAAGGGATAAATATATATATGGCAAAAGGAGGTTACAACATAGAGCTAGGGCCGAATAGAAGGGCACCCTACCTTATCAAGCCGGTAGGGGCCTTTACAGAGGTGGGAAGATCAGCCCAAGATGACCAAAAAGAAGGAGACGGCAAGAAGCACCCCACAGCAGCCAACAAATCTGCCATTTGGTTTGCCTCTCTAAAAACATGAGAAATAGAAACATCCATGGGCCTAATGGCGATATCCACATCATACAAAATGAAGGTGAGCCTCCAAGGACAAGAGAAGTGGCCGGATACTATATTTGCCAACACAAGGGAATCAGTTTCAACCGCAACAGACCGAACCCCGCGTTGACAGCATAGCAAAAGACCATCTCGAAGGGCAAGAGCCTCAGCCTCAAGGCTGGAAGAGGCGTGGGGATAGGCCGCAGCCGCAGCCCAAAGTAAGGAGCCTGACAACTCCCGAAGTGCGACTCCACCACCTGCGACACCCGCACCGCGCTTGAAAGCGCCATCAACATTCATCTTTAACCTTCCCGAGGGGGGGGGGGGAAACCACCTGATAAGTCTAGGAATGAGCGGCTGAGGAACCTTGAGGGAGATGGCCCAGGTGTTAAGAAACTCCCTCTGCTGTGGCATTAGATCACGTCCTTTTAGTTGATGGCCTTGAACAATGGCACGGACCGATAGCATGACCCTGCAAATAATATGGCGTGAATGCATGGCCCGGCCCTCAAAACGGGCAATGTTCCTACTATGCCAAAGCTCCCAAATGCCCGCTAGGAAGAAGCATCGACCCAAGATACCAGCCAAGGTGGAGAGATGCAAATTGCCCAAGAAATCAACAACGACCGCAGCGGCAGTAGGTGCTGCAGTAGCGTTAAAATGCATGAAACCTGAGAGGGATGCCCAAAACTCCTTCGCCACAGTGCTTTGAAAGAACAAGTGAAGATCAATCTCCACGTGGTGGGTAGTGTAGCAATTGCATTGGGAGCATAAGGGGACACCACACGCCATAATGGACCCGTCAACGGGGATGCAGCCATGTAGTAACCGCCAAGTGAGAATCGACCATTTGAGAGGAATAAGGTGATTCCATATAAGAGACCAAGTTGGAGATGCGACTGTAGATAATAGCTTGCGGATGGAAGAGGAGGAAAAAGAACCATCAGTGCTGAGTGTCCATATCCACTTGTCCTGCATGCTATAGGAGCCCACTACGTGGTCTAGGGCGCCACTAGGGCAATACCGACGAGCTGCTTCAAGACAACCCTGCGGGCAACCAGATATGGCATTAACAATGGAGCAGAGCTTGTTGGGCAAGTCATCCCAAACATGAGGAGGAAGGAAGTCCTTAAGAGGGGTGGCACCCGCCCAAGCATCAAACCAAAAGGAGACCCGGGAGTTCTCCTTAGAGATAAAAACACGGTGATGTGCATGGATGAAACCCGCTGCTAGCTGCCATAGAGCCCGTTCCGCTGCGGTAGTTAGCTGAAATGAGGCCATAGAGAAATGCGCGGCATGGAGGTATTTAGCACGGAAGAAGGAGGCCCATATCGTGCTCCCCTCAATAGCTCTCCACAGTAATTTGGTCCTCAAGGCCACTTGCATAGAATGGAGGTTGAGAACTCTGAGCCCACCACTCTCAATGGGCCTAGAAACAATGTTCCAAGATTTTCAGTGCTTCTTGGGGGAGCCTTCATAGGATCCCCAAAAGAAGTTAGCTAAAAGCCTGTGAAATGCTCTGAAGATGGAGAGGGGGATGGCGGTGGAAGACAAAGTATAAATAGGCAGACTGGAGAGCACATGCTGAATGAGAGTGAGACGTCCTCCGGAAGATAAGAAGGCCGATTTCCAACCTTGAAGCTTGGCCGCTGCATTGGCAAGAAGATAAGAAAAATGGCTTGGTTTGTTGCGGCCTGAAAATAAAGGAATCCCCAAGTAGTTGAAGGGTAGTGCACCCATGTTGAATCCGGTGACCTCAGCAATAGTCCTGCCAAAAGAGGGAGGAGCGTCCCACCCCACAAAAAAGGAACTCTTGGAAGAGTTAATAAGTTGGCCTGAAGAAACCTCATATTTTTGGAGGAAAGACATAAGGGCTTTAAGGTGCCGGATGGACCCGTTGGAGAACACAAGGGTGTCGTCGACAAAGATGAGATGAGATACCTTGGGGCAGCACCCAAGGGTATGATACCATCCCCCACGGCTACGTTGGAAGAGAGCCGACAAACCACGACTAAGAGCCTCCTTCGCCAAGATAAATAGGGCCGATGCAATGGGGTCCCCTTGTCGAAGACCCCTAGTAGACTTGAAGAATCCATGAGACTTCCCGTTAATAAGAACGGAAAACCAGCAGTTGGTGAGAAGTGGCTCAATGAGGGAGATAACAGAAAGATCAAACCCAAACTGTCGAAGGACTGCAAACAGAAAGTCACATTCCATTCGGTCATAAACCTTGGCCATGTCAATTTTGAAGACAACATTCCGACCACGGCATTTGGTCCCAAGGTGCTGAATCATCTCACGGGCTAAGGAAATGTTTTCAACAATAGATCGGCCCTTTACAAATGCACCTTGCTCCTCTGCGATCAAAATAGGGAGCACACCCGCCAACCGGTCACTAAGAACACGTGAGATAATCTTGTAGAAGAAGCTGCAAAGGCTTATTGGGCAGAAGTCGACACAAGTCATCGGGTTGTCCACCTTGGGAATTAAGGCCACAAGAGAGGCAGTGAAGCTGCGAGGGAGATGTTGTGACTCCTATATGTTGATGATGTTGACATGTAACTATACTTCATATGGCAACACATTGTTTTGATGAATTGGCAACACTGTTTATGTTTTGATGATATCACTTTATCAGATTGTCTGTGTGTTATATGCATTTTATCTTGTCTTCACACTGAACACACACTCAAAGTCTCAAAGTCCATACATCCATAATGCATTGGCTAAGTCTATACACTGCTGAACACTATGTTCTTCAAAGTCTGTACATTGGTCTGCATAGGCTAAGTATATACAGCGTCAGTTCATGCATTATCTTAGGCAAAGTCTATACAGCCTTTTGCTTCGCCAAAGTCTGTACTTTGGTCTTCGATTTCAATGTCCATACATTGGGCTTTTACATGAGGTCTATACATTGTTGTTTGCAGTGCAAGTCCATACATTGGACTGTTCTTCAAAGTCTGCACATCAGTCTGTTATAGTAAGTCTGTACATTGGCTTCACATATTCAAGTATGTACAGCCGTTTGCATTGGACTTAAAGTCTAGACATTGCACTGTTGCATACATTGTCTTCGTGATGTTTTTCTCCTTGACTTCGTGTCAATTACTGTTTCATCTTCGTGTTGTTTTCACTCCGTGTCGATTTCAGTTTTCGTCTTCGTGTTGTTTTCAACCCGTGTCAATCACTGTTTCGACTTCGTGTTGTTTTCACCTCGTGTCGGTTACTGTTTCATCTCCGTGTTGTTTCATCGTCTTCGTGTCGTTTTTGTTCTATTGCGTGCAGGACATCGCAGCACCTCGTGTTGCTTTCTGTGCCACTTCGTGTCGTTCTCTGTGTAGTGTGTGTTTCTGTCACTACTGCACTTCGTGTCGTTCTCGTTTCACTTCGTGCTGTCTCTGCGTCTGAGTCTTCGTTTCTATTTCTGTCTTCGTGTTGTTTTTCTTAAGACCTCGTGTCCTTCTTGTTTTGTAACTACACTTCGTGTCAGTGTTGTCTTTCGTCTTCGAGTTGGTGTCAGTCCAGTGTCTTTGATTAGTGTCTCAGGCTTTTGGTCAAGTCTGTACATAGCTTTCACTTATATGAAGTCTATACAACGCAGTGCTTCTGATAAAGTCTATACAGAGTTGTTCTTCAACCTGATCATCCGATACTCTGTGACAGGGACTCTCTACTGAGATTGCTGACATGGCTCGTGATCCCAGGAGGATAAGGTGACCAGATGCTGCCACGTGGATGGAAGCATCTCGAGTCTGGAGAATTCCTTGGGCGGGAAAACGTGGAAGCCACGCGCCCTTATCCAGCTGCTGCTGTTATAAATATCAGTCTTCATCTTCTATAGAGGCTGATCGAAGTTGGCGAAGTATATACATCCAGCCTGAAACAAGCAGCCACCGAGATCCACTGTGAGAAGAAGAAAAGCAGAGAAGAAGAAAAGGAGAGAAGAAGAAGAAGAGAGATGAGTTGAGAGAGTTATCGTGAGAGTTTGTGAATCAGTCTCTTGGTCCAGTTACCAGAGCTGATACTGCTCAACCTTGAGCTACAGTCGTTTTTGGCTTTCTTCCATTCGATTGTATGTTTCGTTTGCTTTTCAGTCTTTATTTTTTTTCCTTTGAAAACTCTTGTTCGATCAAGCTGTTAGTCAGCGGTTTCAAGCTGTGAGGCAGCGGGTTGCAGAGGCGTTCCTCTGGTCGGCTAAGCTGTAATGCCCAGCAGAGCAAGCTGTGATGCTCAGCTGTTGCAGAGGGTGTTCCTCTGGTCGGGATAAGCTGTAAGCCCCAGCCGTTGTTGGCAAGCTGTAAAGCCCAGCGGTTTGAAGCTGTGTATCAGCAGTAATCCACATTCGAGTTGAATGTGGGGTGGACGTAGGTCGGATTGACCGAACCACCTAAAAGCCTTATGCCTCTTGTGTGTTTCTTTCAGCACATTGGTTGTGTTCGTCTACTGCTCTTCTAATTCCGCATTTGATTCTAGGCATAATTTTTTAAATAGCCAGTTGATCTATTCACCCCCCCTCTAGATCCACATCCTGTGGTGATATAGCCTTCCATCTAACTCCAACACTTGGTATCAGAGCTAGACTCTTCTACAGGGACTTACCGCCCGAAGAGGATAAGCACAGATGGACGGAAGAGGGATGATAGCTGAAGGGCAATCTACATCCAAGCCCCCGTACTTCGATGGAACCAACTACGCATACTGGAAGCATCGTATGCAGGTATTTTTGAGGGCTAAAGATTATGAAATTTGGAAGGTAGTTAGCAAGGGACCTTTCGAGCTGTCTCCAAATGAAGACGTATGGACCAAGGAAGAAATCAGAAGATCCACGCTCAACTGGAGTGCAATCAATGCAATCCAGTGCTCTCTGCATCCCACCGAGTTCTCACGAATATCTGCCTGCTCCTCAGCGAAGGAAATGTGGGATGCACTTGAAGTCATCTATGAGGGGACTTCACAAGTCAGAGAGACTAAGACCAATCTACTGGTTTCAGAATACGAAGCATTCAGGATGAAGCCTAATGAGACCATCAAGGAAATGTATGCTCGGCTGACTATTATCACAAATGGTCTCAGAGGCTTCGGGAAAAAATATTTTGAGTATGAAGTAGTCAGGAAGATCTTGCGATCCTTGACTCCAGTTTGGCACACCAAGGCCACAGTAATGGAAGAGTCAAGAGATCTGCATAATACTAAGGCAGATGAGCTGATCGAATCTCTAATGGCTTATAAGATGAATATGCCAAAGATAGAGGAGGCTGACAGAAAGAGGAAGCCTATAGCTCTGAAGGCTGGTGCTAGCAGATCCAATCGATCTAGCCCCAACGGATCATCAACAGAAGAGAGTTTGTCTGAAGAAGAAGTGGCAAATGCTGATATTGCCATGATTACTAGGGAATTCCGGAGATTTCTCAAGAAGGAAGGAAGAAGATTCAGCCGAAGAAATCCCAACAGTGGCCGCCGAGACACAAGGTACAAATCAAACCCTGTAAAGAAAGTTGAAACTAATGTTTGCTATCAATGCAGGAAGGCGGGTCACTTTAAAGCTGAATGTCCGACAAATCAGAACCTCAAGGACAAGTCCAAGAAGAAGAACACAAAAGGGAAATCTATGGTGAGTACCTGGAGTGATGAGGACGAGGGATCCTTGAGCGTCACTTCGGACAGCGAAGTTGAAGCTGAGAAGCCAATCTGCCTCATGGCAACCAGCTCAGAAGATAGAGAGGAAGAATCTGATGAGGTATCCTCTCGCTATGAAAATTTTACTATTACTGATTGGATGGTTGCTTATGATGAACTTGCTGATAGAGTAGATGAGGTCAGAAAAGAAAACATGCATCTACGAAGAAAAATTAAAATCATGCAAAATGATACTTCATTGTCTGATAAAATTACCTGTTTAGAAACTGAGAACAGTAATCTGAAACTCACATGTTCTGAATTTGAAGAAATCAATAAAGAACTGAAAATGTCTAAGGAAGAAAATGTGAGATTAGATAATGAAATTGATGCATGGAAACTGAAAATTCAGAATTATGAAAATTAGATAAAAATTGTTTCTGAAAAATATGAAGCTGTCCTCAATGTGAATAATGAGTTGAAAAAATCTATTGATGAAGTTCAGAAAGACAATGAGGATAAGCTAAAAACAATTGAGAAAATGACCCAAGGATCTGAAAATCTAGATGCATTATTGGGGTCAAAGGTAAACTTCAGAAGAGAGGGCCTAGGATTCAACTCTTGTGCAACCAAAAGCTTTGGAATGAAAACTATTTCCTTTGTTGCACAAAAGGAGAAAGGACCTCTGATCAACATGAATTCTAATAATGCTGTAAAGATAAATTTGAATCTGAAAAGGCTAAATGCAGAGGAGAAGGGTAAACAGAAAGTAGGTGAGCCTAGTAGAATTGGGACTTCCAAACCTAGCTCTAGTGCTCAACCCAAGGTTAGGGGTCAGCCTGTTCAGGTAAATAAACCCTATGTCAATGTCAAAAGGTCTTCACCACCATCATCACAGAAAAGGACCCAATCAAAACCTATGAATAGGTCAGCAGGGTCAAGGGTGCAGGGAAGACAAAATACTTTCAGAAGTCAGCCCAACCAATTCAATCCACCTAGAGCTCAGTTCTACTACCCCACACAGCCAATCTACTCTAATGGGCGTGGGTGGACTAGAACTCAAGGGATGTATATAGGGTATGTTCATCAACCTACACACTTTTACAGACCCTATGTCAGAAATTGGGAAAATGGGTATGGTAGTCGGATGCCTAGAAATTACCAACATTTCCACAGCCAGCCCAGGAACTACCACGGCCAAAACTTTATGAATGCAACCTGGCCCAAGCATTGGCACAATAACCAAAGTTTTATGATTAATTCTGTTGGTGCATATAAGAAGAAAGTCAACAAGAAAAAGCAAAACAAAAAGAAATCTGGAAAATCCACTGAACAGAACTGCTTCAAACAAATGTGGATTCCCAAAACCATGCTTTCTTTCTTTACTTACACTTCATCTGCATTGGAGCCCAATCAGACTTGGGTTCCAAACTCTTTGCCCTAATTGTGTATGCAGGTATGCCTGGCAGCCAAGAGCAACTTGTGGTACTTGGACAGTGGCTGCTCCAGGCATATGACAGGAGATAAGGCCAAGTTTTGCATGCTAACTGAAAAGTTAGGAGGCCTTGTCACCTTTGGAAGCAACACAAAGGGTAGGATCATTGGATCAGGTAAGGTAGGTAAGTGTTCTACCTGCTGCATTGATGATGTTTTACTGGTTGAAGGGTTAGCTTACAATTTACTTAGTATCAGCCAGTTGTGTGATAAGGGTCATAAGGTTTTATTTGACTCTCAATGCTGCAAGATTTTTGAACCTGATTCAGAAATTATAAAATTCTCTAGAAAAAGAATAAATAACACATACATGATAGATCTAGATGATATTCAGCATTCTAACCTATGTCTTACTGCCAATAGAGAAGATTTAGCATTTTTATGGCATCGTAGGTTAGGCCATGCTAGTTATACCATTTTGCATAAACTAAACAAGCATAGCATGGTTAGAGGACTTCCTGAAATTTCCTTGAAGAAAGAAAATAAATTCTGTGATGCATGCACTCAATCAAAGATAACTAGAAGTCATTTAAGTCTAGAACTGAAAATCTGTCTTCCAAACCCTATGAGCTGATACACATGGATCTCTTTGGGCCAACCAGATCTGTCAGCTTATCAGGAAGGAGGTATGGGTTTGTCATGGTAGATGACTTTTCTAGGTATACTTGGGTTTATTTCTTATCTAATAAGAGTGATGCTTTCTCAGAATTTCAGGAGTTCTATGTTAAAATAAATCAGAAAATTGAAAATATTTTGACTGATCATGGAGGTGAGTTTGAAAACTCACAGTTTGATGAACTCTGCAGGTCAAATGGAATCAACCATAGGTACTCCTCACCAAGGACACCTGAGCAGAATGGGGTTGTGGAGAGAAGGAACAGAACCCTAGTGGAGATGGGTCGTACACTTCTTACTGAAGGTGGTCTACCAAGGAAATTTTGGGCTGAAATAGTAAACACTGCCTGTTATGTAATTAACAGAGTCATGGTAAGACCTTCTACCCAGCAAACACCATATGAGATCTTAAAGGGTAAGAAACCTTCTATTACTCATTTCAAGGTTTTTGGCTACAAATATTTTATTCATATAAATGATAAAAGAGACCTTGATAAATTTGAACCTAAAGGTGAACCAGGAATCTTTCTTGGTTATTCTGAAAACACACGAGCATATAGAGTGTACAATCTGAACTCTAAAACTGTTGAAGAATCTCCACACATAATTTTTGATGAATCCTTGGTAAATTCTAACGTTGGTCAATGCAGGAATGAAGACAATGGTGGAATCTTGAAGGAAGGAGATCCTGAAGACAATTCAGAGGATGAAGAAGGACATACAGAACTTAATGAAGAGGAGTCTACAGTTCAGGGGGAGGTAAATCAAATACATGACAATTCAATTGTTAACATTAGATATCTTAAAGATCATCCTGTAGATAATATAATTGGAAATCTGCATGACCCCCCTAGGACTAGAGGTCTCCTGAGAATTCAACATGAACTAAATGCATATGCGTTTGTCTCTCAAATTGAACCCAAGTCCATTGACTGTGCCCTCAAGGATATGCATTGGATTAATGCCATGCATGAGGAGCTTAATCAGTTCGACAGGAACAAGGTGTGGAACTTGGTCCCACCTCCTGATCATGGAACAGTCATAGGGACTAGGTGGGTCTTCAGGAATAAATCTGATGAATTAGGGAATATTGTTAAAAATAAAGCCAGACTTGTTGCTCAGGGGTACAACCAGGAGTTTGGTATTGACTTTGAAGAGTCATTTGTCCCTGTAGCCAGATTAGAAGCTGTTAGAATTTTATTAGCTTATGCATGTTCCCTAGGTATAATCCTCCAGCAGATGGATGTAAAATCTGCATTCTTGAATGGGGAAATTAACGAGGATGTCTATGTTAGACAGCCCCCCGGTTTTGAATGTCTAGATTTCCCTAATCATGTTTACAAATTAAATAAAGCTCTCTATGGTCTTAAGCAAGCTCCCAGAGCTTGGTACGACAGGTTGAGCAAGTTCCTCACTGATCAAAATTTCACTAGAGGAGTAGTTGATCAGACCTTGTTTACCAAGGTGAGTCACTCTGAAATTCTTATTGTACAGATTTATGTGGATGATATCATTTTTGGGTCAACTAACCCCAAATTGTGTGAGGAATTTTCTGAAACAATGACTAATGAGTTTGAAATGAGCTCGATGGGTGAGCTCAAATTGTTTCTTGGACTGCAGGTCACACAAACTAAGGAAGGAATGTTTATTACTCAGTCCAAGTACACAAGGGATCTACTCAAAGAAATACAAGATGGATAACCTTAAAGAGATAGCTTCTCCAATGGGTACTTCTACAAGCTTGGATGAAGACACTAAAGGTAACCCATTTGACCAGAAATTATACAGAGGTATGATCGGATCCCTTCTCTACTTAACAGCATCTAGGCCTGATATTCAATTCGCTGTAAGATTATATGCTAGGTTTCAGGCCAGTCCTAAGGAAAATCATTTTAAAGCTGTGAAAAGGATTTTTAGATATCTGCTAGGCACCCAGGAGCTAGGATTATGGTATCCTGCTAGGTGTGAGTTAGAGCTTCTAGCCTACACTGATGCTGATTATACTGGGTGTCGAGTAGATAGAAAAAGTACTAGTGGCTACTGTCAATTCCTTGGTGGCTGTCTAGTATCTTGGACATCTAAGAAGCAACACACTGTAGCCTTGTCTACAGCTGAAGCTGAATATGTTGCAGCAGGTAATTGTGCCGCTCAAGTACTTTGGATTAAGCACCAACTAGATGATTATCAGATAAAATTGGAATGTATTCCAATTCTATGTGATAATACTAGTGCCATATGCCTTGCTAAAAATCTTGTTCATCATTCTAGGACTAAGCACATAGAAATAAAACATCACTTTCTAAGAGATGCTGTGAACAAAAAGGAAATTGAACTGGACTTCATTGAAACAGACAAACAAGTTGCTGATATCTTTACTAAGCCACTTGGAAATGAAAAATTTAAATTTTTTAGAAGAGAACTTGGCTTGTGTAAATTTCAGCATAATGAATGAACTCTCTGTTGACTTGAATAAAACTTTTGAGCTGCTTTGAGTAAATTTCTGATTTGGACTTGCTGTTGATAGATTGAATAAACATTGTGCAACAGACTTGTGATAATGCATGACTCTCATATCCTTTATTGCACTCATGATAAAGATAGTCTAATTAAGCATGAACTTCAAAAAATCATCTGATTTGTCATCTTTTGCAAAATATCATGCATATAGTCAGGGGGAGTCTTGTCAGAATTTCGAAGTGAATTGCTGCGTCTATTCAATCCTTGACTCTAAATGGTTGAGTATGACAATATGGCAATCTTTGAGTCAGTTCTAATATTAAGCAATAGAAAACAGATTTCTTCTTTCATAAGAACCTTAATTGCTTAAAGACTGACTTAATGGTTTAAATTTATAATCCTTAGAGTTGAAAGACTACAATCAGTAAATAAGGATCCTGAAAATTGATAAAGCTCTCAACCCTTATCTTATTTCATGTCAGACAAAGCTGATTATATCTGAAATCTGAAAACTCATCTGAATTCATGTCAGAGAAGCTAAGTATGTGTATTGTCCTTAAACAAGTCATTCTGAAACAAATAAAGGGCAGCTAAGAAGGCTCTTGAAAAATATTGAAAATCAATTGAGAAATAGCATTGACAGAGCAATGATTGGTAAATCACTGAGAAACTAAGTGATCCATCAAAGAAGTGGACACCACTCATGTCATGAGGTGTATCAGCTATCTCTGTATAAAATGATCAAAACAGTAGGTTATTTTTCACTGAGTACCTGGGGGTAACTGGCGTCTAATAAACGTGTACCCTCACACAAAAAGGTGTCAATCAATTCTATTGAATTTGATCATAGGCAAGATGGTCCATCATGTTGAGTATCTAGGGGTATTGGCGTCTGATAAACGTATACCCTTACGCAAAAAGACTTTTGGTATCTGAATGCCCTAAATGAAACAATATTGAAAATGCTGTTCCTTAAAAGAAATTTCATGGATGTCAATTGTTTAATTTCAATACATGCCCTGGCTTCTCTTAACACATTTTACTGAGTCTATTAAAGTAAGATATTTTGAAACTAAATATCTCATGTCCATATGACTCTGGTTTATTGTTTTATCATGAACATCAACCTTATCCAATGAATGTAGTGCATGAACTTTCATTTTTATAACTTTTAAACCAGAAATTGTGTCTTATAAGCCATCTCTAGGCTCATATGACTGAAGGTTCTGTACTTTAATTGCCTAATTTTTGAACTACTTGCCAAGAATGCCAGTCAGCTAAACTTTCTTTCTCTTCACTTGTCTTCACTTTCCCTCCTATTTGTTGATGGCAAAGGGGGAGAATATTGTCTAAATATTAGATTCAGGGGGAGTGTATTCAGGGGGAGTGTATTACATCATGGCATGGCAAAGAGGGAAGTTTTTTTTTTAGCAGGGAGTTGCTTACATTTTGTAGCATGCAGCATGTCATTCATAGCATCTACATGCATCTGCATAACAATCTGAATAATAAATCATGTCTTTCATCAAAAATGCATCTGTATGACAGGATGTTGCTAATCTACATAATAGGGGGTTGCCATCATCAAAAAGGGGGAGATTGTTGTGACTCCTATATGTTGATGATGTTGACATGTAACTATACTTCATATGGCAACACATTATTTTGATGAATTGGCAACACTGTTTATGTTTTGATGATATCACTTTATCAGATTGTCTGTGTGTTATATGCATTTTATCTTGTCTTCACACTGAACACACACTCAAAGTCTCAAAGTCCATACATCCATAATGCATTGGCTAAGTCTATACACTGCTGAACGCTATGTTCTTCAAAGTCTGTACATTGGTCTGCATAGGCTAAGTATATACAACGTCAGTTCATGCATTGTCTTAGGCAAAGTCTATATAGCCTTTTGCTTCGCCAAAGTCTGTACTTTGGTCTTCGATTTCAATGTCCATACATTGGGCTTTTACATGAGGTCTATACATTGTTGTTTGCAGTGCAAGTCCATACATTGGACTATTCTTCAAAGTCTGCACGTCAGTCTGTTATAGTAAGTCTGTAAATTGGCTTCACATATTCAAGTCTGTACAGCCGTTTGCATTGGACTTAAAGTCTAGACATTGCACTGTTGCATACATTGTCTTCGTGATGTTTTTCTCCTTGACTTCGTGTCAATTACTGTTTCATCTTCGTGTTGTTTTCACTCCGTGTCGATTTCAGTTTTCGTCTTCGTGTTGTTTTCAACCCGTGTCAATCACTGTTTCGACTTCGTGTTGTTTTCACCTCGTGTCGATTACTATTTCGTCTCCGTGTTGTTTCATCGTCTTCGTGTCATTTTTGTTCTATTGCGTGCAGGACATCGCAGCACCTCGTGTTGCTTTCTGTGCCACTTCGTGTCGTTCTCTGTGTAGTGTGTGTTTCTGTCACTACTGCACTTCGTGTCATTCTCGTTTCACTTCGTGCTGTCTCTGCGTCTGAGTCTTCGTTTCTATTTCTGTCTTCGTGTTGTTTTTCTTAAGACCTCGTGTCCTTCTTGTTTTGTAACTACACTTCGTGTCAGTGTTGTCTTTCGTCTTCGAGTTGGTGTCAGTCCAGTGTCTTCGATTAGTGTCTCAAGCTTTTGGTCAAGTCTGTACATAGCTTTCACTTATATGAAGTCTATACAACGCAGTGCTTCTGATAAAGTCTATACAGAGTTGTTCTTCAACCTGATCATCCGATACTCTGTTTTGACAGGGACTCTCTACTGAGATTGCTGACATGGCTCGTGATCCCAGGAGGACAAGGTGACCAGATGCTGCCACGTGGATGGAAGCATCTCGAGTCTGGAGAATTCCTTGGGTGGGAAAATGTGGAAGCCACGCGCCCTTATCCAGCTGCTGCTGTTATAAATATCAGTCTTCATCTTCTATAGAGGCTGATCGAAGTTGGCGAAGTATATACATCTAGTCTGAAACAAGCAGCCACCGAGATCCACTGTGAGAGGAAGAAAAGCAGAGAAGAAGAAAAGGAGAGAAGAAGAAGAAGAGAGATGAGTTGAGAGAGTTATCGTGAGAGTTTGTGAATCAGTCTCTTGGTCCAGTTACCAGAGCTGATACTGCTCAACCTTGAGCTACAGTCATTTTTGACTTTCTTCCATTCGATTGTATGTTTCGTTTGCTTTTCAGTCTTTGTTTTTTTTCCTTTGAAAACTCTTGTTCGATCAAGCTGTTAGTCAGCGGTTTCAAGCTGTGAGGCAGCGGGTTGCAGAGGCGTTCCTCTGGTCGGCTAAGCTGTAATGCCCAGCAGAGCAAGCTGTGATGCTCAGCTGTTGCAGAGGGTGTTCCTCTGGTCGGGATAAGCTGTAAGCCCCAGCCGTTGTTGGCAAGCTGTAAAGCCCAGCGGTTTGAAGCTGTGTATCAGCAGTAATCCACATTCGAGTTGAATGTGGGGTGGACGTAGGTCGGATTGACCGAACCACCTAAAAGCCTTGTGCCTCTTGTGTGTTTCTTTCAGCGCATTGGTTGTGTTCGTCTACTGCTCTTCTAATTCCGCATTTGATTCTAGGCATAATTTTTTAAATAGCCAGTTGATCTATTCACCCCCCCTCTAGATCCACATCCTGTGGTGATAGAGCCTTCCATCTAACTCCAACAGGAGAAGATGGCCACAAAAATAAGCTTGAACACCTGCAATAACATCCTGCCCAATGAACTCCCAACTGACCTGGAAAAAGTGTCCCGTGAACCCATCCGGCCTCGGCGCACTGTCTGGAGACAAACTGAAGATGACCTTTTTAATCTCCTCGGGGGATGGAACAGCCCGAAGCAGGGCATTGTGGTGCTCAGTCAGGATGGAAGGGATAGAGGATAAAATGTCCGGGTGCAAGTAGTGCGAGGTAGAAGTGAAGCCCTTGGAGAAATGGGACACCAACAAGTCGGCGATGTCCTCAACCCGGACTGCCATAGTGCCATCATCACGGACCAACCCCGAAATAGAAGACCTCCTGCGGTGAGAAATGGCATAAGCATGAAAGAATTTAGTGTTGCGATCTTCCTCCTTAAGCCAGTGAATCCTAGACTTTTGCCTCCAGAACATTTCTTCCTGTAGGTGTGCTCGTTCCAACACATCCTTAGCAGTCATAAAAGTAGCAAGGTGGTCCTCAGAAGGGTTGCAGTCAAATGCATCTTGGGCCATAGAGAAGGCATCTTCTGCATTCTGAACATTAGCAAACACATTCTGAAAAGTGTTATGATTCCATTGCCTGAGAAGCTCTTCATATGTTTTAATTTGAGAGCCATAGTAACTAGAGGTAGGGAGGAGCATGGCCCGGCTGCCCAAGCAGCTTGGGAGTCGCTATGAAACTGTGGGTGGGTCCGCCACATTTGTTGGAAACAGAATCTGGAGGGGGACCGCTGCGACTCCGAGTGCACAGATAACAATAAGGGACTGTGATCACTACATGCCCTGGATAAGTGTTGGACAGAGATGCGTGGGCAGGAGATGGCCCAGTTTCCATTAAAGAACAATCTGTCCAGCCTTGCCCAAATACCGTTTGCCCGCTGTCTATTGTACCAAGTGAATGGCTTACCACGGAACCCGACATCTTCCAGGCCCGAGGCAGATATGCAAGGAAATCAGAAGTAGATAAAGAGAACGCCCGTCTGCCACCACGTTTCTCCGAGTGGTGAAGGACACTGTTGAAGTCTCCGCCAACCAACCAAAGTATATCACAAGAAGCAGAGAAGTCCATCAAGAAATCCCATAGTAGCCGACGTTCAGGAAGGATGCAGCTGGCATGGACTATGGTGATATAGTAGCTGAAGCCCAGACTTGCAGTGACAAGAAGGGTCAACTGCTGCTCTGAGGAGGAGACAAGGACAGCATCGAATGGAGGCCTCCAGAAAGCCCAAATTCTCCCCTTGATGGGGCAGTTTGCAATACACTTAGACATGCGAATTTTGCGTTTGAATCTATCCAGCCACGAGCCACCTTGCTTTGGCTCTATAACAGCAAGAAAGCCAAGGTGATGCTTACGGATAAGAAGCTTGAGCCTACTAACGGATTGGGCATTCCCCAAACTATAAGGGCGTCTTTGATATCGGATTAGGACAACCCAGCAGATGAGAGAAAGAGCGAGGTCCACCGCTCTCTCCTCACACACAAGACATCTAACCGACCCCGATTGACTTACTCGACCCTCATGGGTCGAGTAAGTCAACCGGACTCAGATGTCAAAGGCGCCCCAAATGTTCCATATTAGTGCATTCATAGGTCTGGGATTATGAGAGGGGCCGTCCCAGTTGGTCCTGCGCGATCGACGGCGGGGGCATGCAGCCCGATTGACTGCTTCGGTAGGAGGACAGATACCAACAAAACTAGCATGTGTAGCAGGGAGGTTGGGGAATTGAGAGACCGGTTCCAAACCTGGCACAGTGAGGACCTGTCTAATTGGGCGCAGAGGGAGAGAGCGTTCTTCCGAGGAAGAAGGATGCGCCTCGTCTCCAGGCGCGGTTGAAAGGGAGGCAGGTGGATCCGGGACCACGGGCGGTGGTGCAGGTGGCTCAGCAACAGGCAAGGCTTCCACGAAGGCGTCTCCAAAGGAGGGGTTGAAGAGAGGTCCCATGGAGATGGCGGACTGTAGCCCACCGAAGTCTGCCAGAGGGGCAACTGAGCCTGGAGCGCAGGGAGCGAGCGCAACCGAGGGGCAGCTACGGCCTGCTAGTAAGGAATTGGGCACCGTGGCAGAGTCCTGAAGTTGGCCGGCGGCCAAGGGGTCAGCCGACCCAGGGGGACGATCAGCACCAGTAAAGCTTCCCAGCAGGCGAGGAGGGGGGTCTGCAGCAGTAGCCGGACCGTGAGACGCTGCAAGAGGGGGCCCCAGGACGCCAGGAAGGGCAACAGCTTCGACCCCCGGGCGTAGAGCAGAATCATTGGGAGGAGCCCCGGCGGTGGGCACCACTGAGGGTGATCTGGCGACGGGGCAACCAGGATGAGGACTAGGGTCCACAGACGACGACGAGGGCCCAAGATGAGGACCACGGCCGGGGCCACCCACCGTAGCGGTATCCGGAGGAAGAGCAGGCGCCTGAACCAGAGAGGGGGGGCAAAGCAAGGAGGTGCTGCCAGAGGTCGGTGGAGCGGGCCACAGGGGTGGGGCGTTGTCACCTTGACTAGAAGAAACTGGAGGAGGACGACTAAGCGAGGTCCCCTCGACGGCTGCCATCACTAGAGCAGGCAGGGTGGGGGGAGCAGGCAACCGCGGCAGAGACGGGACGCCAAGCGCGAAGAGGTCCAGGAGGTTCCTTAGCACGGCTTGGAGCACCATCAGAGGACTTCCCATCGACCACCTTCTTGCACTTGGCCGGAAGGTGACCAAGGCGCTTACAACAGGAGCAAAACATGGGAGGGTTCTGGTAGACAAGATGCTGCCAAGATCCAGCCCCTCCAATACCAACCCAGACACGCTGGGGCAGAGGCTTGGAAATATCGAGCTGCACACAGACCCTAGCAGCCTGCGTGCGCGTGAGACAAAGGGTATCCCTTGCAACCTGAAGAACTGGCCCTATGCTCCCTGCAATAGAATGAATCAATGCTTCACAATAGAAATTGGGGGGGAGGCCTGGAAGATCAATCCAGACAGGAATTAGGGTGGAGTCTTCCTCTGGCGAGAAGTGAAGAGTCCACTTAGAGAACAAGAACAATCTCCCCTTTACATAGAGAGATTTCTTCAGCAACACTTGGAGGAAGTCGTCCTTATTATGGAACCTGAGGAGGAGATGGCGTGCGTCCAGGGAGCTGATGACAAAATCTTGAGCAAAGTGGAACCTCTGCACGAGATGAGCTCTTGTATCTTGGAAGGAGGGCCGCCCTTGAGGGGTGCGAGCAACAATGGCAAACTCGAGGGGCTTGCAGGAGGCGTTGATCTCTGTCATACTAAAGAATGCCGCCGGCTCACCCGCATCTGTAAGCGCCGGAGCATGTGCTAGAAGGTTGGACGGCGGCGGAGCGAAGGAGCTGAGAACCGCCTGGGCAAAGGAAGGGGGGGGCATGCGAACACCAGCAGGAGGCCTGGGGATAAGGCGAGCTTCACCTGCAACAGAGGAGGGCTGCGCCACGATGATAGGCAGGGGTGCCGTAGCATCATGGGCAGCGTCTTGCGAGCTGGAAGAAGAGGCAACCGCAGACCCAAGGGAGGCCGAAGCGAAGTTGCCCACACCGCCACCAGCAGGAGGAGGGCGTGGAAGAAGGCCGGTGGGCGGTAGAGGTGCAGTAGACGACGCTGGGTTCAAGAACGGAGCTACAGTGCTACCTACAGGAAGCAACGTCGGAGAAGGGACGTCCCCCGTACAGACGTGTCGAGCGTGAGGGGCCGTAGGAGGAACTTCGGGACCTGCAGCACCGCCAAGGGGAGCGGTCAACAGAGCAAGAGTAGGGCGTGGAGAGCTCAGGGGAGGCAAGAGGGCCCTCCCCCGGCCGGCCACCACCCGCCCTAGGGCAGAACGGAACAGCCACGGACGGGAAACGGAGAGGGAGGGAAACGAGGAGAGAGAGGATCAACTCGTGATAAAAGAATTAAGAACTCAATAAAATAAAAGTATAATGGATGACTCAAGAAAATAGAAAAGACAGGACTAGATAACGCTTGACGGTTGGAATGGCTCTAAACTCTTCACTCTTGTTCATCCCCATCTGAATGAGTATCGTTATCGGAATTATCTGAAAAATCGGAGAAAACACTAGGTGAGCGAACACTCAGTAGGAATTATATCTCAAGTGTTAGCTTGCTTTAAGTAAATTACATGTTACATGAATGCAAGTATAGTTATGCATACTCGCGTGAAACGACAATAGTGAGAGAGTGTATGACAAGAGATAACTTAGAATGAACTAGCAAGATACCCAAGATTTCATCATATCAAGATAGGCAAGCATGTACGCTTATCAAGTCATGTCAAGAATTGGGTATCATGTTATCAAGTAAGCAAGTAAATACCCTTTCCGGATTATACATGTCACGTCATGTCAAGTCAAGTACAAGTACAAGAGTTTGTGGGAATGTCCAACCAAGCAAGTCATGCACTTCGGTGTAATGTCACACCGTGATCAATAATAACTCCCATGGGCACAAGTACTTTCGGGTGCTTCTCCCAGGACCAGATCGGGCCCTTATATGCGCCAGCATTGAATCATGTATTTCGACATCCACTTTAGTTATAGCCAATATAGAATTTCAACGGAATGAACCTTTGTAGGAATATAAGGTAGATCTTGTGGAATAGAATCACAAGGACAGAACTTTTGAGTAAGGACATACTACGGTCAAGTCGGTACAATCACGATACTTATAGAAACTGGGTGGATTTGACTCCCTAGTGGGTGCCAAGTAAACAAGAATAAGCACTCATATTCACATGATTGCTCATCCTTTGTACATGATAGGTAGAAAGAATTGGTGTCTTTGTAGAGGCACACAATCCAAGATTGATAGCAATGATATGGTTTTCCCATTCCACTAGCTCAAGAATTATTCTCACGGCGGCTAAATAGCATACCATGAGGGCCGGTATACCATGTTTCTTTAGAGGGACATGGCAATCAAAAAGTGTCATAGATTTTAGTAGTACAACCTGCTCAATCGGCCTTGAGGGAATCCAAGGCTATGAGGAGTCTTACGGAGGTCCCAATGACTAACTTACAAGTCCGAAGGAACGGAATGTCTAACGAAGGGCTCGTATGTCACCAAGAGTTAAGGGGTAATCGATTAAACATCGTGAAACGTGGGACTATACTCACGGAATGGAATATAGTGCCTATATACATAACCCACTGTAAAGGGTTACAGAAAACATTCAAAAATCAGAAACTCAGGTAAATGGTGCCTGAGATCAAGTCTTCATTTTATGAATTAGCGCCCTGGGCAGGGTCGCTAGTTCAGTATATAACGACTGTTCATTCAGTCGTTGTATCCAGGTTCTAAATATACTAAGATCTGTAAAATTCTCAAATTCCAGAAATTATGTAAATGGCGCCTTGGCTTAAGTCTCCAATTCAATAAGTAGCGCCCTAGTCAGGGGCGCCATTTTTCAAAATAATAGCAGGATGCATGTCATGATTTTCAATATCAGTGTAATTTGGTCATGAAGAATAGCACTTTTTCAATAAAAATAATTTTGCAGGAACAAGTACATGAACATGTAGAGAAAAATAGTAGGAATCTAGCAATATACTTATGCATTGGATTAGATGTCATGGTTCACAGTTATTAAATTTTGAACATGTGTATTTATTAATTAACCAGCTAACTGACGACTGTTTGCACGGTCGTTATATCAAATAGCGCCCTATCAAGAGGCGCCTTCTACTAAAACTCAGTAAAAACTTTACAAAACATACTGGAAACTATCTATCAGACCTATATGCATGATCATGATCTGATAACTATTAGATTGGGCTTGTGCTTGAGAACACCAACCTTGTAGTGATCTGGATGAGAGAATCATGAAGAGATTGAAGAATCAACCACAAGAATAACCATAAAATGATACTCTGTTTGCAACAGAGAAACTAGACAACGGCATCAGGAAGAAGAAGATGATCTGAGCACTGTAGCTTCAGAGGAAGAAGAACACGGTAGCAGTAGCAGAACTACAACCGTAGGTAAACGATCCCTTGACAGCACCAACGAAAGAAGCAACAGGCTTCTTCTATGGCAACCATCACGGAAGAAGAAGAGTAGCAGCCACAAGTCTCCTCCAGGAAGATGCAGAGAAGAAAGTAGAGCCTCCTCTCCACGTACAGCCGAATAGAAAGGAACAGTAACTATAGGGAAATGAAGAGCAACAAGACGTCTTTGAAATATAGAGTCAACAGAGGGTTCGATGGAGGGGGTTTGATATTTATAGAGAAGGGATTCGATCATGGATTATAATTTGATTGGAATCAAAGTTTCCATGGAAGGAATCCTACTAGTATCTAAACTTCCATACGTGTTAATCCTTCCAGATCAATACTTTCCTGATCGGCCACTGCTTCCTAGTTCGAACAAAACACTACAGTCAACTTACCAATTTTCCTACTGCAAGGAAATAGCGCCCAGAGGAGGGGCCCCCTTCATGTAATTAGCGCCCAAGATAGGGGCGCCCTTCAGGTAATTGGTGCCCCCACGAGGGGTCTTCAATTCCCCAATTGGCGCCCCCTTGAGGGGTCTTCAATTAATGAAATGGAGCCTTAAGAGGAGGCACTATTCATCTTTGGGCCATTTGTTATATGGTTTAAGTGTAAGGCCCATTTGGTATATATATATATATATATATATATATATAAATGGTTTTAAGTATATATAAGTTGGGCCTTGAACATTGGTTTAGTTTTTAATCCATTTAGAATTTCATTCTTTCAATTTACCAGGGTTGCTACACCCTCCCCCACTTAAAAGAATTTGATCCCCAAATTCAATGGTATATAGACGTGGAGGGTGCAAAGTACATACCGATTGTAAATAAGTTGGGAAATATCTTCTTCATGGATTCCTCGGTCTCCCACGTGGCTTCTTGTTCCGAGCATTTGTTCCATTGAATCTTGACCATGGGAATTGTCTTGTTTCTTAATGCACGTACCTCGCGATCAAGGATCTTCATGGGTTTTTGTTCATAAGTGAGATCCTTTTGTATCACAAGATCTCCATGATTTATGACATGTGTTGGATCGTGCACATATTTCTTCAACATAGATATGTGGAAAATATTATGGACGTCGGACAATTGAGGAGGCAAGGCAATACGGTAGGTAACCTCGCCAACTCTCTCTAATACCTCAAAAGGTCCGATATACTTTGGTGTAAGCTTGTCCCTTAACACCAAATCTCCTAATTCCTCGTCCTGGAGAAATTTTAAGAAATACATGATCTCCGACTTTGAATTCGAGATTTCTTCTTCGGGTATCAGCATAAGCCTTTTATCTAGATTGAGCTACTTGAGGTATTTCTCTAATCAGTTGGATCTTCTCGGAAGTATCTCTAACCATGTCTGGGCCTAGTAGTTATTTTCTTGCCAACTTCATCCCAGCACAAAGGTGATCGGCAACTCCTTCCGTATAAGGCTTCGAAAGGTGCCATCTGTATACTTGCCTGGTAGCTGTTGTTGTATGCAAACTCGACCAAAGACAAGTGATCATGCTAACTTCCACCAAAATCAATGATGCAAGCTTTGAGCATATCTTCTACTACCTGATTTGTTCTCTCGGTCTGACCATCCGTCTGAGGGTGAAAGGTTGTACTAAAGTTGTGTCTTATCCCCAACGAATGTTGTAGACCCTTCCAAAAATGAGAGGTAAAACGAGGGTCTCGGTCAGACATGATTGAAACAGGAACTCCATGTAGTCTGACTATCTCCTTGATGTACAGTGCAGCAAGAACGTCAATTGACCATCGACTCTTGATTGGCAAGAAATGTGTCGACTTGGTCAATCGGTCTATGATGACCCAAATTCCATCATGTCCTCCTTTAGATTTAGACAGTCCCATTATAAAGTCCATACCGATATCCTCCCACTTCCACTTGGGAATATCAAGAGGATGAAGCTTACCGGCAGGTCTTTGGTGTTCCACCTTAACTTGCAGACAAGTGAGACAACGGGATACAAAGTCTACTACCTCTCTTTTCATGTTAGGCCACCAAAATGTCCGTTTCAAATCTTGGTACATCTTGGTAGATCCAGGATGAATCGTGTACCTTGATCTGTGAGCTTCTTCTAATATCTTCCTCTTCAGTTCTACACAATCTAGTACATAAGTTCTTTCTCTGAATAATAGTCTTCCATCTGCTGTTAATTTGAAATCAGATCGCTCTTTTATCTTGCCCTTGATTTCCACTAATACTGGGTCGTTGTCTTGAAGACCTTGTATTTCAAAGAGTAGATCGGGTTGTATCCTCATATGTGATAGAGTAATACACCCATTTGCTTCATCCATACTTATGCTAAGTCTAGAGAATTATTCTAGCAATTTCTACTCCTGAATCATACAATTGGCTAATAACGCTCTTGGCTTTCGACTGAGGGCATCAACTACAGGATTACCCTTTCCAGGATGATATTGGATTGTGAAGTCGAAGTCCTTGAGATATTCCAGCCAACGTCTCTGTCTGATATTCAATTCCTTTTAAGAGAAGAGATACTTGAGACTCTTATGATCAGAGTATACAATGAATTGCACTCCGTACAGGTAATGTCTCCAGATCTTTAATGCAAACACTACCGCAGCCAATTCTAGGTCATGGACTGGGTAGTTCTCTTCATGCTTCTTCAGTTGTCGAGAAGAGTAAGCTATGACTCTTCCTTGTTGCATCAATACACATCCGAGGCCAATGCCAGATGCATCGGTATAAACCTCAAATTGTTCTCCTTCAATTCGTAAGGCCAAGATCGGGGCAATAGTCAAGTTATCCTTTAGAGCTTGGAAGCTTCTTTCACAATCTTCGCTCCATTCATAACAGATATCTTTGCGGGTTAGCCTAGTAAGCGGCACGGCGATTTTTGAGAAATCCTTAATGAATCGCCTGTAATAGCCGGCAAGACCCAAGAAACTTCGGATCTCGCTAGCGTTGGTTGATCTCTCCCAATTCTTCACAGCTTCAACCTTAGATGGATCTACTGATAACCCATCATTGGAGATTACATGTCCTAGGAAGGATACTTCTTCTAGCCAGAATTCACATTTGCTAAGCTTTGCATACAATTGATTCGTCCTTAATATCTGTAATGAAATCCTCAAATACTCTTCATGCTCTTCCTTGGTCTTCGAATAGATTAATATGTCATCAATAAAGACCACCACGAACTGATCTAGATGAGGCCTGAATATGCTATTCATCAACTGCATAAAAGCGACTGGGGCATTTGTTAGTCCGAAAGGCATAACAACAAATTCATAGTGCCTATACCTGCTCCTGAACATGGTCTTATGAATGTCCTCATCTTTGATTCTTAATTGACGATATCCTAACCTGAGATCAATCTTTGAGAAATACTTAGATCCAGATATCTGATCAAACAATTCATCGATTCCCGGCAGTGGATACTTATTTTTGATAGTGAGATGATTCAACCGTCGATAGTCGATGCATAACCTCATGGATCCATCCTTCTTCTTTACAAATAATACATGCGCTCCCCACGGGGAAGTGCTTGGTCTGATAAATCACTTCTTTAGAAGCTCCATCAGTTGTTCCTTTAACTCTTTGAGCTCGGCAGGGGACATCATATAAGGTGTCTTAGAAACTGGACCAGCACCAGGGACCAGGTCGATGGTGAAGGCCACTTCTCTTTGTGGGGGTAATCTAGGCAAATCTTCTAGAAATACATCTGGAAACTCCTGAACTACCGGGATGTCTTCTATCTTGGTCTCCTTAGTCTCCTGTATGGTGACAAAAGTAAGGAAGGAAACACATCCTTTCTTTATAAGCTTGCTAGCTCGGAGAGCCGAAATAAGAGGTGACTTGTTCCGACTCTTGGGGCTAGTGTAGACAAGTTCCGAAAAAAGGTATCTTGCCTTCATGACAATCAACAACGGCCTTATGTGTAGATAGCCAATCGGCTCCTAAGATAACATTGTATCCTTTTAAATCTAGACATATCAAGTCTGCTGGCAGATTTTTCCCTTTTACCATAACTGTACAATTGGAATAGTGGTGTGAGATCTCAGATTCATTTCCGAGTGGGGTTGCAATTACTAGATCTATCCACTCCGGTTCCATAGGTAATGGATCAACGAACTTCTTTGAAACAAAAGAGTGCGATGCACCGGTATCAAACAAGACATGAGCATGCTTGGAACAAATCTTGACTGTACCTTCCACTAGTCCACCTTCCTCTTGTTCTGCCTCCTGAAGAGCTTGCAGACGTGCATTCTTCTTCATCGGGCGCTTTTCATCTCCGGTTTGATCATTGAGTAGTGGACAATCGGGAATCCGATGTTCACGGCTCCCACAACGGAGGTAAGCTCGAGTCTTCTCCAACATTCCTCGGCCCTATGGCCAGTCTTGTCACAATGTTTACACACCTCTTTAGAAGGTGTGTTAGTAATGGAGAAAGGTTTAGTCTTCTGGAACTTTTTCTCTTGGGAGGGAGTACCTCCATCATTGGCTCTCTTCTTGTTGAAGGAGGGCTTGAAATTTCCAGGGTTTATAATAGGCTCTTTCTTGGTCTTCCCATGGATCTTGTCGGATAGCTCCGTGGCATCTTCTAATAGTTGAGCTCTTCGAACCATATCAGAATAGACCAGAATGTCCATCGGTGCCAGTTGTGTGATATATTAGGGTCGAAGCCCATTGAGAAATCTTCTTGATTTCATCTTCTCAGTACTTACTAAATGTTTCGCGTACCTTGACAGCCTAGAGAATTGAGCCTCACATTCGGCCACTGACAGAGTTCTCTGTTTGAGTGAGGCGAATTCTACGGCTTTCTTCTCTTGCACTCAGTCGTAAAAGTATTTGTCATTGAAGTACTCGGTGAACTCAGCCCATGTGATGGGTACTTCACCTAGGGTGGCTTCTACGGACTCCCACCAGGAACGAGCGTCTCTTTTTAATTGGAACGTAGCTAGCAATACCTTCTCTTCATCCGTGCATTGCATAACACGGAATATCCTTTCCACTTCTCAGAGCCAATGCTCGGCATCATCGGGATCTGATGAGCCAACGAACCTTGGTGGGTTCATATTTCTGAAACTACGGTGGAGATCACCAGCTCCACGGTTCCCCACGCCTTGCGCCACTTACTGTAGCGCCTATGTCATGCCTTGAATAGTGCATTGCATGTTATGCCACTGAGCACGTTTGGCAGCCATCTTCCTACAATTATTAAGATAACTATGTTAATATGTAATTATCCAAAGGTTCTAGTTTCTAAGTTAACTTAACCCTTGGCTCTACCCAATCTCACCGGGTAAAGGTTTAAACCTATCCTTGGACATGGGTTCCTGGGAATTGAATATCCTAGGCTCTGATACCACAAAAACTGTCACGCCCCGAGCGGAAGGAACCCGGAGATGCGTGACGAGATGCGTAATGAGTTATATCATTTATGTCAATCAGAGCGTAAGTGTATTCGACACTCATAGACATAGCGCGCACAAGTAATGATAACCAAGTCCTTTATTAATCATAAACCTTCAGGTTCTTCTATTACAACTCATGATAAAAGAACTAAGAACTCAATAAAATAAAAGTACAATGGATGACTCAAGAAAATAGAAAAGACAGGACTAGATAACGCTTGACGGTTGGAATGGCTCTAAACTCTTCACTCTTGTTTATCCCCATCCGAATGAGTCTCGTTATCGGAATTACCTGAAAAATAGGGGAAAACACTAGGTGAGCGAACGTTCAGTAGGAATTATATCTCAAGTGCTAGCTTGCTTTAAGTAAATTACATGTTACATGAATGCAAGTATAGCTATGCATGCTCGCGTGAAATGACAATAGTGAGAGAGTGTATGGCAAGAGATAACTTAGAATGAACTAGCAAGATACCCAAGATTTCATCATATCAAGATAGGCAAGCATGTACG
This sequence comes from Amorphophallus konjac, assembly GCA_022559845.1. NCBI lineage: Eukaryota > Viridiplantae > Streptophyta > Magnoliopsida > Alismatales > Araceae > Amorphophallus > Amorphophallus konjac. The sequence goes on along the minus strand of CM040121.1, from coordinate 421,795,515 downwards.
CTTATCAAGTCATGTCAAGAATTGGCTATCATGTTATCAAGTAAGCAAGTAAATACCCTTTTCGGGTTACGCATGTCACGTCATGTCAAGTCAAGTACAAGTACAAGAGTTTGTGGGAATGTCCAACCAAGCAAGTCATGCACTTCGGTGCAATGTCACACCATGATCAATAATAGCTCCCATGGGCACAAGTACTTTCGGGTGCTCCTCCCAGGACCAGATTGGGCCCTTATATGCGCCAACATTGAGTCATGTATTTCGACATCCACTTTAGTTATAGCCAATATAGAATTTCAACGGAATGAACCTTTGTAGGAATATAAGGTAGATCTTGTGGAATAGAATCACAAGGACAGAACTTTTGAGTAAGGACATACTACGGTCAAGTCGGCACAATCACGATACTTATAGAAACTGGGTGGATTTGACTCCCTAGTGGGTGCCAAGTAAACAAGAATAAGCACTCATATTCACATGATTGCTCATCCTTTGTACATGATAGGTAGAAAGAATAGGTGTCTTCGTAGAGGCACACAATCCAAGGTTGATAGTAATGGTATGGTTTTCCTATTCCACTAGCTCAAGAATTATTCTCACGGCGGCTAAATAGCATACCATGAGGGCCGGTATACCATGTTTCTTTAGAGGGACATGGCAATCAAAAAGTGTCATAGGTTTTAGTAGTACAACCTGCTCAATCGGCCTTGAGGGAATCCAAGGGTACGAGGAGTCTTACGGAGGTCTCAATGACTAACTTACCAGTCCGAAGGAACGGAATGTCCAACGGAGGGCTCGTATGTCACCAAGAGTTAAGGGGTAATCGATTAAACATCGTGAAACATGGGACTATACTCACAGAATGGAATATAGTGCCTATATACATAACCCACTGTAAAGGGTTACAGAAAACATTCAGAAATCAGAAACTCAGGTAAATGACGCCTGAGATCAAGTCTTCATTTTATGAATTAGCGCCCTGGGCAGGGTCGCTAGTTCAGTATATAACGACTATTCATTTAGTCGTAGTATCCAGGTTCTAAATATATTAAGATATGTAAAATTCTTAAATTCCAAAAATTATGTAAATGGCGCCTTGGCTTAAGTCTTCAATTCAGTAAGTAGCGCCCTAGTCAGGGGCGCCATTTTTCAAAATAATGGCAGGATGCATGTCGTGATTTTCAATATCAGTGTAATTTGGTCATGAACAGTAGCACTTTTTCAATAAAAATAATTTTGCAGGAACAAGTACATGAATAGGTAGAGAAAAATAGCAGGAATCTAGCAGTATACTCATGCATTAGATTAGATGTCATGGTTCACAGTTATTAAATTTTGAACATGTGTATTTATTAATTAACTAGCTAACCGACGACTGTTTGCATGGTCGTTATATCAAATAGAGCCCTATCAAGAGGCACCTTCTACTAAAACTCAATAAAAACTTTAAAAAACATACTGGAAACCATCTATCAGACCTATATGCATGATCATGATCTGATAACTATTAGATTGGGCTTGTGCTTGAGAACACCTACCTTGTAGTGATCTGGATGAGAGAATCGTGAAGAGATTGAAGAATCAACCACAAGAATAACCATAAAACGATACTCTGTTTACAACAGAGAAACTAGACAACGGCAGCAGGAAGAAGAAGATGATATGAGCACTGTAGTTTCAGAGGAAGAAGAACACGGTAGCAGTAGCAGTAGCAGAACTACAACCGTAGGTAAACGATCCCTTGACAGCGGCAACGAAAGAAGCAGCAGGCTTCTTCTATGGCAACCACCACGGAAGAAGAAGAGTAGCAGCCACAAGTCTCCTCCAGGAAGATGCAGAGAAGAAAGTAGAGCCTCCTCTCCACGTACAACCGAAGAGAAAGGAACAGTAACTGTAGGGAAACGAAGAGCAGCAGGACGTCTTTGAAATATAGAGTCAACAGAGGGTTCGATGGAGGGGGTTTGATATTTATAGAGAAGGGATTCAATCATGGATTATAATTTGATTGGAATCAACGTTTCCCTGGAAGGAATCCTACTAGTATCTAAACTTCCCTACGTGTTAATCCTTCCAGATCAATACTTTCTTGATCGGCCACTGCTTCCTAGTTCGAACAAAACACTGCAGTCGACTTACCAATTTTCCTACTGCAAGGAAATAGCGCCCAGAGGAGGGGCCCCCTTCATGTAATTAGCGCCCAAGATAGGGGCGCCCTTCAGGTAATTGACGCCCCCATGAGGGGTCTTCAATTTACCAATTGGCGCCCCCTTGAGGGGTCTTCAATTAATGAAATGGCGTCTTAAGAGGAGGCGCTATTCATCTTTGGGCCATTTGTTATATGGTTTAAGTGTAAGGCCCATTTGGTATAAATATATATATATGTAAATGGTTTTAAGTATATATGAGTTGGGCCTTGAACATTGGTTTAGTTTGTAATCCATTTAGAATTTCATTTCTTCAATTTACCAGGGTTGCTACACTCTTGTTGCCGGGACGAAATTAGCTTTCAAAATCCCAAAAAATTATATATTTGAAAAGCCAAAAAAATCATATATTTCAAAAATCTAAAAAAATCAGATATTTCAAAATCTAAAAAAATCATATATTTCAAAATCCAAAAAATCATGTATTTCAAAAGCCAAAAAAATCACATATTTTAAAACCCACAAAAATCAGATATTTCAAAAACCCCACAAAAATCAAAACTCCAAAAATACCATCATCTTGCATTACATGCATCACATTTTCTTCATTATATTTCTGCCTATTTGATAAGGCTCCACCCCTTGACCAAATATCAAGAAATGGTCATTTTCTAACTTGCTGCAGGCAAGGGGTTGAGTCTAAGAACAGATCTAACTTGTTTTCTTGTCTAAGTGTGTGTAGACGCATGTTCAAGCACCCAAGATTCAAAGCTCACAAGTCTTCTGTTTCTGGTTCCCTCACGGTCTATCATTAGACTGTTAACCATCTCTGGCGGTTTATAAATAGGCCGTTTTGCTTTCCCGAAAGCTTGAAAAATCAACTCTTAGTAAAGTGTCCCTCACGGTCTTAATTTAGACCGTTAGAAGTCTTCTGGCGGCCCATAATTAGACCGCTTTCCTCTCCCGAGAGTGGAAAACTCTTAGTTTTCCTGGGTCCTGTCTCTAGCGGTCTATCGTAAGACCACTAGTCTCTAGTTAGCGGCCCTTTAATGGACCGTTTGTCAGACAGAGAACCATGTTCTAAACTAATTTGTCCATCCATTCAAGATCAATCAAGCAATCCATTGCACATTTCCCAACATAAATATCTTATTCCATTCAATCAAGTTCATTGAACATTACTTTATTGATCATTCCAAGTACATCAAGAAGAAAAGCTCAAATTACATTCATTCTTTTGTCTACGCAAGACCAGATCTTGCGTAATTCCTTCACATAAGTACGGTACCCCTCTTCATCCTCTGCCACTTCTGCTTGCAGAGCACGCACCCGGCTGATTTCCCACATGATTAGTGCATTCCAGACGGCTCGTTCGTCCTCCTCGGTCCCTATCTTCCTAGCTAGAAGGGGAGGGAAGTGTGATAGTGTAGGGACCGTAGTACAGGGTAGCCCAACTTGGAGATGGCACTGGTGAGGGTTGTAGATCGGCAAAATAGTATTCCCCACTAGCTGAAGATCTAGGCCCGGTCGCCGAGGTAATCTGAGGGTGGTGCTTTGAAGAAGTCACGGTCGCATCACGAACTTATCAATTGGAAAAGTGTTGAGGTAGAGGCGCCAATCATCCCGTGTTTTCTTGTCCGCCGTCTTGCACTCAACCTGTGAAAAAAATCTAGATGCGTCTCCTATGAAGGATAAAGGGTGGCTCCCGAAGATGTGGCTAGCTGAAGGCATGTCCTCCTTGGGTAAAAACTTAAGTCTCACTCCCATCCAACACTCAAGGATAATCATGGACCCGAAGAGAGGCCCTCCTAGATAAGCTGAACTTAGGCCTTCATAAAGGTAAGAAAGGACCGCTTGAGAGATAGATAAACCCCGCCACAACCCACTAATAATGCTCAGATTTTGGGTGTCCAAAAGGTGGTCGGTGGTGGTGAAAAGAAAGACCTCGCATAAGCAAATTGATGTAGCCTTGGCTATGGCTTCAAATCTCCCGCTCTTGTTTTTACAATAAGTGGTGATCCATTGAGCCATGGGTATCAAATGGACATGGCGCGGGCTGATCATGGTCCTAACATCTTTTGGGTTGTGAATGAAATCCCCTAATATGAGTGATGGGTCCGTAGGCTCCACCGTATGGCTCACTAAGTCTTCATCCCCCACCTTAGTCCTAGGAAGGGTTAGGTAGGTCTCTACCTCTTCTAGTAGGACAGTAGCCTCAAAGGTTGGAAATATGAATGTATGTATTTGAGGATGCCATAATTCTACAAGTGCTGAAATGCTTGGCCAATTTAGGGAGATTTTTTGAAATGTTTTGGCTAGAACCACTAAAGGGTGAAGGTGCCATGCCCTAAGGATGGAAAGGACCTCTAAAGAAAGTTCCTTTATCAAGGGATCCACCTACTTAAGGCTAGAGTAGCATCTTGGGCAAAGAAGAAGCTAAGAAAAGAAAGGAAGAAGGAAGAAATAGAAGAGAGGGAAATGCCATGAGAAGAAATTGAAGAAGTACATGAACTTTTTTGAACTTAGAATTATTCTTACCTCTCTTGAAGAACTTGAACTCAAATGCTTGGGGATCAAAGTCAGCCGCTGTAGTTCCCCATGCACCTTTCTAGCCGCCTTTGGCCCGGTATAGGCCATCTCCCCCATGGCACTAGCTTCAAAAGTTCTCTTCATGATGAATTGGGTGTTTTTTGCTGAAATTTCAAGGCTTGTAGCAGAGGATTTCTGTGAGTTGTGAATTCTGGGCTTGTTCCTACTTATAAAGCTCTTATTTTAGTGTTGGTGCATTAGGATTAGGATTGGGTAGCCTTAGCTTAAGTTAGGGTGTTTTCTAGTGCAAATTAGAGGCCTTTATCCTCGGGTTCGGACTCTCACGAAAGAGTCCCGCTCGGACTACACAGGGTTTCTGCACTAGCGATCTATTGTAAGACCGCTAGGAGTCCCCACGCGGTCTACAATTAGATCATTTTGTCCCTTCATTCACCGCCTTCCTCCGTCCCTCTGACGGTCATTGGTTTAACCATTTTCCAGCTTCTGACGGTCTTAAGTTAGACCGTTTGTCAGGTTTTGGTTAACTCTTTCCGTCATCAGTCTTGCCGTTCTCTCTCCATCTCTCTCACCCGTCACTCTCTGTCAATACTAATGTAGTAGTCAGTCAGTTAGCATTCACATTCATACGCATTTGCATCTTAAATAAAAATAACAAAAAGATTTCATTTCACTATCAGAAACCATGTACAAGTGTGCATCAAAAAAAAAGATGAAAAGGGAAAAGAAGAAAATGAAGAGTACAAATCACTCAGCCGGTCCATCTCCTGGGCCACCACTGTCACCCGTGCCCTCATGCCGCTTCGCTGGCGGCTCTATGGCAACGCTCTCCTCCTCCCGACGGCGTCGTCGCTCCTCCTCCTCGTTCCTCCGGTAGCCGGAAGAACCAGTGAAGTAACCTCGGACCACGCTGCTCAGTGCAACGCTCTGGCTCCTGCTAGCATCCGACCTCTTTCCCAGAAGTCGGAGGGCATCCTTCAGGCCCGCCACCACTCCCCTCATCTCAATCGCCTACACTCAAGACTAATCTTGCTCTCTCCTTAGCCGGGCAGCATCCGCTCTGAGTCGCTCCACCTCCTCCTCATCGACACGACGACGGGCTCCTCCTGCGCTCAGTCGCGCCACCTCCTCACGGAGATGGGTCACCTCTGCCGCCTCTGCTCGCCATCCCTCTGCCTCTGCTCGGGCACGCTCCGCTTCGGTCAGTGCTGAGCTCAGCTCTCTCGCCTGCATAAGCATTCATCACAATTAGGCATAAGCATCAAAGCATGTAAGTCTAAGGAGCTCAGTTTGCTTACCCTCTCCGCGAGAGTAGTCTCGGCATCCTCAGCCCGAGCCACTGCCCGAGCAAAGTCCGCATCTCGCTCGGCTCGGTCTCCCGCAGGCTGTGAAGAAGAGGAAGGAGCATCTGGTTCGCGTCGCTACGCTCCCTTGGCTCGCTGCATTTTAGAAGTCAGAGTCAGTCACATTCATCATCATAAGCATAATTAAGACTAAGGTTCAGGGAAGCTCACCAGAAGATCCAGAGCATGCTGGAGCTCATCCCTCTGCTGTACAGTAGCGTGGAGGAGTCCCTAGAGCTCCGCTATCCTGCCCTTGGGGTCTAGCTGCATATAGTAAAACCATTGTGTCAGTGCACATAGGAATAAGTTAATTAATTGAAGAGCATGAGTTTAGAATTCATACCGGTCGACGGACGTCGCGGAACAACTGGTCGCCGTACCTCTACGCGTAGGCCTTCAGGTAGGCCTCATCGCTGTCAGCTCGGGTCCTCACCTTCCGACCCCTCTGTGTCCAATCTCGCACCTGGTCGTGCACTCGGGTGATCTAGTCGATGTCGCTGCTGAGTCCCTTCGAGGACCGTCCGAAGCACTCATCATCTCGTGGTGGGAACTCCACCTCCGGCTGGTGTACTCCTCTCGTCCTCATGATCAGCCGATGATGGAGAGGCTCGATGATGTTCAGGCAATGAAGCCAGATCTCTCGCCCGGCGTACGCCTGGGCTGCCTCCACCCAGCTCTGCCCCTCATGACCCTCATCACGATAATGTGTCCAGCGCACCTGAAAAGGCAATTGAGTCATTGTCAGCATTTAGAAGCATTTAGAGCATATAGAAGAGTTTGAGTTTAGAGTTGCACCGATGCATATGGGAAAGTGTCTATGTCATCCTGGATCGCCCGGGCTAGGCTCCGGATCGATCCCAAGTCCCGTGCCACCACCCACCGTCTCGCGATGGGGATCCGCTCGAGGTGTACCTCCTTCTCTCGCCCGATGCCAGGGAGGTTAAAGTAGCTCCAGACCTACATAAGTCAAGTGTCAGCATATAGCAATATCAAGCATATAAAAAAGCATTTAAAGTTTAGAGTTTAGGGCATTTTACATGTAAGAATGGCGAGAAGCCGCCCAGCATGGTCTGCCGGTCGGTCGTGCTCAGAGAGTCGAAAAGGAAAGCCAGCACTGCTGCTCCCCAAGCGTACTCTCCTACGCCATCCAGATCCCTCAGCAATGGGAGGAGCCTGCAGCTCACTTCGTCAGCCCTGGTCACGAAGAGAAGCTTTCCGAATAGCAATATCAGGAAGCGCCGCAGGGTGATGTCTCCCTCTGGTCCTGGTCCTACCGCCACTCTCCCTCGGACCTGGTCTATCACTCTCCTGATGTGCTCCTCTGGCAGCTCCCCTATGGATATTGCCGCTCCCCTCAGCCCCAGGCTCTCCTGGAGTGTCGCTCGTCCCAGCATGGAGGAGTGATGCCCTGGCCTCATCAGATCTAATCCGAGTAGCTCATGCGCCATCTCTCGGTAGTCTCCATATGTCCATCCTGTCACTGGCACTCCGTGGACTCGTAATCTGGTGATCCTCGCTATATCTTCCAGCGTCGGGATCATATGACCCCACGGGAAGATGAATGCTCTGCTGACCGGGTCCCATCGCTCGTGAAGGGTGTAGAGCAGTGTTGTATCGATCCTTGTCACCTCTATGCTCAGCAGCTCCCCAAAGCCCATGGTTGCCAGTCTGTCTTTCTGAAAATCTGGTAGGGCTTGGTATACTGGCCGGACTTGCAGCCAAGAAATCCGAGTCCGTCTCTTCCCCTGCACACATGTAAAAATTGGAGTCAGTCATTTCATAAAACATTGCATTTGCATTTAAAAATAATGACAGCAAAGAAAGGAAGTGTGCCTCTGTTCCCCTAGCGGCCATTATATGGACCGTTTCTATTTTGTTAGCGGTCTTAGCTTAAACCGCCTGAATGCCTAGCGATCACTGGAACGACCGCTAAGCGACCCGCGAATGGGTGTCGTCTTCTCCGTTCCCCCATGCTGTGGAAATGGCCAATATGGCCTACAAGTTGTTCTAATGGGTCCCCAGACCCATTCCCTTGCCATTCCATACACATGCATACAATTGAAAATTAAAAAATGAAAAAAATGGAGTTTTGGACCGTCGGCCTACCTCGGACGATTGTCGTCCGGTCGCTGTCGCTGGTGCCTCCCCAGCCGACGTGGCCTCCTCCTCTTCCTCCATGGCTTCCCCAGGGCCCTCCTCCGCCACGAGAACCTCTTCTTCCGCCGGTTGGGCTGCCGGTCTTGGCTCCTCCGCCGGTGGGTTCACCGCCGCCGCCGTGGGTGGCATTCCTTCCTCCGCTATCCATTTTTGGAGGCGCTTCATAGCCCTCTTCTTCACCATCATGGTGGCTAGGTGTGGGGACGCACGATGGGTCGCCGGAATCGCTGGTGGGTTGCTCGGTTGTGGGTGTTTTAGGGAATGAGTGTTTGAATGGGAGGTCAAACGTTCAGTTTGTTTTTTGAACGCCCATGAAATTTGGCGATCTATCGTTAGACCGTTACGATCATTATGGCGGTCCTTCCTTCGACCATTTGTCATCAGGGTGTTCTTCCTCGAATGATGTGAACCGACGTCCGTTCGCGGTCCATTATCAGACCATCAGTGACCTTCTAGCGGTTCTATTATAGACCGTTTGTGGCTTGAATTATTTTGCAATGCTCTATCCATTATGTTTCATGCCTTATCTTGTGTTTCATGCTTATTTTATGATCTATTGGTTGATGGCTAACCTTGTCATTATCAAATCTTGAACGCCGTCACGCTTTTTCGCCACATCTTGTCAGACAGGTAAGTCAGGTAAGTATCTCGATCCCCAGTCCCTTAATGCATTACTATATGTTATCTATGATATATTATCTCGAGAATCGACTGGTCATTCATGTGATTCCAGGATCTGATGTTCCCCTTTAACAAAAATGATGATGATCTAGGTACATATGTTTAATCGTTGGATAGGCCGTTAGGTTGGAAGAGTTGGGGGACGATGGTTCTATCTTGCGCGCTGTGGTTGCAGATGGTGTCCTGACCCTAATTTGTCCGGTCTAGTAATACTATTCTCGAGTATCTTTCTATTTTATTCTTTCTTGGCATTCGTTTTGATGATTTTTTTATTTTAGCCCAGCATGCATCATGCGCATCTTTGGGCATTCACGTGCCCTCATCTGTCTAAAGTGTCTCGGTAATGGTGGATAACTATGTGTCCATGGTCTCGAGTAAGGAGAGTTATTCCACTCTAAGTTGGAAGGTTTCCTTCGGTCTGTTTACTCGATTTGGTTAGCTGAGGATTCCTATCTGGAGTTTAGTTACTCGTCTCTTTACTTTTTCATTTGCTCCAACCGCCTATCAGCTGTGTGTTCCAGTGAGGAGGTTGTTTGTGTTTTTACTTTCCTTTAGTTGATAGTTCCTCCAGACACGCGTCATTCAGTTTTGCCATTCCTTGTGATTGGTTCGAAGTTTTCCGGAAGGTTCTTATCACTCGTTGGTTGAGGACGAGTGTCGTTTACCTTAACATCCGCTTTTCAGTCCACTCCGCTTCATTTCCGCTTCACCTCCATGTTCCATGTCGCTTTCGCTTCACCTCCGCTCGTTCCCCTGCAAAGAGGACGTTAAGGAGGGGCATATGTTGACACCCGTTTTATGACCAATAATTTGGGTCATCTCCTTATTTATCTTTATGATGCTCCAAGTTATACGTCGTTTATTGAGCCATCTTGGTCAATTTTGAGGTTTATTTCATGGGTCATTCTCCTTGATTGGGTCTCGCTCCTTATTCATTTTTCCGTGGGTTGAAGCTTAGTAGGCCTTTCATTTGTTTTGCCATGCCACTGTCTCTGGCGGTCTATAGAATGGCCATTTGATGACATGTAGCGATTTATCTTAAGGCCGTTTACTGACGCAAGAGTCCAGAGCCAACGCCTTTCCTTCAGCCTTATCCTTTCTTATCCGTTGAGCTCTGGCGGTTTATCGTATGGCCGTTAGAGGCATTGTGGTGGTTTTACCTTAGACCGTTTTCCAGTTCCAGAGTCTTGTTCATGAACTTTTCGCCCGTTGACCTTATCCTTTGGTGGACGACCGAGGTTTGCAATCTATATTTAGGCCGTGTTTTCCAAATGGCGGTTTATCGTAAGACCATTTTCGGTGACAGAGAGTCTTGCTAGAACTATCTTTTCTCTGCTGCACCGTGGCCGAATTAGAGTTTTGATTTGATGATTTCTCTCTCAATAGTGATCCTTAGAAGCTTCCGTTTGTTTCTATGGACTCTCGAGAGTATTATCTTCAAGAGTTTGCTAAGCTGTGCCCTACTTTTTTGCTGGAATCTCTCCAACTTGTCCAGAGAGTTTGAGGGTCTATAAATAGAACCTTTGGCTTCATGGGTTGAAAAGGAGAATTCTGGAGCTTACGTTGAGGTGCTGCTGCGTTCTGGAGCAAGTACCCATCAAGGAGAAGTGCTATCTGCATCCATTAGCCTTCAAGTCCAGGGAGTATTAAGTTCCAAGGGTTTAATAGTGGTGTTTTCTTCTTTAGTTTCTTCCCCCTCTTCATAGCATTCACAAGCATATCCCCTCTTCCCCTTCCACGTTCTATCATCTTTGCATCATTTTTAAACATCCTCCCATCTTTTCCACGCCCTACAGGGGTTTAAAAATCACCACCCCAGGTATCCACCCTTCCTTTTGCATGCACTTTAGTTTATTTGCATTATAGTTGCTACACTTGTCATAGGGCTAATCTGGGTTGTTTTTCTATGCTTCTACACTTTTTTGTAGGTTCACAGGGTTCCTAGCACGAGACCCAGCTCTTCTGGCCGGCCAGGAGAAGTGGAGATTCAAGTCCCAAGTTGCTATTCTGTGTGCTCTGGCGGCTCTATATTTGACCGTTTGCGAGGCTCTGGTGGCATATCGTAAGGCCGTTTCTGGTTCGTTCGTGGCCTGATATTAGACCGTTTGAAAGCACAGATCTCTAGTTTTCATCTCCTGTGGGCGGGTGTTTCATCCTCCTCTTTTCAAGGTATTTACCTTAGCTTTGCTATTTTAATTACCTTGGTGGCGATCACACTCCTTTAGTTTAGGCAGTAGTCCTCTTTATCTTCCTCATATCTCTCTTTCTTGGCTTTAGTTAAGTTGCTCCACACCTACGGTGTGTGTTTGATTTTATTCCTTTGCTCCACGCCCCGATGTGTGCTTTTCTTTTCTTTTGCTTATTTCTGATGAAGATGACATGCCCGTGTGTTTATATTTCCATGCTGATTGCTTGAGTTGATGTTGCATTTGTTCATGAGTTCACATCATTTATATCAACTTGTTCATCATCATATCTTCACCATTGAGGGAACCATTTAGAAAACCAACATGTTGCTGGAACATTTCTGTTTGAAATTCATGAAGATTTTAATGGGCATATCTTGATCATAAATCTGAAAACATTTATACTAGGAATCTTCCATTATATGGAACTATGAATGTCTGAAATACTCAGCTGGTTTAAGTCTTATGTATTTATTCAGTTTTGATTTGAACATCTTGAAAATATCTGAATCAAATCTTTTAATAAACTTAAACTAGGTAGTTCATGTTATATCATGTAAGATCTTCTGAAATTTGAAAATTCTGAGATCATGGCTAACTCTGGTAGAGATACATGTAGTAAGTATTGTCTTTAAACATCTGAAAATCTGAAAATGTCAAAAAGGTAAAAGTTGGTCAAAATAATGACTGTGATTACTGAGAAACCATGTCCAAAGGACTGTGTCATGATGTACCATAGTTAACTATGTTGGGAAATTATTGCTATATCTATAGAATTAAGGCAGAGCAATGGCTAAGTTACACCGAGAAACTGGGTTCTTCATCAAAGAAATGGAGTAAACCTATGTCATGAAGTGCCCTAGTTATCTCTGTTCAGTGTGAAGCATGACAGTTAGTCATACTAAGTGCTTAGGGATACTGGCGTCTAAATAACATGTATCATCTAGTTACAAGGTGTGCACTAAAACTCGATTGCTCTTGAAAAATGTGACCAACAATTGATATGAAAAGAAATTCTGCTCTAAAAAATAATTGCTTCAGAAAATTTTCAGAAATGGTAAACAAAATCAGATGCATTTATATTAGTTTAACCCCAATACTACTGTTTGTAACTCCTAGAGGGGTCATTGACATTGATTGATTAAGATGAAGGGAGGTTTAAACTAGATGTTAATATGGAGGCTTGGTTCACTTTTATTAAAAAGATTGATTCTCAGATATGAGTACAGAATTTATGAACAAACCTTGAATACATCATATTTAAACCAGGCTGTTCAATAAAGATTATGTCATAAGTCTTTATAGTGGAAGAATCTGAAATATCTTTAACTTTGGAATTATGACTTTGATAACTCATTGAAAATATTCTCTAAAGCTTTTGGGAGCTCAGTAGGACTTCTTAAGTTCATGTTCTGGTTCTGTTGCATATCATATTTTCAAATTACTCATGTGCTCAGTTTTCAACCTTTTTGCACATTCAGCTCCATATCTCGTACCATTTCATATGACCAATCACAATGTGCACTCCATCTACTCTCCTGTGTTTTTGCTGAGCTCATGTATATTTACTTTTGTATGTCTGATGATTTGATTCCATTCCAATCCCTCTGTTCTTTCAAGGGGGAGATTATCTCATCAGCATCTTTCTGAGATAAGTTTGTTTTCCACATCCATATTCTATCTTGGCAGTCCCTCCAATTTTTGCTGAGATTCAATTTTTTTTTGCTGTGGTTTCCATTCCTTTATTGTTAAAGGGGGAACATATGTTTACTTTATGAAATTCTTCATTCCTACTCTTATGTTTTCACTACTTTCCATTTGTCACAAGGAGTAGGGTTGCATTTTAAAAAGGGGGAGAATGTAACATGACATCACTACATTAATCAAATTATTGATTTCTTTTTAATGATGTCAAAGGGGGAGAATAATTTGATATGAGTCTACATTTTGTTTGTGTGTGACTCATAGTGTTGCCATCATCAAAAAGGGGAAGATTGTTGTAATCCTGTGATTTTGATGATGTCAAACACTATGACTCATGTGCATAATGTCATATGTGTTTGTGTTGCCTTGATGCTGTGGTTTTGATGTGACTTTAGTGTGGCCTTGATGATGTCAGACACTATGACTATTTTGTGTTACGTATTGATGTTATGTCATAAGTATTTCACTTTGACATATATATGCATGATACCTATCGCTGCATCCTGAGTCTGTGCACATTTAAACATTCTGGTCATTTAATCAAAAAGGTTGCATGCATATTCATTTTACCGAACAGGTTGTGTGCACAAACATTTTTCACAGGTTGATAGTCAGTGCATATGTACACGTATGCACACTCAAAGTTGAAGTACATGCATTCATGTAAGAGCATATGAATTATGTAGGTCAGACTATATTCATACAAGTCTGAGCACATGCACGCACAAGGTATAAGCACATGCTTTTACGTCTGTACACATGCATTATGCAAGTCGGAGCACATGTATAAGAGTCTTTGTTAGGTCTGAGCATATGTAATAGTATGCATAAGGTCTGAGCATCTTCGTTCAGGTTTGTACATATGCATAAAGTCTCCTTCACTAACTCAGAGCATATGCATGAACAAGGTCCGAGCATATTCTCACTAGTCAGAGTACATGCATGTAAAAGGTCTGAGCATATTCACACGAAGGTCGGAGCACATTCATATCAAGTCCGAGCACCTTCATAAGGTCCAAGCACTTTCATACCAGGGTCGGTGAACATGTTCATTTCATTGCATGAAGGTCGATGTTCATGTTCTGTCATACACACTTAGGTTGAAGCATACATATTCTAAGAATGCATCAGGTCGGTGCATGTTTACACTAGCAGCATGTTCAGGTCGGTGCACATGCTTACCCTGTGTTCATCTAGGTCGAAGCATATTCGAACCTTGTGATCATCAAGGTCAAAGCAGATAATGCATTTGTTCTTTAAAGGTCAAAGCACATTTGTAAGTCAGCGCACATTCACAAGACTAGGTCGGTGCACATGCACACGTAGGGTCTGAGCATATATGTTACATGCATAAGGTCAATGCTAGTGTGTCTAGGTTTCATATCAAGCCAGTGCATCATGTTCAATCAGGTTTGTGCACATGAAGTCGAGGTCTGTGCACATGCATAAAGTAGGTCTGTGCACATGCATTGTCTAGTGTTTTAAAGTCTGTGCATCATTGTCCTTTCTCCAAGGCATTTGCAGAACATTTATATGACAAGTCTGAGCATATGTTTTCATATGGTTATTGCCTAAGTATGAACTCTAACATATAAGGTGTTTGACTAAATGACTGTCTTCTGATTGGCAGGATTAAGCCAAGCACTATGTCTCTGAGAGCAGCAGAAATTTAAGTAAAATACGTGAAGACTTAAGTCACGCCCGAAGCATGAGCTCGTGGGGATTAAGTGAACCAATGATTGGCACAGGATCCAAGGCAAATACCATTCTAATATTCTGCCATGTGGATCATCGTACCATATGCACCTGACGCGTGGCATCTTTAAAAAGGCGGGAACGAGCCCTCCACACGCCCGAAGCATGAGCTCATGGGACCCAAGCCTGAAGTTCTATAAAAGCCTCTCATGCGTTCGAAATCAGAGAATAAGAGAGAATATACAGAAGAAAAGAGGAGAGATCAGGAAGAGAAGAGAAGAGAGAGCGAGAGGGCAAGAAAAGTGAGAAAGCCAGTTTTCTGAGGAAAACAGAGTGCCGTAGAAAGGGTTGAGAATAAGAAGAGAGTTTGAGTGAGGCTAGCAGGGAGCCAGTGAGAAGAAGGAAAAATTGGAGAGTCAAAGAAGAGAGAGCTCGTGAGATCATGAGAAAGAAAAAGGGATCAGACTTGTGGAGAAGCAATCAAAAGATCCTGAAGATCTGTTCATCATTGGCCTCTGGATCAGATCCAAGCCAATTTGCTCTTTCGAAGAGCTATATCTTTTCACTCTTTATTTCTAGCCTTTTGGTGCTATGTTTTGTCTTTTGTTTTCTTATTTGAACATCAAGTTGTGTGTCAGCAGAGCAAGCTGTGATGCTCAGCGAGCAAGGTGTGTACCTCGGACAGCAAGCTGTGATGCTCAGCTGTAAGCAAGCTGTGATGCTCAGCGGTCGAAGCTGTGAATCAGCGGAAGCAAGCTGTGATGCTCAACTGTAAGCAAGCTGTGATGCTCAGCAGTTCAAGCTGTTAGACAACGGGAAGCCTCACTCTGGTTTGAGTGGGGGATGGACGTAGGTTTGTGGTAGCAGACCGAACCATCTAAATCTCCTCGCATCTTTGGTTAGATTGCAATTCTGACTCACGGTAGATGTATGCTTAGGCGCGATTCTATTGCATAGATTTATCCTAAGCTCTCCGTAATTCACCGTGTGTGTAATGTGGTTCTGTCTAACAGTTGCATATATTTGCTGAGTGCTTGCTGGTTATGCAGGTTAAGTGTTCGAGTGAGATTCACATAAGGACAACTGGTCAAGTGTTCAAGTGTGTGTCTCATCAGAACATATGCTTAGCTTAGCGAAATTGTTTTGACTTTCGCACGATTTCTAGTTATAGTTTTTAATTGGGCAAAATTTTTGATGGAGATTCATTCACCCCCCCTCTGAATCTCGGTTTGCACCACTACATTGTTCCAACATTTGCAATTTTTTCTTGCTTCTCGTGCCCCATCTACCATGTTATCAAAGATACTTGAAGCCATATTTATTTATTTATTCTCCAAAATAGCACACAAAAGGTTTGAATCTTCCAATGAGCAACTTGAATGACTGTCTACCTTAGGAGTCAGAATATGAGTGAGAACAACTAACAACATCCGATTTTTCACGTCCATTTGCATTACACCCAAATTTCTTGTGTAGAATTCTAAAATGTGGACCAATAATTCGACACCCTTTTGTTCTTATCTCTATTCTGCTGCTGAGGTCAAGTTCGAAGGATGAACATTCTAGGAGTTATGCCAATAGTTGTATAGTAATCTCTATACAAATATTTCGCACGGATGTAACAAGTTTTTCTCCTTATTCAACAAGATTGAGGTAGAAAACTCTACCTGCTTCATTCAAGGTTTCATTCTTCAAGGTACATATCTTGAAAAGCTTTACTACTTGCAAGTCTTCAGCTAAATCTAGTCCGACTTCAGCTAGCTTTTCAAAATCAACGCATCTTCCAACCAACATAACTAAGCCGGTACTGAGGAATAGAGCTCGTTCAGCGTCTGAGGCAAAGAACTAAGCGTCCGAAGCAATAATAGCCATTTTCAGAGCGAGATGAAGGAACTAGTGAGGATTTGGGAATGGAAGGCTAGAGAGAATGAAAGGCTTTCGTAGAGTGAAAGCTCGATGAGGAATAGATGAAGATGAAAGGATAGTCGAAGCCCTAAAAGATAATTTTTATGGAGCCGCGAACCCACTACAGCTGATGGCAAGAGAGAGAAAGAAAGGTGGCGAATTTAATTTTTTATTTTATTTTAACTTTCTAGCTTATTATTTTAGTAATTTTTAATTAATTGAATAATGTAGTCGCAAAAAGACTAAGTGAGGGATAGGCGTAATTTCGGCTAATGAAATCAACTTGAGCAAAGAATAACATGACTACAATATTAATGCAGGAAATTCATCAATATTATGAACCAAAAAAATGACGTATCTTTTGATATGCTTTTCTTCATGTGTTGGGTGGTCATATGCTTACTTGGCGTTTTCCATTGACCGTCCCTTTGGTTCATTAATAGGGAATTATTCCCTGACCTTTGTGTAGGAGGCAGACTCCTCATATTCTAATCTCAGCGGGTTCCAGGTTCCTTGTGCAGTTGTCCCTGTCAAGACTCTATAGAGTATTTCCTTTGAGAGTCCATAGTCGAGAAGTGTTTGTCCCTGGCATTGAGAGAGATTATATTTATCAGTATTTGTTTAGTCTTCTCTGGACTAGGTGACTGTGAGGTTTCCCTCCTTAACTATCATCCATAAGTCATAGTCTTGACTATTGAATGATAGAGGACAATCGGTAAGGTGACCTTTCATCACAATAGCCATTTATGATCTTTGCTCTTAGATCGTGAGATCTTTAGATATATGAGAGCCTAGGCTCTGATACCATTTATTGCCCAGATATATGACTATTTGACCTAGAGGGGGGTGAATGGGTAATTAAAAATTAATCACAATTAGATATGATTTAAGCACAATGATGTTGATCATTCAAAGCAATTTATTATATGATAGTGGAAACTTGTGTGCAGCGGAAGCTAGATATGTAGGAATATGGTAATAAACACAATCACATAAGGGACGCAAGGAATTTAGACTAGTTTGACACTGATCTCTATCACCCCTACGTCCAATACCCTGCAACTATTGGGATTTTTACTATCTCCCCAACTGGGAATAGTATAAAGGCTATTTTTGATCAGGTGTTCAACTCACCATGAGCATCCCTTTACTAGAATCTTAGCTTACTTACGGGTTAGCCAGACCCAGCTAATTTCCGAGCTCAGCCAAACTCAGCCAATTTGTAGGCTTGCAAACTTAGCTATTTTTACTGGTGTTCAGCCACACCCTGGGTATCCTCTCACAAGAATCCTAGCTGCTTTAATGGCACAGCCAAACCCATGATATCAAGTCTCCTGTAAGCACTCTTGCTCACAAGCAAGGACTCCTCCCCTCAAGGAGAAATGAACCACTTGTTAAGTGGGTTTACATAAATATAGCCTCTTGAAAGGTAGAGTTGTGTATAATAAGCACAATAATGTTCAAGTCGAAAAAATTAAAATAAGAAATAGCGGTCTTGAATAGAAAGTAAGGATTAAAGAAGAGTTAAAGAAAGATTAGAATGAAGATCTTGTTTGGCTTCTTCTTCTTCATGTCGAGCACTTCAGTAGTAATGATGATTGAGGCTTTGATTGGCTTTCAACTTCTCTCAACCATGCAATATTGTCACGACCCGGGATTCGAGCACCGGTAAACTGATAACCCGAACCGCTACCCACGAGTGGGAAAACTCATAAGGGAAAATCTTTGGTGTTGTAGGGGTACATGACAATTAGAAATAAATGCATAAATTAAATTCACATGGTTTGAATATTTAATAACAGAAATAATTAACCATTTTATAGGAATTTAACATTTTAATAACGAGTCAAAGTCCACACAGTACAGCTAACAGAAAGAAGTACGTACACTGAATGAGCCTACACTGGCCCTGGCAACTGGCAGCTACAATAGCACAGGTTCAACACTCTCGCCCTGGTCCACGTGGCAAAGCACCATACCTGAAAAGAAAAGGGGTGAGCCTCATCTCATTGGCTCAGTAGGGGTCCCGCGGAGCCCTACCTCAACACAAACGCAGTAACAAAACCACAATAATAACAATTAATATAGAATGTAAAAAGACTAGAAGCTAACTACAACAAAGCTACCAAAGTCCATGTAGCCGGTAAAACACGGTGAGGGCGAATACAAGACAGCCTACGGTGGAATCACAACTTCCACAGCTACTCCGTGAACACTGCTGTTGCACGGGTTTTTTATGCCGAATAACCGGGGTGAAGGAAGGGATACAGTGGGGAAGGAAGACACGGGAGTTTGATATATGTCGGGTATCCTCCTTACGGTTGCATGCCTCTCACGGTGGTATCAGGCACTCTGCTTTTATGAAAAGTCGAAAAGGGTCGAATGGCACGGGAATGTAAGAGTACGGATTAACCGGACAGGGTGCGGGCGTGCCAGTCGATTTCTCGACAATCACCCATGGAACCTAGGGTTGACCGGGGAAGAGTCACCAGGACGCGGCACGTGGGCTCGGGCGATCGGGCGACACGCGGAGAGAAGGGGTTCCACGGGTGCGAGTGCGTAGGCGATTGTAGGAATCGTGTACTGGACATCTTTCCCCACCGGCCGCAAGCAGCCGATGTTTATTTACATCGGATTGAATCCGAACACCTTCGTTCTGAGCTGAAGAAAAGTCTGTATATATGCCTGAAGCCGTGGGTAGAGGGCCAGGAGCAATCCGCAGCTGTGGGTGCGCTTTCGACTGAGGGGTGTTTACTGGGGTTAGGATGTTAGGCACAGATGCCGAGTGGTGTAGGTAGAAAGCTGGGGGCCCGAACGTGGATGCGAAAGCATTCGTCTAATTGGCGGTGAAATTTTTGAGATATACATGTCTTTACAGGTAGGCCGTAGTGGCCAGGGTACAACTGGTTCACGACACGGGACAATTTTGATGTGATGATCGGTCCCCGGGTCAATGAGTGATAGAAGAACACATGTGTGTTTTACAGAGGGCCCCTACCATGACGTGGGCCATGGTTGCGACACCGAACGGGGGGCTTATGACTGGATGACTGGAGGGATGCATCGATCCAGTGTTTGGGAGAGGGCTGATCACAACTCGAGTAGAGCGGTCGAACATGGCCTCGTGACTGCGAGGGAGCGTGACGTCATGGTACGCGCGTGGTTGCAACCGATGGGCACGTGAGGGGGAATCCCGACATGAGGGGATGTTCGCCCTTGTCATAACGTCTCGCGCATGGTGGGTGTCGACTTGTGTGTTACGGCTAAATACGACGTGAGGGGAGTGCAAACGACATACCCCCGGCATACTAAGCCAACGAAAAAGTCACCCACATACAATTCTCCTTAGCTCGTTGCCTGGAGCCGCTTGAAGCTTGAAGGCCGAAAGTCTTCTTGTCTTGGATCTCCAATCTCTCTTTCTACCCCTTGAGCTTCTAAGGGGTTTTTATAGAGAAGTTGAAAGGGTTAGAATGGGTTTAGGAGGACTAGGTTGATAGGTTCAAGCTAGCCCGCGTAAACCCAAGTGAATAGTGCATGGGAGAAAGGGTTTACGCTGACCAGCTCATAGGGTTGAGCTGGGCCACGTAAACCCCTCCCCAGGGTGGGGTTTAGGTGGACCAGCCCAATGGGTTGATCTGGTACGCGTAAACCCCTCCACGAGAGTGTTTTTTAATAAAAAAATGGGCTGGGAAGGGTTTAGGCGGACTAGCCTCAGGGGGTGAGGCTGGTCTGCCTAAACCCCCTCCCCCAGGGGGTTTAGGCGGGCTGGTTTTGGGATTTTTTAATTTTAAAAAAATAATTTTTTTATTGAATGGAAGGGGTTTAGTCGGACCAGCCTGGGGGTCTAGGCTGGTCCGCCTAAACTCCACCCCCCCGGGGGGGGGGGGGGTTTAGGCGGATTGGCGCTAGGGTGAAGGGAGGCGGTCCCCACCCTATAAAATCCATTTTTTGGTCTATTTCTCCCTAAATTAACTAAGAAGAAAAGGACAACTTGGCTGGGAGGATACGTGGAGGCTTGCGGAGACTTGTGTGAGCATTGACTCGAGGAATCTTCAGGCTGTTGTGCTGTTGCTTTGCTGCGTCCACCTGTCGACTTCACGAACTGGTACGGCACACGAACCGCGTCGTAGGATAGTAGACTGGACGAACTTGGGCTGAGTGCGGCCATGGGGCCACCGGACTGGAGGGAGGGCGTGACCCCCTGGGAGTTCGCCCTCCCTGGGGGCGCGCGGCCGCGCCCCGAGGCGAACTGGCCCCGGGGCCGGTCGTGACCCAGAGGGATGGCCCCCGGGGTCTCCTTGTGTCTTCTGCAAGGGTCCTTTGAAAGACGTTATGCTCTGGGAAATTGGGATGGGCCCGTGGGGGCCGTTGTTCTTCGAGTGGTCGTAGCCGCTTGCAAGGTGTCCGAGTAAATGCCCGACACACCCCGGATTGCCGAACGGCTTGGGTAGCTGGCTGAGGAGCCGCACGATGGGCCTTGGGTTGAAGATGGGAGCTCGTGGGAGCTAAGGGGAGGCATCTCAGGGACGTGAGTTGTGCCTCGAGTTACGTGCCACGTTGCAAGGCGGGTTGGCGGGGTAGCCTCGGGTTGGCCCGAGTGTTGGAGTTAAGTGGCTTGTTGCCACGTGTCCGAGTGTCGGGGTTGGCCCTGACTTGTCGGGGGGTCGTTGTCGGACCCAATTGATGTGCTGGAACCATGGGGAAGCCCATGGTTTTGTGTAGACGGGCTGGAATACACGCACCCACAAGGTGCCTGATAGAATGCCGAACACACCCGTGCGAGCCGTATATGCGTGCGGTAGGCCTCCAAAGCCTGTGGTTGACTTAGTTAGGTCTCCCTTTGACCTTGGAGGGTTGAAAGAAGTGTCTCGGGATGGGCCCTAGGCCCTTTTACTGAGTGCCACTTGGCGTGGCTTAACGTTAGGGTGCCCACGGGTGGTCCCGGACGGCCATGTTGGATACGGGCAAAGCCCGTATGTGAGTGGCCGAGGTTGACCCCGGACAGTTGCTTATGTCACCACGTGTCGCGGCTGTTGACACCCGTTTTAGCCCACAAGTTGAGTTATTTCTCTTATTCATCATTTTTGATGTCCCGAATTAGCCATTATTTTGGAGCTTCCTTGGATGGATTTTGAGCCCATTTTTACCATTCCCTATCCTTTGAGTCTTGGAGATCATGATTTTTTAGAGCCCTGGAGCTTATCTTATCAAATTCCGACTTCCAAGTCGACTTTTGGCCCATTTAGTTCGGCTTCTCTCAAGTAATCGGCTCTCTCTCACTATGCAGTCCTAAAAATGGTTCTTTTTCACCCTCTTCCATTCCTCTATTCAAAAAGTTATCTTCATCAAAGTTGTTCATCTTTCAAAGATCTACAATTTCATCTTCTACGCCGTTGGCCAGTTCTGCCTCGGTTGTGAGCTATTTGTGTTTTTCCAGTAGGCTATGTTGTTTACCAACATCCCAGAATTTTCCTCTCTCTTCCAGCCCCATTTTCTCCCTCTTCTGATCATTATCTCATCTTGCTTTCTTCATGAAAGTTGTTCCTCTCTTAGTTATCTACAATTTCTTCTTCTACCACTTTCGCTAGTTCTGCCCCGTTTGAGATCTACGCTTCAATTTCTGAAGTCGCGCGTAGTCTGCCCGGAATTTTCCTTCATCGATGTGAAGGTCTAGTGTAGGTGCGTTACATCAGTGTAACGGTCTATCGTAAGACCGTCAGAGTCCATGTGACGGTCCTACAGTAGACCGTTACACCCAAACTTACCCGAAATTGCCCCGTTCAACCCCCAGAGTGTGACGGACCTACCCTAGTCCGTTACATAACTCTGACGGTCCTAAGATAGACCGTTACACATACCTGAGAGTCCAATTCGTTTTGGACTCTGCTCCGTTTCTGTGCGTCGTGGCCCTCTTGAAGAGTCCATAACTTCTTGAATTCTACTCCGAATTGATCCCCGTTTTTTCCTACTTCTAGCCCTTTATATTATCTTGAATTTGGTTCATAGAACTCCAAATTTCATTGGCTATATCTCTCAGGAGCTGGGTCGCAAGTTGAGGGTTTAGGTGTCCTGGTTCAACTCAAACTCTGTAGATAAGGCTCTGGGGCTGCCTTCCAAGAGCCATATCTTCTAGAATCCTCCTCCGAATTGATCCCCGTTTGTTCCTATCTCTTGTTCTTAGTATTATCTCGAGTTTGATCTAAAGAACTCGATTTATCTTGGACTCTATCTTCGGGAATCGTGATAAGAAGATGAGGCTTTCTTACAAAACTCTATAAAAACTGCCCAGTTCGCAGTCGCGACGGGGGGCTCTTTCCAGACGTGGGGCGAAGCCATGCTGCACCGCTGACTCAATCCTTCGACCCTGGCTTGAAGAGGGAAGTATTAGCTTTCAATTCCATCCTTCTGGACTTGATTTCATGATCTACACTCTTAGTTCTCCTCTTCTCAAAATCACAAATCATCACAGTTTTCTGCACTTTCTGCTACACATACGTTTTTCTCCATTTTGTATCATCGTTTTCTCTCTATTCTCTCAATCAAATCTCGTGATTTCAAATCTCATGCATGCACAACACACCCACCTATCTTTTACACCCTTCCACAGGGGTTAAAAACCTCCCCCCGGTGCGTTCTCCCCCTTTTATTCATGTTATTTTATCACTTTGGGCAGATTTCTACACTTCATGTTCTAATGGGTTTTTACCTTTGTGTTTCATCTTTGTTTTGTAGGAGAGCATGAATACAACATGAGGCCCTCTTCCTCTAGCCGGCTGGAAGGAGAGGAGGTTTGAATCCACAAGTTCCCCGCACCTCGTTTGTCAAGCGCGATCAAGTTTTCTTTCCAAGGTACACGGCGTCGTTCCTCTCCTTTCTTCATCCTTTGGCGTTGTTGGAACCTTGGTGGCGATCACAGTTAGTATTTCTCATCTTTTCATCCCCCTTGTCTTTGATTCACATGTTTATGCACGTATGTATGTATTTAAAGGGGGCGGGATAGGAATCTAATAAAAAAAATAAATCAACAGTTTTTTGGCGATCACGGTGGGACACCAATGCCCATCACGTTTGTTTTCATGCTCTTTTGTGAGTTGGGTGTGTGCATGTGCATGTTTGGGTGATATTTTATCCATTCTTCCACTGTTTGGGGGGTTTTAAGGGCTCTGGTAGTGTGACGGTCCTATAATAGACCGTCACATGCATGTAACGGTCATTTGGTAGACCGTTACAGTTTCTGGCAGTCTTGCACGCATGCTCACAGGGCCGTGTTCGTCGGGGCATAACTTTTTATCCTGTAGTCCGATTGAGCTGATTCTTGTTGCGTTGGATAGCCCTTTGTATTGTCTTTCCATCCATATATCATTTGCATCATTTGGTTAACATTTGCATATTTAATATTGTCCAACTTTTTGAGTTTTGTGCATAAGTTCTGCAGGCAGGCTCAGGGACAGGTTCACAGGTACATCTTTACTCAGTGATTTGACTACCTTCCCGATGTCTGATTGCACTGATTTTTGTTCCATTGGATAGTCCTTTGTATTATCTTTCCATCCATATACTACTTGCATCATTTGGGTCACATTTGCTTAGTTAAAAATTATCATCATTTTAGCATTTTGTCCATAAAATCTGCATGTGGTCTGCGCACAGGTTCATGGGGGCAACTTTGCTCAGTGATTTGATTGACCTCCCGGGGTCAGATTGATCTGTTCTTGGGCCCGTTGTGCAGACCTTTGTATTGTCTTTCCATCCATATACTATTTGTTTTAGTTGGATCATGTTCGCATAGTTTAATCTAGTCTTGATTTTCTAGTTTTAAGTTAGAAATTACATGCACTCCGGTGCACATAGGGTCATACATTGCATATCATAGTTACATTTCCTACCTTGGTAAGTGATCCTCTCGCTCCCATATTCCTTGGGCTCGACTAGGTGATCTTATCCGGGACCTCCATAAGTCCCCGCGAGCCTTGGATTCCCACACGGACGCCGGGCCGATTGTACCTTCCCACCCCTTAGGCTTGCATTTGCATATGTGTGAGGGAGTTAGCCTTAGTCAACCCAAAGTTTGGACCTTATTCCTATAGGATTCCTATCTTGAGGGAATTATTATTAATTCAAATCATTAAAAGGTCTATTAAAATCTCTAAAATATTTCCCATCATATCAACTTGTTTGACTTGGGTGAAAACTCTCACATTGCATTGCTCGTGTTGATTGGGCTTGTCCAAGCCCATTAGTGATTTTTGTGTTGCATTCTTTCATCATCCACATGTTTTGTTTTTGTTAGGCCCACTTTAGGTTACCCCATTTTGTATGTTCATTGTCCAGTCCATTGTCCTGTGGTCCGTTGTCCATCGGTCTTTGCATTAGTGGGTCAGTCCCCTCTTGTTCTCAAGCCCATTAAGCCATTGCTTCCCCACTTGTATTCTCCCTGACATCCTTGTATTAAGTCTCCATTTGCCCTCATGGAGTAGTATTCTAACCGCTTGTATCATTCTTCCTCCCAATCTTCTTCTTATTCCCGCGTGGAATCCTCTTCTCACGCGGACCCATCTTCCCGTGGTCCTTCTGATCCATCCGAGGAACATGCTAATCTCATGGCCCATCTTTCAAGCCTTGTTCGTCAAATGGACCCGGCCCAGGCCCAACGCATCATTACGTCTCATCTTAATGGGCCTTCTTCTCATAATGGGCCATCTTCTGTTCATGGGCCTCTTTCTTCTCCTTCATATGCTACTGGCCCGATTTCTAATGGGACTTATTCTCTTAATGGGCCTCATCCTTCTGCCCATGTTGCTGCCAGCCCAATGGGTCCTTATGCTCATGCTTCTTCCAGGCCCACATATCCTTCCATTCTTGGAATGGGCCCTTTTTCTTCTCAGCCCGGATCCTCTTATCCGGCCCAATACCATGCTCCTGGTCCTAATTCACATCCTCTTGCTCAAGCTGGCCCATATTCTTCTCGATCTCTCCCTACCCAGGAGATGATTGTTCAAACCCAACGCCAGCTTGATGAGCTTCAACGTCGGTTCGATCCTAAGTCCTCCTTGAGTGTTCCATTCGCTTTCCAAGGTCTTCGGCTCCCACCTCCATCACAAATTCCCACATATCGCCGTTATAGTGGAGTCGGTGACCCGTATGTGCACTTGAAGGAGTTTGTTTATGAGTCGGCCCAATTTCGACATGACCAACACTTGATGGCTTATCTGTTTGGTCTGTCATTGGAAGGCCCGGCTCGGGATTGGTTCTTCTCTCTTCCGCAAGAGCAAGTTGTGAATTTTTAAGCCGTTCAAGAAAAATTTATACAGCAGTTTCAAGACCAGGTTGGGCCCAAGTACTCTATTGTGGATCTGGCCCATGAGATGATGAAGCCTGACGAGGAGTTCTGTACCTTTGCCGATCGTTGGCGTCGCCTTGCCGTGTAAGTCCCGGGACACATTCCGGAGGGAGAACAAATCAAGATGCTTATATCCAAATGCAACGCCCGAGTACCGCTTCATCTTAGCCCTCAACGACATCACCTCCTGGCAACAACTTTACAGCCGAGCACGCTTCATTCGCCAACAAATTCAAGATTCCCTTGACCCCGAATCTCCACCATCCACCTCCACATATCAGCCTTCACCCTCCACGTGCCAACCCTACGCTCCCATGAGTTGGCCCGCCATGAGTCAGCCTTCCGCCACATATCCCTCCACGAGCCAACCTCCCGCCTCTACGTACCCATACGCCTCCGCATATCAACCTTCCATGAGTCAACCTCCCGCGTCCACATACTCGTCTCCATCTCCACTTCCGGTCAAGGGAACACCACATCCCGAGCAAGTAGATGCCGTCTACATACCCCCTCATCCTATTCCACACATGCCATCACCGAAGCCCTCCACCACTAGCCACGCACTCTTGCCTACGCAACCTCCACTTCTGTCTCCACAACCTTCTCCACCATTACATATCCCTCGTCATCCACCTTGCCCGAAGCAGGCTCCTCGTCTTTCGTTGCCGGAGTGTTTCACCGATATATTTTGGGCTTTGATGGCCACTCACGCGTTGCCGTTCTCTCCGGTTGTGCCCTGCCGACCTGCGGTCGGGGATATGCTTCAATATTGTGATTATCACCGCCAACAGGGGCATTTGGTTGAGGATTGTCCTGAGTTCCGGGATTATGTTTATGATCTGGAAGCTAAGAAAAGGATTGATTGGGTCGTTATTCACAAAGTCATTTTACATCTTCGCAGCCAACAGCAGCAGCAAGAAGTGCCGCCCGGGCAGCCGTCTCCGTTACTTCAAGGCCAGGGGCACCCCTGTGATTCCTCGTCTAGTGCTGCACTCGCTCCACCACCTACTCTGTTACCTCCACCATCTCCTACCCTGGCTCCATCGTCGCCACAAACCCAACCCTCTGCTCATGCTAGTGCCTCCCCTTCTTCTCCCGCCGCAACTACCACCGCTTCCATTCCCAACACCGCTTGACGCGTTGTGTCGACACGTCGACGGTGGACACCACAACCTCCCTCTTCACCCTCTCCACCTCCATGTCCACTACCCCTATCGCCTTCATCACTATCCTCACCATCTCCATTGCCATCACCATCATCTCCGTCTCCACCACCAGTGCTTCCATCACCATCTCCATCTCCACCCTTACCTCCATCTCCGCCATCACCTTTGCCCGAGCCTGAGCAAGCCACACATTTGCCTTTACCTTTACCCTTAGCCACGCTTTCACCTTCACCTTTGTCGCCACCCGAGCCTATCATCGCCACATCGCCTGCGCCATCACTTTCCATCACCACTCCCGTTGGAGCCTCCATGCCTTCCAAACCTTCACACGTACCACCCAAACATATTCTCTTTACTTCTCCAACTACTTCTACCCCACGGAGCGGGTGTGCGCTTCCTTTGGTGCCCCTTGGGTCTAATTCCCAGGGAGACAATAAGCCAAGTCAGGATGATTCAGTGTCGGTCATGCATTTCAAGATTCAAGATTTTATCTGTCAGATGCCGATTCGTGTCCTCGTCCCTGGTTATTTTGGGGATGATGCGCCTCTACTTTCAAAGATGACAGTTGCTAAGAAGAGTTCCCTTGAGTTGATGCCAGTTTCTTCACGAGCGAGGCCGGTGGCAATCTCCTTGCTCGCCGGAAAGTTCACCATTGATGCTATTATTTCTCCTCGCCCTATTGATGTTCAGATGATAGGCCAAGAAGGGTTCTCTACCTGTGTTGTGCTAACGCATACGGCCGCCAAGCAAATTATGGATTCTATGTTCAAGGGGCAATTGGCCATATCTTCTACGTTTCTCGGGGATATTCTGCACTTATTATGCAATCTTCCTCGGTTTATTAGCAAGCCGGCCATGTCAACACCGTGTATTACTCTCCCTCAGCTTCACCCGTCTCTTCTAGCAAGGGAGTTATGCTTCGTGCCCAGTTGCCGAGTGGAGATGCCGAATCTCATGCTACTTGTGCCAAGTAACAAGACTCCATGGTTTTATGATATTCAACATTATGAGGAGTTAGTTGTTCAAGAATGTCCATCTACTGTTGTTAGCACTGGGTGTCTAGGGGCAACTGCCCTGATGAAGCTGCATATTCATGACCATGCCAGGCCATCTGTCAGGTGGACCTGTTATTTGAGAAAGTATTACAGATTGAGAAGGCCGAAGGTCCGAGTCCGCGCCAGGCGAGTCCATGTTCAAGAAGTATCAGCTAAGAAGAGGCGGCGGCGTAAGTTTAAGGGCCGTCAGTTGTGCACTCAGGGGTCCACTTCTCGTCCTTCTTCTTCCTTTCACTCGTCATTTCTTCTGCTCGGTTCCCACCCCTGGGTGGTGTATCTGACCTCTCCTAATTCTCCCTCCACGATTCTCTCCTCCCATCTCGGGTCCGTGAATCCCCGTTCTTCCTTTTCCCATCCGGAACCTCCGAGCTTTCCATCTCCTCACCATGCTCGGCCTCAGCCTATGTCCTCCTCTGATTCTTCTCCTCCGGTATCTCCGGGTTCTTCTTATTCCCCGACCTTGTCGGGTGTCTCCCATTCTCCTTCTCTGGCACTGTCGGATGATTCTCGTCCCTCTTCTTCGACCACATCGGATGATTCTTCTTATCATCTTTCTACTCATTCTTCTTCACCCTTACGGGGTCTTCGCCCTTTCTCTTGCTATTTTTGAGGCTTTAGTCCGCCTTGATCTCGGCTAATCTGGTTTCTTCTGTAATTGGTTCCTTGTTATCAAGGTCTC
Source organism: Amorphophallus konjac (assembly GCA_022559845.1). NCBI lineage: Eukaryota > Viridiplantae > Streptophyta > Magnoliopsida > Alismatales > Araceae > Amorphophallus > Amorphophallus konjac. The sequence goes on along the minus strand of CM040121.1, from coordinate 421,766,916 downwards.
TGTGCCTTAATGAGAGAGTTCTAGCACTCGTCTCTCTTCCTTTTTATCCTTATTCATCTAGTTTAATGTCTGCCGCTCCTCCGTGTAGAGGAATCTTTGATCCTTTGCTATCCTCTCCCTATCGTCTTGTCAAGCAAAGAATACAAAGCTACTCGCGCTCCCCAAAGCTCGATGATCGAGATCGCTTTAAGATGCCGATTTTCACGCCATGGATTTGCAAAGGTATTTTTATTTTGAGCAAAGAAACATGCTTTCATTTTCATTATTTCTATTGTTTCTACACATGGTTATAATGCTATTCCTCAACATGGTTAAGTGGCTTTTAGAAATTTGCTTAGTTATGCTTCGTTCATTTAAAATGAGTTCACTTCTACAGCATCCTTAGGCCAGTGATAGCTCCGCGCTGGGAGTCTAGTTCTTTCCCCGATCGTTGAGGGTGACATTTAAGCATGGGTTTATCACACACTTCACGGGGAGCCATAACCGATCTCTCTAGTGCAACACCGTTGCTGCTTTGGCCATACTTTGGGTATGCACAAAGGCCTTTTCTCTTCTTTATTCGGTCAAGTGCAGGGGTAAGAGATTGATGGATAAGATGACCAACCTAGGCGCTCCCTAATACGAGAGAGGTCTCAAATAGGGGCAGTCTTGACCATCGAAAGTGAGTTTTCATGCAATATCTAGCCAATAAGGGCTACCAAAATGAGAAAATGAATCCATGAAATATTATGAATCGAAGGCATGGCAAGAGTGGCAGTACAGTTCCCCGCGGGACGCTATGAGCCCGGTCGCATGCGTGCCTGATAGATATGGGTCTCAAAATCAAAGACACAAAGCCCCGGCGCAACAGACCTATCTCTTTGAGGGGTGGTGCCTTGGAAGGAAGTGGAATCTTGATACCTCCCATCCTGCATAAAGCTTGTCTCCAATTTTCTTCTGCTCCTCCCTCTTAGGCTGGGTTGTATCCCGGGTATGGCCTTAGTAGGGGCACCGTTCTTTAGAAGCGGTTGGTTATGGTAAGCCACCCTCACATGCACGCCCTGCTCAAGGGAAGTCTTTAATGAGAGGGGAGGGACGGCGATCCCTGGCCAGTAGTTCGAGTTTGTCTTTGGGTGCTGCAGATTGCTTTGTCAAAATCCAAAAAAATGAAATATTATCAAAATTAAAAAAAACAAATATGTCAAAATTCCAAAAAACAAATATGTCAAAATTCCAAAAAAAAATCAAATATGTCAAAATTCCAAAAAAGAAATCAAATATGTCAAAAAAATCCCAAAAATTTGAATATGGCAAAAAAAAAAATCAGAAATACAAAAAATCTAAAAATACTTCTCTTTTGTTCCTTTTATTTTTTATCTTGAGGACAGATACGTAATCTATTTGCTAAGTGTGCAGGCTGCATGTTACAGGTTCAAACTTTCCGTGCTCTATATTTCGCTCTATCTCCTGCTCATGTTCATCTTTTGATCTGTTCTCATCTCTTCAATCCTATCTTTGGATCTATTCTGAAGCTCATGGCCTTCTCAGCTTTCGCTTATCTGCTTAATCATATCTCCATGAGAGGCATTGTCCCATGATTTTGAACCTGGCGGTTCCGCTTCATCTGATCTTGGCCTTTGATTGAAGAATGTGTTTGTTGTCTTTATCATGTCTATGGTCCTCCATGTCTTTTGTCCCGATGTGTCCTTGTCATATGTGTCTATGTCCTCTCATGTTAGTCGTATCTTTATCCCGCCGTGTCATTCATCACGCGTGTCCCCATCCCGTCGTGTCATTCATCACACGTGTCTTTGTCCTTCGTGGTATTGTCGTCCCACGTGTCTTTGCCCCACCATGTCCTTATACCACCGCGTGTGCTGTTCCACCATGTGCGTGTTTTCTTGTCCCACCGTGCCTTTAGTCGCATGTATGCTTGCCATTTGTTTGTTTGTTATGTTTCATCCATCTTCGTTATGTTATGTTGTGCCATGTTTTGTTCATATTTCTCTTATTATGTTATGTTCATGTCATGCTCGTTTATATTCGTTCATGTTCACATCATGTCATGTCATGTGGTTGTTGTCTTATGATGAAAATCCATAAAAAGCAGAAATCAAAAATTCCAAAAAAATGCCGTGTTGCCTACACAGGTAAGTCAGGTATGGCTCTCTATCCCTTCTCATTGTTGCATTACTATATGATATATACGTTATTATAGCCTCTCAAGGACCGACTGGTTACCCGTGTGTTCTGGGATCTGATGTTCCCCTTTAACAAAAATGATGATGATCTAGGAACATATGGTTAATCATTGGATAGACCGCTCGGTTGAGTCGGGTGGGGGACGATAGACTCTGTCTCGCACGCCGTGGTTGCAAGAAGACTCTTGACCCTGTCTTGCTCGGTCTAGCAATATTATCCTTGAGTACTTTCTATTTTATCTTTCTTTGCATTCATTTTAATGATTTCTTTATTTTAGCCCAGCATGCATCATGTCATTTTGAGCACTCACGTCTCGTGATCCGTTCAAGGATTTCTCCTCAGCAATGGTTAATTGCACTTCAATTCATTTCGATAAGAGATTCTTATTCCACTCCGAATTTGAACGATTTCTCTGATCTTACCGCTTGGTCTGGTTGGCTAGCGTGATTCCTGTCTGGATTTTATCTCAGTTTTATCTCTCCTTTTCCAGCTCATATGCTATGTTCCTTCCGACCCACTCATTGTCCGTGGATTGTGTCCCCAATGAGGCTGGTCGTGTTTCCTTTCCCTTAGTTAGTTCTCCAGACATGTCTCATCCTTGTCAATCATTCCTTGTGGTTAGTTTGGCATTTTTGGGAGAATTCCTGTCGCTTGTTGGTTGTGACGGGTGTCTTTTTGCCTTGATGCCCGCTTTTCAGTTCTCTCCGCTTCATCTCCGCTTCATCTCCATTTCACGTCGCTGTCGCTTTCGCTCCATCTCCTTTCCATTTCGCCTTCGCGTCGCTTTCGCTCGTTCCCTTGCAAAGCGGACATCAAGGAGGGACATCTGTTGACACCCGTTTTAGCCCACAAGTTGAGTTATTTCTCTTATTCATCATTTTTGATGTCCCGAATTAGCCATTATTTTGGAGCTTCATTGGATGGATTTTGAGCCCATTTTTACCATTCCCTATCCTTTGAGTCTTGGAGATCATGATTTTTTAGAGCCCTGGAGCTTATCTTATCAAATTCCGGCTTCCAAGTCAACTTTCGGCCCATTTAGTTCGGCTTCTCTCAAGTAATCGGCTCTCTCTCACTGTGCAGTCCTAAAAATGGTTCTTTTTCACCCTCTTCCATTCCTCTATTCAAAAAGTTATCTTCATCAAAGTTGTTCATCTTTCAAAGATCTACAATTTCGTCTTCTACGTCGTTGGCCAGTTCTACCTCGGTTGTGAGCTATTTATGTTTTTCCAGTAGGCTATGTTGTTTACCAACATCCCAGAATTTTCATCTCTCTTCCAGCCCCATTTTCTCCCTCTTCTGATCATTTTCTCATCTTACTTTCTTCATGAAAGTTGTTCCTCTCTCAGCTATCTACAATTTCTTCTTCTACCACTTTCGCTAGTTCTGCCCCGTTTGAGAGCTACGCTTCAATTTCTGAAGTCGCGCGTAGTCTGCCCGGAATTTTCCTTCATCGATGTGAAGGTCTAGTGTAGGTGCGTTACATCAGTGTAACGGTCTATCGTAAGACCGTCAGAGTCCATGTGACGGTCCTACAGTAGACCGTTACTGTAATATCCCGGACCTTTCGGATCCTTTCTTCGTGGGTCCCGGATCTGGTTTTTGGAGTGTCCGGCTCCGTTGTGTCCAAAATTTCGTTTCGGACATCTTTCGTGTTCGGATCGGCGCGATCCGGAGTTGTTTCGGAGGCCCGGAGGCGTTCCGCGACTTTTCCGCGTGTGTTTTCTGATTTCCGGTGTGTGTTTCGACTTTTTCTTCGGAAGCTCGCTGCGGGCGAACCGGGCGGTTCACCCGGGCACGAGTGGTACCGTTGCGATCGGTGCGTTCCGAGGAATCCGGAAATGTATTTTTCTATTTTTTGGTATTTTTCCAAAAAATCGGATTTTCTATATAACCCTATTTCTTTTCTTTTTCTTTTCCTCTTTCTCTTTCTCCTTCTTCCTCCTTCCTTCCCCAACCGTGGCCGCCCTCCTCTCTCTCCCTCTCTCCCATTCGGACGCGGTGAGCCCCTCCCCGGCTGTTGACGGCGGCAGGGCGACGGCGCGGATGCGTGGGTGGCAGCGAGGCGAGCTCGTGGGCGTGCGGCAAGCATGGGAAGCGTGGGGAGTTCGTGAAGCTTAAAGCGTTCTTCGTGGTTTGTGGGCGATCCGACGGAGCATTTGCTCCATTGAGGTAGGGTGACGTTCCTTAGCCTCTTGCCGTTCATTCCCGTGATTTGTAGGCCGCGGGGAGGCCGAGAGGGGCGTGTTTGAGCTTTTGGGGGTTTTTCCATGATTTGGGGAGAGCTCGCCCGATCTATGGATTTGATGCATGATTTCGTGTTTTGATGGCCTAGGATCATGCTAGGGGTCCCCAGGGGTCTTCCCCTTTGTTTTCCCCCTCTCCTGTGGAGCCATGGGGGCGTGGTTGGTTTTTTTTTGGAGTTTCTACCGTTTTTCGCCGCGGACTGAGAACGCGCTATACTCCAGTAGCGCGTTCTTGTTCGTCGCGCTGCCCCGATGGGGCGCGTTCATCGGAGAAGATGAATAGGAGGCAGTTCCTGTCGCGCTATGGGGTCCTAGCGCGACCTGCCTTGTTGCGCTAGGGGTCCCTAGCGCGATCTGTTGTGTCGCGCTAGGAGGCCCTAGCGCGACCTGTCTTGTCGCGCTAGGGGATCCTAGCGCGATGTTCCCTGTCGCGCTAGGAGGCCCTAGCGCGATATTCCCTGTCGCGCTAGGGAGTCCTAGCGCGTTCTGTCCTGTTGTCGGGTGTTCCTCTTGGGCCGTGTGTGTGTCCTGGACACCCCGTGGAGTTCCGTGACCGTGTCTTTGGTGTCCGGAGGTTCCGTTTGCCTTGGTCATGAGTTTGGCCGTGGGCGGTGCGTCCGTTTTTCTCCGACCGTGGCCCCCGTTTGACGGAGCTAGTGCGTGGGGTGATTCCCACACGTTGTCGGACTCGGACGTCATTTTCCGTTGACTTGAGACTCTACTCCTTCAGTGACCCTTCACTAGTCGTAGCCCACCAGTACGAGGTGCTGGTCTCACCTGGGAGTGGTGTACGGGCACCCACCTTTCGAGACGGTTTGTGGACCGGTTACCGTAGGCCCCTCGTCGGTAGCCAGAGTCCGGCTACGGGGGAAAATCGGTCAGAGGACCAGACCTAGTGACGCGTGGTCTGTGTGTGCACACGTGGTTGGGGGCAGTTGGACCCACGTCGACGGGCGTGACCCCAGCTAGTTACTTATTTGTGGTTACTTGTACGGTGTCTGCGCCTCGGGTAGGACCTACCACGTCAGGCGGTTCACCTGCGGTGCGGTGTAAGACGTCAGGGGACGCTACCGGCTGTGCTTCTAGTGGGTGGTACTCCTGTCGAGTATGGAGTGTCAGACTGTCAGTCGTGTGTTTCCGACCTTCGGGTTTTATCGGTTTGGCCGTTGAGCTTCGGTCTTTTTACCGTGGCACGTGTGTCGATTTACGTGCCGTAGGGTCTTGTCTTGTAGAGTACAGGGCTTTCCTTTCCGAGGTACTCTCCTACCGCTAGTGTAGTGGTCTCTCGTTTTACGAGGTAGGGTTCGAGTGATCCCTACTGAGTCTTGTTCCGAGACTCATTCCCTGCGTGTTTTCACCGTGTTTCAGGTGAGGCGCCACCTTCGGGGAGCGCGTCGGGGGTGCAGCGTGGTGCGGGTGCCCAGAGGTAGTGCCAGAGGTCAGAGCCGGGGGATGCCCCGAGTAGCTGTACTTTTCTTCCTTGTCACTGTACTAGTCGTGGACTATTGTTATTATTGTTAATCTCTATTGTGGACCATGTAAATTGTTAGTTTATTTCCTGCTTAATATTATAATTGTTTAATTTCTGTAATTATCTGTGATGCTTGTGTAGTTTCCACACCATCCTTTTAACCCTTCCGAGTCTTCGGGCTCGTGGGTGGCGGTACGAGTCTCGGGTTATCGGGCCTTCCCGGTAATCAGATTCTCGGGTCGTTATAGTTACACCCAAACTTACCCGAAATCGCCCCGTTCAACCCCCAGAGTGTGACGGACCTACCCTAGTCCGTTACATAACTCTGACGGTCCTATGATAGACCGTTACACACACTTGAGAGTCCAATTCGTGTTGGACTCTGCTCCGTTTCTGTGCGTCGTGGCCCTCTTGAAGAGTCCATAACTTCTTGAATTCTACTCCGAATTGATCCCCATTTTTTCCTACTTCTAGCCCTTTATATTATCTTGAATTTGGTTCATAGAACTCCAAATTTCATTGGCTATATCTCTCGGGAGCTGGGTCGCAAGTTGAGGGTTTAGGTGTCCTGGTTCAACTCAAACTCTGTAGATAAGGCTCTGGGGCTGCCTTCCAAGAGCCATATCTTCTAGAATCCTCCTCCGAATTGATCCCCGTTTGTTCCTATCTCTTGTCCTTAGTATTATCTTAAGTTTGATCTAAAGAACTCGATTTATCTTGAACTCTATCTCCGGGAATCGTGATAAGAAGATGAGGCTTTCTTACAAAACTCTATAAAAACTGCCCAGTTCGCAGTCGCGACGGGGGGCTCTTTCCGGACGTGGGGCGAAGCCATGCTGCACCGCCGACTCAATCCTTCAACCCTGGCTTGAAGAGGGAAGTATTAGCTTTCAATTCCATCCTTCTGGGCTTGATTTCATGATCTACACTCTTAGTTCTCCTCTTCTCAAAATCACAAATCATCACAGTTTTCTGCACTTTCTGCTACACATGCATTTTTCTCCATTTTGTTTCATCGTTTTCTCTCTATTCTCTCAATCAAATCTCGTGATTTCAAATCTCATGCATGCACAACACACCCACCTATCTTTTCCACCCTTCCACAGGGGTTAAAAACCTCCTCCTGATGCGTTCTCCCCCTTTTATTCATGCTATTTTATCACTTTGGGCAGATTTCTACACTTCATGTTCTAATGGGTTTTTACCTTTGTGTTTCATCTTTGTTTTGCAGGAGAGCATGAATACAACGTGAGGCCCTCTTCCTCTAGCCGACTGGAAGGAGAGGAGGTTTGAATCCACAAGTTCCCCGCACCTCGTTTGTCAAGCGCGATCAAGTTTTCTTTCCAAGGTACACGGCGTCGTTCCTCTCCTTTCTTCATCCTTTGGCGTTGTTGGAACCTTGGTGGCGATCACGGTTAGTATTTCTCATCCTTTCTTCCCCCTTATCTTTGATTCACATGTTTATGCACGTATGTATGTATTTAAAGGGGGCGGGATAGGAATCTAATAAAAAAAACAAATCAACAGCGGCAAGCTGGTCAGGACCCTTGTAGGGACCCACATGGCTGTGGAAAGGGCTAGGTAACCCATGCCTTGAAGATATTCGGGGAAATGCCCAAACCCCTATTTCTTGTTATTCTACCGAGAAATAGTCTGGGTACAACAAATGCCGCCCACGGGGCGTGCGTCGGAGGCGGAGACGAGGGCGTACGGCCCGTGAGACCCCTGTTCTGGGCTGTTGTAGTTGTATTTTGATACTTCATGTGCCTTTATCCTGCTGTGCTGTGTATGTTGATTTTCTGGTATTCTGATTATTTTTTGGGTGCTCTATCTTGCAGCTATGGGATGATTCGACAGAGATGGGCGGGTCCCGAGGCGTGTGGCTCGGGAGGAGGACCACTGGGTGCGGCGGACTGAGCGATCGATGCCTCCTGTGGGTCCATCGGTGGTTATTGTGGCTAGTATGGAACGGCTGGATTCGGGGCCTACAACAGTAGCTGAGGGCCCCATTGGTGAGAGGGCAGCTGGAGTTGGGACCGTAGAGGTGGCCCAGATTTTGGGGGCAAGCGGTCTGTATACCTATGACTGGAGTGGAGGTTATCCTATGGAGTTCCCCCTGGATCGCTATCTGTTTGAGTTTACCAGGAGCTATGTCCCTCCCGGCATGGGGGAGGGTGACACCCAGATTTCGGGAGCCCGTCGTCGGCTTGAGCGGGCTATCTTGATTGGCAAGGACAACCTGCATGGTGTAGCATTCTACAGTTACCCGAGCTTTTCTGAGGATACTGGAGGCAGCGTCAGTTCCCCAGTGTTGAGTGCCTGGGGTTCTTTGGCAGAGCAAAGCAGTCTGGTGTCAGAGTTGGGCCGCTGGGCCCTGCTTCCTGAGACTTGCATGGTCACCACCGCGTAGAGACAGAGGGGACCGCTGGGTTGGTGCTAGAGCTGGCGGGCTCGCAGTATGTTGGGGAAGGCTATGACGACCACAACATCCTGGATGGAGTTATGCGGCAGACCGTCATCAACTTGTACGATCGCTGGGTAGTGATCTCGTCACACTACTACCGTCAGGGTGCCACTGAGTGGCTGATGGGGATTGTTCACCACTACCAGGTGCTGCTGGATTGGGCTGGGATCAGGTACGCGGTGACTGCCGCTTTGTACGCGTACCCGTGCTACACCGGACTGCTACAAGGATTGCTGGAGCACTTCAATCGCCGATGGAACACGGTGGCGATAGCAGAGGGAGAGACCACCCTTGACTTGTGGTCTCTGTTCCGGATTTCTGGGTTGTCGATCATCGGCGAAGGGTATGAGGAGGTGGTACTGGATGACCTCCACCGTAGTCATACCGACGGACAGGGGTGATACCAGGTACCTTATAGTTACCGGTATCTTCTGAAGACATGGAGGGATCTGGCCTTAGCCGAGAGAGATAGAGCTGCACAGACTCCCAGGGTGCCGCTAAATGTGTGGGTCCGCCATTTCTACAACTGACCATTCTGCTTCTATCAGGAATTTACCAGGGATCAGAATCCGTGGGAGGAATATACTGAGGTGGAGCTACGGTTTCGGACGTACTCCCGATACATATATGCTCCATAGGAGGGGTGGAATCCCCATGGCTTACTGGACGTGACACATCTTGCCGCCTACTTGGCATACTGGTTAGCGACATTTGTGGTCCCGCACGGAGAGGATGGTCTATTGAGGGCCGAGTTGCTGTGGCCAGCCTGTTTGTTGGCGGAGGGGAGACAGTTGGCCCTAGCTCCTGCTGTACTCGCCAACATATATCAGGGACTGGGAGTTCTGGCGGCACACCCGACACCGAGAGAGAGGAGCATACTTCTACCGACCCACTATCTCAGTGTGTGGGCCGGGCTGCTGTTTCCGGGACTGGTGACACGAGGGACCGTGGTGAACCTAACGGCACCACTTTTGTTCAGCTTCACTGGACAGCCTGACGGGGATGCAGAGGCACAGTTGGAGGGGGCCAGGAGAGCTCTTTGCTACCTGCCTATCTGGGGCGAGGAGGGACTACCTTTTTACAACGCTGTGAGGGACTCCAGCCTTTTCTTGGGGGCTTTAGACGTAGGGGCGATCAGTGCCCACCCCGGTCAGGGGGCGGTAAATGCAGGGCCACGGACTGAGTGGGTACTGAGCACCCGGTCGGCAGTGTTGACGTTACATCGGTCGGCGACGAGTTCCTTGGAGCCGTACTACCCGTATCGGTTTGCAAGGAACTTCAGATATGACCAGGGATCCTGTCGAACCGAGAGTTTCCTCTAACATGCTGGCAGTATAGGGTAGGGATACCCACCTACTTGCTGCAGCATGGTGGGACTTTTACTATCACCGGGAGCCCGAGCGACTCTCGATGCCGGGACAAGGACGTCGAGGGCGATTCGACGTACACTACGCCAGGTGGTGGTTCGAGCATAGTCACCTATACCGACAGAAGGCCTCCGCGATCAGGAAGGCGGAGGAGAGTCGCTTGCTGAGGGAGGATCTGCCTCCGATTGCATTGGATGAGGGGTACCTGAGGACCCGCGTTGCTTGGATCCGCCGGGAGATCGAGCGACTTGTGGAGCAGTGGCCCCGGAGAAGGCGGGGCTCGTCGTCCGGGAGCCGAGGCAACGGAGGGGCGCTGACGCCCCTGAGACAAGTACCGACAACAGCGACGATGACTGGGGTGAAGGTGCCTCGACTGAGGGCACCTAGGACCTGGTGGGCCCAGTTCCTGGCCGACTGTGGCTTCCGGAGTAGAGGTTCGTTGGACCGGGCACTTCTCGACGGGAGCTTTACCGACACGGTGACCGACGACTGGAGGCGGCACATCGGTCACGCAATTGGGTCAGCCGAGCCCGTGGAGTTCGTGTCCCAGGTTGAGTGTGCCCGCACTCTAAGGGACATTCGGGAGGCTATCGCGAAAGCGGCCCGGGTGCTGGCGCTGAGACCGAAGCAGTTAGTACCCTTATCGTTGACCCCCTTCGAAGCTTCAGGTAAGCCTTTCTTCTTTCTAGCATGTGCCCCTCCCCTTTTTATCTTGTTATTCTTCGGGTGTGTAATTGGGGCATTGTACAATGCCATGTTTGTTGGCAGGTTCTGTAGCAGAAGGAGATCACCCTTCTACGGAGGTGTCTTCAGGAAGTGAGGATGGAGGTCTGCAGCCCAGGCGGAAACGCCCTCGTGTCGGGGCTGCGGAAGCCGAGACTGGTGGGTCCTGTGGCGGACCCGAGACTGGCGAACAAGCTGAAGCAGAGACAGCTTTGAGTAAGTGTCACTTTGACCTCTTTACTCCTGTTTGATTTAGCCAAGGTGGCTGGCTAACCTTATCTTGCTGGATTTATCTCTGCAGCTCCGCTGGAGACTGGTGTGGAGGCGGCTTTCTCGCCCCCTCAGGAGGTGGACCCTCTACCCGAGGAGGGGGACGAGTACGAGATAGATATGGAGGGGCTCCTTCGTCTGATGGACGAAACTGCCCCCAATATTGAGACCTTTCCCGATTTCGAGTCGTGGAAAGCTGCTGGAGGAGCCCGTTCAAGTAAGGGCTTCTAATGCTAGGTGTGAGCTGCGATTTCGCTTGCTTCTCGTTACTGACATAACCGTCTGGATTGTGCAGAGGAGGCAGAGGCGTCGAGGGCCAAGGCCCCTGCTGAGGTACTGAGCGGAGCACCTGAACAGGTAGAAGAGCCAGCACCCACGGTGGCTAGTAGCTGTCCGGGTAAGTGTCTAATTGCTGTTGAGGGGCTCTCCCTGTTGTTGTTGGACTTTTTTTGCAAGCCAGAATTATTGACTTGATTTGAGTTGTTTGTTTGGCAGGTGAGGATGCGGTGGCCACCTTGGAGATGATCCAGGAGCTGGTTGACGCCGGCCCCCCAGTGGTTCTGCCATCCTTTGCTGGCGAGCTCGGGTAGGTGGCTTCTGTGCCCCCACCCTTTGTTGAGGGCACGCTGGGTTGGCTACCACAGTCGCTGGCAAAGGTACCTCTCCCACCTGTGCTGACTGTAGTATCGGCTTGCACGGTGGGGCTGGTAGAGTCCTCCAGTGTGGGACCATCAGGTATGCAGTTGAGTACTTGGTCATTTCATGGTGGATTGCTCTGCTTTACCCACCCGTGCTGAGCTTTCATCGGGGTTGATTGCAGGTACCTCTTCCCCTCTGGAGGATGGAGAGCTTCCCCGGGACATGGCCAGGGTAGCAGGAGATGAGCATGCTATCACAGCTTCTACTGGGGGCGACGAGGAGTTCGTCGACATTGAGGGGGTTTCCGAAGGGGACGCCCCAGCTGGTGAGCTTCTTGCCTAACACCTCTGGCTAGGAAGTTATCTTCATGTGAGGCTAGATTTGGTAGTAGCCTGACTTGGCTTCCTGATGTGCAGGTGCCTCTGATTTGCCTGCGGCCGGGGGTTCATCGGAGACCTCGTCTGGTTCTTCTAGCAGTGGCAGCGCAAGGATGGAGACTGACGAGAGCTCGAGCTCTCCTCCCTCTGAGGCCTCTTCTACCGGGGATGCCGAGATGGAGACGGTTTTGGAAGGTATATAGAGATCCTTTCCTCCTCCCCATTGGCTTTGGTTTAGAGTTTATAGCGGGGTGTTGATGCCATCGTGCTGTGTCCAGGCCTGGAATCTGAGGGGGAGCGCGTGCTGGCTCCCGTCGAGGATGACAAGGGAGAGCCCTCCATCTCCCCGATGGCAGCTGGGGATGGCCGGATTATTGGGGAGGCCCTGCCCTCCCCGACTCCAGTGGGGGATGCCACCGACGTGGGGGAGAGGTTACCCTCACCGACCCCGAGCGGGGATGTTACAGGCGCGGCGGGAGCCACACCAGGTGAGTTAGGGCCTTTCTCAGGTTTTTGACCTTGTCTTGTCACATGAAACTTCTGGATGTTGCTAACTGTTTGATGGGATTGTGCAGGTCCTTCTGGTGTGCTGGCTGAAACGGGCCACTCTTCCCTGGAGCTGGGGATTGAGTGGCCTATGTCTGTTTCGCCACCAGAGCCACTGCTGGATGCCAGCGTGGGTGCAACCTTGCTCCAGCGAGCCCGAGGGTACCTGGGAGGCGACCCCCTGCCTTCTCTGGAGGAGCTTCGATAGCGATTGAGGGACTGCACCCAGGGCTACCATGGCCTTGGCTTCTCGCGCGAGCTATGGATGTCTGGCTTGGCCGGCATCTGGGCGGAGTACCTGCGGCTCCTGGAGGCTAAGGAGCAGAGGGCTCCGCAGCTGGCGACCGTTCGAGAGGTGTAGGAGTAGCGGGCTTGGCTTGCGTTGGCGGCTACAGAGCAGAGGAGGCACGCTGATACGGCCATGTCACTTGCTAGGGACCGCGCTATGCATCTGAGCGAGGCGGAGAGCAGGGCTGAGGCCTTGCAGAAGGCCTTGGAGGAGCAGTGCCAAGCCGTAAAGCTTGCCAGGGTTGAGTGGCGGACTGCCGAAGCTGGGGCCGAGGCTAGTGTTCAGCTTGCATCGACCTTGGAGGTAGAGCTCGCGGCTGTAGACTCTCGCCTGACGGCACTAGAGAGGGGCGAGCCTGGGATATGATTGTATCACCTCCCTTTCTCCTTTCTTTTTTTGTTATCTGAACTATATGTCGTTTGTTACCCCAAGGGCATGTCTTGTGCTCCCTTTTATAGAGTATCAATGAAAAACTCCAGATTTTGGTGTTATTGTTTGCTGAGTTGTTCTTCTTCCCAGTCTATAGGACATGGTTGGGTACAAGGGATGGCAACCACTTACTGTCAGTCGTGCTTGATTGTTTTAACATGTACCGGTGTAGGGGATAGGGGACTAGGTTTACCCGACATCCGGACATTGGAATAAAAGACTGGGTAAGGGGAACAGTGTAACTGGATTTCGAATACTGGGAACTGAGTGCTGGTTACTGGGAAGTAGGGGAAAAGTTGTAGTGCCCCAGAATTTATATAAGTTATTTCTAGATTATTTTATAATTTATTTGTAATTTATAAGGGCAAAATAAATTTATAAAAGGATTATTGAGTTTATTAGCCATTATAAGGCCCAATTGTGTTAATCAATTAACCTAATCTACTAAACAAATCAAAAAGGTTTAAAGACCAGGCCCATTTAATTTGGCCCATATTCTAGAAGGTTATTAAGCCTATTCACGGATTTTAAAGGATAAACACCACTTAATAGGATAACTAGATGAAAAATAAAAAAAAGAGTTTTATTAAAATTAAAATTCTGAATGCGTCGAATGTAACGGTCCATCAGGCGACCGCCACAGCCTTGTGACGCGTATACCCTAGACCGTCACAGCCTGCAAGTTCCGTAAGTAAGAGAATGTATAAAAAGATTAGAACTTGATGATCCTATCCATAAGAGACCCAATTAGAATGACATGTAAAATCACTAGGGATTCTTAGAAGTCAGGTTTTAGCAGAATAATGATAGATACAAATTATATAAATATTTATATAGGATAATTAGCAAAAGAGTTTGATTAATGTTGAACTCTGGGAACATTGAATGTAATGGTCTATCGTGAGACCGTCACATGCTTGTAACGCAGGGGTCTACAACCGTTACACCCTGTTAGTTCCGTGAAGGAAAGAACGAGTAGAAAGATCAGAACCTTGAGATCTTATCCACTAGGGATCGACTTGGGTGAGTTCATAACACTACTAAGGACTCTTAGGGATTAGATTCTTGCAGATTAAGGACTCTAGAATCGATCTAATCCTCAAACCCTAGCTAGAACTCTATAAATAAGACCTAGTTCTGAACTGCGCGACCCTTACTTTTACTCGCGTGGAATCAAGGTAAGGAGTCATAATCTCAAGTAAGTTCTTTAGAGGAATTTATTTACAATACTTTAGACTAACTCCTCTCCAAATTTCACGTCTTTAGGTCAAGAGGTCGTGGAGTTAGAGCCCAAGGAAGTTGCTGAAAAGTCACAGGAAGAGGAGAACTATGGCACGTTTTTCAAACCCTAAATTGGAAATTTAAAGCCAAGTTAAGAGGTAGGTTATCTCATGAACGGTAAAAACCTCTTGATAGGACTAAAAGCCCTCTGGTTTGATTGAATTCCATGCATGATAGATCATCAATTTCATGTTTTAATAGTTATATACATTCATACATCTCTTAGCCCTAAGTAGAAAATTAAAAGATGTTATCTTGTCTATTCACCGAAACCCATGCATGTAGATAGCCTATACTTTGTTATCATGCCTAGGATAGACATGGTATTTGATTTACGGACATGATGTATGTTGATCTCTTAGGTTTCATATCAGTTTTTATCAGCAGACGCTCTGACGCCTCATGGTAGGACCGTCACATACATGTAACGGCCTTACGACAGACCGTCACACACTCTGTTATGTTTTCGTTTCACTGTTGTCTCTAACGCACCAGGACAGGAGCGTTATATTACTGTAACGGCCCCTCGATAGACCGTCACAGACACTATGACGCACCCCTGTTAGACCGTTAGACTCTGTGTTCTGTCAGCTCATGACAGAATAGTTACCAATTAAGTTTACTTATAATTAACCCTAGATAGCTAAGTTTTAACCTGTTATGTGACTCTTCAGTTATCTAATTGTTCATGATAGGTATTACATGTTATTTTAAGTTATGCTAGTTTCATGTACCAAAAATTCTATAGTTTGTATTTAAATCATGATTTTCCAAAATTGTATTAATGGAGTTTTATCATGGTTTCACATCATTACACCTTCACTCTTTATCAATGGAGTCGTTTCTATAAGTACATGGCATATATTCTGGTATGTTGTCCATTAGTTCACTTTGCACTATAGGAACATTATTCTTGGACTTGAGGACCTCTCTATTGGATATTCCTTCCAATGGACTAGGAAATCTTGTTTCAAGGCCTCCGTAATTCTCTGCGAGCCTGGGATTCCCACTAGGACGCCGAGTCAATTGTACCATTAAAGCCCATTGATTAGACTACACTATCGATGTATTCTGATTATCAGTAATGTAACGGCTCTGTGTTGGATCGTCAGGCACATGTAACGGCCCAATATAAGACCGTCACATTCATCTGAGTTTGAATTCTTGATTCAGGGTTCAGGCTAATGTAACGGCCTAATCCTGGACCGTCACATAATGTAATGGCCCAATGCATGACCGTCACCTTTCTCTGAGTCCATTTTTATTGTTCTGGACTCGGATCATTGTAACGGCCCACTACTGGAGCGTTACATGATGTAACGGCCCAGTAAACGACCGTCACATTGCTTAAGTACTTAACCCAAGGTTTGGCCCAAGGGTTGATATTCCAAAGGTTCTAGATGAACTAATGATAGTCTAGAACTTATAATATTGATCAAGAAACTTAATATAATGATTAGAAAAAGAAAAGAATGTACCGTTATGCTGTCGATTTATTTCCGTGAGCATGACATTGTTTAAATCTTTTCCTTGATCTCTCATACTCTAAATTGAAGCATTCATTCATTGATTGTTGTTATCATGAGTTATTGACCTTATTACATTCTTGGCCATACTTTATTGTTACACTCATGGAAGTAGCTTGATTTATACGTGAAGATGCAGTTCGGGCGCTGATTGTGTCCAAGGGCTCTATGCTAGTCCCCACGGCTGATTGCCGGAAACATACTATTTTATAAACCATGGGGTATGATGCTACTGGTGTCGCATTGCGCTGGGAGTACTTTCTTTATAAATAAGTGAAATCCATGAGCACTCGTGAAAATCTAGTGAATTGCTACATGATTGACATTCTCGTGCGTAACCTTTATGGTTATGAAAGTGAAAGTGAAAGTGCATTCTCGATACATTCTTGTTCATGAAAGGCCAAATATCATGTTCTTGTTACATTCATCCTTGTTCGTTCTTGTTCACTCTATCTTACATGATTATCGTGTTACTTCAGTTTAATCGCATGATATTCGCATTCGCATGATTTTCCCTTACTTCTTTAGAGCTAAATTGTTAATTACTTTAATAGTGCCTTCATGTTGATGCGAAGATACCTACTGGGCAAGTGTGCTCATTACCTATTTCCAATCTTTTTCAGGAAATGAAAGTGAGTCTGATTCGGGTTCAGAATGTTCAAGTAGCGGATCCGAGAGTGAATAAAGATGAGCGAAGACTTAGGAAGTCTATATTGTTTAGATGGAGTCAATGTAATTTTCCTATTTCTTGAGTCTAGTAGAGTGAAAGATGGTAGAAAAGGTTATTGTATTTTGAATATTTGATTGATAACGAAATGAAGTTGGATTTTTAGTAAATATTGGGCAATTGCATTCATTTTGTGTGATTGTCTTGCGCTCTGATCGTTCTTGCTTGCAAGAGGCTTACCATGCCGACTGTTCGCGCTCCCCGAGTTAGTATTCCGCTGAAATAAAGGCTCGGGACGTGACCGTTAAGTTGGTATCAGAGCCTAAGTCTCAGGACTTAGGAAGAAGGAATCATGTCATAGGATAAGTCCAAGGTTTAAGGGCCCCTACCTATGAACTAAGGAAGAAGTTTCCATACCCATGTAAGAAGTGGGTAGAGCCCGGGATAAGGTAATTAATTAGCTTTAAGATTTATTTTGTTCATTCCAATTTCTTGAGAAATAACAAGTTGTTATTTTCTCCTAGGTACCTTATCTTACAAATGGCTCATCGTGTAGATTGGGATGGTATGCAACAAACAGTTGCCGGCCTTACCCAGGCATTGCAAACTATAGCGCAAGGTGGCACAGGAGCACGGGCTGGTGATCTACATCGCAATTTCTGGAGTTTAAACCCTCCACGTTTCTACGATTCCTCTAACCCGGATGAAGCAGAAAATTGGATCGATGAAATGAATCGTATCTTTGATGTCATTCAATGCACCGATCAGGAGAAGGTGCGTCTGGCAACGTTTCAACTTAATAAGGATGCCCGTACTTGGTGGAAGTCGGTTCCAGCACCTCCGGCCAATGCACCTCATACATGGGACGGTTTTCTTACCCTATTCTGTGCCAAGTACTTTTCTGAGCATGTAAAGGAATGAAAGGCTATGGAGTTCGCCGCTCTTCGGCAAGGAATGATGACGGTTGCCGAATATGAACTACAATTTTCAAGGCTAGCACCTTACACACCACATCTTATCAGCACTGACCTATTGAAGGTAAATCGGTTTATGGACGGGTTACGACTCGGTTTCATCCAGCAACTCGGGACCCAAAACATCCATACCTATGCAGAGATGGTTCAATGAGCATATTTAGGTGAAAGGACCTTAGAGAAGGTCGAGCAGTTAAAAGGAAAAGGAGAAGAATCAAGCCGACGTTCCGATCGGCATTATAAGAAAGAGAAATTTAGTATCATGAAACCCTACAAAAGCCGTGATAGTAAGAAAAGATCTAGGAGTGGGAACGGTGGAAGTTCCCACAAGCAAAAGAAAGTTAAGGAAGAGAAGGAGCAGGTCACCACGGCTTGCACATTTTGTGAGAAATTCGGCCATTCGGCTGAGGAGTGTTGGAAGTGCCTTGGCGCTTGTTTACATTGTGGAAACAGGGAGCATCGCATGCCGGATTGCCCCCTTATGAAGGACCAGTCATCTGGTAATGGACGCATGAGGTAGGCTTGCCTCAATGCCGTTCTATATGAAGAGGAAGCGCCCAAGGACGATGGGCTTATGGAAGGTACTCTTCAAATTTGTTCTCGTCCTGCATTTGTGCTATTTGATACTGGTGCCTCTGATTCTTTTATCTCCACTATTTTTGCTAAGATATTACCAATCGCATCAGTTCCCTTTCCTTTAGATCTTGCTATTTCCACACCCTTAGGATCTGGAACTAAGCTTACCAACTATTATCCTGATAGCGAAGTGATAGTAGAAGGTCACAATCTCCCCACAAACTTAGTATGCCTTGACATGAAAGGTTATGATACCATTTTAGGGGTAGATTGACTTGTAGACCATGATGCTTATATCAATTGCCGAAATAGGATTATATCTTTTCGAAAACCCGGTCTTCCAAGATTCTCTTTTCTTGGCATCAAATACAAGAAACACCCCACTATCATATCCTCACTTCACGCTTGCAAGCTCATCTCGCGAGGATGTGAGGCTTTTCTTGCTTCCGTCATTATTATAGAGTCCAGGGAGATTATCATAGCAGACATCCCTATTGTAAATGAGTTCCCAGACGTGTTTCCATCTGAACTACCGAGTTTACCTCCTGAGAGGGAAGTGAACTTCATTATTGAACTCATCCCAGGAGCAGCACCTGTTTCTATAGCCCCTTACAGGATGTCCCCCACAGAACTTAAAGAACTAAAGAAGCAGTTGCAGGAACTTCTAGACAAGGGCTTCATTAGACCTAGCACATCCCCTTGGGGTGCGCCGGTTCTATTTGTCAAAAAGAAGGATGGTTCTCTCAGACTATGCATCGATTATCGACAACTAAATCAGCTTACAATCAAAAATAAGTATCCGTTGCCGCGTATTGATGAGCTCTTCGATCAGCTTTCGGGAGCAGAATATTTCTCTAAGATTGATCTCAGATCAGGTTATCATCAGCTGAGAATTAAAGAAGAAGATATTTATAAATCGGCTTTTCGAAGTCGTTATGGCCACTATGAATTCGTGGTAATGCCATTTGGGTTAACTAATGCCCCAGCAACATTTATGCAACTTATGAACAGTGTCTTCCAGCCATACCTGGATCAATTCATTGTCATCTTCATCGATGATATTCTGATATACTCCAAGACAAAAGAAGAACATCTAAGGATAGCTTTGCAAACACTTAGAGAACATAAGCTTTATGCCAAACTCAATAAGTGTGAATTCTAGCTCGAGGAAGTCTCATTCCTAGGCCACATTATTTCAAAAGAAGGTATTGCTGTGGATCCTTCTAAGGTAGAAGCTGTCAAGAATTGGAGTCGGCCTACGACTGTGTCTGAAGTAAGGAGCTTTCTGGGTCTAGCTGGTTATTATAGAAGATTCATTAAGGACTTCTCAAAGATAGCAGTTCCTTTAACTAGACTCACCAGAAAAGAAAATCCTTTTATCTGGTCAGAGGAATGTGAGAAAAATTTTCAAACTCTTAAGAATCATCTTACAACAGCCCCTATTTTGTCACTACCAATGGAGGGTGGTGGATTCGAAGTGTATACGGATGTGTCTGGCATTGGCTTAGGATGCGTTCTCATGCAGAATGGAAAGGTCATCTGTTATTCTTCAAGACAACGGAAACGGCACGAGGAAAACTATCTTGTGCATGATTTAGAATTGGCAGCAGTTATTTTCACCTTGAAAATTTGGCGTCATTATCTTTATGGAGGAAAGTTTACGGTCTACTCAGACCACAAGAGCTTGAAATACTTATTCTCTCAAAAAGAGCTTAACATGAGGCAGAGGAGGTGGTTAGAATATCTCAAAGACTTCGATTTTGCTATTCAGTATCATCCTGGCAAAGCTAATGCTGTAGCAGATGCACTCAGCAGAAAACCAATGGGTATGCTATCAAGTCTTATGATAAGTGTAACTAGCCTTATTCCTCAATTTGCTCAGTTGAACTTAGATATTGACATAAAGGAAGAAGATTGTTTCATAGCCAATATCCGAGCTCAACCTACATTGATAGAAGATCTGGTCAAGCTGCAAAATGATGATCCTATATTATTAGAAATTAAGGCCAATATTGAACAAAAGCCATATTTTTCTATTTCCAATGACGGAAGATTATTATTTAAGGGCCGAATATGTATACCAGATCATGAGGCTACAAAGAAATTGATCCTAGATGAAGCACATAATTCCAAGTACACCATTCATCTAGAAGGTACAAAGATGTATCAAGATCTCAAAAGAAATTTCTGGTGGCCCAATATGAAGAGACAGATAGCTGATTTTGTGTCCCGTTGCCTCACTTGTCAACAAGTAAAAGCAGAACATTTTAGACCCGCAGGTAAATTGCATCCCTTACATATTCCCGAATGGATGTGGGAGAGTATAGGGATGGATTTCATTATGGGGTTACCTAAGACAAGAGGTGGACATGATGGCATATGGGTAATCATAGATCAATTGACTAAATCTGCATATTTTATACCAATAAAGAGTCGATGGTCTGTGGATATCCTGCCAGCATTATACATAAAAGAAATCATCAAGTTACATGGTGTCCCTGTCACTATTGTATCAGATAGAGATCCCCGATTTACATCACAATTCTGGAAGGGCCTACAACATTCACTGGGGACTAGGTTGAATTTTAGCACAGCCTTTCATCCACAAACTGATGGTCAGACGGAAAGAATAAATCAAGTAGTAGAGGATATGCTCAGGGCTTGTGCTATTGACCTTGGAGGTAGTTGGCATGATCACTTACCTCTAGTAGAGTTTGCTTATAACAATAGCTATCAGGCAAGCATACAAATGGCACCTTTTGAAGCCTTATATGGAAAAAACTGTCGATCACCAATATGTTGGAGTGAAATGGGGGAAAGACAATTCTTAGGCCCCGATATTATCAGAGATTCTACAGAGAAAATAAAACTCATTCAGGAAAGAATGAAGATGGCGCAAGATAGGCAAAAATCTTATGCCAACAATCGAAGACGTGACTTGGAGTTTCAGGTAGGAGATCATGTATATTTGAAGGTTTCTCCAGGTCGTGGTATTCGAAGATTTGGCATTAAAGGAAAGCTAACTCTAAGATTCATTGGCCCGTTTGAAATTCTTGAAAGGGTCGGTGAAGTAGCTTACAAGCTGGCTTTACCCCCACAATTAGCAGGAGTTCATGACGTATTTCACGTCTCCATGCTAAAGAAGTATGTATATGATCCTGACAACATTATCACTTATGACAATCTGGAGATTCAGAAGGACTTGACATACGAACAAACACCGATAAAGATTCTGGAACGAGAAGTGTGTCAACTAAGAAATAAGGTTATCCCTATGGTCAAAATTCAATGGAAGAAAACATGGCCATATGAAGCAACATGGGAAACCGAAGCAGCCATGAGAAAAAAATTTCCAGAATTATTTAACTGTAAGTACACTCTCCACAATCCATGTATTGAATTTGGGGACCAAATTCTTCTAAGTGGGGGAGGGTGTAGTGCCCCAGAATTTATATAAGTTATTTCTAGATTATTTTATAATTTATTTGTAATTTATAAGGGCTAAATAAATTTATAAAAGGATTATTGAGTTTATTAGCCATTATAAGGCCCAATTGTGTTAATCAATTAACCTAATATACTAAACAAATCAAAAAGGTTTAAAGACTAGGCCCATTTAATTTGGCCATATTCTAGAAGGTTATTAAGCCTATTCACGGATTTTAAAGGATAAACACCACTTAATAGGATAACTAGATGAAAAATAAAAAAAAGAGTTTTATTAAAATTAAAATTCTGAATGCGTCGAATGTAACGGTCCATCAGGCGACCGCCACAGCCTTGTGACGCGTATACCCTAGACCGTCACAGCCTGTAAGTTCCGTAAGTAAGAGAATGTATAAAAAGATTAGAACTTGATGATCCTATCCATAAGAGACCCAATTAGAATGACATGTAAAATCACTAGGGATTCTTAGAAGTCAGGTTTTAGCAGAATAAGGATAGATACAAATTATATAAATAATTATATAGGATAACTAGCAAAAGAGTTTGATTAATGTTGAACTCTGGGAACATTGAATGTAACGGTCTATCGTGAGACCGTCACATGCTTGTAACGCAGGGGTCTACAACCGTTACACCCTGTTAGTTCCGTGAAGGAAAGAACGAGTAGAAAGATCAGAACCTTGAGATCTTATCCACTAGGGATCAACTTGGGTGAGTTCATAACACTACTAAGGACTCTTAGGGATTAGATTCTGACAGATTAAGGACTCTAGAATCGATCTAATCCTCAAACCCTAGCTAGAACTCTATAAATAAGACCTAGTTCTGAACTGCGCGACCCTTACTTTTACTCGCGTGGAATCAAGGTAAGGAGTCATAATCTCAGGTAAGTTCTTTAAAGGAATTTGTTTACAATACTTTAGACTAACTCCTCTCCAAATGTCACGTCTTTAGGTCAAGAGGTCGTGGAGTTAGAGCCCAAAGAAGTTGCTGAAAAGTCACAGGAAGAGGAGAACTAGGGCACGTTTTTCAAACCCTAAATTGGAAGTTTAAAGCCAAGTTAAGAGGTAGGTTATCTCATGAACGGCAAAAACCTCTTGATAAGACTAAAAGCCCTCTAGTTTGATTGAATTCCATGCATGATAGATCATGAATTTCATGTTTTAGTAGTTCTATGCATTCATACATCTCTTAGCCCTAAGTAGAAAATTAAAAGATGTTATCTTGTCTATTCACTGAAACCCATGCATGTAGATAGCCTATACTTTGTTATCATGCCTAGGATAGACATGGTATTTGATTTACAGACATGATGTGTGTTGATGTCTTAAGTTTCATATCAGTTTCTGTCAGCAGACGCTCTGACGCCTCATGGTAGGACCGTCACATACATGTAACGGCCTTACGACAGACCGTCACACACTCTGTTATGTTTCCCGTTTCACTGTTGTCTCTAACGCACCAGGACAGGAGCGTTACATTACTGTAACGGCCCCTCGATAAACCGTCACAGACACTGTGACGCACCCCTGTTAGACCGTTAGACTCTGTGTTCTGTCAGCTCATGACAGAATAGTTATTAATTAAGTTTACTTATAATTAACCCTAGATAGCTAAGTTTTAACCTGTTATGTGACTCTTTAGTTATCTAATTGTTCAGGATAGGTATTGCATGTTATTTTAAGTTATGCTAGTTTCATGTACCAAAAATTCTATAGTTTGTATTTAAATCATGATTTTCCAAAATTGTATTAATGGAGTTTTATCATGGTTTCACATCATTACACCTTCACTCTTTATCAATGGAGTCGTTTCTATAAGTACATGGCATATATTCCGATATGCTGTCCATTAGTTCACTTTGCACTATAGGAACATTATTCTTGGACTTGAGGACCTCTCTATTGGATATTCCTTCCAATGGACTAGGAAATCTTGTTTCAAGGCCTCCGTAATTCTCCGCGAGCCTGGGATTCCCACTAGGACGCCGAGTTGGTTGTACCATTAAAGCCCATTGATTAGACTACACTATCGATGTTTTCTGATTATCAGTAATGTAACGGCTCTGTGTTGGACCGTCAGGCACATGTAACGGCCCAATATAAGACCGTCACATTCATCTGAGTTTGAATTCTTGATTCGGGGTTCAGACTAATGTAACGGCCTAATCCTGGACCGTCACATAATGTAACGGCCCAATGCATGACCGTCACCTTTCTCTGAGTCTATTTTTATTATTCTGGACTCGGATCATTGTAACGGCCCACTACTGGAGCGTTACATGATGTAACGGCCCAGTAAACGACTGTCACATTGCTTAAGTACTTAAACCAAGGTTTGACCCAAGGCTTGATATTCCAAAGGTTCTAGATGAACTAATGATAGTCTAGAACTTATAATATTGATCAAGAAACTTAATATAATGATTGGAAAAAGAAAAGAATGTACCGTTATGCTGTCGATTTATTTCCGTGAGCATGACATTGTTTAAATCTTTTCCTTGATCTCTCATACTCTAAATTGAAGCATTCATTCATTGATTGTTGTTATCATGAGTTATTGACCTTATTACATTCTTGGCCATACTTTATTGTTACACTCATGGAAGTAGCTTGATTTATACGTGAAGATGCAGTTCGGGCGCTGATTGTGTCCAAGGGCTCTATGCTAGTCCCCACGGCTGATTGCCGGAAACATACTATTTTATAAACCATGGGGTATGATGCTACTGGCGTCGCATTGCGCTGGGAGTACTTTCTTTATAAATAAGTGAAATCCATGAGCACTCGTGAAAATCTAGTGAATTGCTACATGATTGACATTCTCGTGCGTAACCTTTATGGTTATGAAAGTGAAAGTGAAAGTGCATTCTCGATACATTCTTGTTCATGAAAGGCCAAATATCATGTTCTTGTTACATTCATCCTTGTTCATTCTTGTTCACTCTATCTTACATGATTATCGTGTTACTTCGGTTTAATCGCATGATATTCGCATTCGCATGATTTTGCCTTACTTCTTTAGAGCTAAATTGTTAATTACTGTAATAGTACCTTCATGTTGATGCGAAGATACCTACTGGGCAAGTGTGCTCATTACCTATTTTCAATCTTTTTCAGGAAATGAAAGTGAGTCTAATTCGGGTTCAGAATGTTCAAGTAGCGGATCCGAGAGTGAATAAAGATGAGCGAAGACTTAGGAAGTCTATATTGTTTAGATGGAGTCAATGTAATTTTCCTATTTCTCGAGTCTAGTAGAGTGAAAGATGGTGGAAAAAGTTATTGTATTTTGAATATTTGATTGATAACGAAATGAAGTTGGATTTTTAGTAAATATTGGGCAATTGCATTCATTTTGTGTGATTGTCTTGCGCTCTGATCGTTCTTACTTGCAAGAGGCTTACCATGCCGGCTGTTCGCACTCCCCGAGTTAGTCTTCCGCTGAAATAAAGGCTCGGGGCGTGACACAAGCCCTAGTACCGGGTTGGCGTAGGCCCGTCAGAACGTGGCGGCCTACTGGGTTGGAGTCGAGAACTGACTCTGGAATGCGTCGGTTGTGGGTTGACGCCTGGGTATTGGGTGTTTGTATATCATTAGCCAGTAATGTAGCTCTTCTCGGTTTGAGAAATTGGGGCTGGGTTAGTCGAAAGGCCACAAAAGGTATCACAGCCGAAGGCCAGGATTAGGGGCTGGGACTGGTTGGTCGACCTGTGAAGGGATTGTGGCCGAAACTGGAGCTGGGAGCTGGCGGTTGCCATGTGAAGGCGTTGTAGCTGGGGACTGGGGTTGGAAACTGGCGGCTGGCCTGTGAAGGTGTTGTAGCCGAAGACTGGTGTTGGAAGTTGGCGGCTGGCCTGTGAAGGCGTTGTAGCCAAAAATTGGAGTTGAAAGCTGGCGGCTGGCCTGTGAAGGTGATGTAGCCAAAAATTGGAGTTGGAAGCTGGCGGCTGGCCTGTGAAGGCGTTGTAGCCGGTAGCTAGAATTGGAGACTGGAGCTGGCTGGCTATCCTGTGAAGGCGTCATAGCCGGAGACTGGAACTGGAGACTAGAGCTGGCCGGCTGGCCTGTGAAGGTGTTGTAGCTGGAGACTGGAATTGGAGATTGGAGCTGGCCGGCTAGCCTATGAAGGCGTTGTAGCCAGGGACTGGAGCTGGAGACTGGAGCTGGCCGGCTGGCCTATGAAGGCGTTGTAGCCGGGAACTGGAGCAAGAGCTGGAGCTGAGGGCTAGAACTGGTCGGCTGACTTATAAAGGCGTTGTAGCAAGAATACTAGGACTAGTCAGCTAACCGTTGAGGTGTGTAGCCAAAAACTGGGGCAGGAATTGGTGACGACCGACCCTCGGGGGTGTAGTGGCCACCATTGTCGTGGAGTGATGTGAAGGTCGCCGTCAACGAGGTGTCGCGGTTGACGGCTTTCATTAGTGAAGAGTAGGGAGGGAGAGAGAGTTTTTTTTCTTTTTACCAGCCCTACCGCCCTTGCGGGTTTTCTCCAGAGCTGCCCCCCTTTTGCTTTTTCCGGTGCGCCCTTGCGGGTTTTCACACGGAGGGGTTACCCGATTTTACCTGAGACGCCCTTTCAGGTTTTCACCTCAGCTGGGTTAATGGCAATTTTTGCCCTCAGTAATCCTGTAGAAGGAATCAACTGAGGCCACTGGGGTATCTCTATTTTTAACCCCATTTTTTTTCATATATACCTTTTTTTTGAGACTGTCGTCCATAGCATGTTGCCGTTAGGGGATGTAACCTGAAACTGGAAGGTGTGGGTGGTCGGATATTGTTTCGCCATTAATAAGGGTTTTCATACATTCTCGTGCCATGGTGGCGAATGGCCACTTTGTTATGGCAAGATATGACTGGAGTTATGGCTGGTGGATTAGGGATTGTAGGAGAGAATTGAGATTATAATGAAACTTGAAAGCTCTGGATTTGCAGGGGATGTAGGGTGTAGTGACATAGAATGATAGGTGTCTTGGGATGTGCTTGGATATAAGTCTACTGGAATGGTGACTGGGAGCTTGACTGTCATAGGGACTGGTTGACCTGTGGTGTCGAAGCAAGGGCCTAAGGTTGGCCAAATTGAGTGGGTGTAGTGCAAGGACAACTGGGAATTATAGTGTTCATGCTCTGGCAGTGTAAGTTGATTGAAGACTGGCTTTGGGTGAGGCTAACGGCTCACCGAGGAGTGGGTGGAAGGCCGTTCTGACTGGTGGGGAGAGGAAGTTTTTCTCGTTATCGGCTCTACCGCCCTTTCGGGTTTTCGCTAGAGCCGACCCCATTTAGCTTTTTCCGACGTGCCCTTGCGGGTTTTCACGTCGAGGGGTTTCCCAATTTTGCCTGAGGTGCCCTTTCAGGTTTCCACCTCAGCTGGGTTGTTGGCCTTTTTGCCCCCAGTCGCCCCCCCGTGGTGAGGATGACTGGGTCTGCCGGTGCATCTCTATTTTTAACCCCATTTTTTTATTTTCCCTTTTTTTTGACTTACCTGGGAGCCTGACGGCTAGACTGGTGCCGGTGCAGAAGTGCTTGCGCTCTCTTGGTGATGGGAACGAGGGCAGGAGATTAGTCCCCGAGGATGCCTGGCGGCGGTTCTGGGGAGCTGGGCTGGCTGGTTGACTGGGAATTGAAAACTGGGAGGACTGGCCAGTTAGATCCTTCACGGGGAAGGACCGGCCTTACTGGTAGTAGCTGAGACGTGTGCCTTAGTCTGGCTGGCGCGCGAACTCGTGTTCCGGTGCATAATATAGCTTCATATGTTTGCTGTTGAGAGGCGGGAACGGTCTATGACCTTTGTGGTCGACAACCATGTAGGCCCCACCCTCATAGACATTCTGGATAATGTATGGACCTCGCCAATTCGGCTGTAATTTTCCACTGGAGCGCCCTACTATGACTTCCTTTTCCTTGATCATGACAAGGTCGCCTTGCTTGAAAGCTCGTTGCTTGACGAGCTTATCATAGACTCGGGCCATGCGGGCCTGGTATACTTGCAGGTGTTTGTAGGCTTCGAGCCGCTTGCATTCTAGATTAGCGAGCTCTTCTAGCCTTCTCTGGTACTCACTTTCGTCAGGGCCGGCAAGGCCGGTGTGGATCGCCACACGGTAAGAGGCTAACTGGACTTCGATGGGGATAACTGCTTCTATCCCGTAAGCAAGGGAGAACGGCGAGTACCCCGTGGGGGTTTTGTAGACCGTTCGATAGGCCCATAATGCTTCGAAGACCTTCTCACCCCAATCCCATTTTCGGTGGCTAACCATCTTAGCCAGGAGCTTGCAGAGGGTCTTATTGAAGGCTTCCGCTAAGCCATTAGCCTGGGGGTTGTAGACCGAAGAGGTTCTCCAATCGATGTGGAATTTGGCCGCTAGCTGGTATACGGCCTTATTCTTGAATAGTGTCCCATTGTCGGACACTATGGGACTGAGAGTACCGAATCAGTATATGATGTTGTGCCGGACGAATCTGGCAACGATTTCCCCGGTGACCTCTCGCAAGGGAAGGGCCTCCGCCCAGCGAGAGAAATAATTAGTGGCGGCCAGAATGTATTTGTGGCCCTTAGAAGATGGCGGGAAAGGCCCCGCGATGTCCATGCCCCACTCGTAAAATGGCCAGGTGGGGGCTGTAGGACGCAATGGATTAGGAGGTCTTCTAGGTACTGGACCAAAGGCTTGGCATTGATGGCATGTACGGGCGTACTGGATGCAATCCACGTACATGGTTGGCCAGTAGAAGCCTTTGAGCTTGATGTTGTGCTTCGTTCGATCTCCAGCCTGGTGCGCGCCGCACAACCCGGAGTGGACCGCCTGCATGACGGCTCGAGCCTCGGCGAGGGAGACACATCTCAGAAGAATAGACTTGTCCTTCTCATGGACGAGTCGATACAAGGAGTCGCTGATCAGCTCATAAGAGGTTGCTCAACAGAGTAGCTGGACCCTTTGAGCTCGGTCAGGGGGAAGCCAACCTTTCTTGAATTTGATAATGGGCGCACGCCAATCATCCTCTTCTGGAGGCGCGCTCTGGTCAAGGTCATGGACCTCGTAAATGGTGAGGCTGGTGTTTCCTTCGAGTGAGCTCGACACCAGTTTTCTGTGTTTGATGACGATGTCGACCTCGCCCTCGGGCGGGAGCTTGATGGCTGCGGCCAATTTTGCTAAGGCATCTGCCTGAGCGTTGCTGCTTCTGGGGATATGATCTATTTCGAAGAAATAGAACTTCTGGGTTAATCTGGTGACGGCGGTATGGTACGGAACCAACTCTGGCTTCCACACGTCATAGACGCCGAGGACCTGTCGGACTATCAGCTGGGAGTCCCCGTAGGCTTTGAGACATTTAATGCCCATATGGAGAGCCATCTGGAGCCCAATGAGTAGAGCTTCATACTCAGCTTCGTTGTTGGTCAGGGATTTCATGAGGGCACAAGAGTTGTACAAAACTCCGCCCTGAGGAGTCAGGAAAATAATGCTAGCACCTGCCGTGGTGGCTGGATCCTGGTTGCTCCGGGTAATCCCTCGGAAAGCGCCATCAAAGTAGACCTCCCCGCAAGGCACGCTAGTTGTGAGAGCATTTTGCTGCCAGTAATGCAAGACATCTCCGCTCTGTTCAACCGGTTGTTGTGATTGAGCAGCAAGAGACTCCTCGTCCGGGAGCTCCGAGCTGAAAGGTGAGTCGTCTGGCACTGGATGAGCTGCCAAGAATTCAGCCATACCCTGTCCCTTGATTGCTTTTCTGGGGACATAAGTAATGTCGTACTCCATCAACAGGAGAGCCCACCTTCCCAGTCTGCCTGAGAGGACAAGTCGCCGAAGGAGATACTTCAGGGGGTCGTGCTTGGATATAAGCTCGACCTGATGGGACAGGAGGTAATGTTGCAGCTTCTTAACTGTGAACACCAATGCCAAGCAAACCTTCTCCATAGAGGAGGAGCAGTACTCAGCACCGATTAGCTTCTGGCTGAGGTAATAGAGAGGCTGCTCTATACCTTCCTCATTGATTTGCGCCAACAGAGCTCCTAGCAAAGCGGCCATGGCAGCAATATAAAGAATGAGGGGTTTGCCCTTGATCGGTGGCCCCATGACTAGGGGAGTAAGGAGGTACTCCTTAATTTGCTCGAAAGCCACCTGGCATTCTGAGTCCCATGTAAATGGGACATCTTTCTTCATCAGCTTGCTGAAAGGCGCGCATCGACCGGAGAGGTTAGAGATAAACATCCGAATGTAGGCCAGCCTCCCTTGTAAGGACCTGAGTTCGGTGATGTTGCTGAGTGGTGGGAGCTCCCAGATTGCTTTGATCTTGCTGGGATCCACCTCGATTCCTCGGTACCTAACGACGAAGCTGAGAAATTCGCCACTGGATACGCCAAAGGTGCATTTCATGGGGTTCATTTTGAGCCCATATTGCCAAAGATGCTTGAAGACTTGGCGGAGGTCGCGCAAATGGTCTTCACGCCTTTTAGTCTTGACGACGAGGTCATCGACATAGCATTCGACGGTGTTGTGCAGCATCTTGTCGAATATTTTGGTCATGGCCGTCTGGTAAGTAGCTGTGGACGCACTTTTTTTTTTCAACAATTATCTTGTTCGTTCGTTGTTTTATTAAGTGCGTGGGCGTGCCAGTCACCGAAGTGACGATTTATTCGGGCTCCGAACAGCCCATGGTGCGCTCGAATCTGACTTCGTCAGACGATTGTGTGGTTCGTGTCGGGACCGAATTCCGTCGCGCCATAAAGGTCACGACGTCATTTACATCCCTCATACGAGGGAATACCCTTGATTAATTGCCGAAATTAGAGGCCCCGTGGCCGAAAGGAGTAACACTAATTATGCAAGAGAGATAGGGATGGGTCACACTGAAAGTTGTATTAAGGCCATAAACTGTCGGCCGTGTCGGCCACTCGTAGACCTTTTGTATTCGGACACAAGTCCGTGGCAGCGCCACAATGAGAAAATCGAGGTAGATCCCTTCAAATGTCTGCCGAGCATGCGGCAATTTTTAATGAAGATTCGGGAGGTATCCGGAACGAGAAAATAAATCCGGTCTGATTAGGGTGTCGGCCCGAGGTTAGATCAAAGCCCGGCCATGTCGGGGGAATTCCCGAGACTCAGGCTTGACCTGAAAGGGCAGCGTCGTTATTCCCTTTTGCCCCGGGTCCCGGAGAGAGAGAGGGCTGCAGTGTGGATGTTAGCGTCTTTTATCTGGGGCTTTCTTAGTTATATCTTCTGGGATTTCTGATTCGATGTTTACTGTTTGTTCGTGCCTTTGTCCGGGGTGATTTTTCTTCTTTTTTATTCATGATCATTCTTATTATTGTCATTTGTTTATTATTTATCTCTTTTTTTTATTATTACCCCTCCCGCCTCTTTTATTGTGATTAATATTGCGCATTCGGAGCCCTTCAATTAGCATAATTTTTATTAATTTATTTGCTATTGTTAATGCCCTTATTAGGTTATATATATGTGTATGTATATAGTGTACCGGCGAAGGGGATAGGGTGTACCGGGGAACAAAGGAGTGTGCCGTTGGGGGTTGCAAAAAGGCGTACCGCTGAGGGCTACAAGGGCGTACCGCTGAGGTGGCAAGGGTATACCGCTAGAGGCTGAAAGGGGTGTATCGCTAGGGGCACCAGGGGCGTACCGCTGGGGCTCAAGGGAGTGTACCGCTGGAGGTTAAAGAGGTGTGCCGCTGAGGGGAGTGTACCGCTGAAGGCGGGAAGTAGGGTGTACCGCTGGAGGGTGAAAGGAGTGTGCCGGCGAAGGGAGTTGGGGTGCACCGCTGGAGAGTGAAAGGAGTGTACCGGCCAAGGGAGTTGGGGTGCACCGCTGAGAGGCGAAAGAAGTGTGCCGGCGAAGGGGCCCATCAGAGCGTGGGAGTGGAGGCTCAGCCAATCTTCAATTTCTTATTTTTTTAAGGCTTTTCTTTTCTTCTTGTCTTAATTTTTATGCAGTTTTATATAAACTTCTTCCCTTATTTTGTTTCGTTCGGTTCAGCCTCCTTTCTTACGGGTTAGGCATTCAGGCTATCGGGTAGTTGATCAGTTCGGTTCTCGTCATGGCGCCGGCAGTGGCTTGATTAGTCGGGAGGTTCATTAATTATCTTGCTCGTTTGTTGCCTCCTTCTGCCTCTTTTAATTATTTATTAGTTTCTCACAAAAATTCGGCAGCATCTCCCCTTGACCCGGGGCGTAAGGGAGATAAAGGGAACACGCCCACGTGGAGTGGCGGAACCCGATAACTGGAGGTGGGCCCCCGGGGGAGCAACACCTTTAAAGAGCCTCAGAAAACGTGAAGGGAAGGGCTCGGGGGCAAAGCCAAGGAGTGGGTTGCCGAAGGACCGAAGGGCATGCCACTGAAGGCCATAAGGGGAATGTACCGCTGAGGGCAGCCGGGAGTGTGCCGGCCAAGGAGTGTGCCGGCCAGGGGTGACACAATGTGGGTGTGCCGCTGAGGGCAGAAAGGGGTGTGCCGTTGAGGGCAGAAAGGGGTGTGCCGCTGAAGGCCATAAGGGGAGTGTACCGGCCAAGGATAAATGAGGAGGTGTACCGCTGGACAGCCCCCATGGGCGTGCCGCTGAGGGACCAAAACAGGTGTGCCGGCGAAGGGTCAGGAAGATGCATCGCTGGGGGATTAAACCGCTAAGTCTTTGGGCAAACAGGGGGGCTCACATGTTGTTCAAAGAAAGGAAGAGGAGGAGGCTTCAAGGCAGGGGGTGGCCTATTGGCAGCTGGTCGATCGGAGAGAGAGCGAGGGTCTCTCTTCCTCCTCAAGCGGGTAGGCACCCAGAGATGGCCCTGGCAGAGGGTGGAAAGCCTATGAGGCCAAGGGTCATGGGCAAGAGATCATACTCACAGGGAGACCCCAAAAACGCTGAAGAAATGTGGAGACGGAGGGGAAAAACGAACAGCCCATCAAAGGCCGTGAAGACTAGCACAAATCACCAACAAAAATCATGGAGAAACCCGGAGAGGGTGCTTTTATTCACGGGAAGCAAAAGGGCCGAGGCCTTACATGTACATTGCAAAACAAAAAGTGCCCACCACAAGGCTGTGGACAGGGGAAAACCAAAAGAAAGATAGAATAGGGAGGGGGGTAAAGGAATAGAATCCAGAGGAGGGCAGACCCCCCCCTAACTCTTTCCTTCCCATTACATCGAACCCTCTCTCTCTTACTCTCGCTTCTTCCCGGTGGCGGTGGTTGTCGGAGGAAGCTCCCGACAGGGAGGGAGCCTCTTCTTCTTCTTCTTCTCTCTTCTTCTCTTTTCTTCCCCGTCTGTGTGTCTGTCCGTCTGCCTCTTCTCTTCTCCCCCCCGTATCCTCCTCTTTTTGTTCGAAACGAAGGGGAGGGTTTTTATACCCCGGACCGCGGGAGTCTTCGTGCAGGAGCGTCGAAGTGGGAAGTGGCCCGTGATCATGAGGTTTGACCTGCCTGTCCTGGCTGTCAGTGGACTAGGCCACGTGGCCCAACGATCGGCTGCCACTTCAGATGGCTCCACTGCGCGCCAAGGATGCATAGGGCATGGGCCTCACATCGGCCGTTGAAAGTGCCTCACGCTGTGCCGTTGAAGGGCTGAACAAGCTTGCCGCTGTAGTGCCGAAAGGGCGTACCGCTGGAACCCCGGATGGGCGTGCCGCTGAAGGGCCTGAAGGGCGTGCCGCTGGGGACCCTGCAGGGTGTGCCGCCGAAGACCCCCAGGGGGCGTGCCGTTGAAGACCCCCCCTGGGGGGTGTGCCGTTGAAGACCCCCCCCCATGGGGGTGTGCCGGTGAAGACCCCAAGGGTGTGCCGTTGAACCCCCCCTGGGGGTGTGCCGGTGAACCCCGAAGGGGTGTGCCGCTGGAGGGAGCATGCCGCTGGAGGGTTCTGCCAGGGCGTGCCGCTGAAGGCCCTTCGGGGTGTGCCGCTGAAGCCCCCTGAGGGCGTGCCGCTGAAGACCCCAATGGGTGTGCCGCTGAGGCTCCATCAGGGCGTGCCGTTGAGGCCCCTTGGGGGTTGGGCGTGCCGCTGAAGGGCTCCCCACGGGGTATGTATTTGGGGCCCGTTCTGAGCCCGTTGTGAGCACGAGTCATGGCCCGTTTTGATTTTCTTTGGGACCCATGGGCTGTGGGCCCCTTTTGTGTTTGATTTCTCCGGGGTTTCTTCACTCGGCGCCGTTGTTGATGCCGGGCCGAGCATGTCATTTGGATGTGCAATTTTCGGTGTCCACAAATGCCCCCCACCCACGGGTAGCGCAGGCGAAGGATGAGCCGGGCGGTGCCCGTGGGTGTCTTCGTCTCTTCTCTCTTTGTCGATGCCGACGAGGTGTCGAGAGCCAACCTGGTTTGTTTGTTGGTCTCCTTGTTAGTACCGACATGGCGTCGGGAACTGAAGTAGTATGTTGGTCTCTTAGTCTCTTCAGCAGTGCCGACAGGGTGTCGGGGATTGACATGCTTTGTTGATCTTCTTGGTCTCCTGGTCTCTTTGTCAGTACCGACAGGATGCCAGGAACTGACATGGTTTGTTGATTTCTTTGTCTCTTCGCCAGTGCCGACAGGATGCCGGGAACTGACGTGGCTTGTTGGTCTCTTGGTCTCTTTGCCAGTGCCGACAGGACGTCAGAAACTGGCCTGGCTTGTTGTCTCTTAGTCTCTTGGTCTCTTCGCCAGTGCCGACAGGACGCCGGGAACTGACATGTTTTGTTGTCTCTTAGTCTCTTGGTCTCTTTGTCAGTGCCGACAAGATGCCGGGAACCGACCTGGTTTGTTGATTTCTTTGTCTCTTCGCCAGTGCCGACAGGATGCCGGGAACTGACATGGCTTGTTGGTCTCTTGGTCTCTTTGCCAGTGCCGACAGGACGTCGGAAACTGGCCTGGTTTGTTGTCTCTTAGTCTCTTGGTCTCTTCGCCAGTGCCGACAGGACGCCGGGAACTGACATGCTTTGTTGCTCTCTTAGTCTCTTCGCCAGTGCCGACAGGATGCCGGGAACTGACATGCTTTGTTGTCTCTTAGTCTCTTGGTCTCTTCGTCAGTGCCGACAAGACGCCGGGAACTGACCTGGTTTGTTGGTCTCTTGGTCTCTTCGGCAGTGCCGACAGGATGCCGGGAACTGACATGCTTTGTTGATCTCTTGGTCTCTTGGTCTCTTCGTCAGTGCCGACAGGATGCCGGGAACTGACCTGGCTTGTTGATCTCTTTGTCTCTTCATCAGTGCCAATGAGGTGTCGGGAACTGAAGCTTTGCTGGTCTCTTAGTCTCTTGGTCCCTTCGTCAGTGCCGACAGGATGCCGGGAACTGACCTGGCTTGTTGATCTCTTCTATTTTTTTTTCTTTCTCTTTTTTTGAACCACATTACCGACACAAGCGCCCTTTCGGGTTTTCGCCGGTACCGGCCCCCTCTTGCTTTTGCCCACGCGCCCTTTCGGGTTTTCACGTGGCGGGGTACCCAATTTTGCCCGTAGCGCCATCTCGAGTTTTCACCCCGGCTGGGTTATTGCCATTTTTACCCTTGTCCCCCATGCTGGGGCAAGTCCGGCGGGGTATCTCTATTTTTAACCCCATTTTATTTTATTTTCTTTTTTTTTGAGTGAGTGATATGCAAGTGTCGGCTAGGGCACGAAGCCTTGCGCCGGAAGGTAAGGTTCACTCGTTGTCAAGAATAGAATGCCAGCGCAACGGGAGAATCTGTGCCGATTCGGACGTAAGGTCCGTAATGGCCATATTGTGCGGAGTGGGTGGCTAGGGCACGGGGCCTGGCAATATTGTGTGATGCGGGTGGCCGAGGCCTGGGCCACGTGCCCGGGACGGGCCCATTTGTTGGCATGGGAATGGCACCGTCGCAAAGGTGGAGTGTGCAGGGGTAGCGTCGCCTCCATTTGCACGGGTGCATGTCCGCCCGAGACCGTGGGGACGGGACGTCCCCTCGGAAGGACCTTATTATTGTGCCTCATTTGCGCATATCTAAATATATATATATATATATGTATATATATATATATATATATATATATATATAAATAGATGCATTTATGTATGTATACATATATATATGTATGTAAGTATGTATACGTATTGTTTATAATATTTTTTTTGTTTTCCCTTTTTGTTTTCTTCTTTCATCACCCCTTTCTTTCCTTTTTTATTCTCCTTTCTATCTCTTTCTATATTTTTTTTCTTTTTACTTCTTTCTATATTTTTTTTCTCTTCTCTTCTCTCTTTTTTTTTATCTTTCTTGTATTTTCTCCCCCCCCTTTCCATCCCTTTTTTATTTTCCCCTCTCTCTTTTCTCCACCTTTTTTTTTCTTTCTTTTGTTTTCTCTTTCTTTTTTTTTTATAAAAGGGGGCGCGGGGGTGTTTCGAACGGTCACTCCATTCGAATTGCCCCCCCTCTTCCCTCTCTCTTTCTCTTTTGGTGACCGAACGGGCGAGCTTCCCCCCCATTCCTCTTCTTCCCGTTTCTTCTCCGGTGCCGGACGTCAACGCCGCCGCCGTCGTCGTCGTGGTGAGGATAGGGTTACGGCGCCCCCCCTTTCTTCTCCTCTTCTTCCCCTTTCTCCTCCCAGTTCTCTTCTCTGTTCCTCCCCCTCCCTTCCTCTTCCTTTCTCCGCTCTTCCTCCCCCTGTTCGGCGGACGGTGGAGCCCTGGGCTCCCCGTTCCTCTTCTCCCTATCTCTCCCCTCCTCTTTCTCTTCTTCTCCCTCCTCTTGCTCTCCTTTTCCTTCTCTCTTATTCCCCTCTTCTATCCGCTATCGTGGGCGATCGCCGGTCGTGGGTGTACCGTGGAAACCCCACACGGGGTGTGTCGGGGGAGGAGGCCGCAGGTATGTCGGCGAAGCCGCCAGTAGTGTGCCGGGGAGCGGGCAAAGGCGCGTGCCGGTGAAACCCCACACGGGGTGTGCCGGGGAGGGCGAGCACGGGTGTGCCGGCGAGCGGGATCCCGAGCGTGCCGGGGAAGACCCTTGGGCGTGTCGGCGAAGACCCCTTGGGGTGTGCCGGTGAGACTTCTGCCGGGGGTGTGTCGGTGAAGCAGGCGAGGAGCGCGCCGGTGAAGGCCTGCGCGCAGTGTGCCGGGGAAGGCCTCGACTAGGACTGTGTCGGGGAAGGCGCTGAGGGCGTGCCGGTGAAGGCCTGCGCGCAGTGTGCCGGGAAGGCCTCCCCTGGGCGGGCCGGCAAAGCGTTGGAGGGGCGTGCCGGTGAAGGCCTGCGCGCAGTGTGCCGGGGAAGGCCTCCCTTGGGCGTGCCGGCAAAGCGTTGGAGGGGTGTGCCTGTGAAGGCCTCTAGGGCGTACCGGTGAGGGCAACTGCAGGGTGTGCCGGGGAAGGGCACTGGGCAGTGTACCGGTGAGGGTCTCCAGGGAGAGTTTTTAGCTAAGGAAGAGGACTCCTTCGACCGGCGGACTTCTGGTGTTGCCTCTCGGGGCCCACCATGCTTTGTTGGGGCCGTCACTCCTTGTGGACGCGCACCCGTGTTTTCCCTTACGCCTCTGGCCTAGGGGAAACTCTGTCGAAATTTCGTCAGAAATTGGCAATATTTTGTTCATTTGACTTGTAGCAAAGCCCTCCTTTTACAGTCTTTCACTTCCTTTTGCATGTGACTTATTCTGATCTTCTGTTTATGTATCTTTGCAGATAAATGGCTGCCCCAAGTGGTTCCTCTGCTCCTGCTACTGCTATCGGTGCTGACCTTATCCCACGGGGTCCGGTGCCAGCAGTTACCTGGTTAAATGTAGAGGACTTGGATCGGGAGCATGCAGAAATAGCCGCTTTGGTAGAGTCATCTGAGTCTGACGGGGAGACCATGGATTTCCAGAGACTTGCCAGAGTTGACAGCGGCTTCACATTTGACCGGGTCACCGGGGAGTACAGGAAGGACTTCCCGAAGGACAGACACCTGGTTCGATTTCTGAAGCATTTTCGCTCGCGGGAAGGGCGAGACTTCCGGGTCGTGAAGAAGGCCGAACAGGCTATACTGTAGGCCCGGGATAGCTTGTTGTACAGCGTTCCCCGGAGTATTCCGATGTACCTGGTGGGAGAGGCCCGGGAGTGGAAGCCAGTTCTGGGGATCGAGGGGGTGCTACCGACCGAAGACAAGCTGGTGCGGGCGCCTCAGTTTACTCCGGCAAGATGGGACTTGTCTGTCGGGAAGGTTCACAACGAGGCGCCTCGGTTCGGCCTATTCTTGGCTCCCCTGAAGTGGGGCTACAGAGAAGAGCCCTTCATCTTGGACTGTTTGGCCATCAGATTCAAGTATGATTTATCACTGGGCTGGTTCGGGGAGATGAAGCTTCAGGATGCCCACACCTTCCGGGAGAGGGCGGTGGAGTTCACGGAGCATGTGCTGTTCAACTATGCTCCTTTACTGGTCCGGGTCGGCATTTATCACAGCGTGTACGCCTCCCGATATGGCTATCCCATTTCCAAGGGCCTCTGTTGCGGCATGATAGAGGTGTTTAGCGCAGCGACTAACACCTTCTACACGGCGGAGGGCGAGACTTCTCTGGATTTATGGAGTCTCAGCCAGTTGAGCGGCCTGCCCATTGACGGGGAGCCTTATGAGGAAGTATGCCTCCCCGACCTGATCAAGGACGAGACTAACGGGGATGGCTACTATTCTCTTGGGTACTCATACCGGTATCTGATGAAGGCGTACCGGGAACTATACCAGGCATCGCACAAGGGGAAGCAGCCCGCCCGCGGGGATAGGAAGAGGGTGCGCATGCCCCTATGGCTGGAGTATTTCTTCGACGGGCCGAAGCGGTATGAGGAATTCCCCTGTGTCAGTACTGCTGTGGCTCCCAAGAAACGCGCGAAGCCAAAGCTCGACGTGAAGATCCCGTCCAGAGGGCGTCGGAGCGGCCCTAACCCGATGGGCTTGGATCCCCAGACCCACTGCGCCGCCTATCTCACGTACTGGCTATGCTCGTTTGCCATGCCGTACGGCGACGAGACAGTTATCCGGCCGGATGCCATCTACCCGGCGTGCCAGATGGCGTGGGGGATCAAGCTTTCTCTGTGCCCGGCAACCCTCTGTTTAATCTACAAGGCCTTGGGGGATATCAGCACGCAGCAGTTTTCGCGGCAGGCCCGGTATATGTGCCCACTGCACTTCTTCAATGCGTGGGTCTGTTCGCTGTTCCCGGAGTTTGCCCCGCGAGTTCTCCAGGATTGGGGGCTGATACCGAGGATGTTGGAATTTGCCAGCGCCGAGCCGGGCTCCGCCTCCATGCGGATGTATGATATCCGGGGCCGGTTAACAACGGTCCCCCGGGATGCGGTCGGGTCTATTCATTTCTGGACTCTGGCGGCGCACTCGAGCCCTCTGGTGAACAACAAGAGGGAGTGCAAAGACGACCAGGTGGAGAAGTACGCCCACCCTATCAGCCAGGAGAATGTGATCCGCCCACTGCTGGAGCCGGAGCTGAGGGACTGGGCGCTGTCGATTCGCCCGAGCGTGCTGGTGTTCAGGAATGGGGAGAACGCGTTGCTGGAGCCGTACTACCCCTTCCGGTTCGGTCGCAATTTTGGGTATGACCAGCATATCCCTGCTTATCACGCACAGTTCGGCTTGCCTTCGCGGAACGTCCGGGGGAGCTCAGTTCCTGAGCACGCCAGGAGCTGGTGGGACTTCTTCCACAGAGCGGACTCCGCCTCCTTCAGAGTACCGGCCCCGGGTCATGTTCCCCGAGTGACCCAAGATTATATAAAGTGGTGGAATGCCCGGACGACTTTCTATCGGTTGCACAAAACCGATTGTTGGGATGGCACCGAAAGGAGGTTCCTTAGCCGGCAGCCAGTGCCAGTACTTGATATTGAGCCAGATCATCTTCTTCGGCTCAAGAACATGCAGGAGAAGGAGGTGGCAGTGTACATGGCAGCTCGTCGGCAAGCCCGGGAC
Organism: Amorphophallus konjac; assembly: GCA_022559845.1. NCBI lineage: Eukaryota > Viridiplantae > Streptophyta > Magnoliopsida > Alismatales > Araceae > Amorphophallus > Amorphophallus konjac. The sequence goes on along the minus strand of CM040121.1, from coordinate 421,727,594 downwards.
ATGAGGCCGACGCCGAAGGTGGAGCTACCCCCGGTGGCTACGGACGACTACGAGAAGACGCTGCGGGACTTGTGCCGGGTGGGGAGCGACCGTCTGGAGCTCATCAACTACCCATTCCCCATAGAGGAAGAGGGGACTCCTGCCAAGAGCTGGCGCCCAGAGAGGGACTTGGCCTGCCCGTATCGCACGTTTATGAGGCGGGAGGAGAGGCGGCCTGAGAACTATAAGGATACCACATGGCTCTATGTTCTCCTCTGGGTGAATGGGCTGAAGATCAAAGATCTGACGGCCTCCATCCTGGGCAAGCGCCTGCACATCCCTTATTATTATGCTGACGGGTGGGGCGTGGACCACTTCAATCTTTTCTGTCACCTCTCTTCAAAGAAGCACGCGGATCTGGCCAACCTCACGGACCGGTGCCAAACGATTGAAGATGTCTGCTGGCTAGTCCGGGAGGCGGCGCGTCGGGACAAGGAGACATCCATGAGCTACTGGCCGATCACGCTGCGGCTGTACACTGGTCCTCATGGTATTGAGTCCCTTCTTGCTCTTCGGTTCTGTCTTTTAGCATACGGCCTTCGCGGTGAGCCGAGTACTAATCGCGAATGCATGCCCGTTCTTTTCCCTCTTTTCTTTGCAGACCATCCCGACAGCACGCAGATGGCCACGTACTGGAATCTCCTCCGGCTGGTGAAGAAGCCTGCGTATTTTGAAGCAGCGCCGCTGGCCCCAACCACGGCTCCTTTGCTCAAGGCCGCGAAGAGGCCCCGGGCGAAATCTCCCATGAAGAAAGCAATGGATGCCGCGAAGGCGGCCAAACAGCGGGACACGAAGCGACGCAAGACAGAGGCAGCCAAAGCCCCGACCGCCGTTCCTTCAGCACTACGGGTCCCAACCTTCGAGGAATTTGAAGTTGCTCGGCCCGAGCCCAGCCCGCCCGCCGGTCAGTGCCTTCGACCGTCGACGCCTCTTTTAAGTCTTCTTTTTTTTTAATTAATTTTTTTTTCTTGAAGTAGGACCCTGACTCTTGAATGTATTATTTTGTCTCAGCCCTTGTGGAAGCGCCCGTGTCTGCGCCCGCTCCTGATGTGGAGGGCTCGGCTCCTATGTCCGCGCCTGTCATGGGTGCGGCCGCGGTCATAGCAAAGGTGGCCTCGGCGGCGGCTCCTGCTCCCTCACTGCAGGCCAAGGAAAGGCTTCGAGCGGAGTCACCTATAAAGAAGGTGTTGGATGCTGCCAGGGTGGCCGGGGAACAGGCGGCCAAGCGAAGGCGGGCCAAGGAAGCCCTGGGTACGACAGTAGCCTTGCCGGCGACTGCTATCCCGTCCTTCGAGGCATTTGAGGCCACCCAGACCGGGCCGAGTCATGATACTGGTGAGGCTCGGCGGTCGCCTACGTCGTCCGTGGTGGGTTTCCCGCCTGAGCTGGCCCTGCGTCCGCGCGCGGAGACGATGCGTTTCTTTTCTGGGGGCGGCGTGGAGGGAACGGCGCCCATGCCGATTCCGGGTGAGGGCAAGGCTGCGGCTCCGGAGAAGGCTTTGTCTGTCGAGGTCGAAGAGGGTATTTGTCTTTGTCGCCCCTTTTCAATGCTTTCCTTCTTTGGGAGCCGACAGGGTTTGACGTAACCCGTCTTTTCGTTTATGTGACAGGTGCAGCTGGAGCAGTTGCTGGGCTATTCGGCCTCCGAATGCACCCCCCGGTGACGCAGCTGTATGTGCGGAAGAGGCCGAAGTCTGGGCTGCCAGCCTCACCCAGTCCGCGAGAGGAGGCGCCGGTTATCGAGCTCGAGGTGGAGGCCCTTTTGCCGGGGCCGGCCGAGCCGACGACAGTCGGATCTCTGTCCGGGGAAGAGGTAGACTACGACTATTCTTCCGACGAGGCGGCTCCCGCCGAGGTAGCATCTTGAGGCATCGGGCCGCCCGAACCGGCCTTTAAGGCTTTTCATTTTCTAATGCGCTCAGCTTGATGGAGGCTGCTGCCGTAGGCACGTGTGTTTTTTTTTATTGGTGTTGGGCTGCCTTGGTGGTCACCTACCGACGCCGTTTTTTGTGTCGGTTCTTTGCAGGAATCAGTCAAGCCGGAGGCCGCGAAAGAGGCTGCTCCAATTGCGCCAGTTGACCGCCCGACAGAGGTTGCTGTTGGCATGGGCAGGCTGGCCCTTCTGTTCGAGGCCCTTCAGGAGGATGTGCCGGTGGGGCCCTTGGCCGGAGAGCCTCTGGAGGAGGGGGAGATCGCGCCTGAAAGCGGCACATCGGTGGCTGAGGTAAGCGTGCTGGTTCCACGACCCCTTTTCGCCCCCCACCCTCGCATGATCTATTCTTGGCGGCGAGTGACTGATTTCCCTTCATATGGTCAGGCGACGCCGGGGCCAGAGAAGACGTCCGGTCATGTCCGAAAGGCCGTAGCCAAACGGAGACCAAGCATTGCCCCGATCGCGGTGGAAGGGCCGGCTCGCGTCTCCGACTTAGGGGCCACGAGCCTTGCTGCACTGGTGGAAGCAGGGCGTCTACCCCGACTGATGATTCCACTTCCACCCTTCCCGAAGCTTCCGGCCCAGATGAAGGACCCGCTCCTGAGGCAAATATTTACGGGGCTTCGCGCACACCTGGAGGGATCCCAGACGCGAGAGAGAAGTTCGTGGATGGCATCCTCGGGTCCAGCTCTGCTCGAGGCTCCTCCTTCGGCCAGGGTGGAGACAGCTGCACCCTCGCCTGTCGAGCCAGCGGCCGAAGCAGACGGAGCCGGGGAAGAGGAGACTGGGGAGCAGCGGATGATAGAGATGCCGGATGCTTCAGCGCTGGTCTCGGCCACTTCCTTAGCGGTGGTTAGCTAAGAACTCTGTGTCGAGCCATGCCAGCCAGGTGACTTGACTCTTGCCCTTCCATCTTCTTCCGTCACGGTGGATGCCGACTTGTGGGCGGAGGTAGACAGCACAGTGGAATTTACTCCCCCAGCCCCGCCTTCGGTCGGCCACACCTCGTCGGAAGCACCGGTCCGCCATATGCTGACCACCCTACGGGCGATGCTCCTCGCCGATCCCTCTTTGTCGTATCGGGAGGTGCACACCATAGTGACGCAGCTGACCGGGGCGCTGCAAGTGCTCGGCTGCCCGCTGGGGGAATGGTCGCGGCGGGTCTTGCTATTATTGAAATACATCAAGCGCCGTGACTTCCTCGAGACCCAGGCTCCTGACGAACGTGCCGCGTTGGATGCCCAGGCGGACGAGTATCTGCAAGCCTTGGAAACACGGCGAGGCGACAGGGAGCGCCATAGAGAGGCTTGGGAGGGGAGCGAGGGCAAGGTCTCGTCTTTGAAGAGCCGAATTACAAAATTAGAGGGCTACCTTGCTGCAGCTAGGCTTGATCTTGCCGTAAGCGAGGAAGTGGCCGAGAGGGAGAGAGAAGCCTTTGGTGCTGCTCAAGCCGAGGTGGAGTCCATGGAGGCGGAGCTTACTCAGCTGGAAGGGCAGAGGGGGCGGCTCCGCGACCGGATGAACTTCCCTTGTGTCGGGATCCTGCCTCTCGAGGACATCTTCAGGGGCCTGGACTAGGCGTTGCTTCCTTATTTTTTTCTTTTGTAACACAGGGGTATGCCCCGAAGTGCCTGTAATCCTACCCCCCTTTTTTGAATATAGAAAAACTTTTATGGCTTCGCGCGTTCCTGTGTGTGCGTTCGTCCCGGAGAGACCTTTCTTCCCCTTCTTTTATTTTGTGTACATTAATTTCTTCTTCCTACTCCCTCCCCTATTTCTGTGCCGAGACACATCGGCAGGGTGCAGGTTTCCGTGAAGATTCGCTTCGGGAGAGTCGGGCAGGAACCCACGTCAGGGCACAGGAGAGTGCTCGCCTTCCCAGGGGGAGGACGAGGGGACCACTCCACCGTACCGGGCGGGCACCTTCCTAGTCTCACCGCGAGGTTGAAAGCTCGTGCCGGCCTCAGGGGGGGGGACCTCGGTCGGAGACCGTTTGCTGGCCGTCCAGAGGGCACGGAGAGAAGAGTTGGTCTAGTCAATGACCTGGACGGGAGGTCCAAGCCAAAGGGGTACTCACTGCCTGGGGAGGACGGAGAGAAGAGTTTGTTTAGTCAATGACCCGGACTGGAGGTCCAAGCCAAAGGGGTACTCACCGCCCGGGGAGGACAGAGAGAAGAGTTTGTTTAGTCAATGACCTTTAGTACCTCCGCTGATGCGGGGTGGTGATTGGAAATGGGGGCGTTCCCCTTTTCGGGCTTCTTCTTTCTTCCCTTTTTTTTTCTTCTCTCTTTTTTTTTTCTTCTCTTCTTTTTTTTCTTTTTTTCTTTTGCTTCTTCCTCCTTTTTCCTTCTATTCTTCTTTTTTGCTTCTTTCCTTTTTTTTGCTTCTTCCTTCTTTTTTCCTTCTATTCTTCTTTTTCGCTTCTTTTCTCTCTCTTTTTTTGCCTTTTCTTTTCTCTCTTCTCTTCCTATTATTCTTTTATATTTTTTTTGAAACCCGGCTGGCGGTCAAATCATTTGGACATTAATTACGCACATCCGACCCAAAATGGGGCGAAGAGTAATATTATTACCTGAATGGGGGCGCCGGAGCGTGATACAGTCGCAAGTGCCTTCCATTAAGAGGCGGGAATCGAACCTCCCCGCGGTGGTTGACAATTACATAGGCTCCGCCTTCGTAGACCTTTTGGACTACGTAGGGCCCGAGCCAGTTCTCGTTTAGCTTACCCTTGGGGTTGGCCGCCATGAGATCTCTTCTCTTGACCATGACAAGGTCGCCCTTCTTGAATTCGCGTTCCTTGACGAGCTTGTCAAAGGCGCGTGCGATCCGGGCCTGGTAGACCTGGATATTCTGTTGGGCTTGAAGCCGCTTTCCTTCCAGACTGGAGAGTTCGTCGAGCCTTCGCTCGGTGTTGGTCTACCCTTCGGGGACAAGCCCCTGCTGAATGGCGACCCTGAGGGACGGTATCTCCAGTTCGACGGGGACGATTACTTCTGAGCCATATACAAGAGAGAAGGGCGAGCAGCCCGTTGGGGTCTTGTATACGGTTCGGTACGCTCAAAGCGCTTCGTACATCCTCTCTTCCCAGTCCTTCTTGTTAGAGCTGACAGTCTTGGCCAAGAGGGTGCAGAGTGTCTTGTTAAAAGCTTCGGCCAGCCCATTAGCCTGCGGATTCTAAGGGGTCGATGTCCTCCAATCAATTTTGTATTTTTCTGCTAGCCGGTAAACCTTCTGGTTACGGAAGTGGCTGCCGTTGTCCGACACAACCCGGTCGGGCACGCCAAACCGGAATATGATGTTGCGGCGGACAAACCTGACCACGATTTCTCCGGTGACCTCCCGCAAGGCTACAGCCTCTGCCCAATGGGAGAAGTAGTCGGTTGCCGCCAAAATGTACTTACATCCTGTGGAAGACGCGGGTAAAGGACCCACAACGTCTGTTCCCCACTGGGCAAACGGCCAGCTGGGCGCCGTTGGGTGCAATTGCACGGGAGGCCTTCTGGGTATGACGGCATGCTCCTGACATTTCTGACATGACTTGGCATATTTGCAGCAGTCGTCGAACATTGCAGGCCAATAGTAGCCAAGTTTCTTGATCTCAATTTTCATTTTCGGTCCCGCCTGGTGTGCACCCGCCGTCCCGGCATGGACCTCCTTCATGACCCTCCAAGCTTCTTCAGTGGACAAACATCAGAGGAGCAGCTTCCGCCTGGCATCTGCCACAATTCGGAATAATATTCCGCTTCGGAGCTCATAAGAGTCCTTGGTTCTGACTAGCTTGATCTTTTCTTCTCTTCGGTCAGGCAACCGCTGGTGTTTGAACCACTGCATCAAGGGGTCTCTCCAGTCGGGCAGGCTGACGGCTTCCACTGTAGTGACCTCTAGGTCTTCTTCTTCTGGTTCCTCTTCTACCATGCTGGGCATCTGGCGTTGGTTTATTACTTGGATGCTGAGAGATCCATCTGGAGGCACTGCCAGTGAGCTTGCCAATTTTGCCAAGGCATCGGCCTGGGCGTTCTCCCCTAGGGCGACATGGCCTATTTTGAGGAGGTAGAACCGCTCCATGAGCCGCTTTGCCTTAGTGTGATAAGGGAGCAGCTCAGGTTTTCGGACATCAAACTGTCCCTGGACTTGCTTGACGACCAGCAGCGAGTCGCCGAACACTTGGAGCATTTTAATCTCCAACTGGAGGGCCACCTGGAGGCCGATGATCAGAGCCTCATATTCTGCCTCATTATTTGTGCAGGGCTTGCTAATGCAGCAGGAAGTATGCATGACCTCTCCGTCTGGGGATTTGAGGACGATGCCTGCTCCGGCTCGTACCTTGGCGCGCCCGGACGGGGTCGCTTCTGTTCTTGAGGCCCCGTCAAAGTAAAGCTGCCAGATGGCTTGTTGTATTTGGTCTACCTCTAGTGTTTCATCTTCAGGTAGTTCAGTGGCCAAAGGGGAGTCTTCGGGCACGGGGTGTGCTGCGAAGAAATCCGCGACGGCTTGTCCCTTAACGGCCCTCTGTGGCACGTAGGTGATGTCAAACTCCATGAGTAGCACGGCCCACTTGCCAAGGCGCCCCTTTGGGACTGGTTGGACGAGGATGTGCTTAATGGGGTCGGCCCTGGATATTAAGCTGACTTCATGGGACAGCATGTAGTGTCTCATTTTCTTGACTGCGAAGACAAAGGCGAGGCAGATCTTCTCAATCGGGGTGTATTTAGCCTCTGCACCCACCAGTCTTCGACTGAGATAGTAAAGAGCCTGCTCTTTTCCCTCATCATTGTTCTGGGCGAGCATTGCCCCCAGTGAATATTCGGTGGCCGCTATGTACAGAATCAGCGGTCTGCCTTTGACAGGTGCCCCCAGGACAGGCGGGGTCTTCAGGTACTCCTTTAGCTGGTCGAACGCGTGCTGGCATTCGTGACCCCAGCTGAAGGGTGCATTCTTCATCATTAGTCTGTGGAAGGGTTGACAGTGCCCTGACAGGTTGGAGATGAACCTGCGGATGTAAGCTAAACGCCCCTGTAGGGACCTCAGCTCTCCCAGACTCTTCGGAGGAGGCAGCTCCTGGATGGCCTTTATCTTCAGGGGGTCGATCTCGATCCCTCTGTGCCAGACAATAAAGCCGAGGAATTTCCCACTGGACACGCCAAAGGCGCACTTCATGGGATTCATCTTCAGCCCGTACTGCCGGAGCCTTTGGAAGATGGCCCTGAGGTCACTCAGGTGCTCGTCTCTTTTCTTGGTCTTGACGACCAGATCATCAATGTAGCACTCGACCTTGCCGTACAGCAGCTCGTCAAAGATCTTGGTCATCGCCCGCTGATATGTGGCACCGGCATTCTTGAGGCCGAAGGGCATCCTCTTGTAGTGAAATATCCCTTTGGGTGACCGGAAAGCTGTATGGACCCGGTCATGGTTGGCTATCCAGATTTGGTTATAGCCGGACGACCCATCCATGAAGGACAGGGCCTCGTGGCCAGTGGTTGCATCAATCATCACTTCGGTGATAGGCACCGGGAAGTCATCTTTCGGGCAGGCTTTATTCAGGTCACGGAAATCCACGCAAATCCTGATCTGTCCATTCTTCTTTTTCACTGGTACAATATTGGCCAGCCATGTGGTGTATTGATTTTCCGCCACGAAGCCGACATTTATGAGCTTGTCGACCTCTTTGCAGATCTGGCTGGTTATTTCCGGCCTCATGCGCCGGGGAGGTTGCTTCACTGGTTCCACCTTGGGATCAATGGCCAGTATGTGCTGAGTCACTTCGGTGCTGAGCCCAGGCATTTCTTTGTAATTCCAGGCAAAGCAATCCCGGAATTCTTGCAGCAACTTTGTGTATTGTTCTCTCTCCTGTAGGGGCATAAGGGCACTCAGAAAAGTTGGCCTGGGGTCGTCTTCTGTACCAAGGTTGACCTCAATCAATTCGTCGACCGTGACCTAGCCGCCATTTTCAATTTCCGGCGGGGCTGGCGACAAATCGACGAAGTCCTGGTCTTCATTGTCCACGGGCTCGAGGACGCCATCTTCCTCTTCTTGTTCATCATGACTGGGCATGGAGGCTGCATTCACCCCGCACTCCTCCTGGGCCATAGCCGCCGGGTATGTGAGGTCCGCTGGCTCAGAGGGGCATAGGTCCATCTCGGGCTCCTCCGTGTATTCATCATAGACCGCTCCTGAAGGAGCCAGGGTAGCCGCATCTTCGGGCGCCTGGCGTTGGATGGACACAGTGTAGGCTCCTGTCCTGGGGCTGTCTGCCACGTGGGGGCGTGGCGGGGCTACCACGTAGTCCCCCATTCTGAGCTCATCCCTGTCAATGAGGCTTTGAGCAATGTCTTTGAAGACATAGCAGTCTTCAATGGCGTGGCCCAGCATCTGGTGGTAAGGGCAAAATAGTGGGTCCCCGCTTCTTCGGGTGTCTTGCGGCCTCTTGGACCGTGGAAGGGAGACCTTGCCGTAATGGCAAGCCCAGTCGAAGATGCCCCGGGTCTTCCCTCTCGGAAAGGAATAAGGCTTCTGCAGCTTCTCTTGAAGTGTCAGCCCTTGCCTGGTTGGCCGCTCGCTCAGCGAGCTTGCCATGTCTCTCATTTCCCGCCTTGACAAGGCGGGGGTGTTGGGACTGATGCCTCGGGGCCGAGGCATCCGGCCACCCCATGGGGGGAGAGATCCCTGGATCAGGTCGGCGACTAGCGAGGTCAACTCCGCCAGTCGTGCTTTTAGCATCTCGATCTCCCGTTGCTGCCTGTGGTACAAGGCGTACATGACGGGGTCGTATCGAGGGGAATTTGGAGCGTGGCCCATGCTACTGCTCCTTGCTTCGCCGGTCGGCCGAGGTGAAGGTGCCTCGCTGGCGTGCCCTCTCGAGGTTGACACTTCGGAGAAGGAGGGGGTCTTCTCCATGCAGCGGCGGTTGGGAGGCTTCCACAGGAATACTTCTTCGTCTTGTGCCTCTTCGGCCGGGGCCCTGGGACATGTGTCTTGGTGGGTTTCCTGCGAATTTGCAGCTTCTGCGAGGTCGTCGCCGGGCCATGTTGAGACCGATATGACATCAGTCTCGTAGTAATCTTCTAGTGAAAAGCCCAGACCGGGGTGCTTGGTGATTTTCAGCAACCGTCGATCCAGGTTTGGTGGGTTCCACATTCTTTCAAACATTTCCTTCCGGCTGGAGGGCTGGTAGGGAGGAATCTTCTGCTTTCTGACCATTCTGGCTGCCTGGTCAGTCATGTGGGGAAGTCCCGTAATGGGGACGTGCGGGTCCTGCAACTCGTCAGGGAACCAGCAATCATCGTCTTCCCTGACTGGCTTCTCCCCGGCCACATAGAAAATAGTGGGCGGCCCCTTAGAGTTAGGCACCTCGAAGGTTTTTAGTTGTTCAGCTGCTTGGCATTCAATTTCCGCTATCGGCTTGACGATCCCTGGCGGGACCCTGACGTCTTCTAGCAGGTCTTCGAGGCAGAGTGCCCCCGGTGTGGGGTAGATGGCGAGAGGGGCTGCCCTGAATGCCCCTTCTTCTTGTGCGATGAATGGTACATGTGGTGGAGCCACATAGCCTGGGGGCGGCGGAGGAAACCAGCCCCCTGATTCCATTTTCTTCTTGCCCTTGTCTTGGATGACTTGAGGAGCTTGCTTCGCCTTCTCCAAGTACAGATTAGCATCTGACAGGTGACACTCGAACACCTCGAACGGGTGGAGGTCGGCGAAGATTCTGACTTCCTTTCCCTCGCAGGGGTACTTGATGCATTGATGCAGAGTGGAGGGTACCACCCTGTTTTGGTGTAGCCAAGGTCGGCCAAGCAACGCCTTGTAGGAAGTGCTGGAGTTGATGACGTGGAACTGAACCTTGGTGGTGAAGTTATCAAAGGTCAGACTGAACTCTGCAACCCCCATGGGCACCTCACATTTCTGGTTGAAGCCAGCTATCTTGACATTTTTAACCTCAACCAAGTGTACGTCGAAATAGTGTTTCTGGTACACCTGGTAAGGGAGTAATTCACTGCTGCCCCTGGGTCGATTAGGACCCTGTTGATGGGCTGGCCATTCAATTGCCCCTTCATGTAGAGGGGTCTGTTGTTACTGCAGGTTGGCAGGAGCATGTCCTCTTCTGTGAAGGCCACGGCTGTAGATCGGATTAAAATCCGCTCTTTTTTTTTTTGAGAGGAGATTAAAATATGACAAAAAGGAGATAAATAAATAATGCAAAAAGAATGTAATAAAAATAGCACGAGGTGCTAAAGTGGAGATGGTGTGATCGCCAGAGGGGTTACCTCAATAAGAAGAAAAGGAGATCGCGTGTACCTGGTGAAAATTGGGATGCGGGATGGATGTGGATTTCTTCCTCCAACTTCAATCGGCCGGCCGATGAAGTGGGTTTTCTTGGTTGATTACCTTGTAAAAAAAAAAAAAAGACAATGAAAAACAAACAAAAGAGAGGGGGATCAGCCAAAGTGCAATAGTATCAATCCAAAACTAACATAAAATGATGAAAAGACATCAACGTGCGCACCTCTTTTTTTGTTGTTTTTAAACCCCTTAATAAGACTTAAGGGAGGGGGAGTATGATGATAAAAAAATGCCACAAGGTGTGAATAAATACGAAGGATGAATAGATATGATGAATGGAGTGGTATAAATGAAGTAGAACAAACAGATGAAAAGCTGAGAAACCCTGCTGTCCCTGGCGACAGTAAAGGGAAAACCGGATGAGTATGATGGAAGTAGATGGATGAAACACCGGATGAAGCCCAACGAAGGATGCAGAGGGGAAGCAGCAAAGGATGAAGAAGGCTCTGCTCGCGACCTTCTGAACGCTTAACCTTTTGAATGCTTAGAGTGTTTAACCTTCTGAGTCATTAACCCCTCACACGATCGATCGAGACTTCAATTTATAGTGCCTCCAGCGGATGTGATCAAACCAAGGAATGATAAGGACGGGCAACGAGGCATCCAGGGAAAGATCAAGATCGAGCAAGAGTCCCATGGATGGTAGGGAACTGTGAGGGAAAGATGGAAAAAGGAAGGACTCTGGAGTGGAACACGACTTAGGACAGGGCGTCAAATCATGAATTGACGACCTTCACAGAGACGTTTCTTGAAACACGACCTAGGGAAGGGCGTTTCTTCCTGGATTTAATATTGGAAATAAAACTTTCTTTATTTAGAAATCAAGGGAACACGCCTGAGGTAACGGCGTTTATTAAAAACACGCCCTGAGGAAGGACGTTACTCACAAAATGCTTTTTATTTTGAAAATAGATAATTCCAGAAATTAACGGATAATACCAGGAATTGACGCCCTCTATTGTGGTCGTCTCTTCTTTAAAAACGCCCTATGACAGGTCGCTACTTTTAAAAATAACGCCCTTCTTCAGGTCGTGAATCACGAAAATGTAGAAAAATGCATAAAACTCACAAAAATAGAAAAACTTCATTTTATAGGAATATTGAAGTCCACTTGGGGCGTTTATATAATGACATGAGATTTGATCAACATAACGTCAATTTTGGCGTGTCTACAGCTGCCCCGTCTTGGCGTCTGCTTTGCAAGGGAGTGAGACGGAAATGGAATGAAGTGTAATGAAAGGAATGAAGTGGAATGAACTGATAAGGAGATGCCAAGGTGCGATGTGACACACCTCAGAACATTAAGCATTTGAAATCTTTCCAAGATTCTGAGTGAAACAACTCTGAGTGGTTCCAAGGAAACATCGATTTGTTGGATAAATGGAGATTAAACTAAGCAAATAAAGGGATGTGCGCGTGGGCACGACAGGGAAAGACCATTGGAGAGCGATTACCAGCCAACGTGGACGTGCTACAACCAAGGTAAATTTTACAGAAAAGTAAAGAGAATTGGGATAGAGATCCAACAAAAGGGATACTTTCAAAGAATCAGCCTGAACGGCTTCAAATAGAACGAAGTACTTGATTTGAAGTGGAATATCTCATGTCAACTCAATCAAGAGCGAGTGAACTTCAGTATTGCCATAATATGAAGATTTTCAGCATGAAACTCAAAGTCCTACATGATGCATGCTGGGCTAAAAGGTTTAAAATAAACTAAGAATAGAAAATAATCAAGGATAATATTGCTAAGCTATTTAGATTTGGTCAAGAATCCACATCTCTGAGCTAACACTAAGCCGAAGCCCGTTTGTCCGCGCATCAACTCAGAAAGTGGAACCATCGTCCCAAACCTTTAACAACTCAACGGCCTATCCGTGTGATCAAGACTTTTCTGAAATCGTCATTGTTTTTGATGAAGGGGAAATCGAATTTCGGGTTCATCAGAACCACAAGGTCCTTGACATAGTATAATAGTGTAGATATCATATAGTAACAATGCTTACAAAAATAGATACAAGGTGACACGATGTTGCTCCCACGGGTGGTCCAAATGCCTCGAATCCTGCGAACTTCTGCACTTGAAACTTATTAGCCTTCATCCATTAATTCAGAACATGACATGATCATAAGTGCTTAATCATAAACAATTTCACAAAAATAACAGCACTTAAGCTCATTAAAGCATCAAAGCATGGGAAGGGAAACTAAAACACGCCTAAGCATAGGGCGTTAACAGCATGAAAGGTGCCTAACCATAGGTCGTTTAGCATTTAAAACACGCCCTACTCAAAGGCGTAACCAGTAACGAAAGCTTAGAAGAAGATGCCCCATGTTAGGGCGTTAAATATAACACGTCGTCAGTCAGGTCGTCAATTTAAGAATCGACGCCCTAACCAACGTCGTTAATTCAGCACGAACTTCCGTTTCCTAACAGCATAGCACAGTCCTTAAGCCAATCAAATTGCTAACTTCCCACAACCTTACGATTCTCTAAATCTCTATAAAATAGGAGGCCTTCCTTCAACAGAAATAACCAAAACCCTGCAGCCGTCGAAGCTTTACTGTTCTTCTTCTTCCTCATCTGCTCTGCAGGTTGCGGCCGTCCAAACTTTACTGACGATGGACAGGGTACTGAAGAGGCCAAAACTCTCAACTGCCAGAATAAACGATATCCAAGGTCATATAAGCAACAGGATATGCATGAATCAGGTAGCTTCAATTTCCTTTACTGTGCATATAACCCTTTTACCGCTTTGCTGAACCGCTCATGTGTTTGAATTCACATGCTCATGTACCTCTATTTTTTGTTTTTATTTTCTTCCTCCCTTCTCACAGGAGTACCCAAATCTTCCAGGGGCTCGAAGATATATAAGAGTCAAGTGGTTACCCCTCATACTTTCAAAATTCTCTTCTGACATGAGGGCCTTTGTAGCTAGATGGCATCTCTTAGGATTGATAACCCATGCCAAGCATTATGACCAAATCCATCTTGATTGGGGTGCCATGGGAGCATTGATTGAGACATGGCATCCTTCCACCCACACCTTTCTATTCTCCACTTTTGAAGCCACCATTTTATTGGAATAAATAGAGATGATCTTGGGTTTAAAAAGAATGAAACAAAGTGAAGAAGAACAGATGGCCATCATGCCAAGACCCATCTCCTCTCATGAGCTCTTAACCAGCCTTATTCCTAACCCAAACTTAGTGAATCAGATCAAAATCACCAAGGGAATCAACCTTTTGAAGCTAGCCTCATGGGTATACAAAAGAGCAGATCAAGCCAAGGAAGAGGAGGAGATAGAAAGAATAACAAAAGTCTTCGTGGTGTGCATAGCAGGCGCACTACTGTTTCCATCCACAGAGGACTTCCTTGAAGAGAGTCAAATAAGTGCAGTGGTGAGCTTATGGGAAGGTGAAAGAGTTGGACCGGCCATACTAGCTTACCTCTATAGCGGGCTCACATCGGCGGCCATGGGGCAGCCCATATACGGCTGTATGCTAGCCTTCTCAAGTTGGGTGGACCTCCACTTTAAGTTTGATCCATGCCATGAAGCCCAACAATCGTCAAGGATCTTCTCCAAAAGTCCGCTTTCTTATATCACCGGCTCGTTGGGAATAAGCAATAGGGTGACGAACCGCATTCCTCAAATCAAGAAAAGGGCGGAGTGGAGAGAACACCTTAAGGTAATGCCCAAAAACCTCTTTACTTGCGCTCCGGGAATACTCAAAATGCAGGTACTTCGCGCAAGATTCTCCATCGGTACGGACCTTCGACTTATTGGCGCATCCGAGCTCGTCTTGTACAATGCACACCGGTGCCTTCCTCAGCTCGGGCTTCCAAGGCAAGTGCTAGAAAACATCTCCCATCTTCCTTCAATCAAATCAAGGGATCTAGGCAGCAATGAAGATGGAGAGGAGACAATCACCATTCAAGCTCTGTGGAAACTAAGCAAGCTTCGTCAACCTGTAGAAGACTTGGATGAAGACAAAGAACAGTGGAAAAATTATGTGATAGCATTGAGGAAATTAAGGCCCAAGGTGGCTCATTAGTCATTGTAGTTTCTTTCTTTCAAAATAATGAAGATTGCTTTCTGATTGAGTCCACTATTATTGTGATTATGAACAAAATCATCCAAAACCTGTGTTTCTGTTGTAAATAACGCCTCAAAGAATGCCGTGAATTCAAAAATACACGCCTTACCTCAAGGCGTCTCAATCGGCCCATCGTCCACAGTTAACGCCTGCACCAGTGGGCGTGACTTAAATAACGACTTCAGACAAGGCGTGAATAGATTCGAACCCCAAAGAATATAATCGTTGACTCATCAAAAGTAACGCCGTTTCCTTAGTCACTCCTTAAAAATAACACGCCCTCGACTGAGGCGTTACTCTAAGCCAGCAATGATGACTTTCATCACATCAATCAACGCCCATTCAATGCGTCTGACGACGGTTATCGTTCCCCATGCAAAACAAATTAACGCCCTAATAGACGTCGTCTTATTTTATAAAACACCCAAGTCCTGGGCGTGAATTCTATTATAAACGCCTTGCTTAAGGGCGTGTCTTTTTTCGAAACCCAAAAGTCATCGGCCCCTTTCTTCTTCCTCCTTCCGTTCTCATTTCCCCCCTTCTGCAAACCCTAACCGAAACCCCCCCTCTTTCGATCTCCCTCTCTCATTCTCCTCTCTCACTCTCTCAATCTCCCTCTAACTCTCTTTCTCTCCTAGGCCGAGCCATGGCCAAACGCCAGAGGGTGAGTGCCCCAGAGGTCGTCGACCTCGACGCTGCCCACGCCCAAGAGGAACCCGCCGTGGAGGAGCTCGCCATTGTTGCGGTTGAAGAACCGGCGGTGGTTGCCGGCGGCGACGAAGCCGGTGAAGCAGCAACAGAAGAAGGAGGAGAAGACGAAGGTGGAGAAGAAGAAGAAGAAGATGAAGAAGAGGGAGATGGAGAAGAAGAAGGACCACCGCCCACGGCGGCGGTCGCTCCCCGGGGCCAACTCCGGCGGCCCAGACGGCCACTGCCTCGGCCACAACCCCAGAAGCACAAAAAGGTAAGTTGCCCCTCCCCAATTCCATTTTTTTTATTTTATTTGCATTTTTCCTGATTTTTCATAGCCCTCGGGTGCGAAACCTGCAACTCAGAAAAGAAACGCCCCCCACGGGGGCGTTAATCACAAACAAAACGCCCTGACCCAGGGCGTAAATTTCTTTTATTTTCTGAAAATCAATTAACCTCCATGAAAAACGCCCTGAAGCATGTCGTTTCTCCAAAAATTATGATTTTTCATTAATTCCATGCCCATTAAATGTTTTCATTAATTATTTCGCATGCTGCCATTTTTATTTGAATTATCTGAAAATCATGAAAGCCACGCCCCTCACCACGGCGTGTTGTAACAAGCAACGCCCAAACCAGAGGGCGTCTCTTCATTAATTCTCGTTTAAACTGAACGGTCCTAAATGGAAAACGCCCCAGCCGACGGCGTGATTTGAAAACATTTTAGGATTTTTAGAAATTAACCACATGTTCATGCCCTACACAGCGGCGTTTCAAAGATGAAAAACGCCCTCAGACAGGACGTTACGTCAAAAGAAAACGCCCCTTTTAGGGGCGTGAATTCACTAAGAGACGACCTGAGGAGGGGCGTGACTTCCAAAACAAGCCCAAGCAAAACCAAATGCAATTACACATGATTAATCAAACAATTAAGCAAAGTTCTTTCTTTTAATGCGTGCAGGGGCTGATGAGGACCCGTATCTCATGGGTCATGGTCTGGGCAGCATACCAGGGTCTCCCCGACTTCCAGAGGGTTAGGGTAGATGCTATGGGGTTCGGGGCTTTCCTATCCATCGAGCCATTTAGACCCGACCTAGCACTTATCCAGGTTCTACGGGAGCGTTGGGATAGGGTGAGCCGGTCCTTCCTGATGCCTTGGGGGCACATGGTTCCAACCCTAGAGGATGTGACTAGGATTACAGGGTTGAGGGTGGATGGTGAGGCTGTGAGTGGGTTCACCTATCCTGACTACACGGAGATGGCCCAGAGGTTACTAGGGCTGGATATGGTCTATGTGGTGCCGAGCGAGTGTAGGACTATCTTCCGTATAGACTTGACTATGGTGATGGGTTTAGGGGATGCCAGGCACAGGTCAGGGGAGACCCTAGGTGAGTTTGCACAGAGGCTGACCGACGGGGTGAGAGCGGCATGCTGCCAGGACCCGACTGACCGTGAGAGAGCGGATCGAGACCTGAGGAGGTTCCTGCTGCTGCTGCTCGGTAGATTATTGCTGGGGACGAAAGCCGACGCCATCAACTGCCGCTTCTTGGGCATCCTTGAGGACCTGGAGACCGTTGGCACTTACGCTTGGGGTGCAGCGCTGCTGGCGCATTTGATAGCTGATTTGTCCACGGGGATGGGGCGAGAGACGACCGTCAGTGGCTTCTCACCTTTTCTTCAGGTATGCAATTTTCTCATTTTCATGTCTTTTTTTCTTTTTCTTTTCTTCTTATTATGATGCATGTGAATGCCTTACTAATGCAATGCATGGATGCAGGTGTGGAGCCACCTATACATGCCGATGGGGCGCGTTGACCCACGGCCCGGAGCTGAGGGATCCTTTCCTCTGGCGTGACGCTGGTTACCAGTCGTCTTCGGTGCCCCACTTGACTACGAGTTGTGGGTTCTACGGAGAGAGTTCCGCGACTTCCCTCCCTCGCTGGTATGTATGAATGAATGATATGCATTTCTTTTGAATTGATTTGAATTGATTATGATGAAATGATAATGGTATGTATGAATGCAGGTGCGGTGGAGGCCTTACGAGGATATGACAGATGAGGGCCAACCTTGGGTCGTATCGGGATGACCTCGCTTTGGGCGTGAGCTGTGGCTGCATTGCCTGAGCGAGATCGAGCCGTTACGGCTCCGGTTGGTGATGAGGACCCTGGGCCTGCCCCAGGAGTGGATCGAGGTCGGAGAGCCTCGAGGCATAGGAAAGAAGACCCACGGTCACACCAAGACGATCGACTGGAGGGTACATTTTGAGGAGCAGTACGCCGACTGGCAACGTGGCGGGACCAGAGTCACCTCCCGAGCGACCGACAACTCCGAGTACCTCAGGCGCTACTGGGGGGTATACGCCGGCCGACCCCAGATGAGGGTCTTAGGGGTATGTATGAATGCAATTATTTCTAAATGCCGATGCTTATACATGTCTATTATGCAACTAATATGTGATGAATGCAGGATGCGCGAGACATCGCGGCGATGGATGCCCAGGCCCATCTACACGGCCTGGAGGACCAGCTAGCCGCCACACGGGCAGACCTGGAGGCCCTGGTGAGTGTTTAAATTATTGCTATATGCAAATGGATTTTTGTTGAATTAATGATTAGCCACTGACGGTCTTAATGAATGCAGCGTGCTCAGCAGGGAATAGTGAGGAGAGACCCAGGTGAGGCCTGCAGCTCGAGGGGACCTAGCGCGGAGGTGACCGCGCTATCAGAGCAACTAGCTGGAGCGGTTGCACGGGCTGAGGCAGCAGAGCGGGATCTCGCCTCGCGGGTAAATTCTGAACTCAAACTCAGTCAGTTCATTTATTGATTAAATATGGCATTGTGTACTGATAAAAGTTGTGTTGCAGACTGAGGAGCTCCGAGCCGCCCTTGCTTGTGTCTGTGAGGGACAGCAGGCTACGTCCTTGCAGGTGAGTGTTTTACCTTCAACTATGTGTTGTTTCTTTGCTTCATTGAATTGTCGATCTTGATGATTTGTTTGCCTGTTTTCAGAGTGCACAGCTGCGAGCGGCGCGTACCGAGTTGGCGATCCGCGAGCAGCGGATCATAGAGTTGGAGCGTTCTGCGAGGCGTCGTGAGGAGCTTCCTCAGGACGTGGCAGAGCTGCGGGTGACCCTTGAGCTGGAGAGGCGCGAGCGTGCCCGGGAGCGTGCGGAGCACCAGACGGAGCGTGCCCAGTTCCTTGAGCTTCAGCAGGCGGAGCGTGCCCAGTTCCAGGAGCAGGCGGCAGCACGGGAGCGAGAGCTAGCTGACTCGAGGACCCAGTTGATCCTTTCTCAGGAGCGGCTGCGAGTGTCCGAGGAGCGGTTGCAGCGAGGCCGTGAGCGAGCACGGGCTGCGGGGTACTCCTTCACCAGCTCTACCTTCGTGGCGGGTTCTTCCCTCCGAGAGAGGAGCGAGACAGGGGGACACGTTCGGGTTCCGGCTTCTTCACGGGGGCCTATGCCTCCTCCACCAGCGCCAGCTCGGGACGGTGAGGAGGAGGTTGAGAGTAGGAGAGTAGAGGAGGGTGGAGGCGAGAGCTGATAGTTTTATACTTGTACTCCTCCACCCTCACACCTGTACATGATAGACATGATGATATATATATATGGGAGATTTTAGCTTTTGTTACTTGAGCACTTGTGTTGTTGTGGACTTGTGTTTGTGTACTTTTCCTTTCCTCCACGTTCTTCATGTTTACTTTGCTTTTGCCCTGTATCTGCAGCTGCGGTTTTCACTTGAATAAAACAGGTTAATTCATCTGTTCGACTTGGCCCATTGCCCAATGCGCAAGGGGTGGCAATATTCTGACCTTAATGACGGGTCAGGGGGCCAAGCCTTTAATCAAATAAGGTAAAGTGAAATGACCAATAAAGGGGAGATGCATCATGCAAGCACACACATGCAAACAATAAATCAAAATATGCACAGGCAAAATGCAGGCATACGAATGAAGAAGGCATTATATATATTTTTTTGTTATTTTCCTGAAAGAAAATGCCTTAGATTAGGTCGTGACTCGCGTGAAAGACGCCCCCTCAGACGGCGTGCATTTTAAAAGGATTTTGGAATTTGGTGAAAAGACGACCTGAACAAGGGCGTTAATTTGATTAAAGATGATCCTCACGAGGGCGTGAGTTAAATTAAAAACGCCTTAGTGAGAGGCGTGAATTATATGAATTTTCAAAAAAGATTGACAAGGCTATCCAGATCGCGGGCCCTACACGGTCACCATCTAGGATTCATTAATCTTTCTTGAATAATTAAAAGGGAGTCAACGTGCTCAAAGTTGACTTATATTCGAGATTTCGCACAGTGCAATTTCTTAAGTTCGTCTTGACCATCCTGCCAGTTCGTGACTTTACCACATAGAAAGGATAGAAGAAAATATAAGGGAAGCCCATAAGGGGTTCTGGGATGCTCAAAGTAAAGTTACCTCCCCTGCCCTATGCCTGTTGGGGTTCGGTCTTTGGCGTAGGAAATTGTTGCCTTTTTGCCCATTTATAATGCATGCATACGCCCAAGGTTTTCCTTGCGGGGACTTTGCCCTCTTGACATGCTTTTCTTTTCATAACTTGACTTTCACTTTGGACTTGATTTGCATTGAAAAAAATAAACCTAATTGTACTTGGGCTTTTTGTGACATTTGCTCCCTTTTGGGCCTTGACTTCCACCTACTAGGGCGGCGGGCAGGCTTGGCGCATCTGCCTCGAGGTCTCCCTTCCTCCCTTATGGACCGAAGAAGAAAGAACGGGTATTGTCTTTCACTTTTAGTCAGGTTTTTGACTTTCCATCAGATTTTGCACTGCTTGAGTTCAAGAATAAAGCGTGTAGTGTGTGCGGGTGTCAACCCCATTTTTAAGTTACCAAGACTGATAAATGAATTCTGAATTTTGACCTTTCAGGCCTTGATCTTTTGTGTGCCATGACAAAAGCCTTTTTGTTTGTTTGAAATTTCTCTCTTTTATTTTTTTTGTTTTTTTTGGATTTGGATTTTGGCAAATATTCTATTTTTTTGTGGAAAATATTCATTTTTTTTGTTTTGTGGGATTTTGGAAAATATTCATTTTTTGTGGGATTTTGGAAAATATTCATTTTTTGTGGATTTTGGGAAAATATTCATTTTTTGTTGGATTTTGGAAAATCAGGGGTAGTATTTCTTAAGATATAAACCGTTCCAAGGGTGAGTTAACTCTTCACCTTCAGCATTAGTTAATTTATAAGCATTGCCAGGAAAAACTTCTTTTATAACGAACGGTCCCTCCCAATTTGGTTGGAGTTTTGAACGGGGGCCACCCGGCTTAACAAAAATTCTCTTGATTACCATTTCACCGACTTTAAATTTTCTCTCAATTACTTTCTTTTGGTAAAAACGTGAGAGCCTATTTTGATAAACGCGCGCAAGCTCAACGGCGACCAGACGCTTCTCATCTAGGAGTTCCAATTGGGCAAGGAGTGAATCACGACGTTCATCAATAGAAAGTTCCTCATCCAATTGTACTCGCAGAGAGGGAATAAGAATCTCATAAGGGACTACTGCCTCCATCCCATAAGTGAGGGCGAAAGGGGTTTGCCCAGTGGGAGTGCGAATGGAAGTGCAGTAGGCCCAAAGAGCTTCAACCAGCTTGTCTGGCCAGTCCGAAAATTTATTAGCCTCACACGTCTTTTTAACGATCTTGATCAAAGTTTTGTTAGTTGCTTCTGCTTGGCCATTACCCTGCAGATAATAGGGAGAAGAATGATGCAATGCAATGTTATACCTGTTGCAGAGATCCTTGAGATCTTGAGAGATAAATTGAGGTCCATTGTCGGTGACGATGGTGCTCGGGATGCCGAACCTCGTGATGATGTTCTTCATGATAAATTTGTAAACGGTTGATGCTTTAATTTCCACGTAAGCTTCCGCTTCCGCCCACTTGGTGAAGTACTCCGTTGCCGTGAGAATGAATGATTTTTGCTTGGTCAGGAGGTTCGAGTCACCAAGAGGTCCAATGATGTCAAAAGCCCACATGGAAAAAGGCCATGGGGAGGACGTAGGATGGAGTGAAGAAGCAGGAGAATGAATCTTGTCGGCGTGCAGTTGGCACTTTACACACCTACGAAGGTAGATAGAGCAATCCTCTTCTAGAGTTGGCCAATAGAAACCTAGCCTAAGGATTTTCTTAGCTAGCATCTGGCTGTTCACATGACCACCACACACACCAGAATGCGCCTCTTCCACGACTTTCCAAGATTCATCATCATCGAGGCATCTCAATAAAACACCGGTGAGCCCTCTTCTGTAGAGCACACCTCCAACCAAAGTATAACGTTGAGCCACTCTTCTAATTGCTTTCTTTTCTTCTGCTGTGGCTTCCTCGGGATAAGACTGATCATTACAGTATCTGGCAATCTCATAATACCAAGGCTTCTCTTCGTTAGCCAATTCTTCTTCCCAGTCCAAAAGCATGACCTCTTTGCCTTTAAGAGTTTCTTTCTGCTTGGCCTTCTCGAGCACCTGATCCCTAATATCAAGAAAAGCACGATCCTTAATAGCCGGAGTGTCACACTGATGAATCAGAGGGACATGGAAATCACGCTCAGGGGGGAAGACTAAAGCAGAAGCTAAAGAAGCAAGAGCGTCAGCTAGAATGTTCTGACTGCGAGGCACATGAACGAAGATTAACTTGGTAAAGAGTTTGGCATAAGCTGAAGCGAGTTCCTGGTAGGGTTTAAGCTTAGGATTGATAGTGCGGCACTTGACCAACACCTGGCGCAGAATGAGTTGACTATCACCGACAATCCGCAAGTGAGTGACACCATATCGATGAGCGGTTTGTAGACCGGCCAAAAGAGCTTCATATTCGGCTATATTATTGGTGACGGGGAAAGTAAGCCGAGCAGCAAATGGAATGGTGACTCCTTCAGGTGTTAAAAGAACCATGCCGATCCCTCTTCCTTGAGAATTAAGAGCTCCATCAAAATGTAACGTCCACATAGGATCAAGGGGTTGATTAATGGACATTAATTCTTCATCTGGGAACTCAGAATTGACAGGATCAAAATGAGGTAGAGGGTGATGAGCAAGATGTTCGGCGATGGCATAACCTTTGATAGCTTTTTGTTGAATGTAAGTGATATCAAACTGGGAGAGGAAGCTTTGCCAGCGTGCTAATCGATCAGTGAGGACAGATTTTTCAAGGAGGAATTTGATTGGATTCATGCGTGCAATGAGGTGAACCTCGTGAGCTAGGAAATAGTGTTTTAATTTCTGAACTACCCAAACCAAAGCTGCACAAGTCTTCTCCATGGCTGAGTACCTCTGCTCACAGGGGTTAAGAAGTTTAGACAAGTAGTATGCTGCCCTCTCCTTACTTTCTTCATCCACTTGAGCTAAGACAGCACCTACAGAGTCATCCAGGACTGAAACATACAGAATAAGTGGTTTGCCTGGAATTGGCGGCCTCAGGACAGGGGGATTGGCCAAATAATCCTTCAATCCGTCAAAGGCTGCCTGACACTTGTCATCCCAATTAAACTTGACTCCCGGCTTGGTAAGCTCGTAAAACGGCCTGCATCTTTGTGAATGCTGGGAGACGAAGCGGCGAATGAATTGCAACCTCCCTATTAATCCTCGAACTTCCTTCAAATTCTTGGGAGGAGGCATATCTCTAATGGCTCTCGCCTTGTTGGGATCGACTTCAATTCCCCTCTTACTGACAATGAATCCAAGAAACTTTCCTGAAGAAACGCCAAATACGCACTTCTTGGGGTTCATTTTTAATTGATATTCTCGCGACCTCTGTAGAACCTTAGCTAGAACCCCAGGATGCTCAATCCTTGTCCTTGATTTCACTACCAGGTCATCCACATACACCTCGATGTAAATATGAATCATGTCATGAAAAATCGCCATCATAGCCCTCTGGTAGGTGGCTCCAGCATTCTTAAGTCCAAAGGGCATGACCACATAGCAATACGTACCCCATGGTGTAGTGAATGAGATTTTCTCTTGATCCTCTTCAGACAGACGAATTTGATTGTAACCTGAAAAGCCATCCATAAATGAAAGAGTTTCAAATCCTGCCGTGTTGTCGATCAGAACATCAATATGAGGGAGGGGGAAGTCATCTTTAGGACACGCCCGGTTGAGGTCCCTGAAATCTATGCAAATTCGAACTTTTCCATCTTTCTTCATAACCGGGACAATGTTAGCCACCCAATTGGGATAGAGGACGACTCTAACAAATCTAGCCTTATGGAGTTTATCGACCTCTTCTTTCATCTTCAAAGCCATGTTAGGGTGGAAACGCCTCAACCGTTGTTTGACCGGGACAGACCCTGGCTTAAGTGTAAGGCGGTGTTCAACGAGCGCAGGGTCTAATCCAGGCATATCTTCATAGCTCTACGCGAACGTGTCCTTGTATTCTTGCAGAACCAAAATGAGCGCCTCCTCCTCGGAGGGCGGTAAATTCTTACTGATGAGGACAATCCTAGGGTCTTCCTCGGTACCCAGATTGATTTCTTTGGTTGGCTCTTCTACCGAGGCTGATGGTTCGTCGAATCGTCTCATGCCACTAGCAAAGGCATCCGCCTCGTCCTCATAGTCTTCATAACTTTCTTCCCCCTCTTCAATAGGGTCTTCATCATTCATGATTTCATAAACGCCCAAACCCTCATAAGCAGCAACAGAATCCTCATATTCTAATTCCGGCAGGATGATCGGTTCTTCCACAAACTCAGGGATTGCTAAACAAGCTTGGCATCTGACAGCCAACTCCAACAAAAATCTTCGGGGAATCTGCTTACCCTTGGCCTTCTTATGTGGAACTATCCCCTGATTTTTATTATTAGAAGGAAAGGAGGAAGAATAGGAACAACTAGCTTGACCAGGGGAAGGAGATGAAAAGGCGGATACAGGAGGTGATACAGAGGAGGGCCCCTCACCAGAGGGGGAGAAAAGATTGATCAAGGAATCCTGAAAGAGCGGCCCCTGGGTTGGGACGCACTCGGGAGAAAAATAGGAGGTCTCCTCAATAGAAATGGAGGATTGGAATGTTGGAGATTTGGCGTTTTTTTTTTCGTTTTTAGCTTTTCCTTTGTTTTTATTTTCTTCTTCAAGTAAAAAGCAATGTGAAGAGAGAATAGCAGAAGGAGTGGAGATTGCAAGATTGGAGAAAGATTTAATCAAAGATGGCCCACGCGGGGGCGAGATGGAGATTTTAGAAAATCGCTCGAGGAGCAAAGGAGCAATCGGGAGGGAAATCTGAATTGAATCGGGAGACAAGTTGATGGTAATCGGTGGTGGTCGCGGCACGTGACCAAACCAACGGGAATAGAGAGAAGCCAACACAGATGGATGCACAGAAGTGAGGGAGAAAAGGCCGGCCCACAGCCTATCCACGGAAAATCCTTCTTCAAAGGGGACATCTGGCTCTCCCGTATCTGTGTAGTCACTTAACATCTGCCTTTTATCTGTGATTACTGCTGGCATTTCAATCAGTTCTTGAATCAGCGGCGGCCACTCTGGATCCGTCGGCATGAACAGGCGGCTCAGAGAGATCGTGATGTCATTCATGTCAAACCACCTGTACCAGTCACATTCCGGATCACCCATTTTTCTTCTTTTATCTGGCCTTAAAGTCTCCAGGGCTTTGTAGGTAGCCGGTGGGGCAATGTGACGAGCAAACTGTCTGGCGTGCACATCTTGACAATCAAGCAATGAAGTAATGACGGTAGTCTGCTCATTGTTCTGAATGCCACCGGTGACAAAATGCGTCTTTAAAATCCAGGTGAGCGGCTGGCGGTCTGGTTTGAAGGTGGACGTCATAACAGCCCACGGCTCTCCTTCATTCTTGCCCGGTGCTTTGTAGCCTAAGCCGCCTCGTGCAATCACCTTTTGAGGCTTAATGGGCCTAATCCTGCCCTGGAGTTTGGCACCCAGCCCCTTGCCATCTTGATATCCCATTCTTATCAGAATGTTCCAGCCGGGGGTATTCATCATATTTTTCTTTTTCTTCTTCCCCTTAGAAGGCAGGGGTGTCATAGCAACTGTGGTAACAGTCTCAGATAGCATCGGCCGTGGACGGGGAACGTCCAGCACAGATAATAACGGCTTGTTGGTAGGCCATATGGAAGGAACTGATGAAGCTACATGAATGTCTTCCTCTGGCAAGATCGGCACGCTGGTCACCTTGATAATGCGGCCCTTGTGCGGAAACTTGAGGCACTGATGGTTTGTAGAGGGCACTGCGTCAAGCTGCTGAATATAAGGGCGACCCAGGATGCCATTAAAGGTCGGATCCATATCTAGAATATGAAAATCTGCTGTAATGGTGGCTGGACCCAAGCTGACTTTGAGAGTAATCATACCCAGAGGGGGTTTCTTTGTATTGTCATATGCCGTGACAGTAATGGTAGATGGCCAAATCTGGCTCTCAGGGATACCGCATAACTTCAGAGTGCTCGGAGGCAACACATTGATAGATGCACCGGTGTCTACCAAACACTGCTTAACGGCCACTTTGTTGATATCAACCGTAATACATAGGGCATATTTTCTTGCCGGTAGAGGTGCTAACTCATGTTCATGGAATGTGATTGCCGGCTGACTGCTGGCAGGGGTCAAGACTGTAATTATCTGTTCAACCGGAAGGTCCTCATTGACCATGACCTTCTGCAGGTATTCCTTCAGGGCCAGCTGATGAGTGGTGGACCTCTTGATTAATTCAAGAATGGAGATTCTGGCTGGAGTGCGATCCAAGTGCTTTAATAAATCATACTGAGTTCCCGGCACTGAATCTTGTTCCTGCTCTTGCTCTTGTGGCCCCTGCACAGGCTCTAGCTCTCTCTGTGGGAAAACACGGTGGAATATCCGTCCACTGCGGAGCGGCGCTACACCTTGACGCGCCTCTGTCGGGGCAATATTAGGAGGAGGGTTGGAAGAAGAAGAAGGAATGTTGGTAGTAGAAACCCTGCTAGGGGATATCAAAGAGGAATTCAATGAAAGGGGCGCCCCCGTAGGAGACGTGGTAGTGGTGTTTATCAAAGATGCCCCCGCGGGAGGCATGGGAGGAGTATTTGATGAAGGTGCCCTCGCAGGAGGCGTGGGAGAAGAGAGGGATATCCGAATGCGAGGAGCATTGGCAGGTGGTGGAATAAGGAGAGATCGTGGCACAAAAGGTGGTTGAACTGATGACGGAGGAACTCTTGCCGGTTTAGGAGTGGTAGAGGGGGTAGCGGGTGCTGGCGGTGAGCGGAGTAGGAGTGGCCTGGATGGCGCGTGTGTGGGATTGGTGGTTGAAGGTGGAATGGTAGGTTGTGGAGGTGGTAGGCGGGTAAGAAGAGAGCGAGCCGGCAAGGCCGTGGAATTGGTGGAGGTAGAAGGATTGACGGGGCGTAGAAGGGGACGTCCCGATAGGAGAATAGAAGAAGAAGGAGGTGTGCGCAAAAGGCGCGGAGTTTGATTTTGAGTTGGATCATGGTGAAATGCCCCGACAGAGGCGTTTTCTTCGTGCCATCCCTGCCCTCTCTCCACCTCGTAGAGAGACGTGACAGGGTTCACATGTTGATTAGGAGCGTGCTCCGGCAATGGATTACGGACGATCCCCATATCTTGCTGGGGTGCTGGAGCTTGCTGTGGCTGAACTTGTTGCGGAGCTGGCTGTTGTTGTTGCTGATTTTGTTGTTGCCGAGAAGCCCTTCTTTCTTTCATAGCGGCTATGAATTGTCTCATCTCATCCCAATTGATGTCACCCTGGTCATTTAGATCGTAGATGTAATCTCTGAAGTGGAAGCAACGATCCAGGTTGTGACCAGGGCCGCGATGAAAGGCACAATAACGGGATGTGTCAACATTAGCGGGCCACACGGTTCTTTCCTTTGGTAATGCGAGTAAGTTGGCGGCCATCAGGGCATTAAAAATATCGGGGAGACTTTCAGGAAGTGGGGGATAGTGGTCCCTTTTGGGGCCAAGTGGCGGTCTCCGTTGTTGTTGTTGGCCGTAGTTGGCTGGTGGGGGCACTTGATGGTATTGTGGTGGAGCTGGAGGATCTATCCGGGGGGCTTGGTTTTGCGGTGGAGCGAAGGAGCGTTGAGGCGCGAATTGGGGTGGTGGAGTAGGGTTAAAATGAGGGTTCTGTCGTGGAGGTGGTGGTGGACGTGGGTTAGCTTGATTATGGGGGTTGCCAACTACGCCAACCTGCTCATTTGTGACAGTGCCTTCAGTCGTGGGCCCACTGTTGACATTTGTATTCTTTTTAAATAGCCGAGGCTTCGGCTCAAACATGCCCATGATGGGCGAGTCCTTCATTTGCGTTTGTATATAACGAGCTCTTTCATAGAGCTCTTCCATAGTTGTTAGTCGATTCATGGCCAAAATGTGCCGGAATTGGGGGGTTGCATTAAAAATGACCATTTTCACTCGCTCCTGTTCCGACAATGTGTCCTTTAATTTCTCGGCCATAGACCGCCACCTATCAGCAAATACAATGAAGTCCTCCTCGGGCTTCATTTTCTCGGCAACTAAATCTGTAACAGAAAGGGAAGGTCCCACCCGGTCTCTGTACTTTTGCAGGAATTTTCTTTGAATAACATCAAAATCGCCGGCATCAGCTGGCTCCAGAGAATAAAACCATTCGAGGGCTGGCCCCTCAAGAGACCTCCTGTATAATTAGGCCAGGGAGGCCTTATTGTCCTGCCAAAAGGAAGTCTCATATCGGAAATCCTTTAACTGAATGAATGGGTTGCCTGTCCCATTATATCGCTGAAAATTCGGCATTTCAGAAGGTGGTAAATGGAACACCGGCAACGTAGGAAGAGAAATTTCCGGAGCATTCTTAGTCGCTGTAACCTTCTTGAGCTGTTCCTCCATGCTGGCCAGCTTCTGAAGTAAGAGAGTGTTGGTATCGGGCTCGACCGGGGCCTGATTCTGAGCAAAAGAAGGCGGTATAGGCGTTCGTAGAATCCGAGGAGGTTGGAAGGATTGATGCCTAACCGCTGAATAGCTCGCCTGCTGGGCCGGCATGGCCGCAGTAGGCGTTTGTGGATGAGAGGAGGGGGGATGCAAGACCGCCTGGTCATTAACAATCTGATGGCCACTCACGGCCGGAGGGGGATTAGAAGAAGAAGAAAGAACCGACTTCCCTTTTAAAGCGGCCTGAATGGCTTGCCGCTGGGAGTCATCCAACTGGGAGAGAGCTTGGATCAAATCCGTGACATTAATGGATGGGGAAGGGTTCCCCGAAGTGTTGGAAGATGGAACTTGAGACGAAGGGTCCGCCTCATGAATAGTGGTATCAACCACATGAACTTGTGAGTAATGGGGGTGAGGAGGAAGGTAGTTCCCCTCATAATAAACAGAATCCTGGAGAGGGTCCTCATATTGACCAAATATGTTCTCATTCTCATCATCATAAGAGTACCCGTTGCCTGACATGTTGATGGTTTTACCTGAACGGTGTTTCATTCTTAAGAGAGAGAGTGTTTAATGAAGGAACTATCACAAAATATTTAATCCAAACAAGGCAATCAAATCACCCAACTATGTTTATGCAAACAAGGTTGGCAAGAAACGCAAGATTTTAATGTTTGATGTTTGAATTAGGGTGGATTATTTGTGAAAGTTCACTCTTTTGCCAAATGAGACCTAGTTAGATCCAAGTGTAACCTCCGGGTCAACTAAGTTTTTCCCTCTCTTTAACAACGCATAGGTTCTCTAAACTCCAGGTACTTCAAGGGTACAACCAGCCCGGCGTCCGTGAGGGAATCCACGGGTGCGGGGACTTATGGAGGTCTTGGAAAAGGGATTTCCGGTCCAAAGAGACGGAATGCTCAATGGAGGGTCGTCCCGATTCCAAGAAGGGTGTGTGGATCATAGGGTAGAGAGAGGAGGTCTCTCAACCAAGCCAACAAATCAAGACAATCCAAGCAGCAATGTAATATCAAGACAAATGCCAAGCAATGAATAAGAGCTAATCTGTGAAAAAGAACAGTAAAGAAACGCCCTGGGAAAGGTCGTTTTCACAGCAGGAGGAAAGACACGCCCTGCGGTAGGTCGTGACAAAATGAAAACACGGCAGCGTGGCTGTCGTTAAACTTTGTGAGGGGCTCACAGACGGTAGGAAAACACGCCTTTAGGTGAGGCGTTATAAAGAAAGGACGCCTCGACGGGAGGGCGTCAAAACTCAGAGAAAACGCCTTGATGATAGGCGCTGATAATAAATGAAACGCCTCGGGGAGGGGCGTTAATCCATAGACAATATGATAAGCATGCAGCAGACAGCAGTTATGGTAAAAGACGCCCTGGAAGTGGGCGTTACTCAACGAAACACGTCCCTGAGAGGGGCGCTAAATAGCAGACGATAAAATGAGCAAACAGAACGCCAGCAGGTGCAATAAACACACGCCCTGGAAGGGGGCGTTAATCAACAAAACACGTCTCTGTGAGGGGCGTTAAATCAAAAGATGCCCTTGTTGAAGGCGTTAATAAGCAGCAATTGACTGATCCGGGGAGTGTGCAGGGTGCACAATGGAGGGTGCCCGAGGGGCACAAGGGAAAGGGTACCGAGGGTACCGAGGGGAAAGGGCATGCGAGGGTGCCTAAGGGGAAAGGACACACGAGGGTGTCAAGGGGAAAGGGCACACGAGGGTGCCAAGGGGAAAGGGCACACGAGGGTGCCAATGGAGATGGTAATCAATAAAGAAAACAGTGGAAGCCCCACCGTGATCGCCAATTTGTAGATCGGATTAAAATCCGCTCTTTTTTTTTGAGAGGAGATTAAAATATGACAAAAAGGAGATAAATAAATAATGCAAAAAGAATGTAATAAAAATAGCACGAGGTGCTAAAGTGGAGATGGTGTGATCGCCAGAGGGGTTACCTCAATAAGAAGAAAAGGAGATCGCGTGTACCTGGTGAAAATTGGGATGCGGGATGGATGTGGATTTCTTCCTCCAACTTCAATCGGCCGGCCGATGAAGTGGGTTTTCTTGGTTGATTACCTTGTAAAAAAAAAAAAAGACAATGAAAAATAAACAAAAGAGAGGGGGATCAGCCAAAGTGCAATAGTATCAATCCAAAACTAACATAAAATGATGAAAAGACATCAACGTGCGCACCTCTTTTTTTGTTGTTTTTAAACCCCTTAATAAGACTTAAGGGAGGGGGAGTATGATGATAAAAAAATGCCACAAGGTGTGAATAAATACGAAGGATGAATAGATATGATGAATGGAGTGGTATAAATGAAGTAGAACAAACAGATGAAAAGCTGAGAAACCCTGCTGTCCCTAGCGACAGTAAAGGGAAAACCGGATGAGTATGATGGAAGTAGATGGATGAAACACCGGATGAAGTCCAACGAAGGATGCAGAGGGGAAGCAGCAAAGGATGAAGAAGGCTCTGCTCGTGACCTTCTGAATGCTTAACCTTTTGAATGCTTAGAGTGTTTAACCTTCTGAGTCATTAACCCCTCACACGATCGATCGAGACTTCAATTTATAGTGCCTCCAGCGGATGTGATCAAACCAAGGAATGATAAGAACGGGCAACGAGGCATCCAAGGAAAGATCAAGATCGAGCAAGAGTCCCATGGATGGTAGGGAACCGTGAGGGAAAGATGGAAAAAGGAAGGACTCTGGAGTGGAACACGACTTAGGACAGGGCGTCAAATCATGAATTGACGACCTTCACAGAGACGTTTCTTGAAACACGACCTAGGAAAGGGCGTTTCTTCCTGGATTTAATTTTGGAAATAAAACTTTCTTTATTTAGAAATCAAGGGAACACGCCTGAGGTAACGGCGTTTATTAAAAACACGCCCTGAGGAAGGACGTTACTCACAAAATGCTTTTTATTTTGAAAATAGCTAATTCCAGAAATTAACGGATAATACCAGGAATTGACGCCCTCTATTGTGGTCGTCTCTTCTTTGAAAACGCCCTATGACAGGTCGCTACTTTTAAAAATAACGCCCTTCTTCAGGTTGTGAATCACGAAAATACAGAAAAATGCATAAAACTCACAAAAATAGAAAAATTTCATTTTATAGGAATATTGAAGTCCACTTGGGGTGTTTATATAATGACATGAGATTTGATCAACATAACGTCAATTTTGGCGTGTCTACAACGGCCACTTCAGGCGATATCTCTACCAGACAAGCTTCAAGCTGTGCTGGGGTCTGGAGGGCGGCTATGATGGCTTGCCGTGTTTCTTCGTTCAGGGACAGCATCTCCCACACAGTGAACCGGGTCGGGATCTTCTTGAGGTGTCTGACTATCCGCTCGGCAGCCCGCACCTTGAGCAACTTCATTTCTTCGGGCTTGCCGCGCCTGCTCCCCTCCTGAGGCTGGGGTGTCTGATCAGGGAACGCCTCCTTTGCGGGATCTGTTGTAGCCTGTTGAGCGGGCGGGGCCTGGTGGGCCTCCTCCGCTGCTCGCATGAATTCGGCGAGGTTTGGGGTGCCGCTGAATTCTTCCTCTGGCTGAGCAGGAGTTGCAGTTGGCTGGGCTTAGGGGATGCTTGCTTTACTGGTCACAGCGGACCCCTGGGGGTGCTACACCGCCCGCCTTCCTACTCGAGCTGACAGGAACTCGGCGAATGACGGGGCGCCTTGACTCTTGGTACCTCCGGGGTAGAGACCTGATGGGGGAGGGACTTCGGTGCCTCGGACCTCGGGCTCGAGAACCTGGTATGGTTGTTCCCCCCTGAGCATGATGTTGAGGCTGCCCTGAGGAGGGCGCCCCCACTTCCTCCCCGACCTGGTGGCGTGTTGGGAGGTGGACGCCTCAGCTTGGTTCACCTCTGCCGATTCACAGAGTGGGTCTTCTTCTTTTTCTTCCAGGGAGAGAGCGGTGTCGAACAGCGCCGAGAGGGTGTTGCAGGCGAGGATGACCTCCTTCTTCTTCTTGCCCCTGGGTCTTCTCTTCTTCTTCTTCTTGCTTGCTGCAGCGGATGGCTGCTCTGGAGGAAGGTCACCCCACAGGGGAGGCTCTTTTTCTGTTTCAGCTTTGGTTCCTGGAGCCAGCTCGAGTGATTCGAACTCCTTCCAGGGGACATACTCCTTCAGCTCCACGGGCTGGATCTCGGGCTGTTCATAATCTTCGAGCCCATCAATAATAGCCTGGAGTCTTTCAACCGCCGGGCTAGTCTTCTTGTACATCCGCAGCGGGACAAAGCTCTTCTTGTTGTGAGTGAGCCGCCTCATGACCAGCCGAGGGGCCGTGTCGTGGCAAACCGGGTTTGCCGGTGGTGGTGCCGGCAAAGGCGTCGCGTCCCTTGGATGAATCCCTGGGGCGGACCGAGGGATGCGTGCCTTTCTATTTCTTCCGGGCATCGTCT
The DNA here is from genome assembly GCA_022559845.1 of Amorphophallus konjac. Lineage (NCBI taxonomy): Eukaryota > Viridiplantae > Streptophyta > Magnoliopsida > Alismatales > Araceae > Amorphophallus > Amorphophallus konjac. Next base: position 421,695,178 of record CM040121.1, on the reverse strand, counting down.
GCCAACCCTCTTGATCTTGGGCCGGGGCCAGGACAAAAGCCTCATAAGTGGCGCGGGCACAGGCTTCCGCCCACTCTTCTGGCAACTCTTGATATAGTGAGATCATGTTGACGGAGGAGGCTATGCTGGGCAGCTCGTGTGGCTGCGGGGGGTCTACTTTATGGTCCCCCATGTCCAGCTCCCCGTCCTTGATTAAGGACTCAATAACGTCCTTGAAGACGTAGCAGTCTTCGATAGTATGCCCGAGCACCCGGTGGTACATGCAGAAGCGCGGGTCATCCTCTTCTTTGAGTCGCCAGGCCTCTTCGGCTCTGGCAGTGTGATCTTATTGTAGCTGGTTGCCCATTCAAATAGGAGCTTGGACTTGTCCCGGGAGAAGGAATATAACTTGTTTCTCATCTTCTCTCTCAGCGAGGGACCTTCCCGCCGCTCTGTAATTCTGGGCGGCGGAGGGTTGGCCGCTCCCTTGGCTTTCTCCTTCTGCTTTTCAAAAGCCTGGAAGTCTAGCGCATGAACCTCCGGGGGAGCCGGCTTCTTCTCCGCCTGCCTGGCTCTCTGGCTTGACATGGCTGGGGTGGAGGAGTATCGGGCCAAGAACGCCTCGATCTCCGCTACCACATTGTTCAGGCGGTCAAATGTCTTGACCTCGGTGCCGATCATCCTTTCTAGGATTTCTTTCTTTAAATTTTGCTTGCAGATCTGCACTGCGTCCTCCTGATGCGGGGGGCATTTGCACCTCATACTAAGGTTCCTCCATCTTTTGATGTAGTCGAGAGCCGACTCGTCATTCTTCTGCCTTGTGGCGTAGAGTTCGACCATGGTAACTTCTCTCTCGGCGACGTAGAACCTTTCCTTGAACTTCTTCTGCATGTCGGGCCAATCGGCCACCGACCCGGGTGACAAGCCGGAGTACCATTCAAAGGCAAGTCCGGTAAGTGTTGAGCCGAAGAACTTCAGGAGGTAGGACTCATCAGCAGCCAGGTCTCCCATGACATTCACATAGTAGGCAATGTGCTCCCTAGGAGATCCTTGCCCGTTGAACTTTTCAAATTTCGGCGGCTTGGTGACGCCAGCCGGCAACTTCCTGGCAGCATAATGAGCCGGGTAGGGTACCCGATAGACGTCGAAAGGCGTCTGATCCCCATCACCCCTCTCGGCCAGCTTCATCTCTACCATCTGCTCGAGCATCAACCGGATGACTGCCGCCGGGTCGACTGGACTCGGGTAGAAATGAGCGGGCTGCGCGCTCGGAGTGGCTGCCACGGTCGCTCGGGGGGCCATGGGGGACCCTTGTGAAAGCGGAGCCCGTGGCGGGGTCACTGCTGTGCAATGTGCTTGCTGCGGGGGCGCGCCCCCGAGAGGATCGATGGTCGCTGGAAGAGCTGCCCCGGAAGACTGCCCCCTGTCCCTGGGTACTTCGGGTATAACCTCGGTCTGCCAGGACATCGGGGGAGGTGCGTCCCGCTCACTCAGCTGCTTCTTGAGTGACTCGATTTCCTGCTGGAATCGTTGCATCATGAGCAGCATTGTGGGGTCAGCTGTGGGAAGACTAGGCATGCCCCCTGTCTCTTAAGCCGGGGCGTCCTCGGATGATGTCGAGGGTCCGCCACTCGTGTCGCCGGTGGTGACCACATTGGCCGTGAGGGCTGCAAGGGGCTCTTCAGGTAGGGCCTCTTCGGCGCCTGTGGGTGTCGCGCCGCCCGCCGCTCTCCTTCTTCTGGTAAGGGGTCCCGGCCTGACGGCTATTCTGGCCAATTCTTCCGGGTCGGTGGGTAAGGCCCCATACCGACCATGAACTCCTGCCATATTGCAGGTGAATGTCTGCCACTTCCTATTCTTATTTCTTCTTGACGCCCTCCTGGACGATCCTCCTGGGAATGTTAGCCTGTCGAAGACTGACCGTCAGGGCGGCGCTTCCTCCCGGACAGGGGACTGGCACGGCTCCTCCGGGCGGGTCCTCGACTCCATGCTAGGTGCGGGTTCCCCCCTTTCTTCCTGGAAGGCGGAGGCCATTGCCCCCAATAGTCTTTGGCGGCCAGCGGGAGTGCTACCCGGGCCTCGGAGGTAGTTCCTCATGGCCTGCTCGATTCCTTCCCACTCCTGGTCAGGAAGAACGGCCTGGGATTGCGTGTCGACGACAGCGGCAGGAGGGGAGTAAGTCGTGAGGGCCGGGCGGGTGGCGTTGTGCCGGCGCCCTCGGCGATGGCGGTGAGCATTCTCAGACGACACTGGGATGACGGGTGCCGGTCGGGGAGTGGGGGTCACTACCTCGACCCGGTCAGCGCGCCGGGCCCTCCTGGGGCGAAAAGTGCTGGGCCCTGCCTGGGCGGGTGCAGTGGGCTGGGTCTCCTTAGGTACCCAGACTTGCTTTAGTTTAGCCGGCCTGTGAGTCGGCGTCCTCTTTGGTGCTACGACCGGGGCTGTGGGCATGGCCTTCTCCTTCAGCTTCGCCAGTCCTTCAAAGGAGTTACGGACTGGGACGGCCGGGACGATGCGATCCGGTGTCGGTTGGGACCTCTGTCCGTCTAGGCGGACTCGGAGGGCTCCGACAGTCATTGACTTTCCGGAGTTGGACATGCGACGCCCTGAGCCGGTGCCGGTGTTGTTTCTCCGGAGCCTTCTCCGGTGGGATGTCGACCCTTGGTGGAGTGGGCCGGTAGTGTGGTGCACGTGGTGCACGGTGCAGCTAAGCGTCGTTGTAGGGACGCTGTTGTCGCCTTCGGCCATAGCTCGACCGGCAGTAGCTCCAATGGCCCCCGAAGTAGGGACGTTGATCTGGGACTCCTCGGGTGTCTCCACGTCGAGAATCTGCGTGAAGGCTACCCCCAAGAAGTTGGGGAAGCCCACAGTGGGAGGGAAGCTCCCAAAGGTGAGGGGCACCGCCAGGTAGCCGCCTCGAACGTGGTTCTGGACGGGCTGAGGGCCGCAGACGACCGCCATGGTTGGTTCCATGATGTCTCTCTCTTTTTCTGCATTTAAGAAAGTAGCACAATTAGTATTACAAGAAGGGGGCCGCGGGGCCCCTTATTTCGGCAAAAAGATGAAGGGTGGATTGGTCCCACCGGGCGTGCCAGAGTTGTGGACGCACTTTTTTTTTTCAACAATTATCTTGTTCGTTCGTTGGTTTATTAAGTGCGTGGGCGTGCCAGTCACCGAAGTGACGATTTATTCGGGCTCCGAACAGCCCATGGTGCGCTCGAATCTGACTTCGTCAGACGATTGTGTGGTTCGTGTCGGGACCGAATTCCGTCGCGCCATAAAGGTCACGACGTCATTTACATCCCTCATACGAGGGAATACCCTTGATTAATTGCCGAAATTAGAGGCCCCGCGGCCGAAAGGAGTAACACTAATTATGCGAGAGAGATAGGGATGGGTCACACTGAAAGTTGTATTAAGGCCATAAACTGTCGGCCGTGTCAGCCACTCGTAGACCTTTTGTATTCAGACACAAGTCCATGGCAGCGCCACAATGAGAAAATCGAGGTAGATCCCTTCAAATGTCTGCCGAGCATGCGGCAATTTTTAATGAAGATTCGGGAGGTATCCGGAACGAGAAAACAAATCCGGTCCGATTAGAGTGTCGGCCCGAGGTTAGATCAAAGCCCGGCCATGTCGGGGGAATTCCCGAGACTCAGGCTTGACCTGAAAGGGCAGCGTCGTTATTCCCTTTTGCCCCGGGTCCCAGAGAGAGAGAGGGCTGCAGTGTGGATGTTAGCGTCTTTTTTCTGGGGCTTTCTTAGTTATATCTTCTGGGATTTCTGATTCGATGTTTACTGTTTGTTCGTGCCTTTGTCCGGGGTGATTTTTCTTCTTTTTTATTCATGATCATTCTTATTATTGTCATTTGTTTATTATTTATCTCTTTTTTTTATTATTACCCCTCCCGCCTCTTTTATTGTGATTAATATTGCACATTCAGAGCCCTTCAATTAGCGTAATTTTTATTAATTTATTTGCTATTGTTAATGCCCTTATTAGGTTATATATATGTGTATGTATATAGTGTACCGGCGAAGGGGATAGGGTGTACCGGGGAACAAAGGAGTGTGCCGTTGGGGGTTGCAAAAAGGCGTACCGCTGAGGGCTACAAGGGCGTACCGCTGAGGTGGCAAGGGTATACCGCTAGAGGCTGAAAGGGGTGTATCGCTGGGGGCACCAGGGGCGTACCGCTGGGGCTCAAGGGAGTGTACTGCTGGAGATTAAAGAGGTGTGCCGCTGAGGGGAGTGTACCGCTGAAGGCGGGAAGTAGGGTGTACCGCTGGAGGGTGAAAGGAGTGTGCCGGCGAAGGGAGTTGGGGTGCACCGCTGGAGAGTGAAAGGAGTGTACCGGCCAAGGGAGTTGGGGTGCACCGCTGAGAGGCGAAAGAAGTGTGCCGGCGAAGGGGCCCATCAGAGCGTGGGAGTGGAGGCTCAGCCAATCTTCAATTTCTTATTTTTTTAAGGCTTTTCTTTTCTTCTTGTCTTAATTTTTATGCAGTTTTATATAAACTTCTTCCCTTATTTTGTTTCGTTCGGTTCAGCCTCCTTTCTTACGGGTTAGGCATTCAGGCTACCGGGTAGTTGATCAGTTCGGTTCTCGTCATGGCACCGGCAGTGGCTTGATTAGTCGGGAGGTTCATTAATTATCTTGCTCGTTTGTTGCCTCCTTCTGCCTCTTTTAATTGTTTATTAGTTTCTCACAAAAATTCGGCAGCATCTCCCCTTGACCCGGGGCGTAAGGGAGATAAAGGGAACATGCCCACGTGGAATGGCGGAACCCGACAACTGGAGGTGGGCCCCCGGGGGAGCAACACCTTTAAAGAGCCTCGGAAAACGCGAAGGGAAGGGCTCGGGGGCAAAGCCAAGGAGTGGGTTGCCGAAGGACCGAAGGGCATGCCACTGAAGGCCATAAGGGGAATGTACCGCTGAGGGCAGCCGGGGAGTGTGCCGGCCAAGGAGTGTGCCGGCCAGGGGTGACACAATGTGGGTGTGCCGCTGAGGGCAGAAAGGGGTGTGCCGTTGAGGGCAGAAAGGGGTGTGCCACTGAAGGCCATAAGGGGAGTGTATCGGCCAAGGATAAATGAGGAGGTGTACCGCTGGACAGCCCCCATGGGCGTGCCGCTGAGGGACCAAAACAGGTGTGCCGGCGAAGGGTCAGGAAGATGCATCGCTGGGGGATTAAACCGCTAAGTCTATGGGCAAACATGGGGGCTCACAGGTTGTTCAAAGAAAGGAAGAGGAGGAGGCTTCAAGGCAGGGGGTGGCCTATTGGCAGCTGGTCGATCGGAGAGAGAGCGAGGGTCTCTCTTCCTCCTCAAGCGGGTAGGCACCCAGAGATGGCCCTGGCAGAGGGTGGAAAGCCTATGAGGCCAAGGGTCATGGGCAAGAGATCATACTCACAGGGAGACCCCAAAAACGCTAAAGAAATGTGGAGACGGAGGGGAAAAATGAACAGCCCATCAAAGGCCGTGAAGACTAGCACAAATCACCAACAAAAATCATGGAGAAACCCGGAGAGGGTGCTTTTATTCACGGGAAGCAAAAGGGCCGAGGCCTTACATGTACATTGCAAAACAGAAAGTGCCCACCACAAGGTTGTGGACAGGGGAAAACCAAAAGAAAGATAGAATAGGGAGGGGGGTAAAGGAACAGAATCCAGAGGAGGGCAGACCCCCCCTAACTCTTTCCTTCCCATTACATCGAACCCTCTCTCTCTTACTCTCGCTTCTTCCCGGTGGCGGTGGTCGTCGGAGGAAGCTCCCGGCAGGGAGGGAGCCTCTTCTTCTTCTTCTCTCTTCTTCTCTTTTCTTCCCCGTCTGTGTGTCTGTCCGTCTGCCTCTTCTCCCCCCCTCCCCCGTATCCTCCTCTTTTTGTTCGAAACGAAGGGGAGGGTTTTTATACCCCGGACCGCGGGAGTCTTCGTGCAGGAGCGTCGAAGAGGGAAGTGGCCCGTGATCATGAGGTTTGACCTGCCTGTCCTGGCTGTCAGTGGACTAGGCCACGTGGCCCAACGATCGGCTGCCACTTCAGACGGCTCCAATGCGTGCCAAGGATGCGTAGGGCATGGGCCTCACGTCGGCCGTTGAAAGTGCCTCACGCTGTGCCGTTGAAGGGCTGAACAAGCTTGCCGCTGTAGTGCCGAAAGGGCGTACCCCTGGAACCCCGGATGGGCGTGCCGCTGAAGGGCCTGAAGGGCGTGCCGCTGGGGACCCTGCAGGGTGTGCCGCCGAAGACCCCCAGGGGGCGTGCCGTTGAAGACCCCCCCTGGGGGGTGTGCCGTTGAAGACCCCCCCCCCCCCATGGGGGTGTGCCGGCGAAGACCCCAAGGGTGTGCCGTTGAACCCCCCCTGGGGGTGTGCCGGTGAACCCCGAAGGGGTGTGCCACTGGAGGGAGCGTGCTGCTGGAGGGTTCTGCCAGGGTGTGCCGCTGAAGGCCCTTCGGGGTGTGCCGCTGAAGCCCCCTGAGGGCGTGCCGCTGAAGACCCCAATGGGTGTGCCGCTGAGGCTCCATCAGGGCGTGCCGTTGAGGCCCCTTGGGGGTTGGGCGTGCCGCTGAAGGGCTCCCCACGGGGTGTGTATTTGGGGCCCGTTCTGAGCCCGTTGTGAGCACGAGTCATGGCCCGTTTTGATTTTCTTTGGGACCCATGGGCTGTGGGCCCCTTTTGTGTTTGATTTCTCTGGGGTTTCTTCACTCGGCGCCGTTGTTGATGCCGGGCCGAGCATGTCATTTGGATGTGCAATTTTTGGTGTCCACAGTAGCGCCGTCATTCTTCAAACCGAAGGGCATGCGCTTGTAGTTGAAAATCCCCTTGGGGGATCGAAAAGCTGTATGGTTCTTGTCTTTAAGAGACATCCGATTTTGATTATAACCGGATGACCCGTCCATGAAAGACAAGGCCTCATGACCGGTGGTCATATCGACCATTGTTTCTGTGATCGGGACTAGGAAGTCATCCTTCGGACAGGCTTTGTTGAGGTCCCGAAAGTCGACGCAGATGCGGACTTGACCATTTTTCTTTTTGACTTGGACTATATTGGCAAGCCAGATCGGATAGATGCACGGCTCGATGAAATCGACCTCCGCCATTTTCTGGACTTCGGCCGAAACCTGGAGCTCCAGCTCATGGCGCATGCGCCACTGTGGTTGGTTAACCGGGGTGACTGAGGGAGAAATGGCTAGCTCGTGCTCCACTACGGAGAGGTCTAGCCCTGGCATCTCCTTGTATGTCCAGGCAAAGCAGTCTTTGTATTCGAGCAGGTGTTGCTTGTGGTCCTGCCTTTTTGCCTTGGTGAGGAGAGCACTGACGAATGTAGGCTGAGGGGCTTTATCTTCACCCAGGTTGATCTCCATGAGATCGTCGATAGTCACCTGGCCGCCGTCCTCCAGCTCGGGAGGAGCGAGTTGAAGGTCGATGAAATCCTCATCATTAGTGTCGGCTTCGAGCATTTCTTGGTTCTCAAAGCCACCGGTTGATGTTGATGGGACTAGAGAGTGGTTGTTGCTAGGATCCATCGAGGATTGATCTGGGCCGCCGGCTCCTGGCCAACAGTTGTCAACCGGGGCTGCTGAGGTCTCCCCGGGGTTACCTGGCGAATCTGACAATCCTTTACAGTTAGGACCAGAGATATCCCCCCCTCAGGAGGGTTTGTTAAACTGGGTCCTTCGACTGGCTGTGAGACCGGAGGAGCTTCTTCTCCCCCTTTGTTTTGACAGGGAGGCGAGGAAGGTTCCTCGATGACTTGAGCCGGAGTTCCAGCCTTGACGGGGATCGGGATCAGAATTTCTTCTTCCTCATCTCCAGAGCTATCGAATTTGGCTTCGACTCTCGCTCAATTATCGGCTGGTTATGCCAAGCCTACGATGTTGACTGCATGGTAAATGTAAAAGTCTGGATCTTGGTCGTAGCCAAGTCCCCTGACGTCCTTATAGAAGGACGGGGGTTGCCCCCGGACCTGGGAAGGGGTCCACAGCTGACGGAAGTATCTTTGTTGTGCAGAAGTTTGTCACAGGGGAATGTGTTGCTTCAGACACATTTCTTGAATATGCGGCGACAGATCGCCCCACACCTGAACTGCTTCAGGGCTATGTGGACGTCAAAAAAATGATGATGATCATATGGCATGCACGTCTCAGCACTCAAGAGCGAGTCAAAGATGGGAAGGCCGAATAAACCCTATGCTTCCTCCAAGAAGGACGAATACCTACCCGGTGCTCTGCCACCCAACAAAGAAGCCCCTCGTGCTGAAGAGATGGCCCCAGCTCTCCAGTCGGCATTGCCGAAGGCCGAATCAAAAGAAACTCAGGAATTCGAACACGTGTTCGGCACGCGCCGGAGATCACTCGAAGTTCCAAATCGGGATGCAGAGGCCCTAAACTAAACACCCCGAAGGCGGTGCATTACAACTAAAGCAACACGTGAGGACAAGCATCCGTCCGAGTAGCCGTGAAGTCGAGACGAAGTCTAAACCGGTGTGGCCTGCACTTAAACCGACGCGCCCTTGCTTTGGCCTTAAACCGGCGTGCCCTTGCTTGGCCTTAAACCGGCGCGCCCCTCCATCAAGCTTTAAACCGGCGTGCCCCCTTGTGTGCTGCTAATCCGGCGTGCACAACTCCGCGCCATTTTAACCAAAGGGCCATCCCATCTATACTCCGATGCTCTGTTTCCTGATGAATCTCGCGCGAAGTCCATAGAGGAGAAGAACAATGCATTTAATACCCGTCCCATAGCCATTTAAAGACCACGGAGCTGTGCACACCCCAACTCGACAGTGCAACGGTGGTAGCAGTAGAGGCCAGCAGCGACGGTGGCAGCAACAGCAGATCTCCCGGCAGACCTATAAACATCCCGTCCTCGGACGAATGACAGGGTACGGCTCGAACTAGCAGCAGCCAGCGCGATGAGTCGACTCCCGACGCTGATGCGAATGAGGCAGAGGTGGCGGGAACCCTCCCCCCACTGGCCATCCTTTGAAGAAAATGCAACCCACCCTATATATATGGGGAGCCCATTATAAAAAAAAAAAGCTGGAACCCCCTGGCTGGCCATTGAAGAGAAGAAGAAAAAGAGAGAAGAGAAGCTCCATTCCCCGGCGCCCATGAGGTGAAGAAGAAGAGAGTGAGCATGAGAGAAGAGAGGTGAGCACGGAGGGGGAGAGCTTGTGCTCTGTTCCCCCTCCCCGTCCATGTATCTCTTTCCTTTTCCCCCTGCAATGTATTTCTCTTCTTTTGGGATGAAATCTCTTGGGTTTGAGCCGTTTTCCCCCTTCGGTGGATGAATAAACAGAAGTCCCTTCTGGCAAACATGATTCTTTGTCTAGCTTCTTCTCTCCCTCTTTCTCTCAGTTTTCTTCTCATCCAAGGGCCTTTAGAAGTCTGCCTCTCTGTGGCATGACCTTCTAAGGAACCCGTATATGGATGAACATTTACAGCCCTCCTGTGGCATACATTTGTTCCCCCTTTTGAGGGATAATTACCCATGAGTCGTGAGAGCTCTTGAAGGCCAGTCCTCAAGCTTCTCCACACTCACATCTGGGTTATCGGACCGCCGTGAGGTCTGGATTTCGAGGTTCACCCCGGAGCAATCCGTTTGGTGTCCCTCTATTTTCTCTGGTGAAACCTCAGTCCGGGGGAGATGCTGCCCAATTTTCGCCAGGAGCATGAACAATAAGAACTAAGAACGAACACACATAGAAGTGAACAGACTAGGCTTCTTCTTGCCAAGAACTGCCCAACTCAGAAAGCCCCCCCCCCCTCTGTTGAAATCAAACTCAAACTGAACTACCCTGCACAGCGAACCCTTCTAATAAAACGTCAGATCTTCATGTTCATCCACCTTAATAAATAATTAAAACACTTAATCTTCCTCTCTATCAGCTTAATCTACCAATTCGGTGAACAAACCAATCAACAAATTAACTTGCAGTTGAAAGAAAGAAGAAACAGAGCACAAAAGGGTTGAAAGAAAGCCTTACGATGCTTAATCCGGCGCCCCCTAATCCGGCGTGCGTTAATCCAGCGTGCTACCCCCCCGCGCCGGATTAGCTTCACACTCAAAATGACCTTCCAAATCTTCGAATGAATAGTGCCCTGGCCCATCCTATTCCGGCGCGCCCCTTTGGCATCCCCTTATCCGGCGTGCCCCTTGGTTTTGTTGCATCCCTATGGTTTTGATGATGTCTCACACTGTAAATCAATCTTCTATCTCTAGATTAATGCTGTTTCATCATGTGAGTGAGTACAGTTCATTTGGTTGTCAGATAAGCATGCTATCTTGATTCTATCTACACTGTTTGGTTAATATGAACAGTAGTGGGTCGACTCATCAGCAAGGGTGGGTCGACGCATCAGAGCATTGATAGGCTGGGCACAAAGTCTATACACCAGCTTGATCCATGTAGTCTGTACATTGTCATATCTTCTTCAAGTCTGTACATCGGGCACCTTCTAACTGAAGTCTACACATTGATCCTAATACTCTAAGTCTGTACACTGCCCGACCAGTCAAGTCTGCACATTGCCAAAGTCAGTTCAGCTCAACCCTATACATCCTTCCAAGCTTCAACTCTATACATTGGATTGTCACACTTCATGTCTATACACTGGCTGCTGCATTGTCATGAAGTCTACACATCCGATAGTGTATGTCTATACATCGCCCAGAGTCTTGTTTACAAAGTCTGAATAGCGTTCGTTGTCAAGACTTCTTGAAGTCTGTACATCGGACTGCTTCTTTTGAAGTCTACACATTGGCTCGTTCACTTCAGCAAAGTATGTACATTAGACTGTGGCAAAGTCTATACATTCGGTTCCTTGGGCAAAGTCTGTACATCGCTTAGTCTGCACATTGCCTTCAGCCCAAGTGTTCAAAGCCAAGTCTATACAACGCCAACCCAACACATTGATCAGTTCTCCAAGTCTATACACTAGACTTCATCTCTCTAAGTCTATACACTGGTCTGTGATTCACCAACTCTGTACATTCGATATCTTTTCCTACGCATTGGCCAAGTCCATACACTCAACATTTCCCTACGCTTTTCTGGCCAAGTCTGTACATCACTAAGTGTGTACATTGCATGATGCTCAAACGTTCAATGTCTTCAAAGTCTGTACAGCGTCCATCTCAGCCAGCGTCTCATGCTGTGTCTTAGGCAAGTCTGTACATCGGTTCATCAGCCGATCGTTTCATTCAGAAATCTCTAAGTCTGTACAGCCTACGTCTCATGCAGCGTCAACGCTGTGAGCATTCTCAAGTCTGCAGCGTCAACGCTGTGAGTGTGTACACAATATTCTCAAGTCTGCAGCGTCATCTCTATAAGTCTATACAGTGGTTCAGCAAGTGTGTACATCGCATTCACGTTTCACAAAGTCTATACATTGGTAGAGTCTGTACATCAGACGTGCATGCTCGCCTGTCCCTCCGGATGCTCTCCTGGGACCGAGTATGCCCTCCAGTACTGCTAATGCTTCCCTAACTTTGAGGATGCTCCCCTGGAGTAGCGATTGCTCCCTAGAGACAGCATGTGCTCCACTTGCTCTCCTGACGCTGGTGATGCTGTCCAGAGGCCATAGATGCTCCCCTGAGACTTCATATGCTCCCGTGCGAGAACGCACCTTACATTACAAGTCTATACATCATGATCGACTTTACAAGTCTATACAGAGCTCTTCACTTAACATGATATTCTGATACTCTGTCTGACAGGTGCTCTGCTCGTGGAGGCTAATGAAGGGCACGTGATCCGAGGCTGGAAGGCCTGACCAGATGATGACACGTGGATGAAGCTGCCTCGGATCTGGCGAATTCCTTGGGTGGGAAAACGTGGAAGCCACGCGCCCAGGGGCTGCTGCTGCTGCTGCTATATATACGAGCCTTCTTCCACTAAAGAAGAAAGATCGAAAGAAAAGGAGCAAAGTCTATACATCCAGTCTGAGAGCAGCAGAGAGTATTTGATCCAGAGAAGAAAAAGAAAGATCGTGAATAGAGAAAGCAGAAGCCATTAGTGAGAGTTTGCACGATCCAGAAAAGGAAAAAAAAGCAGAGAGTTCCAGATCCGAGAGGAGTTTGTTCAAGAGAGAGAGCAGTAGTTGTGGATTGATGAATTGCTTCATTTGAAGCTACATTTGTATTGGGTTTTTAGAACCGATTTCTTCTTCATTGGTTTTTGTTTCTACTTTGCTTTCGTTTCATTTCGTTCATCCTTCTGATTTGAATTGTTTTCCCTCCGGTGTGTGGAGGAAGGGAGTATCACTCCAGTTTCCCTCTGGGTTACAGAGGAAGAGAGATCGGTGATCTCTGGTGGTGTTAGTGACTGGTTTTCATTAACAGTTTCCCTCCGGTGTGTGGAGGAAGGGAGAGGATTCTCCGTTTGTGTTCTAGCTGGGAGCTAGAACATGTTTCAAGTTCTATGGGTAGCAGAACTTGGTTGAGGGATTTGTTTCCCTTGGTGTTCAAGCTGTGTGGCAGCATGTTGTTCGCAGACTGAGTCTGCATTGATCTAGCATCGTCTAGTGGAATCCTCACTCTAGTTGGAGTGAGGGGTGGATGTAGATTGTGGACTGCAATCGAACCACCTAAAAACCGAGTGCCTCCTCTGTGGTTTGCTACTGTTATCTATGCTCTTCATCTGCTCGTCTCTTTGCTTCCATGTGATCAGTTCTTCATTCTCATTTACATTTCTCTGTGTACGGTTTAAAGAGGTGCGTTAGCAGTAGAAATTATTTTCCGCCTAAGTTTCTACAAATTGGGAGTGATCTATTCATCCCCCCCTTCTATATCACTCTTGCTGCGCTAACAATTGGTATCAGAGCAGGTTTACGCCATATGGACGAACGGTCAAGGGAATGCTGGTGGTCCTAGAACCTTCATGGCCGAAGGTCAATCCATTAGTCGCCCTCCTTATTTCGATGGTAGTAACTATCTGTTTTGGAAGAACATGATGGAAGTGTTCATCAGGGCTCAGAGTCATAAACTGTGAAGAGTAATCACGGTGGGGCCATATGATCTGCCACCAAACGAGGATGCTTGGACAGATGACCATGTCAAGCTCTCTTCACGCAACTGGACGGCGTTGAACATCATCCAGTGTGCTGTTCATCCAGAGGAATATGCTCGTATATCTGCATACAGAACTGCCAAGCGAATGTGGGATGAGCTGCAATTGATCTATGAAGGTACAGCTCAAGTGAAAGCCTCGAAGATAAATCTCTACACTTCTAAGTATGAAATGTTTAAGGTGAATGCAGACGAGAATATAACTGAGATGTATGCCAGGTTATCTTTAATCACAAATACTCTTAAAGGGCTAGGGAAGGATCTTGCTGAGGCAGATTTAGTCAGAAAAATCCTTAGATCTTTATCCCCGGCATGGCACACTAAGGCCATTGTGATTGAGGAGTCAAAAGATTTGACTATCTTGACTGTGAATGAACTCATAGGATCTCTTATGACCTATGAGATGAATTTCAAAGGAGGTGGAGAAGGAAGTGAGAGGAAGGGTAAGAATGTGGCTCTAAGGGCATCCCGCAACAAGGGTAGCAATAGTGGGAGCAGCAGCAGTAGCCCCGAGTCTGAGTCCGAGCTTGAAGGATTGTCAAATCTCGACCAGGAGAAGCAGGCAATGCTCACTAGACAGTTCAGAAAATTTCTGAAGAAGAAGGGAAAGACCTTTAGGAAGAAGAAGCCACACCCTTTCAACAAGAATGCTGAATTTACTAGTTACAGGGATAAAAATCCTAAGAGACTAACTTGTTTTAATTGTAACAAATAGGGACATATGAAAGGCGAATGCCCAGACCTCCAGAAGAAGGGTCCCTATCTTCAGAAGAAAAACATAAAGGTGCAGAAGAAAAAGAAGCCACATGCGATGGTCTGCACATGGAGCGAGGAAGAAGAAGACCCAGAAGAAGTTTCCTCAAAAGAATATGAAGATGGAATTTGTCTTATGGCAAACAGTGAAGAGGAGGTAATAAACGTTTTTGAAAATTTCTCAATTGATGACTGGGAAGATGCTTATGGTGACTTGCTAGATAAATTTAATTCCCTTAGTAAAGAGCACAGAGTTCTGAAAAGAAAATTTAACACAAATGTTGAAGAACAAACTCTGGTCTGTGAGGAAAATGAGAAGCTAAAAGAACAACTAGAAGAAATAACCTCACTAAGGAAAGAAAATGATAAGCTCAAGGGAGAAATTCAAGAAAGTCAAAAATAGCTCAATGAATTCAAAACTAAAATTTAAGAAAGCATGAATGAAATTAAAGTGAATTCAGAGAAATATGAAGCTGTGAAGAAAGTAAATGCTGAGCTCCTAAAAAATTCTGAGTCCCTTCAAAAGGAGCTGGAAGATAAACAGAAAGTCTTAGAAAAGTTTGTCCAAGGAAAGACTAGCTTAGATGCTATACTAGGGACTAGGGTCAATTTCAATAAGGAAGGTCTAGGCTATGACCCAACCAACAAGAGACCCTTACAATTCAAGACCATCACCTTCTGCCCAGAGAAGGGAAAAGAAAAGGTGGACACACCATCCACCTCAAACAGCTCTAAGGAAATTCAAAGTCCTATAGAAAACACAAAAAATAGTACTGGACAACCATTTAAGATGGGAATGAATTTTATGAAGAATAACACTAAGCCCACTTACCAGAACACAAATGGTAGATGGACCAAGAAAGTAAATCAGAATAAGAGCTGGAATTACAACAATCAGATGGGTCCAAACAGGACCTACTGGAGAAATAACTTTCATGGTCAAAGATATGCTAATCAACAAGCCTACAGGAAATTTCCTAGGAATAGGAAGACTAATGAATGGAATAGAACTCACTTCTCCAGTTCAGCTGGATTCAACTTTAATAAACCAGAAAGGAAGGTGCCAGAGAAAACCATGCTGAAACAAATCTGGATACCTAAACACTTGATCAGAGATTTGAACAATGTCATTGGACCCAACTCATCTTGGGTTCCAAATCACTCTGCTTGATGTATCTGTGTAGGTCGGCCTGGCAGCTGAAGACAACAAGTGGTACCTCGACAGTGGCTGCTCCAGGCATATGACAGGAGACCGATCCAAGTTTAGCAAGATAGAGATGAAGCCAGGGGGTCTGGTCAAGTTTGGAGGAAAGAACAAAGGTAAAATAATTGGAGTTGGAACAGTAGGTAAGTCTTCCACAAACTCCATTGAAAAAGTCTTACTTGTGGAAGGGCTTCAACACAACCTGATTAGCATTAGTCAATTATGTGACAGGGGTCACAAGGTTGTATTTGATGATAGTTCATGCAAAATTCTTGAAACAAATTCTAACATGGTTAAATTTGTAGCCAACAGGATTAATAATGTCTACATTGTAGACTTAGATGAGAAATCTGAATCTACTATTTGCTTATCTGCCAATTCTGAAAATGATGCTTTTGAATGGAATAGACGTCTAGGTCATGCTAGCTTTTCAACTTTAAATAAATTGGTCAAGCATGATTTAGTTAGAGGCATGCCTAGAATTAAATTCAACTCAATATCAAAAGCATGTGATGCCTGTGCTCTAGGCAAACAGACCAGAAATTCTTTTAAATTAAGATCTGAGCCATTGTCTTCTAGACCAATAGAACTTCTTCATATGGACCTTTTCGGTCCAACTAGAACTCAGAGTCTTAATGGAAACATGTTTGGCTATGTCATCATAGATGACTTCTCTAGATATTCATGGATATTTTTCTTAGCAAATAAGAGTGATGCATTTCAAAAGTTTAATCTGTTTTTCAATAAGGTCAAACAAGAAGGGAAGTACAAGGTTAGTTCTATTCAATCTGACCATGGAGGTGAGTTTAAAAACTCCATGTTTACTGATCTTTGTGACAAAGAAGGACTAACTCCAGGTTTTCTTCTCCCAGGACACCTGAACAAAATGGGATTGTGGAGAGAAGAAATAGAACAGTGGTGGAGATGGCCCGAACCATGTTGATTGAAAGTAAATTACCTAGAAGGTTTTGGGCAGAAGCGGCCAATACAGCAACCTACATAATCAACAGGGCCATGGTAAGACCCATACACAAGAAAACACCCTATGAGCTTCTAAAAGGTAAGAAACCAAACTTGTTTCATTTCAGAATTTTTGGAGCAAAATGCTTTATTCATAACAATGATAAGAAAGATTTAGACAAGTTTGAAGCCAAGAGTTCACCTGGAATATTCTTGGGTTACTCTGAAGTGTCAAGGGCATATATGGTATTTAACATATCAGATCAGAAAGTGGAAGAATCTCCACACATCCTTTTTAGTGAAAAGAAAGATGTTCCTAATGTTGAAAATCTTGACATGGATTCCAATCATGGTGGAGATTTTCTGGAAGACCAACAGGAAGAAGAGAAGACTCAGCCGAGTGGAGAAACAAATTCCCCAAATCAGGAAGGTCCAAGAGAAACAGGTGAAACTTCAACAAATATCAGATTTCTTAAAGACCATCCTTTAGATAAAGTCATAGGCAATCCTGAAGATCCTCTTCGGACTAGGTCTCATTTTAGAAATGTGAATAATGATGACTTAATTGCATTAGTCTCACAAATTGAACCCAAAATAGTAGAAGAGGCCTTAGCTGATCAAGCTTGGGTCAATGCTATGTGTGAGAAATTAGGTCAATTTGAAAGGAATAATGTCTGGGAGCTTGTCCCAAGACCTGATGGTATAAATATCATAGGAACCAAGTGGGTGTTCAAAAATAAGATGAATGAAGATGGAATCATCTCTAGGAATAAAGCTAGATTAGTAGCCAAAGGCTACTGTCAGGAATTCGGTGTAGACTTTGATGAATCATATGCACTTGTTGCTAGGATGGAAGCTATAAGATTGTTGCTTGCCTTTGCTTGCTCAAAGAATATAAAACTCCAACAAATGGATGTCAAAAGTGCCTTTTTAAATGGAGTCATTAAGGAAGAAGTTTTTGTTGAACAACCTCCTGGATTTCAATATTCTCCTCAACCTAACCAAGTTTTCAGGTTAAACAAAGCCTTGTATGGTCTAAAGCAGGCTCCAAGAGCTTGGTATGAAAGATTGTCTGAATTTCTGATCAGCAAGGGCTACAAAAGAGGTAAAGTTGATCAAACTTTATTTACCAAGGGCATGAATAAAAATCTCATCATAGTTCAGGTATATGTAGATGATATTGTATTTGGATCAACTAAGCATGAACTATGTGATGAATTTTCTACCATGATGTCTGCTGAATTTGAAATGAGCTTGGTTGGTGAACTAAAATATTTCCTTGGATTGCAGGTACAGCAGCTAGAAGATGGGTGCTTCCTCAACCAAACCAAATACACAATGAAACTGTTCAAAAGGTTTGGCATGGAAAACTTAAAGCACATTACTACACCCATGGGCACCAATACTTTTTTGGATGCAGATGAGACAGGTAAAGAAGTAAATGCCAAACTTTATAGAGGTATGATTGGATCACTTCTTTACTTGACAGCCTCTAGACCAGATATACAATTCAGTGTAGGAATGTGTGCAAGGTATCAATCTAGACCTACTGAACTACACTTAGCTGTAGTTAAAAGAATCTTCAGATATTTGTCAGCTAGTTATTCTCTTGGTTTATGGTTTCCTGCATCTCACACACTTAACTTAGTAGCATACACAGATGCTGATTATGCAGGCTGTAAACTAGACAGGAAAAGTACTAGTGGCCATTGTGAATTCTTGGGTGGGTGTTTAGTGTCTTGGGGCTCCAAGAAACAACATTCTGTGGCCCTCTCCACTGCAGAAGCTGAATATGTGGCTACAGGGAGCTGTGGAACACAAGTAATATGGATTAAACACCAGCTTCAGGACTACCAAGTAAACCTGGGGTGCACACCTATTTACTGTGATAATACTAGTGCCATCAATCTTGCTAAAAATCCTGTTTTGCATTCACGAACCAAACACATAGAGATAAGACATCATTTTATAAGAGATGAGGTGTCTAAGAATAATTTTAAACTGATCCATGTAGGCACAGATAATCAGATTGCTGACATATTCACAAAACCTCTGGATAATGAAAAATTCACCACATTGAGAAGAGAATTAGGCTTATACAAATTGTCTTAATTATGAAGCCTGTCCTTGTTGTGAGGGGGAGTTGTGTTTGTCTGAAAATTAACCTACTTTCATGCTGGTTTAAGGGGGAGTTCAGAATGCTTACTGGTTAGCTTTCAGGAATACTTTGAGTAAGGGGAAGCTTTGAGATTATGCTGAAATGTTTTATTAAGGAATGCTATGTCTTAGGGGGAGCTGAGTTGTGATGTGAGAAGAGAAGTTCTTTGTCAGATTAAAAAGGGCTGTCCAGATGTGTAACTTTGCTGGTCTTGCATGACTGATCTAGAGTGGTTCTCTCAGACAGTAGAGTGTCACTTATCTCTTAAGTCTATAAGTCAGTGACTCTAATCTCCAGATTAGAATCTTTCCTTTAGTACTTCTTCAGAGATTTGGACTAATTGCATAAAGTATATCTTCCTACATTGTCATTGATTCTGGTTCAGGCCAAAAACTTGTATGTCTTGATATCTGACCCAATCAACTTGAAATCTAGACTTCAAGACTCAATTCAAGAAATAGTCCTCTTGGTATTGTTTTCAATCATTCTATCTCTTTAACTCAAGGGCTAAACTGAACAAAAATGTTCTGTTTTGATCACTGAGAAACTGGGAGCTTCATCAATGAAATGAATTTTTCTCCCATGTCATGAGGTGTCAAATGCTTAAAATGAATGAAAAGACATGACAGAGCAATGGTGGATTACTGGTGAGTAACTGGGGACTCTGGCATCTAATCAAGGTGTTTCCTCATGTCAAAAGTCACAGTTACTATCTCTGTTCCCTAATAAAAAAAAGGGGGGGGGGAAGTAATGAGGTACTCACTCTGAGTAACTGGAGATTCATGCCTCTAATCAAGGTGTCTCTCTAATGTCAAAAGAGTGAACTACCAACTTACTCATTGATCTTCTTGCCAATCATCTCCAATAATTTTTTTTTTTTGTTGTTATGCAACTAATGGATTGCTTGTCTTCAATACCTTGAGAACACCTCTCTGATTTAGTCTCTTGCTGTCTTGTGGGATAGTTGAATGATCAGCTATATCTGACTATACTTGTGAACTCCTGCTCTAAATCATCCACTATGTATGCTGATAGACTTGTCTATCATTCTACTTCTCTATTATGTACTGAAGTATAAAGAATCTTCTCTTGAGATTAGAAACTCACTTATTCTCTTAAGACCTACTCGTGACTTTCTGCACTAAGAAATTACTGCTCTTAGTCCTCATGTCTCCAGCACTGTTATACATTATGTAGTTCTTTTTGCTGATGTCAAAGGGGGAGAGAAGTTTGCAATAGAAGTTTGCAATATTTACAATTTCAGTGAGAAGTTCTGCAATATCAGTGAGTCTTGGATTTATCTTGAGCTTTGGGGGAGTCTTGTTGCTTCGTGGAAGATATGGTTATGAGTTGTGGGGGAGATGAGAGTGTGTTGTAGGGATTGTATAATTCATCTGCATGTGCATGCCTTGAATTTAATATGTTTGTTGCAGCTGATATAAATCTCTTGTTGAACCTTGATATTGCTTGATTAATAGTGTTGTCATCATCAAAAAGGGGGAGATTATTGCATCTCTATGATTTTGATGATGTCTCACACTGTAAATCAATCTTCTATCTCTAGATTAATACTGTTTCATCATCTGAGTGAGTACAGTTCATTTGGTTGTCAGATAAGCATGCTATCTTGATTCTATCTACACTGTTTGGTTAATATGAACAGTAGTGGGTCGACTCATCAGCAAGGGTGGGTCGACGCATCAGAGCATTGATAGGCTGGGCACAAAGTCTATACACCAGCTTGATCCATGTAGTCTGTACATTGGCATATCTTCTTCAAGTCTGTACATCGGGCACCTTCTAACTGAAGTCTACACATTGATCCTAATACTCTAAGTCTGTACACTGCCCGACTAGTCAAGTCTGCACATTGCCAAAGTCAGTTCAGCTCAACCCTACACATCCTTCCAAGCTTCAACTCTATACATTGGATTGTCACACTTCATGTCTATACACTGGCTGCTGCATTGTCATGAAGTCTACACATCCGATAGTGTATGTCTATACATCACCCAGAGTCTTGTTTGCAAAGTCTGAACAGCGTTCGTTGTCAAGACTTCTTGAAGTCTGTACATCGGACTGCTTCTTTTGAAGTCTACACATTGGCTCGTTCACTTCAGCAAAGTATGTACATTAGACTGTGGCAAAGTCTATACATTCGGTTCCTTGGGCAAAGTCTGTACATCGCTTAGTCTGCACATTGCCTTCAGCCCAAGTGTTCAAAGCCAAGTCTATACAACGCCAACCCAACACATTGATCAGTTCTCCAAGTCTATACACTAGACTTCATCTCTCTAAGTCTATACACTGGTCTGTGATTCACCAACTCTGTACATTCGATATCTTTTCCTACGCATTGGCCAAGTCCATACACTCAACATTTCCCTACGCTTTCCTGGCCAAGTCTGTACATCACTAAGTGTGTATATTGCATGCTGCTCAAACGTTCAATGTCTTCAAAGTCTGTACAGCGTCCATCTCAGCCAGCATCTCATGCTGTGTGTTAGGCAAGTCTGTACATCGGTTCATCAGCCGATCGTTTCATTCAGAAATCTCTAAGTCTGTACAGCCTACGTCTCATGCAGCGTCAACGCTGTGAGCATTCTCAAGTCTGTAGCGTCAACGCTGTGAGTGTGTACACATCATTCTCAAGTCTGCAGCGTCATCTCTATAAGTCTATACAGTGGTTCAGCAAGTGTGTACATCGCATTCACGTTTCACAAAGTCTATACATTGGTAGAGTCTGTACATCAGACGTGCATGCTCGCCTGTCCCTCCGGATGCTCTCCTGGGACCGAGTATGCCCTCCAGTGACTGCTAATGCTTCCCTAACTTTGAGGATGCTCCCCTGGAGTAGCGATTGCTCCCCAGAGACAGCATGTGCTCCACATGCTCTCTTGACGCTGGTGATGCTGTCCAGAGGCCATAGATGCTCCCCTGAGACTTCATATGCTCCCGTGCGAGAACGCACCTTACATTACAAGTCTATACATCATGATCGACTTTACAAGTCTATACAGAGCTCTTCACTTAACATGATATTCCGATACTCTGTCTGATAGGTGCTCTGCTCGTGGAGGCTAATGAAGGGCACGTGATCCGAGGCTGGAAGGCCTGACCAGATGATGACACGTGGATGAAGCTGCCTCGGATCTGGCGAATTCCTTGGGCGGGAAAACGTGGAAGCCACGCGCCCAGGGGCTGCTGCTGCTGCTGCTATATATACGAGCCTTCTTCCACTAAAGAAGAAAGATCGAAAGAAAAGGAGCAAAGTCTATACATCCAGTCTGAGAGCAGCAGAGAGTATTCGATCCAGAGAAGAAAAAGAAAGATCGTGAATAGAGAAAGCAGAAGCCATTGGTGAGAGTTTGCACGATCCAGAAAAGGAAAAAAAAGCAGAGAGTTCCAGATCCGAGAGGAGTTTGTTCAAGAGAGAGAGTAGTAGTTGTGGATTGATGAATTGCTTCATTTGAAGCTACATTTGTATTGGGTTTTCAGAACCGATTTCTTCTTCATTGGTTTTTGTTTCTACTTTGCTTTCGTTTCATTTCGTTCATCCTTCTGATTTGAATTGTTTTCCCTCCGGTGTGTGGAGGAAGGGAGTATCACTCCAGTTTCCCTCTGGGTTGCAGAGGAAGAGAGATCGGTGATCTCTGGTGGTGTTAGTGACTGGTTGTCATTAACAGTTTCCCTCCGGTGTGTGGAGGAAGGGAGAGGATTCTCCGTTTGTGTTCTAGCTGGGAGCTAGAACAGGTTTCAAGTTCTGTGGGTAGCAGAACTTGGTTGAGGGATTTGTTTCCCTTGGTGTTCAAGCTGTGTGGCAGCATGTTGTTCGCAGACTGAGTCTGCATTGATCTAGCATCGTCTAGTGGAATCCTCACTCTAGTTGGAGTGAGGGGTGGATGTAGATTGCGGACTGCAATCGAACCACCTAAAAAACGAGTGCCTCCTCTGTGGTTTGCTACTGTTATCTACGCTCTTCATCTGCTCGTCTCTTTGCTTACATGTGATCAGTTCTTCATTCTCATTTACATTTCTCTGTGTACGGTTTAAGGAGGTGCGTTAGCAGTGGAAATTATTTTCCGCCTAAGTTTCTACAAATTGGGAGTGATCTATTCATCCCCCCCCTTCTATATCACTCTTGCTGCGCTAACAAGTTTCCTTAAACAGGCGCGCACCCACCTTCCATTTAACCGACGCCCCCCCCCCTTGTCGTGTCCTTATCCGACGCGCGCCCCCCTTGTAATACCCACACCGGCACGCCCCTCTTCTCTCTTGGCACCTCCCTTTGCCGGCGTGCTTAAAAAGAAAGAATAATTAATCAAAATAAAAATCTTTAAGCTAATGGATAAAACCAATGAAAGGAATATGAAGCCAATAATCAAAACATCACCCCTGTGATAATCAAAATTTTCTTCCGGGGGCGCTGCCCCCGAAGACCCCCGCAAGGGGCGCTGCCCCCTTGACCCCCGCGACCTGACTGCGCAGGTCGATCTACGTGAGAGGGCGCACGTTGGCGAGTTTGGGCTTCACACCTAACGATTCACTTCCCCGGACTGTGCGTGAAGAGAAAAGCAATGACGCCCCGTGGCATCGGACGTGGTCCTCGGAAACCCCGATATGGCCATAGTCCGCAACCACCTCGGGCCAATAGATCATCAGCTTGACTCACCTCCATCGGGATCCAATCCCGCATCCATCTTAACCTTGCCGTATTTACGGCGGACATTCGTACGGTTTGGTCACCGTCTTTCATGCTACAAACACAGACTTATGTCCGAATAAGAAATGGTCCGTTAGTGGCCGACATATATATACCGGGATTTGACGCTTCGAATGCGGACTCTCGTCCGAATGACGAACGGTCCGTTAGTGACCAACATATATACCGGGATCTAATCCCACGCTTGCAATAAACTTGCCGTACTCACGGTAGGTATTTGTACGATTTGTCACCGTCTCTTACGCTACAAACACGGACCTTTGTCCGAACATAAAGTGGTCCATGAGTGACCGACAAAATCTGAATGGGACGAGAAGGCTCTCGTCATCCCCGGACCCTTTGCATGGGAATATCAATAAGGCCTCCGTGGGCCATGCTTAGACCTCGGGTCCGCCCCGATTATGGTCATAGCCTGACCCATATCCTCGGCCTATAGCCTACTCTCTTCGAACGCATATCGGTTCTCAGATCTGGTCCCAGGACATCCTCCCGTTGCCCCCTTGGCACCGGAAATATTGACGATGCCCACGCGAGCCCGAATTTGACCGCGGGGGGCCCACCGCAGTATGGTCGTAGCTTGATCTTGCACTGGGCCGATAAACTTATCGGTTTCTGACCTCTCTAACCGGGATTTAACTGGACGTTTCCCGTCCCTTTGAACAATAAATTTGCCGTACCCCGACATACATATGCTCCGGTTTTCCCCGTGACAATCATGATTTTCTGAAGCCGGACGCTCGTCCGAATATCAAAATGGTCCCTTGTGTGACCGACATATTTCGAATGCTTGCTTCCCTAGACATCGGGCTTTCTGACTGATTCGAGACCGCTATCGGCTTGTTTCTCTCGATATAGTTTCCTGGCCATGAGGCCCTGATTCCCGGCGATTAATCAAGGGTGTTCCTCTCTCCGAGGGAATGTAAATAACGTCGTGACCTTTATGGCGCGGCGGGTTCCAGTCCCGACACGAACTACACAATCGTCTGATTAGTCAGATCGAGCGCACAATAAATCGTCACTTTGTGACTGGCACGTCCACACACTTAATAAACGAATAAACCCACCAAATAAACCGACTTAAAGAAACAAACGAATGAGTGTGCCGAAAAGTGCGTCCACAAGTCTGGCATGCTCGGTGGGACTGGAACCACCCTTCATCTCTTCACCGGGATTCGGGGCCTCATGGCCTCCTAATAAACGATGTTTGCCTCTAATGAATTGCAGGTGTTGCCTTCGCTAGCCCTATGGGGAGAAAAGCCGGACCAGGCGAAAATGTTTTGTGGCCTCAGAGATGCTACTCCGAGGCACCTGCAGCTTCCATGAATCATGAAGGCCGCCAAAAAAGGAGAGAAGAGAAAGAGAGAAGAATACACCCGACTCAGGGGCATTTGAAGAAGCAACATACCCCGCCACAGGGGCATAGAAGCCGTAAAGAATGCACCCCAGCTTACGAGGATCTGAAGAATAAACATACACCCCACCTTGGGGGCATCAGAAGCACCAATACACCCCACCTTGGGGGCTTCAAAAGTAGCAATACACCCCACTTTGGGTGCACAAGAAGCAAACATCCCCCAGTGTGTCAGGGTAGAAAAAGAAGAATCCACCCCACTCTGGGGCATGAGAAGAAAAAGATACACCCCGCTTAGGGGGCACATGAATAGAATACACCCCGACTCGGGGGCATGTGAGAAGAATCTACCCCGACTTGGGGGCATAAGAAGAAATAGAGTTGCACCCCAGCCCGGGGGCACATGAAGAGAATCCACCCCGACTCGGGGGCATATAAATCAAAAGTTACACCCCGGCCTTGGGGCATTTGAAGAAGAAACTACACCCGCTCTAGGGATATATGAAAAGACACACACCCCGCCTTGAGGGGTAGAAGAAGCAGAATACACTCCACCCGGGGTGCACAAGAAGCGAAGCACACCCCGACTCGGGGGACATATGTGACAAAGATTCACCCCGCTCAGGGGCACATGAAGAGAATCCACCCCGACTCGGGGGCACATAAGGCAAAAGTTACACCCCGACTTCGGGGGGCACGTGAAAAGAATCTACCCCAACCTAGGGGCATAAGAAGAAACAGAGTTGCACCCCAGCTCAGGGGTATTCGAGGAAGAAATATACCCCGATATGGGGGCACATAAGCAAAGAAGCAGAATATACCCCGACCTGGGAGCATAAGAAGCATGAAGTTACACCCCGACTCGGGGGTACGTAAAGAAGAAACCCATCCTGCCCTGGGTGCACAAGAAACGAAGAGCTCTAGGGGCGTTTGAAGAGGAACATACACCCCGCCTGGGGGCATAGAAGCCATAAAAGAATACACCCCGGCCTGGGGGCACGTGAAGAGAAATATACCCCGCCACGGGGGCATAGAAGCCAAAAAAATACACCCCTGCCTAGGGGCACAAAAGCAAAGAGGCCTACCTCCCGACCTAGGGGGCAGATGAAGAAAAGCTACACTCCAACCTGGGGGCACGTTAAAAGAACACACCCTAGTCCGGGGGAATCAATGAGAAAGGAAGAGCAGAACAAAAAGAACAGTCATGAAGTGGACGTGGTCTTTGAACCCGCCTCTTCACAATAAAAAGAAGAGCAGGAAAGAAAAGAACAGTCATCAGGCATACGTGGTTTCTCCACTCGCCTCCCCGCATAAAAGAAGAAGAGAAGAAAAGAAAGTAAGCCTTGAGGCAGACATGGTCTTTCACCTTCTACCTCCGGCCATCCAACAAATAGACTTCTCATGGGGTTGGTGTCACGACTTTTCATCTAAGCCAACAAAACCTTCCACCGACGGGGCGTTAAACCGACAAAACCCTTTGCCTACGGGGCATTAAACTGACTAAACCTTTCGCCGATGGGGCGTTAAACCGACAAAACCTTTCACCTACGGGGTATTAAACCGACTAAACCTTTCGCCGACGGGGCGTTAAACCAACAAAACCTTCTGCCGACGGGGCGTTAAACCGACTAAACCCTTTGCCTACGGGGCATTAAACTGACTAAACCTTTCGTCGACGGGGCGTTAAACCGACAAAACCTTCCGCCAACGGGGCGTTAAATCGATAAAACCCTTTGCCTACGGGGCATTAAATTGACTAAACCTTCCGCCGACGGGGCGTTAAACCGACAAAACCTTTTACCTACGGGGCATTAAACTGACAAAACCTTTCACCGACGGGGCGTTAAATCGACTAAATCTTTCACCGACGGGGCGTTAAACCGACAAAATCTTCCGCCGACGGGGCGTTAAACCGATAAAACCTTTTACCTACGGGGCATTAAACTGACTAAACCTTTCGCCTACGGGGCGTTAAACCGACAAAAACTTTCGCCTACGGGGCATTAAACTGACTAAACCTTTCACCGATGGGGCGTTAAACCGACTAAACCTTTCGCCAACGGGGCGTTAAACCGACAAAACCTTCCGCCGACGGGGCGTTAAACCGACAAAACCTTTTGCCTACGGGGCATTAAACTGACTAAACCTTTCACCGACGGGGCGTTAAATCGACTAAACCTTTTGCCTACGGGGCATTAAACTGACTAAACCTTTCGCCTACGGGGCGTTAAACCGACATAAATCTTTCACCGACGGGGCTTCCCCATCATCGGCCTCCGAGCCGACAACTATCCAATTATCGACCTCCGGGTCGATAGCTATCCAATCATCGGCCCCTGAGCCGACAGCTACTCCATTATTGACCTTCGAGTCGACAGCTTTCTATTCATCGGCCTCCTGGCTGATAGCTTTCTAATCATCGGCCTCCGAGCCGACAGCTACCATAATCATCGGCTCCTAGCCGACAGCTTCCCAATCAAAAATAACCCTCTCACTTTGGTTCGGGTCCTTCCCCTGCCAGAGAATCAAAGAATCAACCTTTCACTTTGGTTCGGATCCTTCCCCGGCCACTTTGGTTCGGGTCCTTCCCCGGCCAGAGAATCAAAGAATCAACCTTTCACTTTGGTTCGGATCCTTTCCCGGCCAGAGAATTAAAGAATCAACCTTTCACTTTGGTTCGGATCATTTCCCGGCTAAAGAATCAAAGAATCAACCTTTCACTCTGGCTCGGATCCTTTCCCGGTCAGAGAAATAAAGAATCAACCTTCCACTTTGGTTCGGGTCCTTTCCCGGCCAGAGAATCAAAAAATAACCCTTTCACTTTGGTTCGGGTCCTTCCCCGGCCAGAGAATCAAAGAATAAACCTTCTACTTTGGTTCGGGTCCTTTCCCGACTAGAGAACAAAAGATTCTCTCCACTCTAGATCGGACCTTCCGTCCAGCTAGAGAACAAAAAGATCCTTTCACTTTGGTTCGGGTCCTTCTCCGGCCAGAGAAATAAAAAATCAACCTTTCACTTTGGTTCGGATCCTTCCCCGGCCAGAGAATTAAAGAATCAACCTTTCACTTTGGTTCGGGTCCTTCCCCGGCCAAAGAATCAAAGAATAAACCTTCCACTTTGGTTCGGATCCTTTCCCGACCAGAGAATTAAAGAATCAACCTTCCACTTTGGTTCGGATCCTTCCCCGGACAGAGAATTAAAGAATCAACCTTCCATTTTGGTTCGGGTCCTTTCCCGACCAGAGAATTAAAGAATCAACCCTTCCACTTTGGTTCGGATCCTTCCCCGAACAGAGAATTAAAGAATAAATATTTCACTTTGGTTCGGACCCCTTTCCCGGCCAGAGAATCAAAGAATCAACCTTCTACTTTGGTTCGGGTCCTTTCCCGGTCAGAGAATCAAAGAACCAACCTTTCACTTTGGTTCGGATCCTTTCCCGGCCAGAGAATTAAAGAATCAACCTATCACTTTGGTTCGGATCCTTTCCCGGCCAGAGAATTAAAGAATCAACCTACCACTTTGGTTCCGATCCTTCCCGACCAGAGAATTAGAGAATCAACCCTTCACTTTGGTTCGGATCTTTCCCCGTCCAAAGAATAAAATGAAGACCCTTCTCCTCGGCTCTCGTAGCCGCTTCCCCAAACATCCTTTGACTCTTTGTTGCCTGCTTCCCAACTGTAGCTCTTGTAGCCTGCTTCCCGACTTCGGCTCTTGCGGCCCGCTTTCCCAGTTCTGGCTCTCGTAGCCTGCTTCCCCTCTCTCGACTCTTTGTAGCCCGCTTCCTGACTTTGGCTCTTGTTGCCTGCTTCCCTTTGGCCTTCGTGGCCTGCTTCCCAATTCTGGCTCTTGTAGCCGCTTCCCCAAACATCCTTCGGCTCTTTGCAGCCCGCTTCCTAATTTTGGCTCTTATAGCATGCTTCCTGACTTCGGCTCTTTGCAGCCCGCTTCCCAATTTTGTCTCTTGCATCCTGCTTCCCAACCTTCGGCTCTCGTAGCCCACTTCCTAATTTTGGCTCTTGCGGCCCGCTTCCCAATTTCGGCTCTCGTAGCTCGCTTCCCTAATTTTGGCTCTTGCAGCCCGCTGCCCTAATACTTCTACTACCACTTACAAGATACATATACGTAACAACAGTATGTTCTTACGCAAAAAAAAAGGAGAACAAAAAAAATGCTTGGCTGCCCTGCTTGCATGCTTGCTTATAATATAGAATAACACACCTCTTTGGAATTTTCATGCCCCAATTTCGAATGCACGTGCGTCACAACATACGCTCAAAGGGAACCCAATTATGGCGGGTGCACACATCAAGGGGAAGAGTCATGGCTAAATTGCTGAGCCCAACTCACAAAATAAACCTGAGGCAACGCTCTTACACTTCACATTTAATGTGTGCAATGGTCTTCAACCATAGGGATTGCCCAACTTTCTTCTTAGCACTCTACGGAGATTTGAATTCCTGCACTCGCATGAAAGGTAATCGTGAGGGAAAAGCTGCCTACCCCCACTAAAAAAAAGAAAGAAAAGAAAAATGATGCAAGAAAAAAGGAGAGAAAGGATGAAGCCTAATAGCTGGGAATCCCCATTGAGACACATGAGGAAACTCACGTCAAACGGTGGAATCCGTAATAAAATTATGATAAGGATGAATCCTAGTAGCCGGGAATCCCCATTGAGACACATGAGGAGACTCGCGTCGAACGGTAAAATCCACTACCAAAAATAAATAGATAGGGGCTATGCGAAGCTACCGAAATCGAAAGCCTGAAACCTATGTGTAGGCGCTAGAGTAACTCTCGAGTGTTACTTAGAAAACCTGCATATCCCTATGTTTAGGGCCTTTTGTTCACATGTTTGCTCCTCCACACCACAGAGAATTACCGCGGGTGAAATGCGTGAATTTAAGCTATGCATGCAAGACATGCGATATCCTCTTGACGGGTGCATCACCCCTCAATCGTGCCTCGTGGCCCGCACCGCGTTTGCGAATTACGGGCGATGTCCCTATCCCATCCCCTGTAGAGGGAGCTATCTTATTTATACTTATGTTATGCCCATTGTCGAATGCCTGCATGCTTGAATAAAGAAATAAATAATAATAAAAAACTCAATTTTGGCTATTGCGGCATGCTTTCCCAGTTCTGGCTCGTACAACCCAATCTTGGCCCTCAATAAAGAAATAAATAATAAAGTGCGTCCACAGGCTATCATCGACTTGCCTGGACCAGCTGAAGTCGTCATCTGGCGGGGCTTGAGGGGCCATGTCTCCCTTATAGAAGACAATAGGTTTGTCCCTGTTAGCCTTCTTCTTGTTTCGGCGTTGTCGCTTGAAGGTGACAATGAATGTCGTCAGCGACTCAACGCTGTGCTTCATGGATGCACATGGGAGCTGGATGCAGTCTGGTGGCAAGCATATACTCTTGCCGATAGCTCGGCTAATAAGATTAGCCTCGAAGTCGATCTGGCGCCTCTCGGGGCGATCTGAGGTTGACTTGGAGTCGAGGCGCAGTCGATGAAGCTTGGCCTTTTCCTCGTCAACAGAGAAGAGATCATCATCATCTTCCTATGAGAGCCAACCATTGCTCTTGTTCATAATCACGGGGTACGGACTAATCCCCTTGAAGTAGAGCACAACGTCAGCCAGGTTGCATTCTGCTGGTGTGAACGGCGACAGGTCTGCAAAGACCGTATGTTGCTCCCCATCCTTGGCGTACTTGATGCATTGGTGGAGAGTTGATGGGACGACCCAATTTTTGTGGAGCCAGGGTCTGCCCAGTAGCATCTTATAAGATGTGTTGGAGTGAATGATGTAGAATGTTGCCTTGGAGGTGAAATAATCGAGCACCAGGTCGACATCGACCCGGCCGAGGACATCCTCAGTGTTCTGGTTAAAGCCGGATATCTTGACCGCCTGAACCTTCTAGAGGTATGGGGTCAGATATAGAGTCTTGAATGTCTTGAGTGGCATGATGTTAATAGCGGCACCAGTGTCCACCAGGATCCGGTTCACATCTTGCCCGTTGATCTTCCCTTTCATGTAGAGAGGACGATTGTGGCACGGAAGGGAAAGCAGCATGTCTTTCTCCGTGAAGGAGATGGTGGCCGTGAAGGCTTCATAGGCAGTCACCTTCATCTCCGTGGCATGCCCTTCACAGA
Organism: Amorphophallus konjac; assembly: GCA_022559845.1. Lineage (NCBI taxonomy): Eukaryota > Viridiplantae > Streptophyta > Magnoliopsida > Alismatales > Araceae > Amorphophallus > Amorphophallus konjac. Next base: position 421,664,838 of record CM040121.1, on the reverse strand, counting down.
CTTCCAGCTCTTGGAATATTTTGATAAGAGTTTCCCTTAGGTCCTTACTCCAAGCGATGGCTTCCCAAATTGTAATACTGACAGGGAAGCGCTTCATCTGGTGGAGGACTTTCCGGTCAGCTCAGGCTTGAGCATCCTCCAGAGAGGGTAGTATGTCAGGCTGAGCCTTCTGTGAGCTGCCGTGCTATTCCCCGTCGAGAAGTTGCACTGCCCTGCCCTTACCATTGGGATCAGGCTGACTTTGATCGCCAGCGGACTCCTGGAATAGGGATGCCAATGATGGCTCTTCTGGGGGTGACTGGCGAGCTGGCTCATACTTACCGGATGGTCTCGCTTGCTCTGCTACAGAAGCTAGTACTGGTGCAGGGGCTGGGAGGCTGACAGTAGCCTTCTCAATGCCAGAAGGGTCGAAGATACTAGGTCCGGCCCGAATCTCTACTTCCAGAATGGGAGTCGAATCCTCTCCTCAAAAGAGGATGAGTCGTTCCGAGTCGAAGGTGGACGGAGAGAGGGGAAACTCAGGGGTTCTCCCACGGCTTCTACCACGTCCTCGGCCGCGACCTCGGCCACGACCGGTGTGCTCTGGAGCTGGTTGTAGCCTAAGAGGAGTAATGGTTCTTTGTCTTGTCCAGGAGGCTACCGGCTCGCCCTGCCGAGAAGCGTTGATATTGTCAGGAGGTGGGATGGCCACCATGTTGCAGGTGCAGCGCCGAAGCATTTCTTCCAGCTGCTCTGTGGTGATCTCCTTATCTTTATAGCACAAGGAGAGCTCGTCCGGGATCACGAGTCTTTCGCCATTCTTGAGCTTTTGGATCATCTCTTGGACCCAATTTCTAAGGCAGGCTCATTTCTGCATTTCTTCCCACGAGATATAGCTATCGAGTGGGAGAGCTCCAGTAGGACGAGGAGGAACGTATTCCTCTAGGTCATCAGTGCGCCGCTGGAGCCTTTGGAGAGGCGTTGGCTCGGCTGGTGACTGTAGAGTAGCCGCTTGTTCAGTCTGTTTCTTGAGCCGTCTTCTGAGGTTCTTCCTCCTATTTCTCTCTTGTCTCTTGGCAATAGCGGTCTCCAAGGGAGTAGGAGGGAGAGGTGCTGGGGCCGGAGTTGATAAATCCTCATGAGGATACCTCTGAGCTGGTGCCTTTGCAGGGCGAGGTCGTTGACTCTTCCTTGCCTGAATTTCGATCCAGGCGCTTTCCGCTTGTTGTATCTGGAAGGTGGTGTTAATCGCCTGCTCGATTACCTCGAGCGGCAATTCCTGGTATGTCGGAATACTGGGACTGGCGTCCGAAGATGTATGCGCGGTTTGATGCCTTACCTGCAGTGGTGACAACTTTTGAGGAGTCGGTTGACTGGTGTTGGCATCCGAAGACGTATGCGCGGTTTGATGCCTTAGTCGCGGTGGCGACGGCTTTTGTTGAGAAGCGGACTGAGAGATGTGTTTGTCGTCTTGCTTCTTAGCCTTGCCTTTGTGATCACACTGAGGGTTGGGCCTAGCGACGACCGAAGGTGTCGCGGGATGTTGTGGCTCTGCAAAGTTACCTCGGCTCTGCGGACTGGCTGAGCCGCGTGGCGGTGGGCCCGCCACTTGAATCGAAGCCGATGAAGACTCCGAATATGTCTTCTTTGTACTTCAGATTGTGTTGACGGGTAGGCGGAGAGGACCCGATGGCCCATCCGCTGAGGGGATGTGACAAGGCTGAGGCGGGACCTCACCCTGCTTTTACTTTCCCTTCCTATCCACGGACGTCGGAGACGGAGATAGGACAGGAGGAGGACGAGAGGGAGCTGAGGAGCCCGTCGTCGTCTCGCCCACCATAACGTCCTCTCGGCCGAGAAGGACCCGGAGGAGCCTGGCGGTGTCTTCTTCAGGGAAATGGAGAGACTTTAGCTCCCGCCAGGACCGCCACCGCATAGTCGAACTGGCTGGGGTTGGCTGGTTGGCTGTTGACGTCTGGGAGCCCAAAGGGGCCGAAGGAGCAAAAGAATGGATGACGTTGACCGAGAAGTTGGTCGGCTCCGTCTCTTGACTGGCGTATTGCTCTCTACGCATCCGCAATCACTCGAGCGCCTCTTGGTTGTCAGTCTGGAACTCGAGCCATTATAGAGGATGCTGGTAAGGCAGCCCGTGCCCATTTTCTTGAGGGGAGTCTGGCCACTCTGGCGCATTCCTGGCAGTGCTCAGGGTCTCTTCGACAGCTTGCCGAAGCCTGACAAGTGACATAAAGTTCCCCTCCGCATCGATCTGCTCCTATTGGATCTGTTCCTGGATGAGGTGTTGAACTTCCACACAGGACTCGATCGGGTGACAAATTCTAGCGTGGAAGGGGCAGTACTGAGGGTGACTACGGTCCCAATGGGTGTAGTCGGCAGGCGAGTCGCGGGGCACGATTTGCCCCCTCTTGATGAGGATATCGAAGAGTCGCCAGGTTCTCTCCCTGGGGAAGGAGAGAGGTCTCTGATCATGCCAGGGCCTCCACCCCGGACACCAGATCGAACGTCCCCTTCGACTGACGCTGGGCTCCTCTGACTCGTCATCAGAAAGAGAAAATGCGGCCATCATGTGGATGACATTGGCTGAGTGGTGAACCACACGTGCTGCCTTAGCTGGCCTGGTCCACGTATGTCGTTGCGGGGGATTGACGAGAGCACTCTTCATTTTGACGAGGCCGTCTCGGATCAGCTTCTGGGCCTGGGTCTTGAAGACATAGCAATCTTCAATTGAGTGACCCAGCATGCGATGATACAGGCAATAGCTGGGATCGTCGGTCTTCAGAGCCTCATCCGGCTTGCGGATTTCTGGCAGCTCGACGATCTTCTGGGCCATGCAGAGGTCGAAGAGCATCTTCGTATGTTCCTTCTTAAAGGAGAAGGGTGTCACGCCCCGAGCCTTTATTACAGCGGAAGACTAACTCTGGGAGCGCGAACAGCCGGCATGGTAAGCCTCTTGCAAACAAGAACGACCAGAGCGCAATACAATCACACACATAAATGCAATTGCATAGAATTTAATCATACTCCAACTTTATTTCATAAATGATCAATATTCGAAATACAACCACTTTCCATCATCTTTCATTCTACTGGACTCAAGAAATAGGAAAATTACATTAACTCAATCTAGACATTATAGACTTCCTAAGTCTTCGCCCATCTTTATTCACTCTCGGATCCGCTACTTGAATAATCTGAATCCGAACCTGACTCACTTTCATTTCCTGAAAAAGATTGGAAATAGGTAATGAGCACACTTGCCCAGTAGGTATCTTCGTATCAACATGAAGGCACTATTAAAGTGATTAATATTTTTTCTCTAAAGAAATAAGGTAAAATCATGCAATGCGATGATCACGCGATTAAATCAAAGTAACAAGACAATCATATAAGATGGAATGAGAATAAGAATGAACTAGCAAGAATAGAACAAGAACATGGTATTGACCTTTCATGAACAAGAATATAACGAGAATGTACTAGCAAGCCACATATTCATCACTTTAGCATCTTGTGCTTATGAGCAAGTGCTTCGTGAATTTCTGTGGAGTATCAAGCAAGAATGTCATGTCGTGTCGTAGATCTTCACTTATTTATAGAAATAGTACTCCCAGCGCAATGCGACGCCAGTAGCATCATACCCCATGGTTTATAAAATAGTATGTTTCCGGCAATCAGCCGAGGGGACTAGCATAGAGCCCTTGAACACAATCAGTGCTCGATCACATCTTCAGGTATAAATTAAACTACTTCCACGCATGTAACAGTAAAGTATGGTCAAGAATATAGCAATTCCAAATAATGAAAATCAATGAATGAATGCTTCAATTCGAATATATGAGATCAAGAAATAGACTTAAACAATGTTATGCTCATGGAAATAAATCGACAGCATAATGGTACATTCTTTTACCTTTCATTCATTTCATTAAGTCTATTCAACCATTATGCGAAGTTCTAGACTATCATTAGTCCATCTAGAACTTTAGAAATCAACCCTTGGGTCAAACCTTGGGTTAATATATGCAAGCTGTATGACGGTCATCTACTAAGCCGTTACATTCTGTAACGCGCCAGTAGCGGGCCGTTACAGTGATCCGAGTCCAGAACAATAAAATTAGACTCAGAGAAATGTGACGATCATGCAATGGCCGTTACGTGCTTCTGACGGTCCAATGTAAGGCCATTACATTACTAGATCCAGAAACAACGATAGTGTATTCTAGTTAATGGGCTTTAATGATATAACCAACTCGACGTCCTAGTGGGAATCCCAGGCTTGCGGAGAATTACGGAGGTCTTGAAACAAGATTTCCTAGTCCATTGGAAGGAATATCCAATAGAGAGGTCCTCATGTCCAAGATTGTGTTCCTATAGTGCAAAGTGTGAACTAATGGACAACACACCAGAGTATGTGCCACGTACTTATAGAAACGACTCTATTGATAGAGAAAGAATATATAGATATAGACATATATCGATGTGAAACCAAGATAAAAACTTTACTAATTCATCTTTCAAAATCATGTTTCTAATTACAAAACTATAGAGTTTGGCTTCATGAAATTAACATAACTCAAAGTAAAAGTGAGATACCAAATCATGCAATACCTATCATGAATGCTTAAATAATCTCAAAGTCATATAACCAGGTTAACACTTAGGTAACTAGGCTTAATAATAAGAAATATTAACAAATCATATTCTGTCTAGGGTTGACAGATCATAGACTCTAACGGTCTAGAAGTGGGGCGTCACGGTTATTGTGACGGTCAGAGAACAACCGTTACAGTTATGTAACGCGTCTGTATAGATTCAACAAAGAAACCCAAATATAACAGAGCGTATGACGGTCTGTCGTAAGGCCGTTACATGAGTGTGACGGTCCTACGCTGATGCGTCAGAGAGTCTGCTAACAGAAAACGATGTAAAAACCTAAGATATCAACTCACATCATGTCTGTAAATCAAATATCATGTCTATTCTAGGCATGATAACGAAGTACATGCTATCTATATGCATGGGTATCAGTGAAATAGACAGGATACATCTTTTATATTTCCAATTAAGGCTAAGAGATGCATGTAATGCATAGAACAAGTAAAACATGAAATTGATGCTCTACCATGCATAGAATTCAATCAAACCAGAGGGCTTATAGTCCTATCACGTTGTTTTTGCCGTTCATGAGATAACCTACCTCTCTCTTAGGCTGTAGCTTCTGAATTGGGTTGGGAATCTTGCCCTAGTTTTCTTCCTTCTGTGACTTTTCCAGCAACTTCCTTAGACTCTAACTCCACGACCTCTTGACCTAAAGATGTGAAATTTTGAGAGGAGTTAGTCTAAAGTATTGGGAACAAATTATTCTAAAGAACTTACCTGAGATAATGACTCCTTACCTTGATTCCACGCGAGCAAAAGTAGGGGTCACGCAGTTCAGAACTAGGTCCTATTTATAGGGTTCTAGCTAGGGTTTGAAGATTAGATCGATTCTAGAGTCCTTAATTTGCCAAAACCTAATCTCTAAGAGTCCTTAGGGTCTTTATACATTCTTCCAATTAGGTCTCTTGTGGATAGGAACATCAAGTTCCAATCTTTTTGCAAGTTCTGTCACTCACAGAAGTCGCAGGCTGTGACGGTCGTCCCTTGCCGCGTTACACGGCTATGGCGGTCTTACGATAGACCGTTACAGTCATCGTATTCAGAATTTTAAATTTAATAAAACTCTTTTATCCATTATCCATTAAATTATCTTATTAAGTAGTATTTATCTTTAAAAAAATCCGAGGATAGGCTTAATAACCTTCTAGAATATGGGCCAAACTAAATGGGTCGGGTCTTTAACTCTTATGGATAATAATTAGATAGGCTAGGTTAACTTATTAACATATTTGGGCCTTATAATGACTTATTAATATGTTAATCCATTTATAAATTCATTTAGCCTAAATAAATTCTAGAAAATTATTAATTAATCTAGAAATTACTTATATAAATTCCGGGGCACTACAAAGGGTGTCTTCATGCCCTCCGAAAAAGAGGAAACAGCCGGCTTGTCCACTGGCTTTTTGTTAGAGTTGCTCGATTCGGCCTCCTTACTGGCTTTGGCGGCGGGGGTGAATTCTATGATATTCACCTCCTTACCGGACTGGCGTTCTCGCGCTTGCTTACCCTTTGCAACAGTATAGCTCAGGTTATCGGCGAAGAACATCTCTATTTCGGCGACTGCCGAATTGAGTTGGTCGAAGCCTTTGATATTGGTGCCAAGAAGCTTTTCGCTGACCTCGGCCGCCAGACTTCGACGGCATATGGTGATGGCGTCCTCTTGAACGGGTGGATTGACACACCTCATACTGAGGTCTCGCCATTTTTTGATAAAGTCGAGGGCGCTCTCGCCCTTTTTCTGTCGAAGAGAATAGAGTTCGGCTAGAGAGACCTTTCGCTCAACCGTTTGGAAGCGGTCGAGGAATTTCTTTTGGAGATCCGCCCAGTCGATGACTGAGTTAGGCTTCAGGCGGGAATACCATTAAAAGGCCGTTCCCGTATGTGAAGTAGCGAAGTAGCAGAGGAGATATGATTCGTCCAGCGCTAACTCACCCATGGTCGTAACATAGTAGGCCAAGTGTTCATGTGGCGACCCCTGCCCGTCGAACTTTTGCAGCTTCGGGGGCTTGGCGTACTCTGGAGGAAGCTTTTTCAGCTGGTGGTGAAGCGGGTAGGGTACATTGTAGAGATCTATTGTGACAACCCGTTCACCATACTGGGCGAGCTTTGTCTCGACAATACGCTCGATCATCTGGCGTTGCGCCAGGAGATTTTTTGGCATTGGCGTATTGGAGGCTCGTGGCTGAGTCTCAACCGGGGGTGTGGCAAACCCAGTTGCCAACGGGGTTCGGACAATCGCCGCTGAGGTGTTGGCAGCATCGCGGGCCGCCGACGGTGCCGACGCCTCGGCCTGGGGCCTAGCAGGTTGCTGAGGATGAAGGTCCCGTTCCTGGAGGAGGTCCTGCAGGAGGGCCTTCAGATGCTGGTTCCCCTTCACGAGAGTGTCGAGGGTCACTTCTTGAGCCTCGTTCGCAGGAGGGTCATTATTAACCGACTCCGCGTTGATAGCAGGGTCGCGGTCTTCCATCGAAACTTCTTCCGCATGTTCCGATGCCTGCGGTCTGACAGAATTGCCGATGTGACCTGTTCGGGGAGGCGGCAGAGCCTGATGGCGCGGCCTCCTGAAATGGGACAGAGGCTGGTTCAAGTCATCAGACTGGGTATCCAGCTGGTGTCCGATGGTGTAGCACGCGAACACTCGGACCGCGCGGTTGATGAGCAGGGCCGTCCGCTTCCTACGCGGGTGCCGCTCGGGACGGACATGCGCCCCTAGTATGTCAAAGACCGAGGTGCATTGCAGAGGGGGCTCACTCCCGATATCAGTCAGAGGAGAACCATGGACAGGCTACTGGAGGGCCCGGGAGCGGGCTCACCTCTGCCTCCGCTTGCTTGCACGGGGGACATTGGACGACTAGGCATCGTCAGACGATGCTACTGTGAAGCCAGTCGCATCCCGTCTGATGCCGCGTCTGAGTGCTCGCAGGGGGTTTCCGATACGCGCCCTTCGAATGGCTTGAGCTTCTTCTGGGGTGACCCAGATTCTCCTCAAGTTAGGTTGCTGGTCTCCCTTATCGTCGCTTTTTCGATGAGTTGTCTTGGGAGGTCGTGTGTCGGGTTGTGGTGGGTGCCCCCGGGGTGTTGCCGAGGAACCCGCTCCTTTGAGCTTCGCCCGGTCCTCTCGTGTTTGTCGCAAGAGGTAAAAACAATTGGAGGTGGGGATGGTGGAAACGGTCTGTTCCTGGGGTATGATTGGTTCACCCCCGTCGAGACGGGTCCGCAAGTCACCGACAAGAATCGGCCTGCCGGAGTTGCTAGTCGCAGCGGCGAGCCGCTTGCCTTTGCGGCCCTGGCGACGCTTTTTCTGAGGAGTGGAGGAAGACTCCGCCCCAAGATAGTAGACCGAGAAAACCAGGCCTGGAGCGACCGACAGCGTGGAGCTGTCAGTCAGAGGTACTGGGACCGGCCCCCGGGGTATGAAACCCACGCCGGGAGTCGATGACTGGGCGACCCAGGTATAAGCATTTGCCCACGCCGATAGGAGTGTTGCTGATGCTCGAGATGACACTCTTGCACCGGAAAGCGACGCCGTCGGAAGTGCTGAGGTGCCGATGCCCCTGGGTCGAGGACCCGCAGTAGGTGCTGGCGTAGTCCGGGCTCGGGTCGGAAGGCCCGAGAAGGGTGTGAGGAATCTTGCCCCCTGGGCAGGAGACCCGCGGGGAGAGCTAGTTCAACTAGAGCTCGGAACCGGGGTCCCGAGTGCAATATCGGAGAGCTGCGAACTTGGGGCCGAGAGCCCATATCGAGGGTCGACTTTACCAGGGTTCGTGCCTGCGGGCCCGAGGAAGGCGCTGAGGAGCCGTGGACTCGGGGCTGGAAGCCCGTGTTGGGTACCGGCTTTGCTGGGGCTCGGGGCTAGAAACTCGAGGAATGTGCTAAGAGGCCGTGGACCCGGGGCTGGGAGCCCGTATTGGGTGCCGACTTTGCTGCGGCTCGGGGTTGGAAACTCGAGGAAAATGCTGGGAAGCCATGGACTCAGGCTGAGAGCCCATGCTGGGTGCTGGCTTTGCTGCGGCTCGGGGTTGGAAACCCGAGGAAAATGCTGGGAAGCCGTGGACCCAGGGCTGGGAGCCCGTGTTGGGTGCTGGCTTTGCTACAGCTCGAGGTTGGAAACCCGAGGAAAATGCTGGGAAGCCATGGACCCGGGGCTAGGATCCCGTGTTGGGTGCCGGCTTTGCTGCGGCTCGGGGTTAGGGACCCGAGGAGGATGCTGGGGAGCCCGTGTTGGGTGCCGGCTTTGCTGGAGCTCGGGGTTGAAAGCCCGAGGAAGATGCTGAGATAATGGCTGAAGTCCGGGGCACGGGGCCCATGCCGGAGATCGGACGAGGCTGGTCTCGAGAGCTAACGCTTACCTGGGCCGGTGTTGATCAGGGACCCTACAGGGGCCAGTGGTGGTGGTCCGGTGCCTGGCGCACAGGCGTGACACCGATGCTGGAAGTGCGCATGGCACATTGGCCACGGGAGCCAACAGAGAAACTTGGGTTGGCTGAGGAGCTGCCACAGGGATCACGCCCAAGAAGTAGGGCGATCCGATGACAGGGGTAAAGCTGTCGAAAGTGATCGGCGTCGCCAAGTAGCCTACCCGTGCGTGGGTGGCAATGACGTTGGGACCATAGGTGACGGCCGCCATGGTTGCTGGAGAGCTGTGTGCTGCGGAGGCGACGATTGCTGACAGTCGCCGAGCGCGGTCCGACGGTCAGAACGCGAATCGGAAGCTGCTGGAGAATGCGCGTATGAGTACCCTCGGACAGAGAAAGGGCACTAGGGCTTCAGGGTTGGCATAGACTTTTCTTCAGCAAAAAGAAGGAAGGTGGGAGACGTCCCACCGGGCGTGCCATCCTCTCTGTTGTGCGGGTTTTTTATGCCGAATAATCGGGGTGAAGGAAGGGATACAGCGGGGAAGGAAGACACGGGAGTTTGATATATCTCGGGTATCCTCCTTACGGTTGCATGCCTCTCACGGCAGTATAGGGCACTCTCCTTTTAAGGAAAGTCGAAAAGGGTCGAATGGCACGGGAATGTAAGAGTACGAGTTAACCGGACATGGTGCGGGCGTGCCAGTCGATTTCTTAACAATCACCCATGGAACCAAGGGTTGACTGGGGAAGCATCACCAGGACGCGGCACGTGGGCTCGAGCGATCGGGCGACATGTGGAGAGAAGGGGTTCCAGGGGTGCGGGTGCGTAGGTGATTGTGGGAATCGTGTACTGGACGTCTTTCCCCACCGGCCACAAACAACCGGTGTTTATTTACATCGGATTGAATTCGAACACCTTTGTTCTAAGCTGAAGAAAAGTCTGTATATATGCCTGAAGATGTGGGTAGAGGGCAGGGAGCATTCCGCAGCTGTGGGTGCGCTTTCGACTGAGAGGTGTTTACTGGGGTTAGGATGTTAAGCACGGATGCCGAGTGGTGTAGGTAGAAAGCTGGGGGCCTGAACATGGATGCGAGAGCATTCGTCCAATTGGCGGTGTAATTTTTGAGATATACATGTCTTTACAGGTAGGCCGTAGTGGCCAGGGTACAACAGGTGCACACCACGGGACAATTCCGATGTGATGATCGGTCCCCGGGTCAATGCGTGACAGATGAACACATGTGTGTTTTACAGAGGGCCCCTCCCATGGCGTGGGCCATGGTGGCGACACCGAACGGGGCTTATGACTAGATGACTGGAGGGATGCATCGATCTGGTGTCTGGGCGAGGGCCGATCACGACTCGAGTAGAGCGGTCGAACATGGCCTCGTGACTGCGAGGGAGCATGACGTCATGGTACACGCGTGGTTGCAACCGACGGGCACGTGAGGGGGAATCCCGACATGAGGGGACGCTCGCCCTTGTCATAATGTCTCGCGCATGGTGGGTGTCGACTTGTGTGTTACGGCTAAATATGGCGTGAGGGGAGTGCAAACAACATACCCCCGGCGTACTAAGCCGACGAACAAGTCACCCACACACAATTCTCCTTAGCTCGTTGCCTGGAGCCGCTTGAAGCTTGAAGGCCAGATGTCTTCTTGTCTTGGATCTCCAATCTCTCTTTCTACCCCTTGAGCTTCTAAGGGGTTTTTATAGAGAAGTTGAAAGGGTTAGAATGGGTTTAGGAGGACTAGGTTGATAGGTTCAAGCTAGCCCGCGTAAACCCAAGTGAATAGTGCACAGGAGAAAGGGTTTACGGGGACCAGCTCATAGGGTTGAGCTGGGCCGCGTTAACCCCTCCCCTGGGTGGGGTTTAGGCGGACCAGCCCAATGGGCTGATCTGGTCCGCGTAAACCCCTCCACGAGAGTGTTTTTTAATAAAAAAAATGGGCTAGGAAGGGTTTAGGCGGACCAGCCTCAGGGGGTGAGGCTGGTCCGCATAAACCCCCTCCCCCAGGGGGTTTAGGCGGACCAGCCAGGGGGGTCCAAGCTGGTCCGCTTAAACCCCATCCCGGGGGGTTTAGGCGGGCTGGTTTTGGGCTTTTTTAATTTTAAAAAAACAAATTTTTTATTGAATGGAAGGGGTTTACGCGGACCAGCCCAGGGGGCTGGGCCGGTCCGCCTAAACCCCACCCCTGGAGGGGGGGGTTTAGGCGGATTGGCGCTAGGGTGAAGGGAGGCGGTCCCCACCCTATAAAATCCATTTTTTTGGTCTATTTCTCCCTAAATTAACTAAGAAGAAAAGGACAACTTGGCTGGGAGGATACGTGGAGGCTTGCAGAGGCTTGTGTGAGCATTGACTCGAGGAATCTTTGGGCCATTGTGCCGCTGCTTTGCCGCGTCCATGTGTCGACTTCACGAACTGGTACGGCACACGAACCGCATCGTAGGACCGTAGACTGGATGAACTGGGGCTGAGTGGGGCCATGGGGCCACCGGACTGGAGGGAGGGCGTGACCCCTAGGGAGTTCACCCTCCCTGGGGGAGCGCGGCCGCGCCCCGGGGCGAACTAGCCCCGGGGCCGGTCGTGACCCCAAGGGATGGCCCCTGGGGTCTCCTTGTGTCTTCTACAAGTGTCCTTAGAAGGACGTTAAGCTCCGAGAAACTGGGATGGGCCCGTGGGGGCCGTTGTTCTTCGAGTGGTCGTAGCTGCTCGCATGGTGTTCGGGTAAATGCCTGACACACCCCGGATTGCCGAACGGCTTGGGTAGCTGGCCGAGGATCCGCACGGCGGGCCTTGGGTTGAAGATGGGAGCTCGTGGGAGCTAAGGGGAGGCATCTCAGGAACGTGAGTCATGCCTCGAGTTGCGTGCCACGTTGCATGGTTGGTTGGCGGGGTAGCCTCAGGTTGGCCCGAGTGCTGGAGTTAAGTGGCTTGTTGCCATGTGTCTGAGTGTTGGGGTTGGCCTTGACTTGTCGGGGGGTCGTTGTAGGACCCAATTGATGTGCTGGAACCATGGGGCAGCTCATGGTTTGGTGTAGACAGGCTGGAATACACGCGCCCACAAGGTGCCCGATAGAATGCCGAACACACCCGTGCGAGCCGTATATGCACGCGGTAGGCCTCCAAAGCCTGTGGTTGACTTAGTTAGGTCTCCCTTTGACCTTGGAGGGTTGAAAGAAGTGTCTCGGGGTGGGCTCTGGGCCCTTTCACTGAGTGTCATTTGGCTTGGTTTAAGGTCGGGGTGAGCACGGGTGGTCCCGGGCGGCCATGTAGGATACGGGCAAAGCCCGTATGTGAGTGACCGTGGTTGACCCCGGACAGTTGCTTATGTCATCGCGTGTCGCGGCAAGCTGGTCAGGACCCTTGTAGGGACCCACAGGGCTGTGGAAAGGGCTAGGTAGCCCATGCCTTGAAGATATTCGGGGAAATGCCCAAACCCCTATTTCTTGTTATCCTATCGAGAAATACTCCGGGTACAATAACTGCGAACGAAGGTCAAACCCTCAAACACTAGAACGACACGGCTACACTAAAGAAAACCTGTCACGCCCCGAACCGATAGCAGCGGGAAGCGATGCTCGGAACGTGGCAGTTAATAGTCATGATAACAAGAGCGAAAATAAATAACCACAATTAAACACATGGAGGCCATACACATTGTGAAGATACGAACTTATTAATATTTGAAATTTAAAAATAGAATTTGACTCACTACACTAGCTAGACTCAAGAAGATAAAAAGACAGACTCCGATCTCTAGGTTCCAGGTTCACTCGATCACACTGACCCGATCCTCATTTGCAACGTTTCGTTTACCGCGTTACCTGAAAATGATTGGAAGTAGGGGTGAGCAAGAAGCTCAATAGGAATTATACTCTATCGTCAGGCATAGTTTAAGTGATTAACCAATTAATGAATATGCATGATTAACGTGACAAAAATAAGCAGAACTAAATAATCATCAAGATTCAAAGAGTAACGATAATTAAATGGAAGAAATAATTGCATGTCGAGATATCAAGCAATATTAACAAGATTTTCTAGTGAATGGCCATTTACAAGTCAATTCGAGTCATGTCAAGCAAGCAAGCAAGTACTTCATGCTTTAAGCATGAATAATAAGTTTCACGAGAATGTGGAATGCCCTAGACTTAACAAGCTAGTCATGCACCGGTGACAATGCCACACCTAGTCATTCACCTCCCTAGGGATCAAGTACTCTTCGGGTGCTCCTCCCAGGACCAGACTGGGGCCTTCATTTATTTGCCTTGGCATTGATTTGTTTGGATCGCAGATCCCACGAATCTAGACATCCACAATATTTAATGGCCAAGAGTTCCAAGGTCAAGTTCATGTAGTCAAGGTAAAGGACGTAAGAATAATGATTCTTAAGAGTCCAAACAATAAGCTCCTTAATCGAGAGGAATAATTATTCCAAATGACTATAATTGACGATCAATAGACCTAACCATAGGTCATATCACGAAATACCATAGTCTAGATAGGCTAGAGTAGCTCACACAATTCGAAATCATGAAATAATCACTTTTCAAAAAACTGTAATATACACGGTCGAAAATGGGCCGCTCAATATTTATACGATGTCATATGGGCCGCACTATCAGGAACTGGGCTGGAGATCAGCCTCTATGAGGTCAAGGATAAACGGTCCAAGATGGGCCTTTCAACCACAAGCACGATCAAGCATGGGCCGCACAAGGCCAGAACGACTAAAGCTTAAGAAGGAGATAAACGGGCTCCAAAGGGCCGCACAAAGATGAACGGTCAGAAATGGGCCGCACAGGGCCAGAAGTTCTTGAAGTATAAGAACAGGATATACGGTCCAGACAGATCCACTCATAGTCTGAACGGTCCAGAATGGGCCGCATGTCAGTTGTACGGGCAACTATAGTCCGCACAACACTAGGCCTATCAATAGGCTAGAAATTCGCCCAAGTGGACTCCCGGGCTGCCATAGTGATGGGGACATCACCTCCCATGCCCACCTTCACAGCTTGTCTCCTCGCCCCGGTTGCATCCGGCATGGTTTAGTCATTTAATTTTGAGTCCTATGTAATTTTACTTGAGTCATTTGATGTAATTTGCATTTTATTTGAGTCATGTCCCTAGGTCTTGCATTTATTTTCCTATGTTTGAGTGTCATTAGAGTGTGTAATGTGCTAATTGGGCCCATTTCTTCGGACTTGGCCCAATGAGCTCCCCTACCCCTTCGGTTATTTGTCAATGAGTCTTTTGTCAGGGTCTTATTGTAAAATGTGGGTTTCCTATATATAGGGCCCCATTTCCTTCATTTGGAGGTAATGAATCAATCAATGAAAAAAATGCCATTTGAGAGTCCAAAGCTTAGTGTAGTGGAGTGATTCCAACATTTTTTAGGTGAGAAACCCTAGGGGAGAGATTCCCCACCCTTCCCTCTCTTAATCCCTCTTTTTCACTCCACTTTCTCTCTCCTCATCACCCAATTTCGAATTTTCTTCTCTCTCCTCCCTTCCCAACCACCTCAACCCCCACCTACCATCATTAAAGCCCTCCACTTCCCCATGGCCTCCATTACTCCACCCCCCTAGTCCCAAGGAGATCCCTCACCATTCCAACACCACTTTCCCCATTCCAACACAATCAACCCCTTCCCCACACAACCCCACAACTTCCAATGCCATTTCAAATTTGAAATCCACCCTTCCCTCCACTCACTTGTGCCCCCCCTCACCTTCTCCTCTCACCCACCTTCCCAAATTCGTAGCTCCTCCTCCCACCACCTGTTAGACCCCCTTTCAGACCCCATTCTTCCCTTCCCCCACCTTAGAACACCCCCTCCTAGACCCCCTCACAGCCCGGGCTTTCCCCACACTCATCCACCCCCATTTCCCCTCCCATATACCCCATTCCCCCCCATCATCATCAACCTACAGCTCTCAACTGAAGATCTACAGCAGACCAGCAACTTGCAGCGGCCACCACGACCTCCTCCGGACGAGTTTGAAGACCCAAGAGCCATCGTCGGAAGCGTCTGCCAGTCGCCTTCGCAACCGAAGTGGTTTCATCTTCTTCCGATCTCCGAGTCATCCAGGAGGTCCATGCTCCCACATCTGCGCGGTTCTACCTTGGCTGAGGATCTGAGCCGGCTTAGAAGCTCTGCCACGACCAGCCCCGAAGGAATCAGTCATCAAGTCCTTCTTCAAAGTTCTTCATCGGCCTGTCTACTTTCAGAATCAAGAAGCGGAAGCCCATTCAGCATCTGGGAACAGAAGTTACCAATTTTCTTCCACAGTCGCGTGGCTCTGCCTTCCCCAATCTGCATCGACACCTCCTCACTCTTCTGGCTTCACAGATCGTCTCCGTTATCTTCTGGCATCTCCGTTTCTTTTGCTGCAAATAGGACTCACCCACGGTTCTAACGGCGCTGACGGCATCAAATTTGGAGTTCGGGAGCGGCCAGGAAAGCCTCTGCATCCTATTGTTGGTGACCTGCCTCTGCTAGTCCGAGAAACAGAGGCCCTGTTCAAGCTTCTACCCCGACCTGCAAAGACTCCAGAAGAAATTACAAAAATTCTGAGGCATTCCCCTTCCTGTTATGAAGATTTTGCCGCTGGTGTCGCCATCAGAAAAATTCCTGAGCAAGATCTACAATAGAAACACCGACCCTCTATTTTGGTTCGCAGACAGCAGGCAGATTCGGCGTCCACCCTTGTTCCTCGTTCTTTGCTTTGGTTTCCCCACCCCGCTTGGCCGGCTGAAGGCCTCTCCCTGCGTGGAGGTAGTATTGATGTAATATCATTAACCCCCACCCCAAGTTCCCCCTCCTGCGAGAGGTGTAGTGGTGTACTTTGTTTGGGCAGGTCAAGCGACACCGCCGCGGCGTGTGGGGATCCACTCGCCTCCCCGCTCGCCCTCGTCTCCGACCGGGACCGGTTTCTTCAAACCGGTCGAGTAAGTGCTCAAACCTTCATTCCACTTAGTGCTTGTCTTTCAATATTAGTTCTTAATTCCGCTGGTTATGCGAGTGAGAGCCCGATCCTCAAGTCTCGTTGTCTTGAGTGATCACCGTGGGAAGAGTACAACCGGTGCCTTTGGCACTTCGTCGGCCCCGTTGAATTGGGCTTCCAAATCCATTAGGAATCAAATCTTGGCCTTGCTGGCCCTCTACCAGCAAGGGCCCAACCCCACATCCTCCACTTGGCATCGCCAAGTCACCCCGGGCTTGGGTGAGTGACGATAGAGCGGTGGCCCAACTTGGCCCTTTTTGAATGCGATTGTGCTTGCTTGCATTAGGTCCAAGGTTGTGTCACATCAAGTGGTATCAGAGCAAGTCTTTGATTTGTTCTCACAAGTCAAGTCCATGGGCACGCTTGCATTAGAGTTCTCATCGGATCGTTCTATGCATTATCCACCTCCCATTGTCATTGAGTCTACCGACCAAAAGGCCCCAATTCCCATCATATCCCAAGCATACCTACCTAATGGGGCCCCACAGAAATTGACTTCATCGACATGGAAGAAGATAATTGGGTATCCCTCGAAATTGTAGCCACCCTCTCTACGACTGGATAAATTATGCACAACGGAGACCTAGTCTTCGTTGAATTCCATAAATGGTTCGAGAAGACTAAGTATTTGGATGGGGCTTGGTGTCAAAAGGGAACATTGGCGGGTCCATGTATAATCCTAAGTAAGAAATGGTTAGATGAAAGGAATGCCAACATCGACCCAACACGTCGGACTTGCCTAGTGCATCCGCCACACCTTTCGGGAACCTTTAATTTCAACAACCTTTTATTCTCCCACCCGCGGGAATCCCACCCTTGTTCACCACCCCGGGTGCACCATACTCTGGCCATCATCACCCCACCATCAAAGAACCTTCCCACTCCATTAGTTTTGGAAGAAGTAGTCCACCCGCTTTGCCACATGAAGACAAATATCCCTCGGGAACCTATCCCCTCCATAGAGAGCTCCCATGTCCCAATTGAAGAGGAAGCCTCGCACAAGGATCTTCACCCTACACCACCCCCTCTAGATAAGGCCGAATTCATCTTAGAAGAGTCCCTTGTTAGGTGGCTAAGGGAGAGCCTAATTAGAGAGACCTCGACCCATGTTTGCCCTCCCATAGAACAAAATTTTCCCCTAGTGCCTCTCTTCTCCTATCACACCACAATCCAAGCATCCTATCAAGTGGAGACCTTAGAGGATTTTCTTAGGGGCTTAGCATGGAAAATTGAGTTCACTAGCATGTTGACCCCTATGGCCGAACAACCTAGGAGCCTTAGCCTCCTACACCTATGCATAGGGTCTATCACCTCGGTTTGCACCAATGGTTGCTACACTAGCGACCTCCTTCTATTCCTCCCTACACCGGATGAGCCCAACCTTCTCCTCGATTTAGAGCTTCTTATCTCGGGTAGAAAGCCAAGCCGTCCACTCATGGCCGACCCACTTGTCAAGAACATTGGCCCAACTATCATAGGGAAGGATGACTTAGCACCTTTTAAGGATCTTGAGGACATGGAGTTCCTCCCCCTAAGTGACCTATTTTATGATCCATATGATCCCTTCCAATGGGAGTCAAGGGACTCATATGACCCAACCATCTTACCAACCACCCACCCTTTCCTACCCTCACCCACCATATTGGGCCAAACCCACCTCATCCATGATCCGGGTTGCACCTTGGGAGCCATAACCTTGGACCATATATCCCTAGGTAATAAGGTGATGCCCCACCCCATGATGACCACCTTCTTAGATCCATTCGATCCTTTCCAATGGGAGTTCAAAGGTTGTCCCACACCTATACACATGGAAGTCACTTTTGGGAAAATTATGCATGTGTCTAGGCTTTCCACCCCCTTTGGCATGAACACTATGTTGGGTCCATTCATTCATATCACCCACATGTCTAGTAGAAAGCATGAGTGGGCCACATTCGGATGTCATGGTCCTCCTTCATTCATCATGGATCGTAAGCATGTCAAAAGCATCTACGGATGTCCGGGCCCCCCCACATTCATCACCACTGTGCATGATAGGTTCACCTACGGGTGCCCCGGCCCACCCAGGCCCACCAAAGTCTACATGACAACATTGCATGATAAGCCCACATATGGTTACCCCGGCCCTCCAAAATCCATCAAAATCTTCTTGGCATCAAAGCATGATCGGTCTACTTTTGGTTGCCCAGGTCCACCCATCACCCCTAGAATGTCAACATTCACAAAATTACATGAAAGCCTTTGCAAGCACATAAGTAAAAAGAATGAGGCTTATAAGAGGCGGGCCGACTCTCATCGGCGTCACCAAGACTTCCATGAGGGTAACTTTGTGATGGTAAGGACTGAGAGGCTCTCCCCGGGAGCCATCTCCAAATTGAGGCCACATGGGGCTGGTCCCTTCCAGGTCCTGAGGCGCATTGGTACAAATGCCTATGAGTTAGATCTCCCCGAGGAGTATGGAATAAGTCCCACATTCAACGTTGCCGACCTAGTGTCATATAAGGGACCCACGGTGGTACCTAGTGAGGAGATTGAGCCTACGTCTTCCCTTGAGAGAGCACCCACCCGTGAGGAGAGACCACCAGCCAAGAGAGCCCAGCGTGAACAAATTGAACAAATATTGGATGAACAAGTCACTACCACTGGGAGCAATGTATACGAGCGCTATCTCGGCAGGTGGATGGATCGGTCTCGTTCGGAAGGCTTGAGGGCAGTACCACTTCTACACCCTCCAAGGAGGGAAGGACACTTACTCGACAGAGTCGAGTTCTCCGCACCCCGGGAGTATGATGGGGACATCACCTCCCATGCCCACCTTCACAGCTCGTCTCCTCGCCCCGGTTGCATCCGGCATGGTTTAGTCATTTAATTTTGAGTCCTATGTAATTTTACTTGAGTCATTTGATGTAATTTTCATTTTATTTGAGTCATGTCCCTAGGTCTTGCATTTATTTTCCAATGTTTGAGTGTCATTAGAGTGTGTAATGTGCTAATTAGGCCCATTTCTTCGGGCTTGGCCCAATGAGCTCCCCTACCCCTTCGGTTATTTGTCAATGAGTCTTTTGTCAGGGTCTTATTGTAAAATGTGGGTTTCCTATATATAGGGCCCCATTTCCTTCATTTGGAGGTAATGAATCAATCAATGAAAAAATTGCCATTTGAGAGTCCAAAGCTTAGTGTAGTGGAGTGATTCCAACATTTTTTGGGTGAGAAACCCTAGGGGAGAGATTCCCCACCCTTCCCTCTCTTAATCCCTCCTTTTCACTCCACTTTCTCTCTCCTCATCACCCAATTTCGAATTTTCTTCTCTCTCCTCCCTTCCCAACCACCTCAACCCCCACCTACCATCATTAAAGCCCTCCACTTCCCCATGGCCTCCATTACTCCACCCCCCTAGTCCCAAGGAGATCCCTCACCATTCTAACACCACTTTCCCCATTCCAACACAATCAACCCCTTCCCCACACAACCCCACAACTTCCAATGCCATTTCAAATTTGAAATCCACCCTTCCCTCCACTCACTTGTGCCCCCCCTCACTTTCTCCTTTCACCCACCTTCCCAAATTCGTAGCTCCTCCTCCCACCACCTGTTAGACCCCCTTCCAGACCCCATTCTTCCCTTCCCCCACCTTAGAACACCCCCTCCTAGACCCCCTCACAGCCCGGGCTTTCCCCACACTCATCCACCCCCATTTCCCCTCCCATATACCCCATTCCCCCCCATCATCATCAACCTACAGCTCTCAACTGAAGATCTACAGCAGACCAGCAACTTACAGCGGCCACCACGACCTCCTCCGGACAAGTTTGAAGACCCAAGAGCCATCATCGGAAGCGTCTGCCAGTCGCCTTCGCAACCGAAGTGGTTTCATCTTCTTCCGATCTCCGAGTCGTCCAGCAAGTCCATTCTCCCACATCTGCGCGGTTCTACCTCGGCTGAGGACCTGAGCCGGCTTAGAAGCTCTGCCACGACCAGCCCCGAAGGAATCAGTCCTCAAGTCCTTCTTTAAAGTTCTTCATCGGCCTGTCTACTTTCAGAATCAAGAAGTGGAAGCCCATTCAGCATCCAGGAACAGAAGTTACCAATTTTCTTCCACAGTCGCGTGGCTCTGCCTTCCCCAGTCTACATCAACACCTCCTCACTCTTCTAGCTCCATAGATCGTTTCCGTTATCTTCTGGCATCCCCGTTTCTTTTGCTGCAAAGAGGACTCACCCACGGTTCTAACGGCGCTGATGGCATCAAATTTGGAGTTCGGGAGCAGCCAGGAAAGCCTCTGCATCCTACTGTTGGTGACCTACCTCTGCTAGTCTGAGAAACAGAGGCCCTGTTCAAGCTTCTGCCCCGACCTGCAGATACTCCAGAAGAAATTACAAAAATTTTGAGGCATTCCCCTTCTTGTTACGAAGATTTTGCCGCTGGTGTCGCCATCAGAAAAATTCCTGAGCAAGATCTACAATAGCAACACCGACCCTCTGTCCTGGTTCACAGATAGCAGGTAGATTCGGCGTCCACCCTTGTTCCTCGTTCTTTGCTTTGGTTTCCCCACCCCGCTTGGCCGGCTGAAGGCCCCTCCCTGCGTGGAGGTAGTATTGATGTAATATCATTAACCCCCACCCCAAGTTCCCCCTCCTGCGAGAGGTGTAGTGGTGTACTTTGTTTGGGCAGGTCAAGCGACACCGCCGCGGCGTGTGGGGATCCACTCGCCTCCCCGCTCGCCCTCGTCTCCGACCGGGACCGATTTCTTCAAACCGGTCGAGTAAGTGCTCAAACCTTCATTCCACTTAGTGCTTGTCTTTCAATATTAGTTCTTAATTCCGCTGGTTATGCGAGTGAGAGCCCGATCCTCAAGCCCCGTTGTCTTGAGTGATCACCGTGGGAAGAGTGCAACCGGTGCCTTCGGCACTTCGTCGGCCCCGTTGAATTGGGCTTCCAAATCCATTAGGAATCAAATCTTGGCCTTGCTGGCCCTCTACCAGCAAGGGCCCAACCCCACATCCTCCACTTGGCATCGCCAAGTCACCCCGGGCTTGGGTGAGTGACGATAGAGCGGTGGCCCAACTTGGCCCTTTTTGAATGCGATTGTGCTTGCTTGCATTAGGTCCAAGGTTGTGTCACATCACATAGACAGGGTGGAATTGAGCCAGAGTCCAGCCCACTGTCTGCTGATCGGCCTAGGGTCTATTGGGTCAGGCAAATCGGGAATCGGTCGAAGATAGATCAAGGATAAACGACTAAGATTAAATGGCATTGAGCCAGAGATAAACGGTCTACATTGGGCCGTTCAGGGAGATATGCGGTCGACTGGCGGCCGCTCAAGTCCCTGCTAGTCCAATTTGGACAATGACTCAAATCACAGCGGTTCGATTGAGTCCAAAATCAATTCTAAGGGATAATAATGGTTCAAGATTAACGGTTCAGGTCTAAGGTTAACAAGTGTAAACCTAATATCCATTTCAATTATAAATGATTCACACTTAAGATTGACATTCATTGGAAAAATGAATCAAGATCAAGCTCAAATTAAATAAATCAGCAAGGATTATTTAATGTCATGAATTACAATTTATTAGGTGTGTTGCTAACATGCAATTAACACTAATCTACTAACATAACATGCTGAAATGACAATTTAATCTGTTCTGCTAACGATGTACGGTCGGTTCTGGACCTTACATCCCCTTGGACGGTCATAGACATGCCGCTCATGGCCCCTCAGGTCCGAAGCCCTGCTGGACATGGACGGCCGGTAGGGTGCCGCTGGAAGGGATGTGCGATCTGGAACTGGCCGCAGGACAGACATGCGGTTGGTATCCGGCCGCACGTACCTGGGAAACGATCAGAGATAGAAATCGTTAAACGGTCCACTACAGGCCGCCAGTCTTGGATGTGCGGTCCATCGTGTGGCCGCACAAGTCCAGATAGGTCGCTGCCCTTTCACCTTGCCCGACTCCGGCGAGGTTTCTAGGGTCAGAACTAAAACATGGAATTCGCAAGATATAAAGCATGATATTTAGGGCTTTTACTATCAAAAGAAAGAGCACGAAAAACTCTACGAGACTCTCTTAAGTCTCTACATAAATCGAAGAGGAATAAAGTTAACCCTAATTTGACATGCTTCTACTAAACCTCAAAATTCTCCCAGGATACTACATGATATTTTGGGCTTTATATACCAAAAGAAAGAGGACTTGATGCTGCACATTTTGATATATTACTTGAGGTTTGAGCCCGAGAGAACATACCTCAATCAGGGAAGAAAGGAAGAAAAAGGAGGAAGACGCGCTAGGTACCCCACGTCAGAGATCATTGGAATTCGCCCTCGTCCAAGGTTCTCGTCGGCCGCCACAGCTTCCAAATGAAACTAGGGTTCCCAAGGAGCATTTTTATAGGTCGCACACCTTCTAGAGTGTTATATGCAGGGAGAATTTATCCACGCAAGTCGGGTTAATGTGAACGCCGCCGTAAAAGTTGACTCGATCCAAACTCCACCGATTGCATCTCCTAGGGTTAGGGTTTTGGGAGATTAAGAGAGGGGAAATGATCCTCTCACCCTGGCCTTTCATTTGCCACCGGTTCGGGCTCATTTGATGGAGTATTGGGGTCGAATTTCGCGTTTCAAGGTATGGTCAACTAAGTGTTTAATTTGGGCTTAATCCACTAATTCGGTCTACTTACATATTTTATTTGGGTTGGCCACAGAAGACAAGTTTGTTAAACGTGTTATCCTCTACAAGAATATAATTTTTCTGTATTTTTATAAAATAGTCGAAATATAACTTATTCCATTTATTAAGGAATTATTCTAATTAATTGCTAATTAATTTCTCGAAAAAAAATCGGGATATTACATCCTTCCCCGCTTTAAGGAATTTGGTCCCCAAATTCGTCGGGTATTATCAATTATTTAAATATTTGAACTAAGATGATCTTATCTATCAAAACAACATGTTAATCATACAACTAATGATGAAAGAATTTAGCTATAGATAGGGATAAAAGAGAACAATACCTTATATAATTCTTCATTCGATAGAAGTTGGTTCGGATTCTTCTTATATTTTTACTTGTGGAAGTAACTTAGGACAGTTAGCCATTTTATGATCCTGATTTCCGCAACGCAGACACGCTCCGCTCCTTCGCCAACACTCCTTTACGAGATGACCAAGTTTGTGACAGTATAAACATTTCATTTGCGTAATATTATTATTATTCTTCTTATTACTCCGGGTTTCTTTATGACGGACTCGCCAGCCTCTAGCAGAACCGAATCTTAGCTTACCCATGGACCCACTCGCTTTCATTTTAAGAATGACTTAGAGACCTGCAAAATAATTATATGGTTAACTTTTTCATTACCCTTACGCGTATCACAACGCAATCTTGTATATATTTTATTACTTAACCCAAGATACTACCCAATCTCACTAGGTGACAAGGGATGACACGGGTCTTATGACTTAGGGTAACCTATACTCTTGGATAAAATGCTAAGACTCAGACAACGGAGGCTCTGATACCACCTCTGTCACGCCTCGAACCGATAGCAGCGGGAAGCGATGCTCATAACGTGACAGTTAACAGTCATGATAACAAGAGCGAAAATAAATAACCACAATTAAACACATGGAGGCCATACACATTGTGAAGATACGAACTTATTAATATTTGAAATTTAAAAATATAATTTGACTCACTACACTAGCTAGACTCAAGAAGATAAAAAGATAGACTCCGATCTCTAGGTTCCAGTTTCACTCGATCACACTGACCCGATCCTCATTTGCAACGTTCCGTTTACCGCGTTACCTGAAAAGGATTGGAAGTAGGGGTGAGCAAGAAGCTCAGTAGGAATTATACTATATCGTTAGGCATAGTTTAAGTGATTAACCAATTAATGAATATGCATGATTAACGCGAGAAAAATAAGCAGAACTAAATAATCATCAAGATTCAAAGAGTAACGATAATTAAATGGAAGAAATAATTGCATGTCGAGATATCAAGCAAGATTAACAAGATTTTCTAGTGAATGGCCATTTACAAGTCAATTCGAGTCATGTCAAGCAAGTAAGCAAGTACTTCATGCTTTAAGCATGAATAATAAGTTTCACGAGAATGTGGAATGCCCTAGACTTAACAAGCTAGTCATGCACTGGTGACAATGCCACACCTAGTCATTCACCTCCACAGGGATCAAGTACTCTTCGGGTGCTCCTCCCAGGACCAGACTGGGCCCTTCATTTGTTTACCTTGGCATTGATTTGTTTGGATCGCAGATCCCACGAATCTAGACATCCACAATATTTAATGGTCAAGAGTTCCAAGGCCAAGTTCATGTAGTCAAGGTAAAGGACGTAAGAATAATGATTCTTAAGAGTCCAAACAATAAGCTCCTTAATCGAGAGGAATAGTTATTCCAAATGACTATAATTGACGATCAATATACCTAACAATAGGTCATATCACGAAATACCATAGCCTAGATAGGCTAGAGTAGCTCACACAATTTGAAATCATGAAATAATCAATTTTCGAAAAACTGTAATATACACGGTTGGAAATGGGCCGCTCAATATTTATACGATCTCATATGGGCCGCACTATCAGGAACTGGGCTGGAGATCAGCCTCACGAGGTCAAGGATAAACGGTCCAAGATGGGCCTTTCAACCACAAGCACGGTCAAGCATGGGCCGCACATGGTCAGAACGACTAAAGCTCAAGAAGGAGATAAACGAGCTCCAAAGAGCCGCACAAAGATGAACGGTCAGAAATGGGCCGCACAGGGCCAGAAGTTATTGAAGTATAAGAACAAGATATACAGTCCAGACAGATCTGCTCATAGTCTGAACGGTCCAGAATGGGCCGCATGTCAGTTGTACGGGCAACTATAGTCCGCACAACATTGGGCCTATCAATAGGCTAGAAATTCTCCCAAGTGGACTCCCGGGCTGCCATAGGTAGGGTGGAACTGAGCCAGAGTCCAGCCCACTCTCTGCTGATCAGCCTAGGATCTATTGGGTCAGGCAAATCGAGAAATCGATGAAAGATAGATCAAGGATAAACGACCAAGATTAAATGGCCATGAGTCAGAGATAAACGGTCTACACTAGGCCGTTCAGGGAGATATGCGGTCGACTAGCGGCCGCTCAAGTCCCTGCTAGTCCAATTCGGACAATGACTCAAATCACAGCGGTTCGATTGAGTCCAAAATCAATTCTAAGGGATAATAATGGTTCAAGATTAACGGTTCAGGTCTAAGGTTAACAAGTGTAAACCTAATAGCCATTTCAATTATAAATGATTCACACTTAAGATCGACATTCATGGGAAAGATGAATCAAGATCAAGCTCAAATTAAATAAATCAGCAAGGATTATTTACTGTCATGAATTACAGTTTATTAGGTGTGTTGCTAACATGTAATTAACACTAATCTACTAACATAACATGCTGAAATGACAATTTAATCTGTTCTGCTAACGATGTGCGGTCGGTTCTGGACCTTACATCCCCTTGGACGGTCATAGACAGGCCGCTCATGGCCCCTCAGGTCCGAAGCCCTGCTGGAGATGGACAGTCGGTAGGGTGCCGCTGGAAGGGATGTGCGGTCTGGAACTGGCCATAGGACAGACATGCGGTTGGTATCCGTCTGCACATACCAGGGAAATGATCAGAGATAGAAACCGTTAAACGGTCCATGACAGGCCGCCTGTCTTGGATGTGCGGTCTATCATGTGGCCGCACAAGTCCAGATAGGTCGCTGCCCTTTCGCCTTGCCCAACTCCGGCGAGGTTTCTAGGGTCAGAACTAAAACATGGAATTCGCACGATATAAAGCATGATATTTGGGGCTTTAACTAACAAAATAAAGAGCACGAAAAACTCTACGAGATGCATGAATCAATTTCATATTTACTCTCTTAAGTCTCTACTTAAATCGAAGAGGAACAAAGCTAACCCTAATTTGACATGCTTCTACTAAACCTCAAAATACTCGTAGGATACTACATGATATTTAGGGCTTTATATACCAAAATAAAGAGGACTTGATGCTGGACATTTTGATATATTACTTGAGGTTTGAGCCCGAGAGAACCTACCTCAATCAGGGAAGAAAGGAAGAAAAAGGAGGAAGACGCGCTAGGTACCCCACGTCGGAGATCACTGGAATTCGCCCTCGTCTAAGGTTCTCATCGGCCGCCATAGCTTCCAAATGAAACTAGGTGATGTGACATGACCCCTTGGACTTAGATTTGCAAGCAACCAGACCGAACAACGATCTCTCACAAGCGGTTCACCCGTGTCGCGCACACCTGGTTCCGTAGGTGGACCGGCGATGGTGGTGAGGGTCCGAGGTTTGACCTCGAGGTTCCAAGGATATGGGCAGCTAGGGATGGACCCCAATGGGCCAGGGATGCCCAATTTCAAGGGCGGCCGGCACGCCGAGGGCGTGGAATGTAATGACACTCTCACAACTCACCCGCGGTGGCACTCGATTAGACGGAATGTTGGGACGAGCACTCTTTCACTGCCGACGGCGCAACTAGAGATAATACTAAGCTAAGCAATAGTGAAACCAGCAGAGGATGGGGGCTCAAAGCTCACCTGATCGGTGTGAAGACACCGATCCCGGTTGGAGACGAGGGCGAGCGGGGAAGCGTGGGCTACCCGCACGCCGCGCCGATGAGGCTTCACCCGAAGACCTGCTAGTAGAAAACTACGCACCATGCAGGAGGGTGGATCTCGGGGTGGGGGAATGGGCTTACACCAAACACTACCTCCACACAGGGAGGGGCGCTAAGCCGGCCAGGCGGGGAGGGGAGGTTAACTAAGCTAGCGCCGAACGATCTGCCCGTTCTGGAATAACCGGATAGGAAGTCGATGTAGACAATGCCACGCACTCCACCGAGCTTAGAATTCGACAAAACTGGTGCTGAAACGTCGCTGACAGACCCAAGAATGCCTATGAATTTTTGTGGGTGGTCCCGACGTCGTCACCGGCTGGGCCGAGCTCTGGAACAGGATCTCGGCGCTCTGGTTTGGACTGATCCCAGGGTGCAGCAGCAGGTGGAAGTAGTCACCACGCCCGCTCCCGATGTCGAAACGCAGCGGGACCAAAACGAGTATGACCTTGGACGAGTTTTCTTCGAGCGGCCGCCAGGGGGAGCACCAGCTGATGTCGGGGAAGAGAGAGGGAGCCTGTTGAGTGAGAGGGGATCTGGGCGGAGCCTGACTGCCTTGATCTGCAACCTTGGAGTAGAAAAATCAGAACGAACTGCTCCGAACTCTGATCGGCGTTCCGCTGGATGCGTTAGACAGGCGACTGGTATAGCTTCGCCCCGGTCAAAGGGCGCACCCAGGGGAGCTGGGATGTGGTCGCAGGAGCTTTTGAAAGTCGCTTCTGGTTGCAGACCGGACCGGTTCTGCGCAGTCGGCGAAGAACGGCTCTCCCGGGCAACTCCGACCTTGGATTGAGGCGGGACCACCTCGCCTGCGAAGCCGACTGGAAGAGCTTTCCGTCGATGTATGGTACACCTCCAGAAACACCGAGACAAGGGAGTGGCGGGCGCTGCAACAAGGGGGGCGGTTCTGTAGAACTGTAGCTGCTCACTAGTATATAGAAAATGTGGTAGATGGGGTGGGAAATGGGGTGGATGGGTGTGGGGGTGGCACCTGACTATGTGGGGGTCTGTTAGGGTGTGATACAAGGTGTGGGAGGGGCAGAAAGGGGGCTGGGAGGTGGTCTAGCAAGTGGAGGAAGGGGGAGCTGCGAATTTGGGTTGAGAAGGAGAGAGGGAGGAGAGATCTCTCCTTTGGTTTGAATGGTGGGTTAATGGAGGG
Source organism: Amorphophallus konjac (assembly GCA_022559845.1). Lineage (NCBI taxonomy): Eukaryota > Viridiplantae > Streptophyta > Magnoliopsida > Alismatales > Araceae > Amorphophallus > Amorphophallus konjac. Next base: position 421,636,964 of record CM040121.1, on the reverse strand, counting down.
GTTAATTGGGTCCTAGGGAATGGGAAGGGTTGCCTTGGGGAGGGGGAGGGGTGCTTGGGAGAAGGGATTCTCCCTTGGGAAAATGAAAGGTTGTATGGGGAAGGGGAAAGGTTGCTTGGGAGGTGGGAGAGGTGCCTAGGAGAAGGGGATTCAACCTAGGGGTTGGAGGGGAATTAAATGGGAGGTATGGGGAAAGGGAAGGGGTCTTAATGAGAGGTGAATAGGGAGGAGAGAGAGTAAATTTTGAAATTGGGGGTGGGGAGGAGAGAGAATGGGGTTCGCCCCCTTTAGAGAGAGAGAGAGAGAGAATCTCACACAATTTTGGTGGATTTCCAACTTTCATTCAACAATTCATTAGCTCCAACTGGTGGGAGTGGGGTCCTATTTATAAGATTCCCATAATTTAACATAAGTCCCTGACTTTTGGACTACTAACACTAAACCAAGGGGAAGGGGGCGCCCCTGGGCCTAGCCCATATAATTGGGCCCATTAACCTATCAAACCAACATAATGACTCAAGACTTAGGTAAATAGCTACTTAACCTAGGTATTGGACTCAAATAAATGGAAAAGTACATGATAAGAAAATGAAAATTACATCATATGACTCGAAATAAAGTAGCGAACAAGATGAAGCATAGTTGGCGAGCATCGGGATCCTTAAACAAATGGGATTGCTGGTGATGTCCCCATCACTAGGGTTCCTAAGGAGTATTTTTATAGGTCGCACACCTTCTAGAGTGTTCTATACAGGGAGAATTCGTCCACGCAAGTCGGGTTAATGTGAATGCCGCCACAAAAGTTGACTCGATCTAAACTCCGCCGATTGCATCTCCTAGGGTTAGGGTTTTGGGAGATTAAGAGAGGGGAAATGATCCTCTCATCTTGGCCTTTCATTTGCCACCGGTTTGGACTCATTTGATGGAGTATTGGGCTCGAATTTCGCGTTTCAAGGTATGATTAACTATGTGTTTAATTTAAGCTTAATCCACTAATTCGGCCTACTTACAGATTTTATTTGGGTTGGCCACAGAAAATAAGTTTGTTAAACGTGTTATTCTATACAAGAATATAATTTTTTTGGATTTTTATAAAATAGTCAAAATATGACTTATTCCATTTATTAAGGAATTATTCTAATTAATTGCTAATTAATTTTTCGAAAAAAAATTGGGGTATTACAAAACCCACGACAACTCTATCGTGCACATCCATCCACACGGATGGATGATCCGAGCCAAGACTACACAATCACCAGCATAACCTCTTTCATAAGAGTACCCTAACCTTAAGTCAGAAACCTCAAATCAGAAACCTCGGTCTCAACCTAGGAAGGAGCCACGACCTCACCGCCGTGTCAGTTCTACCTCACAGCCAGGAGGCCTCACCAATGCTGCCGATACCGTCAACCTCACCTGAGGGCCACGATAACGTAGTTGCCCTAACCGGCACTCAGTCTCTCATGTCTCTCGTACGTAGCCCACACGTGGAGCGGGGATCCCGTACGTAGGCACACTTTAACTTCAAGTGGGCAGAGACACAAACACACCACTCCCTCAGACTGGCTAGGATCTGCACCACTGCAACCAACAGTACGGTCGTGTCCTGCTCCCTGACACGGGGAATGCGCCACTGCACCCGTCAGCAACGAACTCTTGTCCTAACCAAGGCACCGCACGCTCTAGGCTATCCTCGCCTCTACTGCAAGTGCGCCGGGCACATAGGGTTGTCCTAGCCCGATCCATCCACGGTACACAATCTGCTCACGCCTGCTCCTACCAAAAACACTCATACCCTTCGCACGGGCACAGTCACAGTCACGGACGGCTAGGCAACCCAAGCCCACAAGCCACACGTCAAAAACCACGTCGGCAGTCTGAAACACGAGTGAATGCACGAGTCGCCAAAACACGAGAACTCCACTCAAGGCAACACACGGTCCATTCATCACAAAGACCGCACTACACAACTAACCTCATGTCGAAATCGTCGTCATACAACTAATCAAAATAACAGAACTCACGAAGTTCTGGCAATCCAGGCTAAACAACCATATCAAACCCAAGTCGGGTTACATAACCACACCGACCCACAATCATACATAGAAGTGACCTTTACACGGTCACGCAGGAGTGACCCACGCATGGTCACACAAGTTGACTCTCACATGGTCACACAATATCACACATGAATAACGTTCCATGGGTAAACCGCTATGCATCACATAGCAACATTTAAACCCAGAAGGCATTAGACATGCCTTCACCACTAAGGGAATATAGCCACAAGCCATGACACGACCTCATAAGACCACAACCTTAAGTCAAACTATGACACGCTAATCAAGGCATAATGGTTCTTCTAGACACCCAAAAATACAATCTCGGTCCCCACAAGGTATCTGGGACACTCACGGGTCAAAGGTTGGTCAATGGGTCACAACTGGGTCAACCGAAGGCTAAAACAACAAAACAAGTTGCATTGGGTCTACTCATATCAAGGGTGGGTCGACCTGCCTTTAGAGTGGGTCAACCTACCCATAAAAGCTGGCCAAACAGGCTAAAACACGGTTTAGGGTCACATCGCATTGGCACAGTCATGGTTGATCGTGGAACCGCATTCGACAGAGTCACCGTCGGGGGTCTTGCCGCGATAGGGCTGGTCGCGGTCTCCTTGAGGGCCGCGACCTGGTAGACGTGGTCTGGGAGGAGACCGTGTCTCCAACCGCCTTACTCGGGTCCTATACACGTCTAGACAATGTCTCTGGGTACACCCCATTCACCATCTAGAGGCTTAATGCGGTTCACAAGGTTACCGTGATCACGTCATGATATCGGACTTCCGTGAACCAGCGCGGGATCATCCGCGTTCCACGCCTCGTTCGTGTCAAACGAAGGGGAAATTACATAAAACCTGGTCCTTTGCCTTCCACTAAAAAAAACACAAAAAGGAGCAAGGAAAAGGGCGATTACAACCGTAGCCCTAGAATCATTCCACACAATCCATAGCATGCAATCGACCTCATCTTGGCCTCAAATCACAAGGAAAACACGAGTGGATGGAGGGGAATCACATCCCGTCATTCCCACACATCATAAACATGCATTGGAATCAAAAACCACCGCCTAAATTGTCGGGAATTGCCGCTCAACACAAGCATGGAAATTACCCCCCAAACAACCAAATTCACTCATTCTTGGTCGTATCGGCTCAAAATCACGGGGAAATCACCACAATGAGCTTGGGATCCATCCTCCTACCTCATTCGACGCTTCACCACATTAAGGAAGCCAATTCTTCACGATTCCACTCTGTTCTAGCTGTGAAATCCATGGACACCACCACCTCACGCGCTTTTGAGCCCGCCATGCACCATCCACGCCATCTTCCACGCTCCTCCGCGCCTCCGTGGCCACCAGAATGAAAGAGAGAGAGGAACAGAGGGAGATGCCCATGGGAGAGAGGGAGGAGTGGGGTTCCACCATGGGAGAGAGGACGGATCGATCGCGGGGAAGAAGAAGGGGATTTAGGGTTTTTAGAAAAAAAGAAAATAGGGTTTCTTTTAAACCCTCAAAAGGACCAATATTGCACAAATGCCCATTCTTCCACCATTTCAATATAAATTAATCAATTTCCACTATAATTCAATTAATTTCCATTAGAACATAATTAATCTTCATTTTTAAATTCTGAATCAACGATCCGAAACCCGTGAAATTATTCTGAAATCCGAAATGGTCGGATCCGCAAACTCGAGTCACTACATCCCTCCCTCCTTAAAGAAATTTCATCCTCGAAATTTAGGGCTCACAAGGGAAGGAGACTCAACCAGACGACAACACAACTATCACATATAGCCTCGTCCAGAGAACACTACTGCGGATCACAGACATACTAATCGGAATAAAACACGATTGACCGCCTACAGCGTCACACGCAATAACCGACGCAACGTACACACTCCAAAAGTACATCCAGTGCCACGAATCATTTCCGGGTCAATCTCATTCCTTCACACAGAACCTCATGCACTATTGGCTACCCACTAGCTCAAGTAGTTTGCCAAACACATCGCACATAGCTTACCACAAACTGGCTACACTACCATCTCTATCACGCGTCTCACAGAATCGATTGAACAACTTTGATTCACACGCACCACCTTACATTCTTCTGCGAATCACTTCCCAACATCACTGCCACTCAACCGAGCTCCCTCACACTCTACCATCTGTAGCCGGGAGAGGAGAGAAGAACAACGGGGAGATCAAGTGAGAAGGAAGGAAGAACGAAAGAGAAAAAGGCAAGTAACGTGACGCGGACATCACATCAACTATTCTCATAGTCAAAACCATAAAACATCACACATTAATTACTCTGATCTTGGAGCCTGTGGGTTATGGGCCCACATGCTTCCACTGTGCAACTCTGATCAAGCATCCCAAATCACACAACCATCACAAGAGAACAGATGGCTACAACTCATTCCCAGCTCCAATTATCAAGGCACGATTGCAAAACATAAGAACACAAGCATCATCACACTGATTATCAGGCGCTTTCCACACAGAACACGCCAGGCTACACGCTAACTAAGCACTCAGGAAACATACCACTATGCCCTTACACAACAAGAGAAAGACACAAATGCCTATAAGCGGGTCCACCGCCAACATACAAGGCATTCTCACAAAAGACAACCATAGCAACTGCTAAAACTAGTGCGACGTCGAAGAGCACTTACAAGCAATGTGTCCCATCTAGCCACATCTAAAAGGCACTAACTTGGCCACAACCACTGCACATGGCGTACCAACGTGGAAATCACCACATCTCGGACACCGCCCTGGCTGCTCAGACATGCTATGTCGTACCGGTCGAACTAGTAGCTATTGTATAACTGTCGACGGAATCATCTCCTCTAGTTCCTGATACCATCTAGTCGACTTATTTCTCCCAATTAACTAGTCCATACGCCTAGACCTCGATCTCGATGAGGATCCACCTTCATGAGAGATGAAAGATGGCATTCCTGGCTGGCTCGGAGACTTCTGAATCAACTCTTGCTGTTGATAAGGAATCCTTTGCTGAAAAGCATCTTGGTGTGCATATCTCATTATCGATCCTCGGGTCCTCAAAATATCTCCTTCTAGAGCCGCAACAATCTGATATGCCACATCCAAATCTGACACACGAGCAATAACCAGTGCCTGCCGAAGCTCAGTTTGTAAACCCCTAATAAAATGTTGAGTCCTCAAGGCCTCATGTACCATTACATGCGGGGCGTAACGACCTAGATCCACAAATCGAGCACGATACTAACCCACTGTCATATCACCCTGCACCAAATTCATGAACTGGAACATTCTTTCCGTTCGCAAGCACGCAGGGTTGAATGCTCGATCAAACACTCTAATGAACTCTTGCCACGAAATCTGTCGGAGGGGTCAGGACTGAAAGGTCATTTCCCATTCCGCAGTGCACCACAAGAGAGCAGATCCTTGCAACTGATAGCTCACTAACAAGACTCTCTCATCCTTGGCACATTCCATTGCCCTGAACACTCGTTCCATGGCCTCTATCCATGCTCTTGCCGCATCAGGATCCAACTGGCCCACAAACTGAGGTGGTTAGAATTGCAGAAACTCTTGCACAATCTGCCCACGGCTACCTTGCCATGAGCTACCCTTACCAGTCTCCTGACCTTGGCGCTGCTGATTCATACCAGCAAAGAAATCCACCTGACTCGGCGCACTCGAGGCAGCCACCATAGGGGGAGATAACTCTCTACGCCACCCTCCTTGGGCCTCTTCCAACGAGTCAAAAAATCGCACTCGCCTTCTCGGTGCCATCTACACACTATTGGCACAAACACAAGGCACTTAACACAAAAATAAGAGGGTAAGCAACACAACATACCCTAAGCCAGTTGCCAACTGTATCGGACATTATGGACTCTTTCTTTAATGGAAACAGTTATCTCGAATTCCCATGCACAGCCACAACCTCGCTCTGATACCACCTGTCACGACCGGGGATTCGAGCATCGGTAAACCAATAACCCGAACCTCGAACCGCTACCCATGAGTGGGAAAACTCGTAAGGGAAAATTTTTGGTGTTGCGGGGGTGCATGACAATTAGAAATAAATGCATAAATTAAATTCACATGGTTTGAATATTTAATAACATAAATAATTAAACATTTTATAGGAATTTCACATTTTAATAACAAGTCCAAGTCCACACACTATAGCTAACATAAAGAAGTACGTACACTAAATGAGCCTACATTGGCCCTGGCAACTGGCAGCTACAATAGCACATGCGCAACACTCTCGCCCTGGTCCACGTGGCAAAGCATCAAACCTGAAAAGAAAAGGGGTGAGCCTCATCTCATTGACTCAGTAGGGGTCCCACGGAGCCCTACCTCAACACAAGTGCATCAACAAAAACCACAATAACAACAATTAATATAGAATGTAATAAGACTAGCAGCTAACTACAACAAAAGCTACCAAAGTCCATGTAGCCAGTAAAACACGGTGAGGGCGAACACAAGATAGCCTACGGTGGAATCACAACTTCCACAGCTACTCCGTGAACACTGCAAACGGAGGTCAAACCCTCGAACACTAGAACGACATAGCTACACTAAAGAAAACCCACAACAACTCAGTCGTGCGCATCCATCTACACGGATGGATGATCCGAGCTAGGACTACACAGTCACCAGCATAACCTCTTTCATAAGAGTACCCTGACCTTAAGTCAAAAACCTTAAATCAGAAACCTCGGTCTCAACCAAGGAGGGAGCCATGACCTCACCGCCGTGTCAGCTCTACCTCACAGCCAGGAGGCCTCGCCAATGCTGTCGATACAGTCAACCTTACTCGAGGGCCATGACAATGTAGTCGCCTCAACCGACACTCAGTCTCTCATGTCTCTCGTACGTAGCCCACACCTCGAATGAGGATCCCGTACATAGCCACACTTTAACTTCAAGTGGGCAGAGACACACACACACACACACACACCCCACTCCCTCGGACTGGCTAGGATCCGCACCACTACAACCCACAGTACGACCATGTCCTGCTCCCTGACACGGGGTACGCACAACTGCACCCGTAAGCAATGTACTCTTATCCTAACCAAGGCACTGCACGCTCTAGGCTGTCCTCGCCTCTACTGCAAGAGTGCCGCACACACATGGCTGTCCTCGCCCGGTCCGTCCACGGTACACATGCTGCTCATGCCTGCTCCTACCGAAAACACTCGTACCCCTCACATAGGCACGGTCACAGTCACAGATGGCTAAGCAACCCAAGCCCACAAGTCACATGTCAAAAACCACGTCGGCAGTCTGAAACACGAGTGAAACACACGAGTCGCCAAAACACGAGAACTCCACTCAAGGCAACACACGGTGCATTCATCACAAAGATCGCACTCCACAACTAACCTCATGGCGAAACAGTCATCATACAACTAATCAGAACCACAGAACTCACGTAGTTCTGGCAATCCAGGCTAAACAACCATATCAAACCCAGGCCGGGTTACATAACCACACCGGCCAACAATCATACACAGAAGTGACCCTTACACGGTCACGCAGGAGTGACTTACACATGGTCACACAAGTTGACTCTTACATGGTCACACAATACCACATGGGAATAACCTTCCGTTGGTAACCCACTATGCATCATATAGCAACATTTAAACCCATAAGGCATTAGACATGCCTTCACCACTAAGGGAATACGGCCACAAGCCATGACACAACCTCACAAGACCACAACCTTAAGCCGGACCATGGCATGCTAATCAAGGCACAATGGTTCTTCTGGACACCCAAAAATACAATCTCGGTCCCCACAGGGTATCCGGGACACTCACGGGTCAAAGGTCGGTCAATGGGTCACAACTGGAGGCTAAAACAACAAAACAAGCGGCATTGGGTCTACTCATATCAAGGGTGGGTCGACATGCCTTTAGAGTGGGTCGACCTAACCACAAAAGCTCCCCAAACAGGCTAAAATGCGATTTAGGGTCACACCACGTTGGCACAGTCACGCTTGATCATGGAGCCGCATTCAACAGAGTCGCAGTCGGGGGTCCTGTCGCGATAGGGTTGGTCGCGGTCTCCTTGAGGGCCGCGACTTGGTAGACGCGGTCGGGGAGGAGACCGCGTCTCCAATCACCTTACTCGGGTCCTATACATGTCTATACACGGTCTCTGGGTATGCCCCATTCACCATCCAGAGGCTTAAAGCGGTTCACAAGGTGACCGCGATCACGTCACGATACTAGACTTCTGCGAACCAGCACAGGATCGTCCGTTCCACGCCCCGTTCGTGTCAAACGAAGGGGAAATTACATAAAACCTAGTCCTTTGCCTTCCACACACCGGAAGGACTCAAAAAATCACAAAAAGGAGGAAGCAAAAGGGCGATTACAACTGTAGCCCTAAAATCATTCCACACATTCCATAGCATGCAATCGGCCTCATCTTAGCCTCAAATCAGAAGGAAAACGCGAGTGGATGGAGGGGAATCACATCCCGCCATTCCCACACATCATAAACATGCATTGGAATCAAAAACCACCGCCTAAATTGGCGGGAATCGCCGCTCAACCCAAGCATGGAAATTACCGAAAAAATAGCCAAACTCACTCATTTTCGCTCGTATCGGCTCAAAATCGCGGGGAAATCACCACAACGAACTAGGGATCCATCCCCTTACCTCATTTGACGCTTTACCACATTAAGGAAGTCGATTCTTGGCGATTCCACTCCGTTCTAGCCGCGAAATCCACGGACGCCACCACCTCACGTGCTCCCAAGCCCGCCACGCGTCGTCCACGCCATCTTCCACGCTCCTCCGCGCCTCCGTGGCCATCGGAGTGAAGGAGAGAGAGGAAGAGAGGGAGATGCGCATGGGAGAGAGGGGGGAGTGGGGTTCCACTATGGGAGGGAGGAGTGCTCGATCGTGGGGAAGAAGAAGGGGATTTAGGGTTTTCAGAAAAAAAGAAAATAGGGTTTCTTCTAAACCCTCAAAGGATCAATATTGCACAAATGCCCATTCTACCACCATTTCAATATAAATTAATCAATTTCCACTGTAATTCAATTAATTTCCATTATAACATGATTATTCTTCATTTTTTAATTCTGAATCAATGATCCAAAACCCGCGAAATTATTCCAAAATCCGAAAAGGTCGGATCCGCAAACTCGAGTCACTACAAATATAAACTTGCTGAAAAAGATGTGATCGTGAATGCACTTGCTCGGCCTTGCTTGGCTGCTTGGCTAGATATATTTGAGTGTAGCAACAACAACAACAGCAGCAACCACGGCTGTAGCAGTAGTAGCTTCCGCAACTCTTCATTCTGCTTATAGCTTCAATTTATAACTCTCTTATTCTTTTAGTCTATTAGATAGAACCTGAGAGACGTTAGTCTCATCCTTTGTTTCTGTTAGACTCAGATGGATGATCGTTAGGCACATTGGAGAGTGAGAGCAACTTTGTTATCCTTGGATTGATAGCTGTGTAGAGGTTTTCTTCTTTTTTGATTTTTTCGGCGAATATTTTTTATGAGAAGTCTGCGAAAAGACAGAATGTAGATCATACTTTTTGTTCTTTAAATATATTTCTAAGGAGAGGATCCTTCTTTTCAGAATATCTTCTTGTAGTGTCATTTTCGTAGGTTCTCTTTTTCATTATGTGACTATCAAACTACAGAGATTAGTGATATGCTTCATAAAATATTTGTTGTTATCCTACAGGTCTTGAAACGTATTCCTTGAGCCTGCCATTGTTAGTACAGTCTGAAATAAAATAAACACTATACCTTTCTTGGCTATTACTCATGTGTATATCAAGTCAGAAGAACATAGTACTGTAAATTTTGTGGCATTTGATGTATTCGAAATTTTAAACTTTACTGAAGGCCACTCAGTTTTAAACTAAGTCGATGTGTTTATTAGTTGAGACATATAATCGATGTGTCTTAGCTCATATTGTTAGAGTGACTAAGCTATCTTTATACAACACACCATAGTTATCAAGAAACATTTTATATTGTTGGTATCAAAAGGTAAGAAATATCAGCAGATAGCTTGTCAATTAGGTGCATGTAATTGACTTAGTTAGTGAAAGAATTTCTCTCAGTATGCTGACTAAGTTGATTTTAGGATATTTCAGATATCAAGAGTATAAGAGAATGTGAGATATATAGGTGATATTCATTAAGTGCAGGCTTGTATAGAAATGCAGCTATCATATATATTAAGAAATGATGTATGATCAGATAGTTGGTACACATTAATCTTTTGATCAACTTAGAGATGGAACAATTTAGGAAATGAGAGTGCATAACAAATAGCTGATTAGTTTTAGTTCAGTGATCATTTTGTGCTCATGTTTTCACAGTGGACTATGTTGCATAGCATAGCAATCTAAGGAGTAGAGAATTACATGAAAGATAGCAGATATGTATTTTCTTGGTTAAGACAGCTAAAATGATAAATAAGATAAAATCATAGCTGAATAAATATTATTCCTAAAATGATTTCATCGATTAAGTGTGTAAAATCAACTATAGAAGATAAAGAGGTAAAGCTTAAATAGCAGATTGAACAGTACATTTCTTATCAATTTAGATAGGCGTTATAAGTAGGATAGGCGAACTCCATTTGTTAAGATAGGTGAAGTTTCTACGCATATATAATGCTTGATATCGCTTAAGTTGCATTGCAATGCCTATATTTAACAAGATGAGTGAAATTCAAGTGCCTAAAGGAAATTTATCTTTATTAGATAGGCAAAGGTATTGGGATAGGAGAAGTTTTTTTCTGATGTAAAGATAGGCAAAATATGATAGGCGAAGTGTTATTGCGCCTATGTGACTTTGATTGCTCTCTTGAGATAGGCGAAGTGAAAAGATAAGCGAAGTAACGCCTAAGTGACTTCGCGTCTATGTGAGTTAGTTGAGATAGGTAGAAGGATAGGTGAAGTAGTGCCTATGACAATATATGAAGTTTTGTTTGTTCATTTTATAATGATAGATGATCCTTTAGGTAATGTTGCACATTTGTTTCTTTTAACTAGTGCCTATGTTAAGTGTGGTGCACCTATGCGATTGGATAGGCGGATTATTTCTGCGCCTATATACTTTGAGTTTCTTTTGTGCCGATGTGATCTTCTTCTTCTTCTTTTATCCATATTTGATCTTCTTAGAGTGTTTCTGTTATATTTATTTTTTTCTTATTTTTAAGTAATTCATTTATCCGCCATTTCTATCTAATCTTTTTGTCATCATTGAGTATCAGTAATATTATTATTCATTTATCAGTCATTTCTGATCTTTTTATCATTACTAAATAATTATGTTCATCAATAATATCAATAATATTGTTATTATCAAAACTATTAGAGATAATTTTTAGATCAACACCCAAAACTAACCTACGTACCAGATCTCCCTAAGTATAACCGTAGCCAACCTCTTGTGACGGGTAATTAGGTTTTGAGGTTAGTAGGCTATAAGGGAGATAAAAATCTAATAACTAACCTTTCTAGAGTCCTAACTTAATCAAGCAATCTCAAATCATTGTCGCCAACTCCATAACCTAAATTAATTAGGTTCAGACAAAGTCCTAATAGTATTATATTTATCTCTTAACAAATTAAATAAGTAACTAGATTTAATTACTTAATATTAGTTTTTCCTCTATTATTTAATTTGAATTAGGGCATCTAAAATATTAATTATCTAATTTTATCTCAAGTCAATTCTAGTTTGAATTCATTTATCTAGAGTCCTATTTTAACAAGTGTTAATTTAATTTAATAATTACTTAATTTAATCTACTTCTTTGTTTCAATCAGCTTCTAACCAACTCAAATGGGCTCTTCCAGAAGCTAGAGTATTAATGGGCCTAATCTAATAAGCCCTCATTATTCTAATGACCCATTAACTAAAAGATTTAAATGAAATAAAAGTTAATTCTAATTTATTAACTAATATTATTACAAGCATACATAATTTATTATTTATTATGAATATTATTATATTATTACTATTGTTATTCAAGTACGTGTTGTTTATATTTTCTTATCATTTCGACTATAGTAATTAATAATTAAATAATATTAATTTAAGGTCTTATATTTATTCATTTATGAGATCGATCAATTAATTAAAGTTTATTTAAAATCTTACTATTTTATCTTTCCAACAGTCAAGTCGCACGGTGGACCTAATTAATTATTAACAAACACATAGCCCTTTATTATGGTTTTACAAGTTCTTATTTATTTATTTCTTAATATCTTTAAAGAAATCTATTAATTAATTAATAACTCGTCTTTTCTTGTTTTATGAGTTTTACCTTTATTTATTTCATTAAAAATATTCTTAATGGATTAAATAATACTTCCTATCTTTCACTTTACAAATTTTGCATTTATTTATTATGACTCGGGTTCTACTTATTTTCTTAAATATCTTTGGCAAAACATCGTTAATTAACAAATTGGGATTCGGATGTGTTAATTATTACCTTTTATGTTTAGAGTCTTCCATGCAATTTAAATATATATTATCTAAGATCTATTCAAAATATTCTATAATTAAATATATCACTGGACACTTCAATAATTAACTACTTGAGATTTAAATATGTGAAAATTATTTAATAATATTTATTTTCATTTTAAGAGCTTCCCTTATTATAAATATTTTCAAGACACCCTATAATTTAATTGTACCTTTAAGTATCTTATTAATTAAACTAATAAAAATGTGTGAATATTACTTTACAATGTTACCTCTCTTTTAAAAGTTTCTCTTATCATTATTTTGAATACTTTAAGATGTTCAATAAATTAGATGCATTATCAAAATATTTGTTAAGCATCACGAATGATTAGCTATATTAAATGTATGATTTTATTTCTCATTTTATTTATATATTTTATTTTAGAAACTCTTAAGAGAATAAAAGTACCATTAAAATAATAACATTTCAATAAACAACATCATTAAAAGTTGGTAATTAAATGTCAAATTAAGTTTACATTAGGAGTACGAATATTATAAGTAAAAATGTAGTTTTATAATTAATTTATTCTCTTTAACTTTACATATAATCTTATAAAATATATTTATAGTTTAATGAAAACTCAATTATCCTCTTATTAAATCTATCTCCAATAATTAGTTATTTATTATCATTATTATTTTTAACCCATTCAATTGTTTGGCTTTAATTAAGTTGGGTTCCCTTTTCAATCTATTATTTCTTACTTTAATCGAACCTTCAATCAATTATTTATTTCCTCTATCTTAACACATCACTAATTTATTCTTCTTTCTTTCCTTTTTTATTAGCATAAAGGCTTATCTAAATTCTAATTATTTATGTTAAGTTACCAAACTTAATTTACAACATTAAATCATACTTTTCATTTCTTTTCTCAATTTTATTATAATAATATTTATTTATTTCTATTTTAATCTTTATTAATTAGCTGGGGTGTTACACTGTAGGTGCATTAGTTAATCCAAATGGCATAGCAATGAACTCATAATGTCGATAACAGCTCCTGAATGTAGTCTTATGTGTATCCTCTTCCTTAATCTTCAACTGATAATAACCAGACCTGAGATCAATCTTAGAAAAATATTGAGCTATAGAAATTTGATCAAATAATTTATCAATTCGCGACAAGGGATACTTATTCTTAATCGTCAACTGATTCGACTATATGTAATCAATGCACAATCTCATGGATCCACTTTCTTCCTTACAAATAAGACAGGTGCTCAGTGCTCCCCACGATGACATATTAGACCTGATAAAACCTTTAACCCGCAACTCTATCAATTGCTCCTTCAACTCTTTTAGCTCAGCAGATGACATAATATAAGGAGTCTTAGATACAAGGACAACTCATGGAATCAAATCAATAGAGAAATTAACCTCTCTCTAAGGTGGAATATTTGGTAACTCATCCGTAAATACATCAGGATAATCTCTCACAATAAGGATATCCTCAATATTTGAACCCTTTTTAACAAATACAACAAAATCCAAAAATGAAACACACCCTCTCTTTAGCCATCTTTGAGCTCGAAGAGTAGAGATAAGAAACGAAGGTCTAGAATGTCTAGTTCCAGAAAAAGAAAGCCTAGGGTGCTTCTCAAAAGTTACCATGCCTTTCTTGCAGTCCGCATTAACACCATGCTTAGACAACCAATTAGCTCCTAAAATCACATCATAACTCTCCATGTTCATACATACCAATTTAGCAAATAAATTGCGACCAATAACTAAAGCCTCACTATAAGGATAAAAGAATCTAAGCTTAGTTCCCACTCCTATAAGTGTGGTGATAACAAGATCAGATTCCAACAGAACAAGTTCTATAGATAGAGTAGCATCAAACTTCTGAGATATAAAACAATGGGTGACATGAGTATCGAATAGAACAAAGGTAGATCTAGAATAAATAATAAGAGTACCTTCCACCACTCCTTTGATATGTTCCATTTCCAATAATGCCTGAAGCCTGCCTTGATGTCTTGGTCCTCTTGGAGACTTGCCCTGTGGGGCTTGGTCTTTCATCAAAGGACAATCTGATATCTTGTGATCTTTACTTCCACTATGAAGGCACTTTCCTAGAATCCTCCAACATTCCTCGGATCGGTGGCTTCTTTTATCGTAATGTTAGCATATTTCTTGAGATGATGATACATGGACTAGTTGCTTGCTACCTTCCCTTAGCTTCCTATCCTTTTGTAGTCATTTACCACTATTAGGTCTTTTCCTTCCAGTAGTAGGTTTGAATTGTATGGAACCAGTGGCTTGTTCCTTCTTAGAAACCTTCCCTTTAATTCTCTCAGCCAACACCAAGGCATCCTCTAGCAATTGGGTCTTCTTAACCATGTCGGCATAAGTTTGGATGTCTATAGGTGTTAATTGGGGAATAAAACTAGGCCTTAAGCCATTAATAAACCTTTTCACCTTCATCCTCTCTATACACACCAAATGTAGGGCATATCAGGCCAGTCTAGAGAACTGAGCCTCATACTCCACCATGGATGAACTCCTTGGCTTTAAAGAGGCAAATTTTGTTGTGTTCATCTCTTGCACTCTCTCATAAAAATACTTGCTATTAAAATATTCCCAAAACTCCTCCCAAGTAACTTGCGCCTGGGGCAGAGTAGTCTCTACGGACTCCCACTAAGCCCTAGCATCTCTTCCTAACTGAAATGTGGCCAGAAGAAGCTTGTCTTGATCTGAACATTGCATTACTCGAAAGATTTTTTTCCATTTCTTTAATCCAATGTTCAGCCTCATTGGGATCAATAACTCCACTAAATCTTGGGAGATTCAATCCTCTAAAATTCCTCTGTAGATCCCCTACACCATGATGAGCTCCTCCCTGAGCCACCTGTTGAAGGGATTGAGTCAACCCTTGGACGGTCCTTTGTATTTCTCGCCACTGTGCACGTTCCGCTGCCATCTCAACAAATAAACTCCTGCAAAATAACTACATAAGTTAATTATCTTATTTTCTTTAGATTTAAATATATTTTAGCACTTAACCCAAGGTTCTACCCAATCTCATCAGGTAACTATAGGATACTAACCTAGGTTATACATTCTAATAGTAATGACCATCTAAACCTATGGTCAAAACTCTAGGGTCTTGTTATACCCAGACAACTTCTCAGCAAAAATATTAAGAAATAAGGGTTCGGGAATTTCCCCAAACACCTTTAAGGTGAGGGCTACCCAGCCCTTCCTACAGCTCACCGAACCCAATCAAGGGTCCCGACCGGCTAGCTGTGACTCATGGCAACATCAACAATCGATTGGGGCCACCCCCGACCACTCAGCTTGTGGGTTACCCGCCTTCAACACATTCACCCGGGCTAACCCAGGGGCGCCCTGTTTACAAGCCACGACACGTGGCACCCAGCAATGAGGCCGGGGTCTACCCCCAAGATACCTCCCTCCAGCCCCCTGAAGCTAAAGGAAGACTCATCTCGGTCAACCACAGGCTTTAGGAGCCCATGGCACCCTTATGCGGTCCATACACGTGTGTTAGGAATTTTCCCGAACACCTTGCGGGCGCGCGTATTCCAGTCGTTCTACAACAAGCTGAGGGCCAACCCACAGCTCCAGCACTCCAGCCATGTTCTATGACAACCCTCCAGCAAGTCGGGGCCACCTCGACCCCCAGATACGCAGCGATGAGCTATTTATCTTCAGCTCCCGGGCTAACACGGGGCTGCTCGCCAACCCGCCTTACAACGCGGCATACACCACGAAGGCAGGGCCCACACGCCCAAAGTGCATTCTCTCGACTCCTGCAAGTTCCTACCCTCAGCATGAGGCCAAATCTAAGGCCCACCAGTCACCTACCCAAGCCGTTCGACAACCCGAGGTGTGTCGGGAATTTCCCGAAACACCTTGCGAGCGACAGCGACAACACGACAACGACAAGCGCCCATGGGCCAATTCCAGCATCCCAGAGCACCCCGTCCTTCAAAGGACAATCCTAAATAACAACAGAAGGGCCCCAGGACCAGCCCCCATGCCCACAGCTTGCCCGGGGGGGGGGGGGGAGTCCGCCCCGGGCGCGGCCGCACCCCAGGGAGGGTGAACTCCCTTGAGGCTCACGCCCTCCTCCCATCCCGAGGGCCCCACGGCCATTCTCTAGTCCCAGTCTCGTGCAAGATCGATCGGCATACCCGTGTGTGGAAGGATTCACGAAGACGGAGCCCCGGGATCACACGGAGTCACACGAGTTAACCTTCTCAAGCCACGCGTGTAAGCAAGCAGCTCACCAGTCCAAGCCTTGTATCCTTTGTCTTCTGTGGTAAAATTGAGTCAAAGTGGGGCCAAAAGAAGTAAAAATGGGGATTTTATAAGGTGGGGACCCCCCTCTCTCTGACCCGCGTAAACCCCCCTTGAGGGGGGGGGTTTAGGCGAACCAGACGGGACCCCCCAGTTTTAGCTCACGTGGGAGGGGGTTTAGGCTGGGATCTCCCCTTTTTCTGTAGATTTTCATTCCTTTTCAGTTTCTGAATTTGTTCTGCAGATTTGGAATTGACAGTGGATTTTTGATTTTTCTGAGCACTGAATTCGAAGATAGGTACACTAGATGTGCTAGTTGGCTCAGAGCTATACACGAATGAAGTGCGAAGCTTACTGTCAAGGCCCTTTTTATTTGCTGGGTTAAAACCCAGACCCTCACGTTGGAAGTTAATTTTGCAACCAAGGAGCTTATCCAAATTATCCTTTCCACTCAAAAATTTTTCAAGAGATTTGTTCAAGTCAGAGATTTCAGATTCAAGTTTTGAAACATTAAGTTCTAGCCCAACAATTTCAGTTTCATAGGAAATGACCTGATTATGCAGTACATCATTCAGATTTTTGAGTTTTTCCACTTCCTGTTTCAGTTTCAATTCATTCTCAAATTGAATTTCCTTATCCGTAGATTTTTCTTTCTCGACAGCCAGAAGTCTCTCTGATATAACAACATTTAAGACCATGAGTTTCTTGTTTTGTTCTTTTAGATCTTTATTCTCCTCAATCAACTCATTTTTGTCACCAGATTTCAGCTTTTTATTCAACTCGTCTTCAATCTGTTCTAGCTGTATTTTTCTGTTTAATAACTCTTTATTTTTGTCTCTAAGAGAGTCAATTAATTCTTCTTTCAATTTCAATTCAGATTGAAGATCATCATTCAAAGTTTTTACAGAAATGCATTTACTACAAGAATTTTCAATCTTCTTTATTTCAGCTTTCAATTGTTCATTTTCAGACCTTAATGACTTTATTTCAGATAGCATTTCCTTTCTCATTTTCTTCATTTCAGATTTGGCGCTTTTGTACTTATCTAACAAATTATTATAAATGGAGAGGGGGATTCCTGCAGCCCACTCAAAGAGCAGACCCAACTAGGCCCAACAAGGCCCAACGAGGCAAGTTCGTCCAAGTGACAGCCCACGGGGCCCACTTGGAAAAGCCCAATAAAATAATGCTCGAGGAAACAACTCTCCTAGGCGGCCCCAAGGCTCGGAGAGCCCGAGCCTCGGTCAGGTCACAGGAAGACCCGCGCACGAGCTATCCCTCCGCACGAAGGGGGGAAGCGCTAGCCGGTCTGTCCGACCCATCTCCTCACCGAGCTAGGCTTATTGCCCGATAGGGCCGGCCCCCCTAAGCTCGGTACGACCGATAAAATGTTCATCATTGCAACCGTTAGAGTCCACAGCGGGCCGGGCGCCAAGAAGTCCAGGAGCTCCGGCTTCCCCGTGAGGATAACGCCCCCACGATGAGGCCATAAAAGCCCACGACGAGGACGTAACCTCCACCGGAGTCCCCTCAGCTTGCAGGACTCCAGAGGGTGACGCACTATTTAAACCTGGGATACCCTCCGGTGAAAGGTAAGTCCAAAAAGGGCATTGATCCACCCCCAATTCCTGAGCAAGGATCACTTCACCCCATTGGTGGAGAGGGATCTCGCGCCTTCACCTTCTCCTCCCTATCGCTGCTCCCACCATTGCTCTACTGACTTAAGCGTCGGAGGGTTTCGCCCCAGGGAATCCCCCTGGGCCCTCTGACCCGTTTCCCTGTCTTGCAGTTCACAAACTTGGTGATTACCAGCCCGCTCAGGAACCAGCGCGAGATTTCACCTCTTCATCTGGCGCCGTCTGTGGGAATCGCACGAAGAGCCAACATGGTGAGAAGGAGCTCAGGGAGGAGGTCCGCCGGCGAAAGGGGTAAGGCCATGGTAGCAGTAGGGGATGGCCCTTCCAGGGCCTCACAGAACCCTCCCTCCAACGCCAGCATCCCCGCCGACGGACCACCCCCCCCCCCCCCCCCCCCGCGGCGGTTGGGCTACCCCCTTACGGTGGCGCCGAGGCCTTCCAGGCCCTCAACGCCAAACTGGATGTCCTCGTGGAACTCATGAAGACCCAGGCGGCCAGGGATGCAAGGTCCCGTGCCCCTTTAGGGAGCCCCCCCCACAGGAGTACATCCCAGCACACAGCTGGGGGCCGCTTCACCCTCCGCGGCCAGCAGCTCATCCGTAACAGGGTCGGAGGACCCTCGCAAGCTCCACCTCCAGAGCAAGAGGCCTCCTCCACGCCGAGGAAAGGAAGGCGGGGGACGCAACGGCCAGATTCAGAAGCCGACGTTCCCGGAGACCGCCAAGACGCTCCCCCCAGCCTCGCGGCACGACAGTAACCGGAGTTATCCCTCCGGCTGCGAGATTTCGAAAGGCGCTTCGCTGAGAAGGAGCGCGCCCTTCGCGCCCTGCAGAAGGCCTCTTCCCCGGAAGACGAGGAGAAATCCCCGTTCTCCGAGTATATCTTGAAGGCAGAGGTATCTCCCAGAGCCCCCATACCAACCTTCAAGCTTTACGACGGCCAGGGTGACCCAGCCGACCATTATGATAGCTTCGACACCCTGATGACTCTACACGGAGCGTCGGACCCCATCAAGTTCGGAGCCTTCGTGACCACTCTGGTCCAGGGCGCCCAAGCGTGGTTCCGGGCCCTCGCCCCCGGATCCATCCGAGACTTCAAGTAGTTCGGGCGAGTCATCAAGGAGAGCTTCGTCGGAAGTGCCCCCCCAAGGTCGGTAGCGGGGCTCTAGGCCCTCAAACAGGCGCAAGGGGAAAGGCTCCGGGCTTACGTCCACTGATTTAAATCGGAAGCCCTCCGAATCCCACACCTGGACGTGGCCTCGGCCACAACCGCACTGACCGGGGGTACCCGGGATGAGAACCTCCGCCGTGAACTTGTCCTCCACCCTCCCTCGACCCTTGCCGAGCTAGTGACTCTGGCTCTGCGCCACGCTGAGTGCGAAGAAGTACTCAGCGCTTGCCGAGACGCAACCGGCTCGGGTCGGGAGGGGGACAAGAAGCGGGGCCCCGAGCCAAATCCTAGCTCGGGAAAGAAGCGAGACCGAGATGGAGAATGCAAGCGGAAGTACGAGCGGTACACCCTGTTAACCGCACCGGTCTATGAAATCTATGAAGACGTCAAAGACTCGGGACTCCTCCACAGGCCCGAGCCGATGAGGTCGAAAAACCGCAAGCGAGACAGACATTGTCTATTCCACGGCGATCATGGGCATCACATCGGTGATTGCCATTAGCTCCAAGATGAAATCGAGCGCCTCATCCGCCTGGGGCACCTGGCTCTGTTCACCGCCGAGCGCAGAGAAGATCAAGGCACCGCAGAGGAGATCGACAACGCCCCCCGAGGGGTTCACATCAACGTCATCTCTAGAGGAATAGCATCAGGAGGCAACAGCAACAGTGGAAGGAAGCGTCATGCCGAGCGGGGCGAGCCGAGCCCCAGAGCCACCCAAGGCCCCGCCCTAGGTCATAGTCTTCTCCAATCAAGACCTGGAGGGGCTGAGCACCCCGCACGATGACGCCCTCGTAATTTCGGCCACTATAAACCATTGTAACGTAGATCGGATTCTTGTGAACAATGGAAGTGCCCCTGATGTATTGTCTTATGACTGTTTCTGTGGGTTCAACGGCCTGGCCACTCTCCCCGAAGGAGCCCTAAGCCTACCGGTTACCCTCGGCACCCCACCCAAAATCGTTACGGTCATGGTAGACTTCATGGTGATCAAAGGGATGATAGCGTACAACGCCATCTTCGGCCGGGGAATCCTCAGCCGGATCAAGGCAGTACCATCTACCTATCACCAAAAAATAAAGTTCCCCACCAAAAACGGGGTAGGGGAAATCCGAGGTAACCAGGCCACGGCCCGAAGGTGCTATAATATCTCGGTGGAGGCCATGAGGCCGGGCGGGAATGATAAGGGCCCCCGGGAAGTCGAGGAAAAATCCGCAGCTACTGAGCCAGGTGGCGAGTTGCTGACAATTTTCCTAAACGACGACCCGACGCTAGGAGTAAGGATCGGAGCCGACCTACCACCCGAGGAACAGCAGCAATATAAGAAATTTCTTTCTGAGTACATCCGAGTCTTCGCTTGGTCCGATGATCAGCTCCCTAGGATACCAGAGGAGACTGTGACGCACCGACTCAACCTCAACCCCACCATGAAGCCCGTGCAGCAGCGCCGAAGGAAGCATGCACCCGAGAAACAGACGATTATCAAGGCGCAGGTCACCAAGGGGCAAGAGACTGGTCTTTTTAGACCGGCCCTGTACCCGACGTGGCTAGCCAATGTCGTCCTGGTACCAAAGGCTTCCGGCAAGTGGCGGATGTGCGTGGACTTCACCGACTTGAATAAGGCGACCCCTAAGGACTGCTATCCCTTGCCCAGCATCGACCAACTGGTCGACTCGACATCGGGCAACGAGATGCTCAGCTTCCTGGACGCCTATTCGGGTTACCATCAGATCAGAATGAATTCTGAAGACATCGAGAAGACTGCCTTCATCACCGACTACGGCGTGTACTGCTATACCCGGATGCCTTTCGGGTTGAAGAACGCCGGAGCCACATATCAAAGACTAGTCAATCACATGTTCGAGGAGCAGCTAGGTCGGAACGTCGAGGCCTACATTGACGACATGCTCGTCAAGACCCCCAAGGCCCAAGACCACTTCACCGACCTCACTGAAACCTTCGGCGTCCTCCTGAAGTACAACATGAAGCTCAATCCTGCCAAGTGCGCCTTCGGAGTAAGATCCGGGAAGTTCCTGGGTTTCCTGGTCACTCCCCGTGGGATCGAAGCCAACCCCGACAAGGTCTAGGCCATCCTGGACATGCGCCCGCCCGCCTGCATTAAGGACGTCCAGCGTCTGACAGGGCGTGTCGCCGCTCTCAGCCGTTTCTTGTCCCGTGCGGCCGAACGATGCTTGCCCTTTTTTAAACTGTTGAGGGGGCCCAAGTTGGCATCTGCTACGTTCGCATGGGATGAGGAATGCCAGAAAGCATTCGCCGAGCTCAAGGAGTTCCTGGCTTCGCCCCCGGTGCTCTCCAAGCCCATGCCGGGCGAAGTCTTACTACTCTATCTCTCGGCGACGTCATCAACGGTCAGCTCGGTCCTAGTCAGAAATGACTCGGGAATCGAAAGACTAGTCTACTACACCAGCAAGGTGCTTAACGAGGCCGAGAGGAGGTACCCCACAATTGAGAAGCTCGTGCTAGCGCTGGTTACCTCCGCGAAACGCCTCCGACCCTACTTCCAGGGGCACCCCATCACCGTGCTAACCGGCGAGCCGTTGAAGAAGATTTTGGCCCACCCCGAGGCCTCGGGGCGACTCGTCAAATGGGCCATTATGCTTGGGGCCTACGACATCTCATATCACCCGCGCTCAGCTATAAAAGGTCAAGCGCTCGCTGACTTCATCGCCGAAAGCACCATCTCGACCGAAGGAAGACTACTGACCATGCCCGGGCCAACCTGGGAACTGTACGTCGACGGATCTTCCAACTCGGTCGGTAGTGGTGCTGGGATCCTCCTAAGATCCCCCGAAGGAGTGGAGCTGCAGTACACCTTGAAATTCAACTTTCAGGCGTCCAACAACGCTTCCGAGTACAAGGCCCTTATATCGGGAGTGCGCATGGCCCGACGGTTGGGGGCTGAGCGAGTCAGGATCCACACCGACTCTCAGCTGGTCGCAAGCCAGGTCAATGGCGAGTACGAAGCTCGAGAAGCACCCATGATCAAATACCTCCAGCTGGTCAGGAGCCTGGCCCAACAATTTGAGGGATTCGAGGTAGTCCGAATAGCCCGGGAAGAAAACTCCCGAGCGGACGCCCTCTCTCGGTGGGCCTCCTCCCTAGACCCAGAAGGTACCCGATCAGTCCTCCTCGAAGAGCTAGAATGCCCGAGCATTGACTCGGAGCTCCTCGCTGTTGACTCGGCCGTCCCGAGCGACTGGCGCACCCCCTACCTGTCTTGGCTCCGAGACTCCCAAGAGCCCTCCGACCCTCGGAAAGCACGCCGAATGAAGTACCAAGCCCGGCGCTTCATCGTCCTGGGTGACACACTCTACCGAAGGTCTTTCGCCGGCCCTCTCCTGAAGTGCCTCGGCCCCGACAAAGCTAGCCGAGCCATCCAAGAGGTTCATGAAGGCCTGTGCGGAGCGCACTCAGGGGCAAGGTCACTGGCCAGGATCCTGTTACGACAGGGGTACTGGTGGCCCACCCCGCAGCGCGACTGCTCGGCCTATGCTCAATAGTGTGACCGATGCCAGCGGTTCGACCACTTGGTCCATCAGCCGGCTACAGAACTCGTCATCCTCGCCGAGCCTTATCCCTTCGCTCGGTGGGGGATCGACATTCTCGGGCCATTCCCCACGGCTCAGTCCCAGAAAAAGTTCATTGTCGTCGCCATCGACTACTTCACTAAATGGATCGAGGCCGAAGCCACTGCAAGGATCACCGAGACAGTCGTCTAGAGTTTTGTCTGGAAATCGATCATTTGTCGCTTCGCATCCCCCGAGTGATAGTGAGCGATAACGGTCGGTAATTCGATTCTCGATATTTTCGAGACAGATGCGCCGACCTAAACATCCGCAATCACTTCACTTCGGTCGCCCACCCTCAGGCCAATGGGCTGGTCGAAAATGCCAATAAGACTATCTTGAAAGGCATAAAGACCAGACTCGGCAAAGCCAAGGGTAGTTGGCTCGAGGAATTGCCTAGCGTACTGTGGTCGCACCGAACGACTCCCAGGACGGCAACCGGTGAAAGTCCTTTTCAGTTGGTGTACGGCACTGAGGCCGTCATTCAATTAGAGATCGCCAACCCGTCTCTCCGAGTCATCCGCTACTCGCTCGAGGAAAACAACCAAAAGTTACTCGAGAACCTCGACATAGCCGATGACCTCTGGGATATTGCCAGCATCCGAGCGACGGAATACCAGCGACGCCTCACTCGATACTACAACACCAGAGTCTGACGCAGACACTTCCAACCGGGAGACTTCGTCCTCAGAAAAGCCGAAGCCTCTCGACCACTAGAGGCGGCGGGTAAGCTGTCCCCTAACTGGGAAGGCCCCTACCAAGTGGTCGAAACGATCGGGAAAGGTGCGTACAGGTTAGCAACAATGGAAGGGGAACCCATTCCTCGGACATGGAACGCAGCCGCACTACGCAAATTCTATTTTTGAAATTGTAGCAAGATGGACGAAATAAATCCCTTTTCTTTTCATTCAAAACTATTGATACATCAGAAAGGCAAAGGCCAGTACATTGCATGACAAAAAGCAAGAAAATCCGTCTAACACCGCTGCAAGGGGTCATCGCTCGGTTGACTCGATCTCGATCTCCTCGCGTCCAGCCACTGACTCTGCCTCGAGTAGAAACTGGCTCGGACAAGAGGGGGCCGATCCAGTTGGCTCAGATGACCCCTGACAAAGGTGACAGAGGGACTGCAGAGAAGGTAACCACCTTCTAAAGTTGGAGAAGGCTACCTTCCAAGTTGATAGAGGCCAAGGAGAAGGAGCGCCGTGAAGACCTCCTCTTTCCCAACCTACCAACTCCTTGGAAGGGAACAGAGAGCAAGCAGCCTCCGAAGAGTGAAAGAAATGAAGAGCAGAAGAGGGAAAAAGAGGCTGCAGATGGAGGAAGGTTTCGGTGAGGAGGGAACTTGATGCGCCTTCCCCCCCCATGCAGAGGGGGAGTGGCGGCAGGCATTCATGATACCCCCATCCGTCCTCCGCCTCGGTGCCCGCCCGGAAGCCACGCCAGAACTGAGAAAGGGCAAGAGCCGTGCCCTCACACGTCGAAGCCCTCTCCAGATCCGCACGGCGACCGTCGGACCCATCTTAAACCCGCGCGGCGACCGTGGGACCCGTCCAACAAGCCGAGACGGCAAGAGCTCTCTGCTCCCCGTCGTCGGCGGCGTCGGCCTCCGAAGGATCCTCCATGCTCCGAATGCAATGGCACAACGTAAAGTGAAGGAGAAGGAGTGAGGAAAGACTGTTAGAGAAAATCCCAAGCGGTAAAGAGGAAAGGGCGCCTTTCGATCCTTCTTATAGGCCAAAGGAGGCTACACGCCTTAAATGACTCCCCCCTCTAAAACACGCCAAAGGATTTTTCCCCTGAACAGTCACCTCCAACTCCTCGGTTCCCGCCCTAGTGAGATTCACGAAGCGGCCTGGCATTCAAAGCGTGAGGGAACGGAAGGACGTCCCGTCAGAAGCCTACCAAATCAGCATGCGAAAACCACGCAGGACATATCGGCACTCTCCAACTACTTCAGATACGCCAACCAAATCACGGCAAGGATGGCGATCAAACAAGTAAGTCATTTATTATCTCATAAAGAGGAAACTCTCTAAAGGAGGAAAGAGAGACAAACAAGAGAGAGGGGCAAAATAAGGCAAAATACATCAGGCCTCGGGCCCACTTTGAAGCTCGGGAGCGACGGAAGTGGGCGCGTCACCCCCAGCACCCTCGGTGACGGTCGACCCGGGCACTGACCTCGCCTGTGCAAGAACTGTCTCGGTCGCGAGCCCTCCCGAGACGTCCGGAGTTGGTGACCCCACCGGAGGAGACCCCTCTGGATCTTCCCCGCTCGACGCAGAGGAGCTAGAAATCGACTCATCCGAGTCATAGCTCTGGCCCAAAGGGAACTCGATCCCGGAGTCTTGATCGAAGGCGTAGTCCACCGCCCGACGATAACCCTGCTTAAACCCCTTTCGGGTGCCCCGGCGAAGCGCTACCTCGTAATATGGTAGGGCGGCTCTCTCCAGGTCGGCTGAATAGGCGTCCGAGCTCCTATACCGCTCGATCGGCTCCGCCTCGATCTGCTCCGTCCTTCCAATGAGCTCGACCCAAGCCCGCTCCGCCTTGGCCACACGCTGCTCTGTCCCCGCCAGGCGTTCCTCTGCCTCGACCCTCCCTCGCTCGGCTTCGCTCGACCGCCTCTCCGCCCGGGCTCGGTCCGCCTCGGCCACGGAATGAAGGCACTCCGTTACCTCCGCCCTATCCAGTAGCTCGGCACGTTTGAGCTCCCAGTGACCGTCCAGCTCGAGGTGACGCAGACGCTCCTCCTCCAAGAGTTTGCCCTTCCTCTCAAGTGACTCTCGGGCCTTAGCCAACTGCTCAGTCAGCGCCTCGATTTCTAGCCGGCTCACCCGTGCCAAATCCCTGATCACGGAGAACTCCCATCGAAGCCCCTCATGCTCCTCGCTGTTGCGGGCCAGTTTCCTCTCGCACCCCCCGAGGGCCCAGGCGAGATTCGACCGCTCCGCCTCCGTCCGAGCATACGTCTCTGCCATCAAGGCCGCCGACAAAGCCATGACTAGGCCGCCCTCCATGAGGACGTCGAGGACTCTGGAGGGGGAGTGGCGCTTGTCTCCCCCCCTCGTCTTTGCGGCAACCTCTCGGCAAACCCGGTACAGGTCGCCCGAAACACCGAGCCTTTCCAAGGCCTTCGTCATGGAGATCCGCTCCCCACCGGACGCCCCGCCAGAAGGCTCGGCTCGAGCAACGGGGCCGATCGCCCCGCGTGCCACTGTCGGTTGGGGTTGCGACGCCTCCTCGGGTGAACCCCCAACCTCGACTGGCGCCACGGGATCGACCGCACCGGGAACTTCAAGCACTTGGGGCTGCAACGCCCTCGCTGGCGAACCCCCATCCCTATCTGTCTCAGCCCGTGCCTCGCCGCCCGAGACAGCGCCGACCTCGACCGGTCTCCCGATCTCGACGTCGGCTGCTTCAGCATCGGTCCCCTCCATCCCCGGGGAGGGGAGAACCGACCCATCTCCGCCCTCTGAGGGGCCCCTGCTCTCCTCGGCCCCCTCTCGCCTGGTAGGTGGGGGAGCTGGCCCGGAACGGTCGGCCCCATCTTGCCCCAGAGAGGGGAGCGCCGCCGAGCCAGAGTCACCCCCAGCAGCGGTAGGAAGGCCAGCCTTCTTGGCCCGTTTCTTGGCCTTCGCGGCTTCTCGCAATTTTCCCTCCATGGGATCCTTGCGCTTCACCCCGCTTGGCAGTGAAGACCCCTCGGAGGCCACCCCCTTGCCCTTATCTCAGGCTTGGGAACGACCCGCGGGAACGACAGACTCATCAGTTGCCGAGTCATCTCCAAGATCGATGACCTCGGTGACCTCTTCCAAAGGTTCCCGCCAGATGTCTGCAATGAAGAGGAAGATTCGGTTAAGAAGCGAAAAGGAGACCCTCCGACCCCGCCGAAGGATCCGAAGGATGATACCTGATGGCTTGAGCTGTGTAAGCAGATACTGCTCTACGTTCTCCAGCGTCACCAACTCCTCAGTCGACCGGTGATTTGTCAACAAGCGAGCGGCGTATTCCTCCACATCGGCGGGGAACTCCTCCTGTCACGAGGGAAGATTCGGATGGAAGTTGGGCATAACCTGGCACCTCCAGGATTCATCCACTGCTTCCTCCTTCACCCAGAAAAATTGCCTCTTCCACCCTTTGTGCGAAGAGTCCTTCGCCGCCAGCGGAATACAACTCCGATTCCTGCGCGCCTGGATAAAATAGAAGCCTTTCCCCACCGACGAATGTGCCTTCAGCTCGAAGAAATAATGAAAAAGATCCAGGGACAGGAGAACTCCCTGCAGGCGGCAGAGGATCCGAAAGGCAGACAGCAGGAGATATGAGTTGGCCACCAGCTGAACAGGCGCCAACACGAAAAAATTGAGAAGCTTCAGAACGAAAGGCTCGAAGGGGAGGCAGAATCCGCTCTTCCACGCCAGGAGAAAAATACAGATATGGCTCGTACGGCTATCCAAGCTCGTCTCGTATGGGGCGACGGCTACAAAGCTATATCGGAGAGGCAGGCGAAACCGATGCTCCAGTTTCTTCACATCAACCTCCCCCAACTCGCTGCCATTGGGGACGGGCTCCCGCCTCACCTGCTTGATTTTCGAGCGCAGATCCGCCATCGAGCTAAAAGAAGAACCTTCACGAGAGCCCGAAGACTCCGGGGGAGAAGGAAGCTACCGGATCACCTCCGCGGTTATACGCGCCAGCTCCTCAAATGCCGCTGCAAGAGCTTGCTCCCCCGTTGTATCCTCACGGCGCATCAAGGAGCCCCAGAAGCAAAGAAATGGAGGAAAGGCCAAAAACCCTAGAAAGACTGGGAGGACGAGCAGCGCCTTACGCCTATAAACTCTCGCGGGAGGCGGCGCGCCGTTTCAACCTCCGAGAAAAAGGGGGCCCCTTCATTTCAAATCCGTCAGGATCATTATTACTACGGGCCCAGGCGACCACTACACGTGGCTTCATAACGCCGACAGGATTCCACCCACCCGAGCCACGCCGGTCCAAAGCCTCGAAAAACTACTCAACCAAGCCCCCTTGGCTCGGGAGTAGGAGGGGGACAAGTGGAGAGGGGGATTCCTGCAGCCCACTCAAAGAGCAGACCCAACTAGGCCCAACAAGGCCCAACGAGGCAAGCTCGTCCAAGTGACAGCCCACATGGCCCACTTGGAAAAGCCCAATAAAACAATACTCAAGGAAACAACTCTCCTAGGCGGCCCCAAGGCTCGGAGAGCCCGAGCCTCGGTCAGGTCACAGGAAGACCCGCGCACGAGCTATCCCTCCGCACGAAGGGGGGAAGCGCTAGCCGGTCTGTCCGACCCATCTCCTCACCGAGCTAGGCCTATTGCCCGATAGGGCCGGTCCCCCTAAGCTCGGTACGACCGATAAAATGTTCATCATTGCAGCTGTTAGAGTCCACAGCGGGCCGGGCGCCAAGAAGTCCAGGAGCTCCGACTTCCCCGCGAGGATAACGCCCCCACGATGAGGCCATAAAAGCCCACGACGAGGACGTAACCTCCACCGGAGACCCCTCAGCTTGCAGGACTCCAGAGGGCGGCGCACTATTTAAACCTGGGATACCCTCCGGTGAAAGGTAAGTCCAAAAAGGGCATTGATCCACCCCCAATTCCTGAGCAAGGATCACTTCACTCCATTGGTGGAGAGGGATCTCACGCCTTCACCTTCTCCTCCCTATCGCTGCTCCCACCATTGCTCTACTAACTTGAGCGTCGGAGGGTTTCGCCCCAGGGAATCCCCCTGGGCCCTCTGACCCGTTTCCCTGTCTTGCAGTTCACAAACTTGGTGATTACCAGCCCGCTCAGGAACCAGCGCGAGATTTCGCCTCTTCAATAAAGGTTCGTCAAAACTTCAAAGGTAATTTCCTCTGAGTCAGAGTTTACCTGTGACGAAGATCCAATCATGTGATCATCAGTGTAACTTCTTCGATTTGCCATCAGACACTATTCCTCATTCTTTTCATAACTGGCCATCAATTTATCCAATATTTCTTTTCCAGATGTACACCTGAGAACAAAAGGAAATCTATCAGTATTAACTATAGCTTTTAAAATATTAAGAACTGTGACATTATCACGGTTCTTTACTCTGTCCTCTCTAGACCACTTGGTCTCATCATGAGGTAATTGGTGTGGACCTTTTGAAACAAGACTCCACAGATTTGGGTCAATGGAGTTTACGTGAACACATAGGCCGCCTTACTAATTACTAAAATTAGAACCATCAAACGCAAATGGACGAGCCATTAAGACAGATAGCAAACAGGTTCAACGCACAAAGCAATCGATAAGAAATGCACCAATAGTAATTAACTAAGACCGTTAAACCGCAGCCAAAAATAGCATCAAACGTTGGCAAGATCCTCTGCAGATCGTTGGATCTGATGAACCAGAACTCGCTCTGATACCAATTGTTGAGGCTGGTGCGATAGATTCAGAGGGGGGTGAATGAATCTCCCCTTTAATATTTTCAATCAATTAAACATTACTAATTACGCCCAGTTAAAAACTGTGGAAAGGCAAAGACGCGGAAGCAATATGGGTAGGTAATTAGCACGAATTGGGTATTCTCTACGAAGGACGAAAAGATGACAGACAAACAAAATTCAGAATTCTGCAGAGTAGACTGATAATAATACCAGACTTCACCAGACTCACACGAGACCTAAGTCAAACGTGCGGTATGCAAATGGAACACTCGCTAGATTGGAAGAGCAAATCAATCAGCCAAAGCATGCATCTAGCGAAACACAATAGACAATCAAACCACTGCACATAAGAATTTTTAGGTGGTTCAGTCCGCAGACCTACGTCCACCCCACACTCTACCCGAGTGTGGATTCCTGCTGACTCACAGCTTGAACGGCTGGGCCTCACAGCTTGCCTACATCAGCTGGGCCTCACAGCTTGCCATCCGCTGAGCATCACAGCTTGCTATCCCGCTGAGCATCACAACTTGCTGTCCAAGGTAACCACCTTGCATGCTGAGCGTCACAACTTGCTCTGCTGACTCACAGCTTGAAAGAAAGGTTTAAAAGAAAAACAAAAAATGGGAAATCATAGCGACAGAAAGCTGTATACGATAAAACACAAAGTGGCTCTCAAAGAGCTGACTGGCCTGGATTTGATCCACGGTTCAGTAGAGACAAAGCTTCAGAAGACTCTCTTCTTCTTCTTCTAAACTCTTGATTTCTCTTTCTTCTTATTCTTCTTCTTTACTGCTCACTCTTTCTTTTTCGAACACTCTCCTCCTCTGCTCTTCTTTTGCTCTCTCTTTCTTCCTATTCTTCTACTTCTTTTCCCTCTCTACTGTTATCTCTTTTCTTCTCTCGGATCGTGCAGGCTCTCTCTGCTTCTACTCTTTTAGGTAAGTTCCCAATTTCGATCACTCTTTTCATGATCACTGTTCTCCTGAGGAAGAATCCTATTATTTATAGAGCAGTGAAGGTAGGGTGTGTGCTTTCCATGATTCCGGCCCAGAAGCCTTAGTCCACATGGCGATATCCCAGCACAATGATTCCACGTGTCACGATCAGGGTTAGACCTCCATTCTTGGATCACGTGCCCTTCTTAAACTTCTCCGTGGCATCGGACATAAAGTCACCTGCAGACAAGATATGAGTTATAAGGAAGATGTACTGACTTAATATGATGCACTGATGCAAAGTACGTACTGACTTGATCATGCATGGAATAAACCCTCCACAGAGTTGGTTTGAGAATGTATAGACTTGTTAAGTCATCAAGGCAACCATGTGTAGACTTAGTATTCAAATGCACGAACTTTATGTATGCAATAGAATGTATAGACTTTGAGTGCATGGTAAAGAGTGTACAGACTTTGTTTTGAAAGATGCACAAATGTAACAGAATGTATACACATTGAAGAGGAATACTCAGGCATGCCACCGAGATGTGTACAGACTTTTGTGTGCATGCGACAAGATGATGTACAGACTTGCTGTGCCTAGAGTTTAAGCATCAATGCATAATGCACAGGTCTAATGAAACTATGCACGAACTTAACTGCTCGTATCAACAAAGGTTGTATAGACTTGTTAATTGATGCACGAACTTATATGCTCATATCAACAACGGTTGTACAGACTTGCTCATATCAACAACGGTTGTACAGACTTGCCACCAAAGAATGTACAGACTTGGAGTGCATGGTACAAAAGATGTACAGACATGCCATCGAAGAATGTACAGACTTGTGTGTGCAATGTACAAGCGGTGCACAGATATGCCATCGAAGAATGTACATACTTTGTAATGAACTATGCGCTGACTTTGTATGCATAATGAACACGCATCGACTTTGTATTGAAGCAACTGCTGAATACACCGATGCAGTGTATGCATATGGCAGATATTGCACCGATGCACTGTGCAGGAGAACTAACAATGCACTCTATATACCAGAACCCATACGACTCTTTATGCATGCATGGAAGTAAGATGCTCAATCAATCATTCATATGCAGACACATGGTGATCAATCATTCATACTCATAGTGCTCGTGACATCAAAACCACATGGGCACAACAATGGGTTGATTGATTCTACTATTTGCTCATACTTTCATCATAGTTGGCATCATAGCCCATCTTGCAAAAGAAGGGACACATTATAACCAACAAGTATCAGTTCTTTAGATGAGCAAAGAAGATGCACAGACTTTATTAAGCTATGTGAAGGACATGCACGGACTCTATTAGGCGATATGAGAATCATGCACAGACATTGATTGAAGCGTAAGAAGAACGTGTGTGCATGATGCAAAGAAAGCACCAACCCAATGTGCCTTAGCCTAAGTTGCACGGACATTACATATTCAAGGAATCAAGATTGCACAAACCTACATCGCTGTGCTACAGTGAACTGCACAGACCTTGAGAATGATGAAATCTGAGAGTGCCCCGACCCAAAATGCAAGTCAGGAAATGTTGCACAGACCTTAGACGCTAATCGACAAAATATGCACTGACGATATGCATGGTAGCACATGATGTGCACCGACTTGGTTAGCACAAGTCAAGACTTGCACCGACCGTGTATGCATGAGGTGCTGCGTGCACCAACTTCAACGAAGGTTGCATCAACCTTATGCTAGACTGATGCAAGAATTACACCGATCTTGCATAGTGAACTGCACAGACTTAAACATGCGAACTGAGCATGGCACCGACTTGGATCTGCCAAGGCAATGTGCACGGACATGAATGCACAGAGCTATATGCATGCTGCCTCAGACCTCACTTCATGCTAAAGCAGACCTGACGTTTAACTCCATGAGTGTGGCAACACAGACTAAATCAGAATCACTTAGACTTAACTTAGTCTAATGTAGACTTACAGAGTATGAACAAGCCAATAACACATACTTTTAGAATGAAGCCAATGCATTGACTCAGACTTAACAAAAAATGAAAGATGCATTGATTTCTATACATGAACCTTATGTGAATCAGTGCAAGAGTTGCACCGACTCCATATGCTAAGAATGTAACATGCTCAGACTTTATGTGCATGGCTAGATTGAAACTTGCACCGACCTCTCCAGTGATTGCACCGAGTTAGATCGTGTGCGATGTAGAACTTGCACAGAGGTTGCATGAGTGAAACAAGTAATGCATCGACCTTGTTCGAGGTACACCAGCAAGTTGCACCGACTCATTTGCGTGCAACAACAGCGATTGCACCGACCGTGTGTCCCTTAGACACAAACATGCACGAACATTGTGATGATTTATACGACATGTTTAGACCTTTAATGCAACCTAGAGGACATATGCACTGACCTGATGCAGAATGAACATGGATGTGCACTGACTATGCTGAACGAATCAAATAAGGGTGCACATACCATCTGCTGAATGAACATACTTGCTATAGAGAGAATGCAATATGACAATGCAGAAGACTTTTATGCATTTTGATCTCAACATGATTCATAGATTGTCATTTATTAAAACCAGGGTTCTAACAATCTCCCCCTTTTTGATGATGACAACTATGAGTCATGCATTATTCTGAGAATGAAACTAACAATCAACTCACTAAGTCATGTTCATTCAAAAACAACAAAACAGCTACAATGCTAACATTCCTGTGTTCAGAAAGAAAAATAAAACTAATGTATGACTAATCATCACATGTACAGTGAGAGTTGTTTTTCTTTCCCTTCTTATATAGAGTACCGAGCCTTCACTTTTGCATCAGTTCATAACCTGACTCCAAAACATTTGATACCATTCTCCCCCTTTGTCATTAGCAAAAAGAATGGGGAACACTTGAAAATTAGTGACCATATGGACCCCTGTAGCCTCTCCGGTCTCTTGGATACGGTGCAGAGCTAGAACCTGGGGCTGCAAGTCTGTTCATCACAGAGGCCTGAAAGTCTCTGATGGAATTTGACAACTCGTCAAACCTGTGATGTACCATACTCCCCAATCTGTCCACTAGGGAGGAGTTGGAGTCTTGTTTTGTGATGACATGCCTCATATTCTCTGAGAGGTTCTCTAATTGTGACTGGATAGCTTTAAATTTATTAAAGATCTCCTGCTGACTTGCTGCAATTTTGTTCATAGTAGTCTTCATCTTTTCAAATTCTGTCTTGAGATCAAAAGTGTGGTCAAGAACTTTAGTGAGCTTGCTGAATGATGTAGCTTGAGTATCTTGCATGCTACTCACCATTTCTCCAACCCTATTGCATACTCCCATCAGAGATTCCAAAAGCTATCGCAATGCTGCATCAGTCCATTATTTATCAGACATAAAATGTATTCATTGAGTATTCACAGTGTTTTCCATATGTTGCATCCTAGCATTTAATCGGTTCATATGAAAGTTTGTGAAAAGAAATTGTGCATTCATCAAATCATTCTGATTCATCACCATATGTGTCAAATTAGTCAGCATTTCTGCAATGTTGGGCTCAACACTGGATGCAGGTGAACTGAATGAAGAGGCACTAGAATATGGAAATTCAGTATGATAGGCAGGTTGTTGTTCAGGAGATAGAGGGGGTGGTATACCAAGACTAGTCACTCCCCCGAAATGAGGACCATATGAAGGAGCTGGAGCAAAAGACATTCTTGGATACATTCTATACTGAAAAGTAGGACCCATAACATATTCTTGTGTGTCTTCCTCAGCTACCCCTGGAGCTGGAGTTAGTGGTTGCTCCTGTGGAACTTCTTCAGCAGCTTCTTGAGCTCCCTGTGGTTCTTCTTCATTCTGAATTTCTTCTTCTCTTTGTTGTTCATCCTCCTGTTCATTAACAACTAAATCAGTAATTTCTTCCAAAATTTTGTCAGCTTCTTCTTTCATGATCTCGGTAACCATTTCAGCCAAAAAATTTTCATTTAAGACAATTTCTTCTTCCCTTTCAGAATCATACATTTGTTCATCTGTGGAAGGATCTTCATTTTCAAATGTCTCTTCTACATGAATTTCTTCCATATCATCCTCATTTTCAGCTTCTTCAATTTGTTGTTCTTCCTGAACATCTTCTTTCCTCTCATCTTCCTGAAGATTTTCTGTTCTTTCCTCTTCCACACCTTGCGATTCTACTTGTTGTTCATCAACTTCTCTTGGTTGATCTTCCTCTTGTTCTTGCTGATCTATTTGCTGTTCTTGCTCAGATTGCACTCCAAATTTATCAAATAGTTCATTGATGTTTTGATCTAGATGTTGTACTATTTGAGCATCAGTTAAGTCCAACTCATGGATTTCTTGTTCTAATTGTAGGTCTTTGAGGTTCTTCTCAGCAGGCTCATCAGCAGTTTCTTTTTCAATTTCTCTTCCAACATCTTCTTATTGTTCAACAATTGTTTCTTCAGCTTGTTCCACTACTGGAGGCAGATCCCCCCCTGACTAAGTACATTCTTTTCAGCTTGTTCTTTCACTTGACTTGAAGTGGTAGGTTCTAATCTCATGTATTTGGATATAAAGTCCATATTGTAAATATTCACTTTGGGTATATCCATTGAACTCTCATTGTCTAGAGGAATCCCTACTTTCTTAAAGACAGCTGTCAAGTGGGTTGCATATGGTAAATGTCTTCTAGAGTCTTTGCAAGTTCTCATTATGTGAATAATAGTCTCTGGTAGACAAATTTTGATTCTTTTCAGCAGACAATAGAGAATGAATCGTTGAGTGTCGGTCAGTCTTTCTCTTCCTCCAACTTGTAAAGTAATCATGGTAGTAAGAATGTGATGCAGCAATCTCTTTAGAGGATAAAATTTGCTTGCGTTGAACTGACCCAATTTTGTTTGCTTTTTGTCTTGGGGATTCCTGGGCTCATCTGTGATGAGTGAATATGCATCATGAAAATCATACACAAACTCTCTTTTAGTTTCTCATTCTTCTGGTATTCTAAATGCTTTATGTAGGAGATACCTTGAGATTTCAATCCTAGTCCCCTTGACACTAGTCAACAGTTTTGCCTGATCCGAATCATATTTCAGATTGTGATAGAACTTAGCTACAAGTCTCGGATAATATACTCTATGCTTGCCCAAAAATTTCTTCCATTTTTGAACTTTAAAAATCTCAATCAACTCAGGAAATTTTGCAATCATTTTGTAATCATGAAAATCCACGTACCGTAGGAAAACAATCTTTCCAGCTTCCAGAGTTATTTCGGCTTGTCTTGATGCCTCAGTTGAGATATCTTCTTCTTTAAGTACAGAGTCTGCTACCTTTTCTTTTCCCTTACCTTGACCCTGTGCTGTCTTCAGCCTCTTCTCTTTCGGTAACAACACATCGACCTTTGCTGGTTCATGACCCTCCAGTGGCTGTACCTCCATTTCCTTCCTTTTACCTTTGACTGACTTCTTCTGAACAGATTCAGAAATAACTCCCTTTGCATGTGCCTCTTTTGATCTCCGCTCATAGCATTGAGTCACATCAGTCTTCTTGGCTTGAGGAGTCGTAGGGTGCTGCTCTTCCATGACCTTCCTCTTCCCCTTGCTCGTGGCGGTCGGAGAGGACATGGTGGATGCAGTGAAGAAGGAAGGGTGGAGGGTGGATTAAGGAAGAGTAGAATGCAGAATGAGATGAATGGGAAGACTGGGGCGTTGGTTTGAATAGCTCGAGCGAAGAACTAGTGGACTAGGACGAATGCTTCGAGTCGAGAGGAGAATGAAATGAATACTCTGTAAATAGGGTTTCTTTTAAAAGCAATTATCGACTTTACCCTATTTCAAAATATGGATACCGAGAATGCCCTTGCTTTAAATAAAAATGCCTCCTTTATATCCTTATATGACGTTCTGTACATTTGGATTATATTAAAGACCAAAAACCGTATGCTTTTATTCTTGTGAATGAAAATCAATGGAACTAAAATAATCTAAAAGAAGTATGATGCTCAATCATTGACCCAATAACCTTACTGATCATTTTCACTAAGCAATCTGATTAAAAAAAACTTTCTTATATTGAACTTACACCAGTCTAAGTTTATTAAAAAAGAACCCAGAGTCAACCATTTTTACCATTGATCTTTTATATTTATGATTGAGCATTCTAGTGATACTCCACCTTTTTACGCAAGGAAACATGTTGATTAGACACCATAACCCTTGTTACTCAGTGAAACATACCATAATGTTTCATAATTTTTGAACAGAGATAATCATTCATTATCATGACATAACCTCTATATTTCTTTGATATAGACGGCCAG
Organism: Amorphophallus konjac; assembly: GCA_022559845.1. Taxonomy (NCBI): domain Eukaryota; kingdom Viridiplantae; phylum Streptophyta; class Magnoliopsida; order Alismatales; family Araceae; genus Amorphophallus; species Amorphophallus konjac. The sequence goes on along the minus strand of CM040121.1, from coordinate 421,599,987 downwards.
TTTCTCAAATGAAATGCCATTGCTCTGCCTGATTTTGATTTTTCTTTTTAATGGCGTATTCCCTTGTCTTTTAATCAAGTTTTTCTTAAAACATTACATAAGAACCATATAAGCATAAGGTCTTTTACCAGATTAACTTATTACTGGTGATGTTCAGATTTTTGGAAAAACTTTTAAGCAGATCTAGTTTTTAGGTGATTTCAAGACCATTGATGATTGATTCAGGTATAATTGCAAATAATTTACTTTTTAATTTAATCCCTATAGACAGAGAATCATATTTATGTAAAAGTCAACAAATTTATTTTTATTTCAGAGCATTCTTTGATAACCAATCAATTGAAAATGGGTAAGGTGACACATTTTAAATTTTACTCCCCCTAAATTACAGAGTCTGAAATCTTGATAAGACGAACGTTTTGAAGACTAGAACTGGGGTAAGAAGGAGTGTTGGAGAGAAAGCCACATTAGAGTAGGGATCAGATTAGGGAATGGTTTCCAACCAGCCAAAGACACAATTTTACTAACTCTTCTTCAAGCCACAAGCTTTCTCAACATTTAGCACAACACAACCTTTCAAGAACCGACACTCAGACACCAACAGCTATTCCACTGAATCAAAACCAGCATGCCTATTCCAGACAGAAGTTCAACTCACATCCAATATGACATCTCAATTTGTGCAGCTAGTGGAACATCACGACTCATGTTCTCTCAGATGAGTACGCCTCTAGAAGTCCAACTGGCTCAGTTCACCTTAACTCCCCCTCACATAGTGCAATGATTTTCAGTCATACACCAGTTATTTTCTTAGAGACACAGTGATGTAGCAAAAATATGCAGATGACAAGCTATATTTATATGCAATGTTCAGGGTCATGCAGATTTGTGTAGTTACTGTGAGCATGATAGATTGACATAAATATGTTCTCAACATGAAACTATCTATATGGGAGATGATCAGACATTTAGTGCTCATTACAAGATAACACCAATCAACAGCATCATTTGAAGAAATGACATTTAATCAGCAATCAAAGACTCATTCTGATCAGACAATCAAACTTTTAGAAGAATAGTCAAAACAAGCAATAGTAGAGAATGGGGTTAACTGACCTTTATGTGCCTTGATTTTATTTACCCCTTTTATTTCTTTCTTCAAGGCACACCTGCAAGATAGAATCATTTTGCAAATCTAGGAACCCAAGAACTCTTGGGTCCTGTCAGCTGAGTAACACCTCTAGCAGGTGTACTCCAAGAATTCCAAGTATTCTTATTGTCAAATTTCATGAAGTATCAATCATTCATAACATGTCCTACTTTCCCACAGTAATAACAATGAATGAAAGCATTCGGATTTTTCTTTACAGGATAAGCATGGAATTTTTGTGGGTAGACATGAGTTATGTTGTTTTTGCCATAGAAGTTGTTATTCCTTTTCATATGCCAACACTCAGAGGCTCGGGGGCCAACCTTCCCACATTCGAAGTAGGCAAAGATTTTTCTACAAGGAACATTCTGATTTGCAGGGAAATTTACAGGTTTTGAATTACCTTTCTTTCCTTGGGCATGCCAGCAATGGGCTGCAATGTGGCCCAACTTCCCACAATGGGAGCAATGAGTTTTCCTATTCTGAAATGCATGGTATTTGTCATGAGTTTTCCCAGCATGGATTTTCTTAGTATTCAACTCATCTGATTCCATTATCCTACACTCATGTATTTTATGACCAGCTTTTCCACAATAATAACATGAATCAATTTTTGTATGTGCATGTGAATGAGTAAAAGCCTTATGAACATCATGCATTATGCTATTAGATTTCACAGAACTAGTGGAGTTAACAGCTGATGTGAAACCACCATGGGGTGATAATCACAAGACCGAAGACCCCTCAGACCTAGCAAGCAAGCGATGCAACGGACCGACAACTTCACTCGAGCGGACTCACCTGCTTGGCGCGCACCCGGGTCTGTAGGTGGACCGACGATGGGGATGAGGGTCCGAGGTTGGACCTTGAGATTCCATGGGGTTGGCTAGCTTAAGATTGAACCCCAAAGGGTCCCAGGATGCCCACTCTCACAGGCGGCCAGCACGCCGAGGGCGTGGGATATAATGGCTCTCTCGCAACTCGCCCGGGGTAGTCGCTCAATTATAAGTAAATTCGGGATCGGGCACTCTCTCATCGCCGACAACACTAAGATGCAATACTAATTAAGCAAATGAAACCAGCCAAGAGAAGTGTTCAGTAGCTCACCTGGTCGGCGTGAAGATGCCGACCCCAGCCGAAGATGAGGGCGAGCGGGGAGGCGTGGGTACGCACCCGCACGCCGCGTCGATGCCGCTTGACCTAAAAATTTATAGAGTACACCACTACTCCTCGCGCAGGAGGGTTGGACAAGGGGTTGGGGATAATGTGATACAGTAAAACACTACCTCCACACAGGGAGGGGCGGTAAGTCGGCCATGCGGGAAGGAGAGAATCAATCTAGGAACTTAATGAAAGAAAAAACAACGGTTCTATCTGCCCTCTGGAACAGGGGACATGCGGTCAAAGTCATCGCCGCTGCGGCCTCTCCCAAACTCTGTTGTCGACAAAACCAGTTGGAGATCCTTCGTAGTTGACCCATGAAGACGTCCAATTTTTGGGGGAATTTCTTTAAGGCGGTGCTGGTCGGGGCAGAGGCGCAACAGGGGCTCTGCTTGCGGGTTCTGGTAGCTTCTGCACCCCTACAGCCGGAAGACGAGGCTACCAAGGATGCTCCTCAGCTCCGATTCAGGCTTGGCCGGAGTTGCTGGATTCGTTGTCGAGTCCTCTTCGAACGGAGACCCACGGGGGTGCCGGAGAAGGTCGGAGTAGACATAGACAGCCCGAACAGTGATGGGTGTCTGTTTAGTCCCAGGAGGAATAGAACTGCGCACCCGGGGAAGAAAAATGAGAACTCTTAGCTCCGGATGCCGAATGGGGTTCTGCTTCTTGATCCTGGAAGTAGACTCGTCATAGAAGATCTCAGCCAAGGGCCGCCTCCATATCCTCAAGAGGATGGCCGTGGCATTATCTGAAAGTGGCTTCAGGTTGACAGTTAGGGAGAAGACGCGCATTCTCGGGAGATCGGCTCCTCCGGGCAGCCACGGGCTCAGAATGGGACGAGACCACCACCGTTGCGAAGAGGACAGGGAGACGCTTCCGAAGGTACCACTTGTGCTTCCAGGGACGGGGGGATGAAGTCGCGGTAGGCTCTGCAACCAGTGGCTTCTCTGCTACCTGCGAACTGAGGCAGGGTCTGCAACTTGCCGATTGGAAATGGAGTAGGAGGGGGGCGAAATGGGGGTGGATGAGTGCGGGGAGAACCTTGGCTGTGAGGAGGTATGGGAGGGGGTGTTCTAAGGTGTGGGAGTGGCGGAATGGGGGCTGGAAGGAGGTTTAGCAGGTGGAGGGAGGGAGAGCTGTGAATTTGGTTGGAAGGGAGAGAGGGAAAGGGTATTTAAAAATAGGTTTAAGGGTGGGATTAATTTCTGGTCTTGGGGATGGGAAGAGGTGTGTGGGGAAGGTAAAGGGGGGGCTTGGGGAGTGGGGGAATTCTCTCTTGGGAGATGAGAGGGTGCTTAGGGAAGGGGAGTGGGTTGTTGGTGGTTGGAGGGTGGCTTGGAGAGTGGTGGATTCCACCTTGGGGCTAGGGGTGGAGTTATGGAGAGGTGTGGGGAAATGGGGTAGCTCTTGAATGAGGGGAGAAGAGAGAGAAAGTAGGTGGGAGGGGGAAGAGAGAGAAAGGGGCGCACCCCTCTTTAGAGAGAGAAAGAAGAGAGAGAGAAGAGAGAGAAGGGGAATCCACCCCAATAGAGAGAGAGAGAGAGAGAGAGAGAGAGAGAGAGAGAGAGAGAGAGAGAGAGAGAGAAGTGGAGAATCCTCTCCAATAATGCACTAATTCACTCAATTTTTTTGATCGATCAAAGATTACAAATGAGGGGGTGAAGGGGGGTATTTATAGGGATTGGACTTTTCACATGACCATACTGACCCTAGACAATTGACACAATGACCAGACAGACCAGGGAGGGGCGCCCTTGGGCCTAGCCCATTAGTTGAGCCCATTAGACTACTTAATTAACCACATGACTCAAGACTTAGGTAAATGACCCTTATACCTAGGTACCGGACTCAAATAAAGGGAAAATTACATAGTTTATTACTCAAATAAAATATGAAAATTACATGGATTGACTCAGAAAAATATGGAGAACACAATGGCACAAACCGACGATCCAACAGAGCATCACGAAATGTGGAGGGGTAAGTGATGCCCCCATCATACCCCCGGGGTGGGGAGAACTCGACCTCGTCGAGTATGGGTCCACCGGGGAAGTGGTACAACAAATGCAGCTCCGGGCGAGCCACGATCTCCGAACTCAACCCCGGGTCCATGGCCGGGGGATGGCGCTTCAGCGTCACAAAGTGGCACGGACACACCCTCATGCTGGCAATGATACCTTGCTTGCCTAGTATTGTCTCAGTGTGCACACGTCGGGCTCTCAGGCTGATTTGTGGTGGCTCTCCGGGGGTGTCCCCCTTAAAGGAAGGTATAGGCTCAAAGCACTCATTAGGATCCATCGTGGTGCCCATATAGGGTGCTGGATCCGCCACGTGGGAAATGGGGTGAATCCCAAAACCCATCGGTAAGTCCAACCCGTAAGCCGGGTTGCCAAAGTCACTCGGAACTTGGCAAGGTCCAAGTCCTCATGTCCTCAAATTGGAGGTGACCCTAGGGTAGAGCCATTCCAAAGTCATCATCGCCAAGTTGCCAACTTGGAATTCCAAGTGGCGTTCGTGACCTTTTGCCCACTTCTTGTAAATCTCATCGCTCGTTGCTCGTTGCTTGCTTGGATGCATATGCCATGCACTATGATGCAGTGTGAGTGGGAAATGTGTGGTATGCAAAGGTGATCCAGGATAACCACATATAGACCTATCGTGCATTGATGTTATGAAGACTTTGAATGATTTGGGAGGACCAGGGCATCCATAGGTGTCCCGCTTATGCGTGGGTGTGATGAATGCCGGAGGACCCAGACATCCATGAAGGTTCCTAGCATACATAAGACCAATGTTGAATCGGGGAGGACCGTTACACCCAAATAGGGACCACTCATACTTCCTACTTGACATGTGGGTGATGTGAATGAATGGACCCGACTTTCTAATCATGTCAAGTGGTGTGTTGTGCCAAGACTTATGCACTCCTATCCCAAAGATGACTTCCATGTGTATGGGTGTGGGATGGCCTTTGAACTTCCATGTGAAAGGGTCGAAGGGATCTAAGAAGGTAGGCATTATGGAGAGGGGCTCTTCCTTGCTTCCTAGGCATATGTTGCCTATGGCGATGGTTCCCTTTGTGTTGCCCGAGTCTTGGAAGAGGTGAACTTGGTCCAACATGGTTGGTTAGGGTAGGGAAAGGTAGGTTGTGGGTAAGGTGGGTGGGTCATATGGGTAACTAGGCTCCCATTGGAAGGGATCAAAGGCGTCATGGACTGGGCTTCCTAGGGAGAAGTGCTCTATGTCCTCAAGGTCTTCACAAGGTGGGTCTTCCTCATCTATTGGGATGATTGGGCCGGTGTAGTGAGTGAGTGGGTTGGCCAATGTCCTTGGGATCTCAATGGTAGGGGAGTGGACCCAGATGTGTTCTTCCACCATGGGGAGAAGGAAAAGGAGGTCGCTAGTGTAGTAACTAGCAGTGTAAACCGAGGTGATAGACCCGACGCATGGGTGGATGAGGTCAAGACTCTTGGGTCAGTCCGCCCCTAGAGTTAACAAGCAAGTCAAGTCTAATTTCCACTCTAGACCCTTGAGGAGATCATCCCAACCCTCTACCTCATAGTAGGATTGGATCGTGGTGTGAAAGGAGGGGAGGGGCACACTTTCATATTGATGTCCCATGGGTGAGAGGTGTGGGGTTGAACTAGGGATGGTGGGGCCTCGCTTGAGCCATTGTAGTATGGATTCATTCACGGTGAGGGTGCCACGAGTGGTGGTGCTTAGTTCTTGAAGGATCGGGCTAGGAGAGGTGAATGGATTGGGAAGCTCTTGGATTTCCTTTATGGCGGGAGGTGGGTTTGGATTGGTACCCACCTCTTCTTGAGTGGGTGTGTGGGCCATGGTCTCCTCTGCCAAGGGGATGGGACAGTCATTTGGGGGTGGGGTGATGGTGATAGCCGGTTTGTGGCGCACCCGAGGTGGTGAACAAGCATGGGCTTGGGTTGGGATTGGTAAGGGAAGTAGTGGAGGTCTATGTTGGGGTTGGGTTGGGGTAGGGAGAGGAAGATGGGTGGGTTGAGGGGGTTTAGGGGAATTGGCCTTGGGAGGATTGTCCCTTTTGGGGGACATTGTAGGGGTAGTGGTGGTCGGGGTGGGAGTTGTTTTAACCACTATGGGCATCGAAGGATGCTTCTTAGTGGGGCATTGCCTGGTGATGTGCCCCAATTGGTGGCACCTATAACATTCCGGCTCGCACTCACCCGTGGTTGTCTCATTCACTTCTATCTCCATAGGGCCTTTTCCTTTTTGAGAAGGGGTAAGGTGAGGGGTGGAGGTGGAGGTGGGGGCCAAAGGGGCTTGAGTAAGGTGGGTTGTGGAATTGGGTTTTGGTTGCATTGTGGGGAATTAGAGTCTTGGGTTGGCCGGGTGAGGATGGTGGAGTTGAAGTGCTCCTTGGGCTTTGGTGATTCGAGTAGAAGGGAGAAGGTCGGGGATTGTAGACTTTCCTAAGTTTGGCTTTCATGTTTTCCCATGTGTTAATAGGCTCTTGCCTCATAACCTTCCTTAAGCGTTCAATGAGCTACCACCTATCCTCGGCATGGCGCACAAGCTGACTCTTGGCAAGGTAGATTCTCATGGGTTCAGTCATTGGGGTCCTCTTAATGTATTTGTCCATGTTTTCCTCCCATTCTAGATATGCACTAGGGTGGTACCCGTCAAAGATAAGGTCCTCAAATAGGACTATGTCCAAAGGGGTGTCAATCGGACCCTTGTGGAGGGCCGAGTGAGACAGATGTGACCAATATGAAGTAGCCATGCTAGTGGGCAAGGTTGATGCACCGGGTGATGAATGCAAATGCGCCCTAGGACCAACTTGTAGAGACAAGTTGAGAACTTGCTCTGATACCACTTGATGTGAAACCACCTTGGGGTGATAATCACAAGACTGAAGACCCCTCGGACCTAGCAAGCAAGCGATGCAACGGACCGGCAACTTCACTCGAGCGGACTCACCTGCTTGGCGCGCACCCGGGTCCGTAGGTGGACCGACGATGGGGATGAGGATCCGAGGTTAAACCTTTAGATTCCAGGGGGTTAGCGAGCTTAAGATTGAACCCCCAAGGGTCCCGGGATGCCCACTCTCACTGGCGGCCATCATGCCGAGGGTGTGGGATATAATGGCTCTCTAGCAACTCACCCGCAGTAGTCGCTCAATTATAAGCAAATTTGGGATCGAGCACTCTCTCACCGCCGACGGCACTAAGATGCAATACTAATTAAGCAAATGAAACCAGCCAAGAGAAGTGTTCAGTAACTCACCTGGTCGGCGTGAAGACGCCGACCCCAGCCGAAGAGGAGGGCGAGCGGGGAGGCGTGGGTATGCACCCTGACGCCGCGTCGATGCCGCTTGACCTGAAAATTTATAGAGTACACCACTACTCCTCGTGCAGGAGGGTTGGACAAGGGGTTGGGGATAATGTGATACAGTCAAACACTACCTCCACGCAGGGAGGGGCGGTAAGCCGGCCAGGCGGGAAAGGAAGAATCAATCTAGGAACTTAATGAAAGAAAAAACAATGATTCTGTCTGCCCTCTAGAATAGGGGATAGGCGGTCAAATTCGTCACCGCTGCGGCCTTTCCCGAACTCCATTGTCAACAAAACCAGTTGGAGATCCTTCGTAGTTGACTCAGGAAGACGTCCAATTTTTGGGGGAATTTCTGGAAGGCGGTGCTGGTCGGGGCAGAGGTAAAACATGGGCTCTGCTTGCTGGTTCTGGTAGCTTTTGCACTCCTACAGCTGGAAGATGAGCCTACTACGGACGCTCCTCAGCTCCGATTTAGGCTTGGTTGGAGTTGCTGGATTCTTTGTCAAGTCCTCTTCGAATGGAGACCCACGGGGGTGCCGGATGATGTCGGAGTAGATAGAGACAGCACGAACAGTGATCGGGTGTCTGTTCAGTCCCAGGAGGAACAGAACTACACACCCGGGGAAGAAAAATGAGAACTCTTAGCTCCGGATGCCGGACGGGGTTCTGCTTCTTGATCCTGGAAGTAGACTCGTCATAGAAGATCTCAGCCAAGGGCCGCCTCCATATCCTCAAGAGGATGGCCGTGGCATTCTCTAAAAGTGGCTTCAGGTTGACAGTTAGGGAGAAGACGCGCATTCTCGGGAGATCGGCTCCTCCGGGCAGCCACGAGCTCAGAATGGGACGAGACCACCACCGTTGCGAAGAGGACAGGGAGACGCTTCCGAAGGTACCACTTGTGCTTCCACGGACGTGAGGATGAAGTCGCGGTAGGCTCTACAACCAGTGGCTTCTCTGCTACCTGCGAACTGAGGCAGGGTCTGCAACTTGCCGATTGGAAATGGAGTAGGAGGGGGGCGAAATGGGGCTGGATGAGTGCGGGGAGAACCTTGGCTGTGAGGGGGTATGGGAGGGGGTGTTCTAAGGTGTGGGAGTGGCGGAATGGGGGCTGGAAGGAGGTCTAGCAGGTGGAGGGAGGGGGAGCTGCGAATTTGGTTGGAAGGGAGAGAGGGAAAGGGTATTTGAAAATGAGTTTAAGGGTGGGATTAATTTCTGGTCTTGGGGATGGGAAGAGGTGTGTTGGGAAGGTAAAGGGGGGGCTTGGGGAGTGGGGGAATTCTCCCTTGGGAGATGAGAGGGTGCTGTGGGAAGGGGAGTGGGTGGTTGGTGGTTGGAGGGTGGCTTGGAGAGTGGTGGATTCCACCTTGGGGCTAGGGGTGGAGTTATGGAGAGGTGTGGGGAAATGGGGTAGCTCTTGAATGAGGGGAGAAGAGAGAGAAAGTAGGTGGGAGGGGGAGGAGAGAGAAAGGGGTGCACCCCTCTTTAGAGAGAGAAAGAAGAGAGAGAAGGGGAATCCACCCCAATAGAGAGAGAGAGAAGTGGAGAATCCTCTCCAATAATATACAAATTCACTCAATTTTTTTGATTGATCTAAGATTACAAATGAGAGGGTGAAGGGGGGTATTTATAGGGACTGGATTTTTCACATGACCATACTGACCTTAGACAATTGACACAATGACCAGACAGACCAGGGAGGGGCGCCCTTGGGCCTAGCCCATTAGTTGAGCCCATTAGACTACTTAATTAACCACATGACTCAAGACTTAGGTAAATGACCCTTATACCTAGGTACCATACTCAAATAAAGGGAAAATTACATAGTTTATGACTCAAATAAAATATGAAAATTACATGGATTGACTCAGAAAAATGTGGAGAACACAATGGCGCAAACCGACGATCCATCAGAACTTCGCAAAATGTGGAGGGGTAAGTGATGCCCCCATTAACAGTGCAAGTAGGAACAACTTTGACTTCATTCATATGTGCACTCTTTTTCAATTGTTTAGTCTTTTTCGAAACTTTTGTTTGTTTTTCATTTCTCCGAGCCTTGAATTGAAAGAATGATGATGAAAGTGTTTTAGATGGCTCAAAACAACAAGCAAAAGAGGTGGATAGCTTATTTTTAGGTTTCTTCTTGTTGACCAAATTGTAACCCAATCCTTCCTTCTGAACATTAACCTTAGTTCCAAGAATCTTATCAAGGTTACTTTTTCCTTCGACAAATTTTGACAGTGAATTTCTTAGATCCTGGATTTCAGATTGCAAAGATGAAACGTTAAGTTCATAGCCAACAATATCAGTCTCACATAAAATGACCTGCTTATGCAGTGCATCATTTAGATTTTTCAATGTTTCATTTTCATGTTTTAGCTCTTGTTCCTTGTTGACTTCAGTTTCTTTCAAAACACATTTTCCTTTTTCAATTGTCAGTAATTTTTCTGATATAACAGTGTTTAAAACCATGAGTTTCTTATTTTGCTCTTTCAACCTTTTGTTTTCATCCATCAGGGTTTCTTCAGATTCTTCTACTTCCTGTTTCTTTTCAAGCAACAAATGATTTTCATCTTTTAAGGATGCATTCAGATTTTTCAGCATATCAATCTCTGAATAAAGATCTTCAATCACTTCTTTTAGAAAAACGCATTCATCATTTTCTTCTTTTGAGCATATGTTTTCTTCTTTAAGAGAGACAATCAATTTCCTCTGTCATTCATTTTCAAGGTAGAGAGCTTCATTATGTTCCTTTAGGAGAGGGCATGTGTTGCAAACTGCCTCTATAGAATAAATATTTGAAGCTTCTTCCTTGATTTCTTTTATTCTAGCTACAAGGTTTTCATTATTCTTCTGAAGTTCTGCATTCTCAAGTTTCAATTTGTCCACTTTAGAATTAATCTTATTCAACTCTTGCAATTTCATTAGATGTTCATCCTTTTTAACATTCAGTTGATCTCCCAATTTAGAAATTTTGTTCAGACATTCTTAATTTTCATCTTTCAAAGATGAAATCTATTCCTTATTGTTATGAACATCCACCAGGCATATATCATAAGATTGTTTCAACTTTGGACAGTTTTCACAAGAGAATTCAGATTTATTCTGTTCAATCTTTTTCTTCAATTTTTTATTTTCAGATTTTATTTTCCAAGACAACTCTAGCAACTCTTCATACATCACTACCAAGTCATCAAATGAAAGTTCTTCTGATCCGGAGCTTACCTGAGATGAGGAATCCTCATTCAAATGATTACTGCTGTGATCACTCCGGTTGGCCATCAAGCATTGATCATCATGTTTACGGCAGGCAGTCTTAAGTTTGTCCACTAAATCTCTTGCATATTTGCAATCATGAAAGCAAGAGTCGAGTCCCCTGTTAGTAGCTGCCTTTACCATCTCAAAGGCTTTCTGGTTCTCAGCACACATAGATTTATGATTATTAGTCCATTTGGACTTATACTTAGGTAGTCTATGTGGACCATGTGAAATTAGTTTCCACAGATCTGGATCGACAGTCTTAACAAACATATGCAAGTTTTTAAACCACATAGTAAAATTCGTACCGTCGAAAACCGGTGGATGAGCCATGGAGGCAAACCACAAGCAATTTCAAAATAGTATGCAGAAGACAGTGATGCACCGAAAGCTAGCAGGATCCTCTGCAGATCGCTGGATTTGGAAGTTCAGAGACCCGCTCTGATACCAATTGTTAGGTGCGTATATTGAGATAGACGTAGATCTAGAGGGGGGGGTGAATGGATCTTTTAAAACATTTATCCCAATTTAAAGTGTATGAAATTATAATGGCTGGTTCAATGGACAATTCCTCGAACACCAGAGATGCACGCCCTGATCAATCACTAGGAATCATACAAATGAAAGGGATCGAGATGATAAGCAACAATCACACACAGAAGAGCAGTCAATCACACGACATAAGATATTTTAGGTGGTTCATGTAAGGTTCCATACAGCACCATCGGGCAACGCAGCGGATAACAAAAATTTATTTGCCCGAACCCGGCTTCATGGAAACTTAGATCTGTGCTCTAATCGATGCATTAATAACCCAACCTCTAACTACGAGTTGCAGATTTCACCTTGCGCGGAACGACGTTGTCCGCAGTGCTCGATGTAGAATCTCACGAACACCGAGCCGCACATAAGTACGTCCTCTAGAGCTGATCCACACGGATCCTTGCGCAGCGACGGTATCCCCCCGGCACGACCTTCCCCAACCCTTTAACCTTTTGGAGAGAGAGAGAGCAAGAGGGAGGAAAGGGGGGAGGAGCTAATCCTTCTCTTCCTAGCCTTAATGCTTGATTAGCCAAGAGAGGGGGATAAGTCTCGTAGCATCCATATATAGGATTTGGCCATTTCTAAAAGAGCTCCAAAGGACCAAAACTGTATATATGTCCTTTCCATCATTATACATATATATTAAGCCCCCTTTATATGCCTTTCCGAAAGGAATTAACGGGAATTAATATATGCATTTGTACAATAATAATTCGTCACCCAAGAATCCATTGTGTGTGATCTGCTAGGCCCATAGTCACTCTAGTTTAAGGCCCATTAACTTCTAATTCTCAATTAGAAGTAAATTAAACTTATTATTCGCTTCTACTAGAGCCGAATAATAGTTTAATTTATTCCGAACCTTTGATCACGTTGGGTCAAGCAAATCCGCGTGATTCTAGAGGACGCCGGGTTTAAACCAGCATGTCTGGTACCCGTAAGTCCATAGTTACCACATCGATATAATCCCTCGCTCTTTCTATAAGTCTGGTACGATCGAGGGTATGGTTTCTGTCAAACCCCATGATCGTGCCATTTGACCATGACCTCCTTAAAGTGTATGACGTCCGTTCTAAACGAACTCACATGAACCTAACCAGGAATTTAACGGAGCGTCAATGTCATGACCCATTAACTGTTTGATATATACCCGACAGTGAGCGATCCCCTCTTGGCCATTGATGATCTTCACACGTATCCTGGAGTGGGTAATGACTTGGCAACTCATGACTTATGGTTAAAGTCACTTAGCCAAATAATTAAACCATTCCAGTCCTCGTGTAAGATTCGATCAATGTCTCAGGACAAAGGACCAACGATGCTACTGAGACTGTTGGATCTTCAGTTGACATTAGGTATAATCAACCATCTGAAGATCCAATAGCGGATCAGTTCAGTGTACATACTCCAAGGACATACACCTACACATATGTGTTGGTGTCCCGCACCAGTGACCATGAGACTGGTCCCTAACACATCATGTGTACTGATTTAATAGGTAATCAAAGTCCCCGAGTGATTACCCTCCAATCAGGAACAATTTAAGGTATGTGTCCATGTAAAGTCAGTCTCATGATCGAGATCCCATCTCGAGTTGAGTTTACAACCACATATCCTAGGGATATCGTAAAGTAATATACAATCACATATTTACGCTCAAATACCACTTTATTAATTATGAACAAGATCGTACAACTATTGGGCCTATCCGACTCGAAATTGGCATGTAGCACACCAATACTAACAATCTCCCACTTGATCTACAGCCAATTGCCCACAACTTTGAGGCGCATCTTATCCCGATGGCGCTAAAATACAATCTGTGTCAAAGGCTTAGTCAGTGGATCTGCTATGTTGTCTTCTGACGGTACACGCTCTACCGTCACATCTCCATGATCAACAATCTCCCGAATAAGGTGGAAGCGCCTGAGAATATGCTTCGACCTTTGGTGAGATCTTGGTTTCTTCGCTTGGGCGATAGCCCCAATATTATCATAAAATAATAGGATGGGAGCTGATATATCATGAACTACGCCAAGTTCCAAGATGAATTTCTTCATCCAGACGGCTTCGCAATATATTCTGCCTCCGTCTTCGAGTCTGCAGTCGTATCTTGCTTGGAGCTTCTCCAACTGACTGCCCCTCCATTCAACATGAATACAAACCCTGACATGGATTTGTAGTCATCTGGATCTGACTGAAAACTAGAGTCTGTGTAAGCTCTAAGCTGTAGGTCCTCTCCTCCATAAATCAGAAAAAGATCATTATCCCTTCGCAAGTACTTAAGGATGCCCTTTACTGCCTTCCAGTGCTCTTCGCCTGGATTTGCCTGATATCTACTGACAATGCTCAAAGCATTGGCAACATCAGGACGCGTTCATAGCATTACATACATGATTGACCCTATCACCGAAGTATAGGGTACCTTATTCATGTGTGCCACCTCCTCAGAAGTTTTAGGACTCATCCCCTTGGATAAGCAAATTCCATGTCTCATGGGAATGAGACCTCTCTTACAATTTTCCATCCTAAACCTTTTGAGGATAGTGTCTATGTACATGGATTGGGATAATCCTAGCATCCTTTTAGATCTATCTCGATAGATCCTTATGCCCAGCACATAGGATGCTTCTCCCAAATCCTTTATGGAGAAGGTCTTGGATAACCAAGACTTAGTTGATGTTAACATCTCTACATCATTCTCAATGAGTAAGATGTCATCAACATATAGGACCAAGAAGGTCACTGAGCTCCCACTGACCTTCTTGTAAACACATGGTTCATCTTCATTCCGAATGAAGTTGAAAGATTTGACAGCCTCATCAAATCTTAAGTTCCAGCTCCGAGATGCCTGCTTCAATCTATAAATGGACCTCTGAAGTTTGCATACCTTATTAGGATGTAACTTGGAGGTGAATCCTTCAGGCTGTACTATGTACACCTCTTCTGACAGATTGCCATTCAGAAAAGCTGTCTTCACATCCATTTACCAAATCTCATAATCCAGGTATGCAACAATGGCAAGGAGGATTCTGATTGACTTAACCATGGCTACCGGTGAAAAAGTCTCGTCATAGTCAATACCTTGTCTTTGATGATATCCTTTCGCCACTAATCTGACCTTGTATGTGACAATCTGTTCATCTGCACCGATTTTCCTTTTGAAAATCCATTTACAGCCGATAGGGACTTTCCCTTCGGGTATATCAACCAAGTTCCAAACTTTGTTGGTGTACATGGATTGGATCTCTGAATCCATTGCCTCTTACCATTTCTCGGAGTCCGCACTACGGATTGCATCCTGGTACGATTGAGGATCTTCATCCTCATCGATACATATCTTAGAAGACCTCTCTGAGACATGTCCAACATATCTCTCAGGTTCTCTTGGTAGTCTACTAGATCTCCATAGTGTCTGTGTTTCACTCTGAATAGGATCAACCGATACAGTCTCATCTAATGAGTTTGTGTCTACGGGTTGTGGCTCTTGGACCTCGTCCAATTCTATCTGGCTCCCACTATTTTTCTGGAGTAGATATTCTCTTTCTAGAAATATAGCTCTCTTAGCCACTAAGACCCTTTGCTCAGAAGGGTGATAGAAATAATATCCAAATGTCTCCTTTGGATATCCCATAAACCTACACGTATCGGTTCTCGACTCAAGCTTATCACTATCGTTCTTCTTTACATGAGCAGGACACCCCCAAATTTTAATGTGATTAAAATTTTATTTCATGCCCTTCCATATCTCATATGGTATAGAAGGAACAGATTTACTTGTGATCCTATTCAGTAAATAGGCTGCAGTCTCTAAGGCATAGCCCTAGAGAGACAAGGGTAGTCCTGACATAGACATCATGGATCTGACCATATCTAACAAGGTCCTATTTCTCCTTTCGGATACACCATTGTGTTGTGGTGTATACGGTGGAGTCCACTGAGAAATAATTCCATTGTCTTTAAGATAAGAAGTGAATTCATGGCTAAGGTATTCACCTCCTCGATCCGATCGAAGAGCCTTAATACTCTTGCCAGTCTGTTTCTCTATTTCATTCTTGTATTTCTTAAACTTCTCAAAGACTTGTGATTTATATCTCATTAAATACACATAGTCATATCTCGAGAAGTCATCAATAAAAGAAATGAAATAGAGGTGACCCCCTTTTACCTCCATGGACATGGGTCCACACACATCCGAGTGTATGAGCTCGAGAAGGTCAACAGCCCTCTCACCATGTCCACTAAAGGGAGCCTTGGTCATCTTCCCCATGAGACACGACTCACAGGTATCAAATGGCTTGTATTCGAATGTATTCAAATACCCATTTGAGTGTAGGTGAGATACTCTTTTCTCACCTATATGACCAAGCCTGCAATGCCATAGATATGCAGAATTCACTTCATCAGCATTAGAAACTTGCATAACATTAGAACGTGTATCTAATACATAAAGACCATTGACTAATGAACCATTGGCTATAATCAAATCATTATTCATTATAGAGCACCCAGTGCTGTTAAAAGTCAATGCATATCCAACGTTATACAAGCCAGAGATTGAAATAATGTTCTTAATAATATTAGGAACATAATAATAGTCATTCAGCTCTAGAATGACTCCTGAAGGTAAACTGAGGCGTGCAGTCTCGACAGCTTTGGCAGAAACTAAAGCTCCATTGTCCATCCTTAGTTCAATCTCCTTTTTGCCCAGCCGCCTTCTATTTGCCAGCACCTGCACAGAATTGCAGATATGAGATGCACATCCAATATCCAATACCCATGATGTGAATTCCATATATGATAAATTAAGGTCTATGATAAAAATACCTTCATTTAGAATTACCTTGTAATTCCTTTTCCAATGCCCTATTTCCCCGCATCGAAAACACTTGTCTTCTTTTTCATTCATCTTACCCTTCCCTTTGTCAACTTTGGCGAGTTGCTTACCCATGGCCTTCTTCTTTCCCTTCCCTTTGTCACCTTTGGTGGATATCTGGGTGGCCTTCCTTTTCTTGTTGGCCCGGCCAACAATCATTACAAAAGAAGATGGTTTATCATTCTGCATAGTCCCTTCAGCACTCTTTAACATGTTGAGCAGCTCCGGGAGAGTTGCATCAATTCTATTCATGTTAAAGTTTATGATGAAGGAAGAAAAGGAATCGGATAATGACTGGAGTATAAGATCAATGCACAATTCAAGATCCAACTTGAACCCCAGTACATTGAGTCTCTCTATCTACTCCATCATTTTTAGTACATGAGCCTGTACTGAAGCACCATCTGACATCCGTGTCCTGAAAAGCCTTTTGGAGATATCATATCTCTCAATCCTGCCCTGCTCCCCGAAGAGCTGGCGTAGATTAAGAAGTATGCTTCTACAATCAGTCTTTTCAAATTGCCTCTGCAGCTCGGGAGCTATAGAGGCCAGCATGTAACATTGGGCAAGGGAAGAGTCTTCTGACCATTTGGCATAAGTCATTAACTCACCCTCGTCGGCATTGGGAGCTGGCTCAGAATGAACCGTGTCCAACACGTAGGCTATTTTTTCGGCGGTGAGGACTATGCGTAGATTACGCAGCCAATCCGAGTAGTTCGGTCCAGTCAGTCTGTTGGCATCTAAGATGTCGCGGAGGGGGTTGGACGACGACATTGTAATCTGGATAAGAAATAAAAGACAACTTAGCATATGTTCAAATTCTAACTTAGATGTGGTTTTCTATCTTAGTTAGTCCCACTATTTTTTGACCGAACTATATAACCCTCAGTATATAGAACGGGAGATCAACGAGATCAACTTAGTGGGTCAGAATCCTAACGAGACTGATGTATGACCTTGTGGAAAGTACAACAAGCCATACACCATCTCAAGGGCAGTCAACAAGCATTTGCATCCAATGCAATATCCGATTTTGGCCCCCGAGAAATCATACCCTTGTGGAAAGCACAACAAAGGATATTCTCGGTTAGATCTAACCATCATTACTACATTTTCATGACCCGACCCTTGTGGAAAGCACAACAAGGCCGAGTTCAATTCCTCATCCCATTGACGCCGAGCCTTGGAGTTGTATCTCGCCCCCAAACTCATGGACCTTGTGGAAAGCACAACAAATCCATGAAATGAAGACGTTCATTCACTCCATAATGATGGAGGGCCACGACGACTCCTAGAGCCACGCTTAACAGATCTAAAATTAATCGTGAGGGAATTTGATTTTTTCTTGATCTCACCCTAGGTGGTAATATAAATATATCTAATATATTTACCGTACCTAGTAGTTTACACAAAGTAAATGCATCCAATGCAAAATTAAATCGTAAGTGATCATGGACTTTATTCCTAATGTAACTAAGGCATCCGGCCCACTTCTGAAGCAGCTGGATCGTCCTCGTCGGGTGTGCTCCGCGCTTTCAAACTCCCATGCTGCATTAATTACAACTTTTACACAGCACACAGGTCGACAAAATTTAAATTACATGTCACTAAAATTCCAGCAACCCTTAGGGCGAGTACAACTGTAAAGGGAGATAGAAGTACATAGGAATTTTAACAGAGAGAGAAAGGAGATTCGCATACCCCAATTAATTACATTAACCAAGTCCATGATCACTTGCCAACCCATTCATGTAAAATCAATCAAGGGTTATTTCTGAAAATAATCCTTACTTTTAGATTTAAAAATGGGATGTGCAAACAAAAATAGGCTATCTTTGTTTAATTTGAAAAATCGAAGCAGGATTAACTAAAATTAAACACATAAGCAAGCCAATGCAAGGTAAATAAAGCAAATCACGTAAAGAACTATCATTTATTACATGGGCATGCATATTTGAATCTGATTCAAATAAGTCCGATAATTAAGATAATTATTTAAATTTAAATTTAAATTTAATTATCCAATAATCAAATTTAAATTAAAAATTTAAACATGACAATCATTTAAATTTAAATTCAAACTAATTATCCAATAATTTTATTTGAAAATAAATTTAAATAATGCAATTATACTCAATTATCAATATTCTAAAATTCAAAATTTGAATTTAACAATTATCTAATAATTAAAAATCAAATATTTAAATTTTATACATTTAATCTTCAATAAAATTCAAATTCTGATTTTACTAATTATCTAATAATTAAAAAAATTAAAAATTAAATTTTTACTGAAGTATCTTCAATTATTACTATTTTATCTCAAGGTAAATAGTAATTATCTCACCTTAGTAAATTCAAAAAGGTTAAATAAAATTTAACATTTAAACTTTACTATTGAGATAACACAATTAATATTTGAGATAAAAATTAAGATTAATTTATTGTACATTTATATATATACATCATATATATGCATATATATTAGCACACATAAATTAGATAAAGCAAATTTTTTTAAAAAAAAATAAGTCGGCAGCCCCTTTCGGGCGCGCCCCCCACGCGGGACGTGTGGGCGGATGCTCCCGCTCCCGCCCGCGTGGCGGGCCCGCGTGCCCGCCACGCGGCTGCGCCGCGTGCGTGCACCGCCCTCGTGCGCCGCCCGCGCACACGGGCGGGCGCACTACGCTCTGAGCGGCGCAGTGCGCCCAGTGCCTTTTTTTTTACAAAAAAAAAAATTTGCTGCAGATGCCCAGCATCCAGAAAGAACAGAGATGCCCAGCATCCCTTTCTTCTGTTAACAATTGAAGATTTTAAATTCCCCTAAAAACATGGTTCTATACGGTGATAAAACACTGACCAGAGCGTCAACCTGGCTCTGATACCACTATAAGGTTCCATACAGCACCATCGGGCAACGCAGCGGATAACAAAAATTTATTTGTCCGAACCCGGCTTCATGGAAACTTAGATCTGTGCACTAATCGATGCATTAATAACCCAACCTCTAACTACGGGTTACAGATTTCACCTTGCGCGGAACGACGCTGTCCGCAGTGCCCGATGCAGAATCTCACAAACACCGAGCCGTACAGAAGTACGACCTCTAAAGCTGATCAACACGGATCCTTGTGCAGTGACGGGACCTCCCGGCACGACTTTCCCCAACCCTTTCACCTTCTGGAGAGAGAGAGAGAGCAAGAGGGAGGAAAGGGGGAGGATCTAATCCTTCTCTTCCTAGCCTTAATGCTTGATTAGCCAAGAGAGGGGGAGAAGTCTCGTAGCATCCATATATATAGGATTTGGCCATTTCTAAAAGAGCTCCAAAGGACCAAAGCTGTATATATGTCCATCACATTATTATACATATATATTAAGCCCCTTTTATATGCCTTTCCAAAAAGAATTAAAGGGAATTAATATATGCATTTGTACAATAATAATCCGTCACCCAAGAATCCATTGTGTGTGATCCTCTAGGCCCATAGTCACTCTAGTTTAAGGCCCATTAACTTCTAATTCTCAATTAGAAGTAAATTAAACTTATTATTCGCTTCTACTAGAGCCGAATAATAGTTTAATTTATTCCGAACCTTTGATCACGTTGGGTCAAGCAAATCCGCGTGATTCTAGAGGACGCCGGGTTTAAACCAGCATGTCTGGTACCCGTAAGTCCATAGTTACCACATCGATATAATCCCTCGCTCTTTCTATAAGTCTGGTACGATCGAGGGTATGGTTTCTGTCAAACCCCATGATCGTGCCATTTGACCATGACCTCCTTAAAGTGTATGACGTCCGTTCTAAACGAACTCACCCGACCCTGGCCAGGGATTTAACGGAGCGTCAATGTCATGACCCATTAACTGTCTGATATATACCCGACAGGAATGCACAGACCTATATGCACGCTAGCTCACACCTCACTTCATGCTAAAGCAGACCTGACGTTTAACTCCATGAGTGTGGCAACACAGACTAAATCAGAATAACTTAGACTTAGCTTAGTCTAATGCAGACTTACAGAGTATGAATAGGCCACTAACGCAGACTTTTATAATGAAGCCAATACATTGACTCAGACTTAACAAAACATGAAAGATGCATTGACTTCTATACACGAACCTGATGTGAATCAGTGCAAGAGTTGCACCGACTCCATATGCTAAGAACGTAACATGTTCAAACTTTATGTGCATAGCTAGACTGAAACTTGCACCGACTTCTCCAGTGATTGCACCGAGTTATATCGTGTGCGATGCAGAACTTGCATAGAGGTTGCATGAGTGAAACAAGTAATGCATCGACCTTGTTCGAGGTACAACAACAAGTTGCACCGACTCATTTGCGTGCAACAACAGCGATTGCACCAACCATGTTTCCCTTAGACACAAACATGCACGAACCTTGTGATGATTTATACGACATGTTCAGACCTTTAATGCAACCTAGAGGACATATGCACTGACCTGATGCAGAACGAACATGGATGTGCATTGACTATGCTGAATGAATCAAACAAGGGTGCACAGACCATCTGCTGAATGAATAGACTTTCTATAGAGAGAATGCAATATGACAATGCAGAAGACTTTTATGCATTTTGATCTCAACATGATTCATAGATTGTCATTTATCAAAACCAGGGTTCCAACATGACACCCTATGACGGCCACGTGTACGCCATGATGCCGCACTTATCTCCGTCACGAAACCGTGTGCCCACTGCTCGTCCCGAGCTGACCGTCAACCGCCTAGACCACGGAGTCGAGTTGGCCGGACCCTAGCCCGAAAGTGACAATCCCGGGGCCGGCCCCGACTCTCTAGCATGAAGATACTCACCTTTTAGGACCTATACCTGACTGCTCATCTCGAGCCACGTCAGGCCCCCTCCAGGCGTCAGCCAGTATCTGCCCCTGCCATCCAGTCTAGCCCTCCCTCGGCGAACCGGGCACGTCCCTAGCCCCTTTGGGGAGAGCCTATGTAAAACATGTGGATATCCGCCCTACTAAGCATTGACCTGGGGACCGACCCACACGTCAGAATTATCCCGCGGCTTGCACCAGTTGTACTTTGGCCTCCTCGGCCCATTTGTAAAGCCTAAGTGGCACTCATAAAGCATAAAACCAGTTTAATACATAAACCCGTACCCGGGTCTCAACCTCACCTCCACACCACCCAGTGTGTGTCAGATGCCTTCGACTCCAGTTAATTAACCCTCCCAGTCAAGTACGATGGTTACCCTATAGCTGCAGGGTACCCCCGGTCCTCTATCCATGGCTTCAGACATATCGAGGCGCTTTTTCAGCACAGAACAAAGGTGTTCGGATTCAATCCGATGTAAATAAACACCGACTGCTTGTATTCGGTGGGGAAAGAAGTGTACACGAATCCCCACAATCACCTACGCACTTGCACCCACGGAACCTCTCCTCTCTCCACGGGTCGCCCGATCTCCCGAGCCCACGTGCCCTGTCCTGGCGACGCTCCCCCTGTCAACCTTCGGTTCCATAGGTGATTGTCGAGAAATCGACTAGCACGCCCGCACCCTAGTCTGGTCACCCTAGCCCCTGGAAACCTCTCATGTCATTCGACCCCTCTCGACCTTCCGTAAAAGGTGAGTGCCCGGTGCCGTTGTGAGAGGTATACAGCTATGAAGGAGGATACCTGAGATATATCAAACTCCCGTGTTTTCCTTTTCCGCTTTATTCCTTCCCTCATCCTGGTCACTGATCCCCCCGATAACAAGGATGGCACGCCCGGTGGGACGTCTCCCACCTTTCTTCTTTCTGTTGAAGAGAAGCGTATGCCAGCCTTGAAGCCGTGGTGCCCTTTTTCCTGTCCTTGCAGGAGATGTAGAGGAGGGGCACACATGCGCATTTCCTGGCAGCTTCCAGTTCGCGTTCCGATAGCCGGACTGTGCCTGGCGACCGTCTCTGACTGTCGCCCCAATCCAGCATCCAGCACTCCAGCGACCATGGCGGCTGTGACCTATGGCCCCATCGTCATCGCAACCCATGCACGGGTGGGCTACTTGGTGACGCCGATCTCTTTCGACAGCTTCGCCCCTGTCATCAGATCACCCTACTTCTTGGGTGTTGTCCCCGTGGCTGTTCCGCAGCCGCTCCCAGTGCCTGTGCTCATTCATGCGGTCGACGCGCCGCACCCTTCTCCAACATCGGCGGCCCGCCAGAGTGTTAGGCTCCGGGTCTCCACCACCGATCCCCGTGGGGGCCCTACATCATCTCTCGCCTAGACAAGCATCAACTCCTAGGTTGTGCACCAGTCAGTCTCCAATATGGGCTCTATGCCTCGGGCCTCGGCCACTACCTCAGCATTTTACTCGGGTCTCCAATCCCGAGTCCCTACCAAGTCGACACCCAACACAAGCTCCCAGCCCTAGGTTTACGGCTTCCCAACGTCTTCCTCGAGCTTCCAACCCCGAGTCCCAACCGAGCCGACATCCGACACGGGCTCCCTACCCTGGATTCCCGGCTCCTCAGCACTTTGCTCTGGTTTCCAACCCTGAGTCCCGACTAAGCCTGCTCCCGATACGGATTTCTGACATCGGGTTCAAGGCTCTCCAGCATGTCACTCGGGCTCTCTGACCCGAGTCCGGACCGAGTCGACACTCAATATGGGTTCCCAACCCCAGGTTCAAGGCTCTCCAGCATGTCACTCGGGCTCTCGGACCCAAGTCCAGACCGAGCCAACACTCAATATGGGTTCCCAACCCCGAGTTTGAGGCTCCCCAGTATTCAGCCTGGGCATATAACCCCGGGTCTTACCAAGGTCGGTCCCCGACGCGGAGTCTCCGCATCGGGCCCCTGGCCTCCCAACTCTACCACGGGGTCTTTCCCCCTACAATCTAGCAACCCCAACTCCCAACACAGGTCTTCCTCTTTGGGAGGCGGCAACCTCAGCGCCCGCCATGGGCCCTCTGCCTCACACTCCAGCTACGCCACCACCCGCCACAGGTTCACGACCTCGAGCTGCTGGCACCCCAGTGCCTTCCGCAACATTGGTTCTCGGTGCAAGAGTGCCATCTCGAGCATCGACAACACTTCTATCAGCTCGGGCTAGAGCTTACGCCCGAGTCACTCAGCCATCGACTCTCGATACGGGCCTTGTGCCCTAGAGGTCGATCCAGGCACTTTCGACCGATGGTCTCGCCCTGCCAACAGTGGTGGATCGGGTCTTCTCAGTTTACCGCCTCGGAGCAGGTTCTTCCTCGGCTCCCAAGAAAAAGCGTTGCAACGGCCGTAAAGGCAGGCGACCCACTGCTGATACCAGTAATTCTGGCAAGACTATTCTTGTCGGTGACTTACGGATTCGACTCAACGAGGGAGAACCAATCATACCTTGGGAGCAGACCGTTCCTATGGTCCCCACTACCAATTGCTTCAGCCTCCTGCGACGAATGCGAGAGGATAAAGCAGAGCTTAGAGGAGCGGGCGCCTCGGCGACAAACTAGGGACACCCACACCACCCCGATACCCAGGCTCCCAAGTCTTGTCGAAGGAACAACGACAAGGGAGATCAACAACTTAGCCTGAGAAGAATCTAGGTTACCCTAGAAGAGGCTCAAGCTGTTTGGAGAGCACGTACCAAGAACCCTCTTCGAACGCTCAGGCGCGGCATCGGGCGGGACATAGCCGAATCTCCATCGGCATAGTCTGACGACACCCAGCCACTCAGCATCTCCCACCTAAATAAGCGGAGACAAAGAAGGGCTCGTTCCGGGCCCCTCCAGCCCCCAGCCCCGAGCTCTCCTTGGGTCGACACCATGTTGGAGGCTCCATTGCAATGAACCTCGGTCTTTGACAGACTGGGGGCACCAGTCCGCTCTGAGAAGCATTCCCAGAAAAAGCGGACGATTCGGCTCATCAACGACACAGTTCGGGTGTTCACGTGTTATACCATCGAACGCCATCCCGACACATAGCCAGACGACCTGAACCAGCCTCTTATCCAACTCAAGAGGCCTCGTCACCAAACGTAGCCTCTGGCACCGTCAGGCTACATCGGCACTTCCGCCGAACCGCAGGCGTAAGAACGCGCTGAAGAGGTCCCAGTGGAGGACCGTGCCTCTCCTGTCAACTCGGATCCAGCCAACAAGGATCTTCCAATAAATGAAGTTCAAGAGGTGACTCTTGAGACTCTCACGAAGGAGAACCAACATTTGAAGGCCCTCCTGCAAGATCTTCTTCAAGAACGGGACCTTCACCCTCAGCAACCTGCTAGGCCTCCGGCTGAAGCACCAGTACTACTAGTTGGGCACAATGGTGCCAACGCCTTAGCAGCGGGTTCGGCACGCCCCCAGTCGAAGCTCACTCGCGAGCCTCCAATACACTAGTGCCAGAAAATCTCATGGCACAACGTCAGATGATCGAGCGGATCATTGAGACAAAGCTCGCCCAGTACGGGGAAGGGGTTGCCACTATAGACCTCTATAGTGTACCCTACCCACTACATCACCAGCTGAAAAAGCTTCCCCCGGAGTATGCCAAGCCCCTGAAGTTGTAGAAATTCGATGGACAAGGGTCTCCGCATGCGCACGTGGCCTGCTATATCACGGCCATGGGCGAGCTAGCATTGGACGGGTCATACCTCCTCCGCTACTTCGCCACTTCACTTACGGGAACGGCCTTTCAATGGTATTCCCGCCTGAAGCCCAATTCAGTAGTCGACTGGGCAGATCTCTAGAAGAAATTCCTCGACCGTTTCTAGACGGACGAGTGCAAGATCTCCCTGGCAGAGCTCTACTCTCTCCAACATAAGAAGGGCGAGAGCGCCCTCAACTTCATCAAGAGATGGCGAGACCTCAACATGCGGTGTATCAAACCGCCAGCCCAGGAGGACGCCATCACCATATGCGCAAAGGCTTGGCTGCCGAGGTCAGGAAAAAGCTTCTCGGCACCAATATTAAAGGCTTTGACCAGATCAACTCGGCAGTCACCAAAATAGAGATGTTCTTCACTGATAACCCGATCTATACTTCGGCTAAGGGTAAACCGACACGAGAACGCCAGTCTGGGAAAGAGGTGAACATCATCGAGTTCACCACCACCTTCAAAGCCAGCAAGGAGGGCAAGTCAAGCGGCTCCGATCAGAAGCCAGCAGACAAGCCAGCCGCTCCTTCCTTTTCAGAGCGTATGAAGACGCCCTTCTCCTTTAAAAAGGAACACATGAAGATGCTCTTCGACATCTGGATGGCTCAGAAGATCATCGAGTTGACTGAAGTTTGCAAGCCAGATGATGCCCAGAAAGTCGATGATCCTAGCTATTGCCCATATCATTGCATGATAGGTCATCCACTTGAAGATTGCTATGTCTTCAAGACTCAGGCACAGAAGCTGATCCGAGACGGTCTCATCAAAATGAAGAGTGGTCTCGTCGATCCTCTGCAGCCACATGCGTGGTCCAGGCCAGCCAAGGCAGCACATGTGGTTCACTATTCGGCCAACGTGATTCACATGATGGCCGCATTCTCTCTCTCTCTCTGACGTCGAAGCAGAGGAGTCCAGCACTAGCCAAGGCGAGCATTCACTATGGTATCCGGGGTGGAGACCCTGGCATGACCACATACCCCTCTACTTTCCAAATGAAAGGACTAGGCGGCTCTTCGATGTCCTCGTCGAGAGGGGGTAGATCATGCCTCGCGATCCGCCGACAGACTACACTCAATGGGACTTCAGTCATCCCCAGTACTGCCCTTTTTACGCTAGAATCTGCCATACGATAGAGTCCTGTGAGGAAGTGCATCACCTAATTCAAGAACAAATCCAGTGGGAGTAGATTGATGCTGAAGGGAACTCTATGGCGACTCTGAGACTTCGAGAAGCTGTTGAAGAAACCCTGAGCATTCCCAAAAATGCACCAGATCGACCAAATCCTCCAAAGGCAAACGGGCACGGGCTGCCTTATCGACTCGTCCCGGAGTGGCTCAAGTTTTGAACTGATAATCGAGAAGCTCTCGAGCGGCTGCGAGACCGTAGGTGGTGAAACACTAGTCAGGAGACTGAGCCGATAGAATTCTTGGTTAACGTCATCCATTCCCTTGCCACCTCAACTCCTCCGGATACCTAGACGCCAGTCACCAGTCAGCCAACTCCTGCCACTCCGGCCTCGCAATGGCAGCCTTGGCAAGAGCTGGAGTCTCTTCCATTTTCTATGGAGGATACCGCCAGGCTACTCCGAGTTCTTCTCGATCGAGAGGATGTCCTGGTGAGCGAGACGCTGATGGGCTCCCCAAGTTCCTCTCGCTCCCCTCATACCCTACCTCCATCTCCGGTATCAGAAGATAGGAAGGGGAAGCAAAAGCAAGGTGAGGTTCCGACGCGATCATGTCGTGTGTCCCCGACCGGCGAGCCCTCGAGACCTCTCCGCATGCCCTGCAACCCAGCCCAGATCATAGAGAAGAGCTCTTCGGGGCCTTTAGCGACTTCGACTAGTAAGTCGGGCCCTCCATCACAAGGCCCGGTCGATGCACGAAGTGAGGTAACTACCCAGAGCAGCAATACCCTGCTATCTCTTCGGCTGTCACCCGATTCTGCTCCAAGCCAGATAGTAAAGGCAAGGCTAAGGAGCAGGACTCCAAGCGAGTCCCCTAGTCTACATCTCAGTAGAGAGTATCACCACAGCGGGTAAGGCATCAAACCGCGCATACGTCTTCGGACGCTGGCCCCAGTGCACCAGTTCATCAGGAAAGACCCTCTTCGTCATTGCGGATAAGGCATCAAACTACGCACACGTCTTCGGACTCCAGTCCCAGTATCCCAGCATACCAGGAGCTACCACATGAGGTCATCGAGCAGGCGATCAATGCCACCTTCCAAATACAACAAGCGAAAGGTGCCTGGATTGAAATCTGGGCAAAGAAAAGTCATCGGCCTCACTCTGCCAAGACAACAACTCGGAGATACCCTCATAAGGATTTCTTCACTCCAGTCCCAGCACCTCTCCCTCCTACTCCTCTGGAGGCGGCCATCAGCAAAAAACATGAGAAGTATAAGAGGAAGAACCTCAAAAGGTGGCTCAAGAAACAAGCGGAGCAAGCAGTCACCCTACAATCGCCAGCTGTGCCAATGCCTTTCCAGAGGCTACATCGGCTCATTGACAACTTGGAGGAGTATATCCCTCCTCGTCCCACTGGTGTTCTCCCACCCAATAGCTACATCCCGTGGGAAGAAATGCAGAAGCGAGTCCGCCTCCGAAGCTGGGTCTAATAGATGATCCGGAAAATCAAGAACGGTGAAAGGCTCCTCATCCTAGAAGAACTCTCCTTATTTTATAAAAACAAGGAGATCACAACAAAGCAACTGGAGGAAATGCTTCGGGGCTGCACCTGCAACATGGTGGCCATTCCACCCCCTGATAACATCAACGCCTCCCAGCGAGATGAGCCAGTGGCCTCCCGAACCAAACAAAGGACTACTGCACCGCCCGGGCTACAGCCACCTCCGGAACACACCGGCTGCGACCGGGGTCGTGGCCGAGGACATGGTAGAGGTCGCGGAAGGATCCCCGAGGTACCTCTCCACCCGTCTACCTTCGACTTGGAGCGAATTATCCTCTTTCGAGGGGAGGAACCCGCCCCCATTCCGGAGGTAGAAATTCAGAAGGGCCCTAGCATCTTTGATCCCTCTAGCACGGAGGGGATCTCCACCAATGCTCCAGCCCCTGCTCCAGTTCCGGTTGCTTCCGAAGATCGAGTAGGTCCATCCGGCAAGGATGACCCGGCTCATCAGCCACTCCCAAAAGAGCCATCATTGGCACCCCTGTTCCAGGAGTCCACGGGTGATCAAAATCAGTCCGATCCCAGTGGCAAAGGCAAGGCGGTGCAACTCCCCGACGGGGAGCAGCGCGGCAGCCCACAGAAGGCCCAGCCCGACATACTACCATCATTGGAGGATGCACGAGCTCGAGCTGATCGGAAAGTCCTCCACCAGATGAAGCGGTTCCCCGCCAGCATTATAATTTGGGAAGCCATTGCTTGGAGTAAAGAGTTGAGGGAAGCCCTTATCAAGATACTCCAAGAACCAGAAGCCTATGAAGCACATGTAGCCGAAATGAAGGCCTCCGCATACGAAGCCTTCGTTGCCACCATCTCTTTCATGGAGAAAGACATGTTGCTCTCTCCTCCGTGTCACAATCGGCTTCTTTACATGAGAGGGAAGATCAATGGGCATGAGGTAAATCGGATCTTGGTGGATGTCGGCACCGCTGTCAACATCATGCCGCTGAAGACATTCAAGACTCTATATCTGACCTCATACCTCCAGAAGGTTCAAGCGGTCAAGATATTCGGCTTCAACCAAGACACCGAGGATGTCCTCGGTCGGGTGGATGTCGACCTGGTACTCGATGATTTTGCCTCCAAGGCGACGTTCTACATCATCGATGCCAACACTTCCTACAAGGTGTTACTGGGCAGACCTTGGTTGCATGAAAATTGGGTCGTCTCATCAACTCTCCATCAATGCATCAAGTATGCCAAGGGTGGGGAACAACATACGATCTTTGCAGACCTGTCTCCATTCACTCCAGCAGATTGCAATCTCGCCGATGCTACGCTCTACTTCGGGGGAATCAGTCTTTACCCCGTAATCAAGAGCAAAAGCAATGCATGGCTCTTGGAGGAAGATGCGGATGATCTCTTCTCCATTGACGAGGAGAAGGCCAAGCTTCATCGGCTACGCCTCGCCTCCAAGTCTGCTCCAGATCACCTTGAAAGATGTAAAATCGACTTCGAGGCTAATCTTATTAGCCGATCCATCGACAAGAGCATATGCTTGCCATCGGACTGCATACAGCTCTCCTGTGCATCAGAACAACACAAGGTTGAGCCACTTACAACATTTGTCGTTACCTTCAAGCGACAACGGAGAAACAAGAAGAAGGCTAACAGGGATAAGGCCATTGTCTTCTACAAGAGAGACATGGTTCCTCAAGCCCCACCAGATGACGACTTCGGTTGGTCCAAACGAGCTGATGATACCCCTGAAGCAGTCCAAGTATTGGACGACTTGCTATCGCATATTCAGGAGATGTGTCTAAAGCAACACATTCCCAAATGGCAAGGTTCCGCACAGTGAAGGTATTTCCGCCAGCTGTGGACCCCTTCCCAGGTCCAGGGGCAACCCCCATCCTTTCATAAGGATACTAGGGGACTTGGCTACTACCAAGACCCAGACTTCCGTGTCTACTACGCGGTCAACGTCGTAGGCTTGACACAGCCAGTCGACGACCAGGCTAAAGTCGAGGCAAAATTTGATAGCACCGGGGACGAGGAAGAGGAGATCCTGATCTCGATCCCCGTTAAAGCCAGCATTCCGGTTCAAGCAGTCGAGGGGTCCTCCTCGCCTCCCTGCAAAAATCTCAGGGTTGAAGAAGCTCCTCCTGCCACCCAGCCTGTCGAAGGATTCAATTCGACAAACTCTCCTGACGGGGTAGGTGTCCAGGACACTAGCCATGAAGGGTTGTCAGCTTTAGCAAACAACCCCAGGGAAGCTTCAACGGCACCAGTTAACGACCGCTGGCAAGAAGCTAGCGGTCCAGATCAATTTTTGATCGATTCCAGTATCAATAATTTGCCAGTCCCATCGGCGTCAACCAGTGGCTTCAAAAATCAAGAAATTCACAAAGCTGACACCGATGATGAGGATTTCATCGACTTCCAGCCCGCCCCGCCCGAGTTGGAGGATGACAGCTAGGCAACCATTGATGAACTCATTGAAATCAACTTGGGCGAAGATGAAGCCCACCAGCCAACATTCGTCAGCGCTCTCCTCACCGAAGTAGAAAGGCATGATTGCAAGCAACTCCTGCTCGAATACAAAGACTGCTTCGCCTAGACATACAAGGAAATGCCAAGGCTAGACCCCGTCGTAGCGGAGCACGAGCTAGCTATTTCTCCCTTAGCCACTCCAGTCAAACAGACACAGTGGCGTATGCACCATGAGCTGGAACTCCAAGTTTTGGCCGAAGTCAACAAAATAGCGGAGGTCGACTTCATCCAGCCGTGCATCTACCCGATCTGGCTCGCCAACATAGTCCCAGTAAAGAAGAAGAATGGTCAAGTCCGCATGTGCGTTGACTTTCGATACCTCAACAAAGCCTGTCCGAAGGACGACTTCCCAGTCCCGATCACAGAAACAATGATCGATATGGCCACCAGTCATGAAGCCATGTCTTTCATGGACGGGTCGTCCGATTATAACCAGATCCGGATGTCCCTCAAAGACAAGAACCACACAGCTTTTAGATCTCCCAAAGGGATTTTCAACTACAAGCGCATGCCCTTTGGTTTGATGAATGCCGGCGCTACCTACCAGAGGGCCATGACCAAAATATTCGATGAAATGCTACACAACATCGTCGAATGCTATGTCGACGACCTCGTCGTCAAGACTAAAAGGCGAGAAGACCATCTACATGATCTGCGCCAAGTCTTCAATCGACTCTGGCAATATGGGCTCAACATGAACCCTATGAAATGCACCTTCGGCGTATCCAGCGGCAAGTTTCTTGGCTTTGTCGTCAGATACCGAGGAATTGAGGTGGATCCCAACAAGATCAAGGCGATCCGGGAGCTTCCACCGCCCAAGAACCTTACCGAGCTTAGGTCCTTTCAAGGAAGACTGGCATACATTCAAAGGTTCATCTCCAACCTCTCCGGTCGATGCGCGCCTTTTAGCAAGCTGATGAAGAAAGACGCCCCATTTACATGAGACCCAGAATGCCAGACCGCTCTTGAGCAGATCAAGGAGTATCTCCTCTCTCCCCCGATCCTGGGGGCACCAGTCAAGGGAAAACCCCTTATACTCTACATCACCGCCACGGACGCTTCGTTAGGAGCCCTGTTGGCACAGATCAATGAGGCGGGCAAAGAGCAGCCACTCTACTGCCTCAGCTGAAAACTAATCAGTGCTGAGTATCGCTACTCCCCCATGGAGAAAGTTTGCATAGCACTGGTGTTCGCCGCCAAGAAGCTGCGGCACTACCTGTCACGTCTCGAACCGATAGCAGCGGGAAGCGATGCTCGGAACGTGACAATGAAACAGTCATGATAATTAGAGCAGAAAATAAATAAACACAAATAATCAATATTCAACACATGGAGGCCATTAATTTGAGAAAAATATAATTTTATTTGATATTCAAAAATTTGAATACAATTTGACTCGATAAAAGAAATAAAGAAGGGAAAATAACAAGATCCACTATACTAACTAGACTCAAGAAATAAAAAGACTCGGTCTCTAAGTTCCAAGTTCACTCGATCACGCTGGCCCGATCCCAATTGCAAGCGTTCCATCTACCGCATTACCTGAAAAGGATGGAAATAAGGGGGGGGGGGGTGAGCGAAAGCTCAGTAGGAATTACACTCTATCATCGGGCAGAATTTAAGTAATTAATCATTTTCCAGGGATGTATAAGTAATGCGAGAACTCAATTAAAGCAACTAAGTAACCAACACGATCGGAAGATAACGATAGATAAAAGGAAAGGAATATTTCACGTCGAGATATCAAGCATTATTTAACAAGTGCTTTTCAATGAATGGCTAATTATCAAGTCAAGTCAAGTAAAGTTATGCACGCAAGCACTTCATGCTTTCAAGCAAGTATAGCAAGTATCACGAGAGTGTGGAATGTCGTAGACCCAACACGCTAGATAGTACTCGGTGCTAAATGCCACACCTAGTCATTCACCTCCCCGGGGATCAAGTACTTTTCGGGCGCTCCTCCCAGGACCAGACTGGGCCCTTAAATATGATTGCCTTGGCATTGATTTGTTTGGATCATAGATCCCACGAAATCTAGACATCGACGAATACAAATGGCCAAGAGTTCCAAGATCAAGCTCATGTAACCAAGGTAGAATGTGTAAGAACATTGATTTTCTTGAGATTCTAACAACAAGGTCATTAATCGAGAGAAATTAGTCATTTAAAGAAATGACTCTTGAATGGACACATGTTGACAATAGACCTAATAATAGGTCAAAACTCAAGGTTCAATAGCCTAGTTAGGCTAGAGTAGCTCACACATATCAAAACCATGAAATTCCCAATTTTCAGAAAATTGGAAAGTGAAACGGTCAGCAAAGGACCGCTCAGATAAGTACACGGTCTAATCAAGACCGTATGCGAAACATAAACGGTCTAAGCAGGACCGCAAAAGGCTAGCTGGGTCAAAGATCCAACCCAGAGCGAACGAGTATAAAACGGTCTAAGGTGGGCCATGATTAGGACTAGACGGTCCTGACAGGGCCGCTTTAAGAGCTAAACGGTTTAACATCAACCATGCACATTACAGAGTCCAAAGGACTAAAGTCGACGCTCAGCCAGTTAAACACGGTCATAGGAGGGCCGTTCAATAAATCGGGCGGTCATGATTGAACCGCGAAATGACAGAATGGTCTCCGAAGGGCCGCGATCAAACAGACAGTCCCGATTATGAGATTAAGCAAAATATGCGATTTGATAGAGTCAAAAAGGTTCAAACTTGTGGGTACAACCCGCCCGACGTCCTAGTGGGAATCCCAGGCTCGCGGGGGCTTACGGAGGTCTCGGAGCATGAACACCTAGTCCGGCGGAAGGAATATTCGACGGAGAGACATTCAATGTCCGAGAATCTAATAGCTCACAATCAACGAAAAACTAGATATTCGGTCCAGCCGTCACCACCGGAGTGGCACGACCTAAAAATAGAACTAACAAGATAGCAAGATGATAATGGAATAATGAGAACCAACATTAGTTACTCTACTCATTTTCAATCATAACATATCAAGAGTGATGATCATAGATGATGTGGGACAGACACGCGACCCGGGACTCTAGCTCGCGATCGCCCCTAAGTGAGAGAAGACGTGGGACCGTGTGCAGTTGAGAAACCGGCAGTGAGTCTCGGGTATCGGCTTTTCGCGTGTACTCGGATCGAGTCACGGGGCGGGTCACACTCACTCTCTTGCAGCGGTGATAAAAATAGATATCGAGCTAGTTACCTATCACATGCAGCGGCATATACGAATAAATACGAGTAAAGCAAACACCGAGTAAGAGAGCGAACACGATACCTCCACGTTTCGGGTGATGCGGGACACTATGCGAACTAGGACTCTAGGTGCTAAGATGACCAAATGGACTCCTACGACCAGCAACGTCACGACGATTCAAATAGCTTAACTCAACACCTTAGAATCCCAAGCAGTGACTAAGCCATATAACAAGAAAGTCAAGCTCGCAAGCGCCCCTAGGAGGGAAGCGCGTGGATCCGCACGGTTGAGAAACCGGCGAGCCTAGGGTGGTCGACTCCACACTCGTGACTCGGATAAGTCACAGGACGGTCACACTCTCTCACCGCAGCAGTGAATAATGAAATAAGTATACGAGCAAGGACCCTACTACGCTCACTAGCAGCGGCATCAAGAGTGAGTACTAAAGGAGCAAGCTAACCATGCAAGGAAGCGGACGCATACCTCCACGCTAGGGGCGTGGGGAAGAAACCCGGGCAAGTCACACGATCACCGGTACAAGCTAAAAAATAGATACAATCCAAAGTAATGCCCACTCCTCGCAGGGAGGTAAAAGGCTACAAAGTATCTCCGGGATCGTGCGAGGTGGGGTGATGGGTACCGGGTCGGTGTAGCTTGTCGACCACGTACGACCGCGGACGGTGGTACTCACGAATCGATCTGAACTTCGCAGCAAGGAGGGCGAGTCCCGGGCCCCAAGGAGGAAGCACGACCCCTGGAAGTGGGCAGCGAGGGTTGCTGAACGCTCTGGAAGACGCCGGACGCCGTCGGCACGGGAGGGAAGCTCCGGTGCGGCCGTCGAGCGGGCGGGCAGACTGCTGGCCAATCTGCCCGGAACTGGGAAGCAGCAGGGGAGAGGGCTCGGTGCGCCCCTTTCTGAGTAGCCGCCGGTCACAAAACCCGGCGTGGTCTCTGCAGGGGATGTCCCGGGAACGCCGGTGGAGTGGCGACGGCAAAGGGATTCCATGGAGGCCGTGGCGAATTGTTGGAGCAGGCCCTGTGCTTCTGGACTGTCTGCAGGCAGCCGGATAGGGGTCGGGAGAACGGGCTGGACCCGGGGCTTCCGAGTGGCAAAGGGGCGGGGTTTTCTCTGGTGGACTGGTGATGGTCATGGGATGGTTGGATAGAAGTGGTGGGATGGCGTGCAGTGGTGGTTTAGGGCGTGGGAAGTGAAAGGATGTGGTGCTCAGTTCTACAATTCAGTGCAGTCAGAACTGAGAGCTGTGAAGGTGGATGGGGTAAGTAGGGCACGGGGGCTCAGAAGCTTGCAATAAAATTCTAGGGGAGGGTTTTGGATGTGGTGAAGAAATTCTGAAATCCCCAGGTCATTTGGAGACACATAGGGGGACGTCCTTTTGGAGGGGTTTTGGCACTGTCGCGGCAGGACTTCACAGGAGCAGTCTGCGCAACCAAAAGAGATCTAAAGGGAACTTTTAGCCCCGATGGAGTTTTGAAGTGGGATTTTCAGGAGACGTAGGGGACATGTAGGGAAAGAGAAGTGAAGAAGGGGTCGATGGGATCAGACGTCGGGAAGAGGGCGTCCCAATGTGATCTTCAGGGATCTGGTTTCCAACAGGTCTGCCCAGAGACAGCCTGCGGAAGGAAAAAGACTATGAAGACAACTTTCTCTACCGGACGAGTTGGGTTATGGGGTTTTCAGGGGAGGTGGGGGACGTGGAGGGGAAGAAGTTTTCAGAAGGGGTCGGGGTGGTTTGATGAACGGACATGGGCGTACCAACCTGATCTTCCAGACCTAATACTGCAGGCAGATGCACTCGGGAACACCAAGACAGCAGGGTAGCCAAGGATCCTCCACACCGCAGCACCACCACGATGAGGAACTCCGGACTTTGTAGGACGTCGAGGAGGTCACCTCCTATCAGCACCAGCAGCCGGAACTTCAGGGGAGATGGTCTAGGGTGTCGCACCCTAGGAAGAAGAAAGGGGGAGGGAGAGAGGTTGGTGTCGCACCCACAAGAGGGAGGGAATAAACTTGCGCAGCCAATCAAGGATTCTTCCAAAATAAAATGTTCATTAATTAATCCAATACCACATAAGAGAGTATATATGGGGGGGGCAATTAGGGTTGAAACCCTAGCCAAGAGAGAAAGAAAAAAGGGCCGCCAATTATTTTGGGAAGGGCTTGTGCGACCCTCTCCTAGAATCAAGGAGGAGGGGCACACAAGGCTCCTCAATTCAAGGAAGGGGGGCGGCTGCCACCTTCCAAGAGGAGGAAAGGATAAGGGGGCGCCCAAACCCTAGCCCAAGGTGGTGGGCGCACCACCCAAGGTGGGCCTCCAAGAGACTGGGGGTGGCCAGCCCAATTGGGCCCTGGAGAGGGACCAACAAGGTGGCCCATTAGCCCTGAAACAACCTACTAAATGCAAAAAAACTACTAATAAGGTCCAACTGGCCACAGCTCGGCCTACAAAAACATCCATAGTGATAAATAAAAAAAAAACTCCAGCTCATGGGTAGCTCTCTGGATCCTCTCCAAGCCAAAGTGAAGTCTGCGCGTCCTGAACAGTGTTGCATGTCCTATAATGTCGATCTGACGCGTCGCGCCTATCTCGAGCTGGAGTGTCCTCACCAACTTTCCCTGGGCGGGAAGAACTCGACCCCGTCGAGTACGGGTCTCTATCGCTCCTATATCGCTCGAGCAAGTCTGGATCTATCCTCTCAAGCTCTGCCCCAGTGATCCAGGTGTCCTCAGACGCGGGCCGTCCACTCCAATGAACCAATAAGCGGTGATACACGCCACTCCTAGTGGTAGTCACCTGCTCATCGAGTATAGACTCTATCTGCTCACGCTGCTGAGGTGACAGGGCTGGAAGTGGACTCTCAGGGGGTGGATCGCTCACAAGGGGTGGAGTAGGCCCAAATAGCTCACTAGGGATCACTGCCAGGTCCATGTATGCAACTAGATCCGAGATGTTGAATGTGGAGCAAATACCATAGTCCGCTGGCAAGTCTACAACGTAAGCATTGGATCCAACTCGCCTCTGAACTCTAAAGGGGCCAGCTCCACGAGCCTGTAATTTCTTCACGGCTCCTGAAGGAAACCGTTCTGGCCTGACCCGGATCATGACATAGTTGTTGACACCCGTTTTATACCCAATAAGTCGGGTCATCTCCTTATTCATTCCTTATGATGCTCCGAGTTGTTCATTCTTTGACGAGTCTCTTGATCAGTTGAAGCCTGTTTCTTGGGTCTTAATTCCTGTATTAAGATGTGGCTCCTGGTGGCATTTCGTTGGTAAAGCTTGGTAATCCTCTTCATTATATTTTTTGAACCTCAATGATAATAACAGTCCCAGTCCGGCGCGTTTCTTACTTCTGACGCATGGGTCTTGGACCGTTACTCTTTGAAGAGTCCTAAAGGCTAAGGCCTCGTGGTCAGTGCTTATCCTTTTAATTCTACGTTGATAATAACGGTCTATCGTGCAGCCGTTGTTTCTCTGTGACGCCCTATGCCTTGGCCGTTGCTTCCTTGAAGAGTCTAACTTGTTGGGTCTTCTTCCCGTTGATCTTATCTCTTTGGGATAGGGTTGAAAGTAACGGATGATCCTTGGTGCGTTACTTCCAAGTGGCGGTCTATCGTGTAACCGTTACTTCCTTCCGAGAGTCCTGGCAGTTCATGCCTTTTCTCTGCTACTCCGTGGTTGAGATAAGAATTTGGATTAACGTTATCTCTTTCAAATCCGATCCTCAGGACCTCCCGTTTGATTCTATGGACTCTTGGTGATATTATCCTCAAGGATTTGCTAAGAGTTATCCCTCTTTCCTGCTGAATTATCCTCTACTTGACCTACGAGTTTTGAGGGTCTATAAATAGAACCCTTGAATTCATGGCAAAAAAGGGGGGGAGATTTGAATTCACGACGAAGTGCTACCGAACTCAGGAGCCATCTTCATCCAGGAGGAGCTGTTTCCCACGTCCATCCATCTTCCAATCAAGGGAGTCCTTTAGTTTTATCTTTCAAGTTTATCATTGCATGCTTGAGTTCTTCCTTGGTTTTTCCTCAAACAAAGCATTGTCCCTCCTCCTCCTCCACGTTTTTCACTGTTCTTTAAGCATATAAACATCCTTCCAAACTTTTAAAACACCCAGAGGGGTTAAAAAACCAAAAACTCCCCGGTAATTCCCTCTCCTTTTGATGTTCTTAAGATTTTTAAGAATTGATGCTATGCTTGTGAAAAGGGCTAATTGAGGTTGTCTTGTCTTGTCTTTCTACATCTTTGGCAGGTTTACAGGTTCATTAGCACGAGGCCCAAGTCTTCTAGCCGGCTGGAAGAGTTGGAGTTAAAAGGATTCAAGCTTTACTACTGCAGGTTACCTGACGGTCTGGTGCAGGCGCGTCACTATCTTCTGGCGGTCTATCGTGCGGCCGTCGCTTCCAAGCGACGCACAGGGTTCTAGCCGTTACTTCCAAGTTGATCTGCAGGCTTTCCTTGGTTTTCTCTCCCATGGGCGGGTGCTTCATCCACCTATTTCCAAGGTATATTCAGGTCTTTTGACTTGTGTTTACTTTGGTGGCGATCACATCTTTCCTTGGTATTGGGCATTAGCTGTCTTCTTCATCATATCATCTTTACTTTCCTTGCTTGCTCCACCTTCACGGTGTGTTTTTATTTACTCCTTGCTCCACGCCCCGGCGTGTGTTTTTCTTTTTCCTTAGCGTAATTTGACTGAGATAGCATGCCCATGCTAGAGCTAGCTATGATTGCCTAGGTTCATGTTCACATGTTCACAGGTCGTGAGTAGATCTTTGATTGCTTGTTTGTCATCTTGCCATGTTACTTTGCAAACCTCAAAAGTAAGATAAAAGGTAGGCAAATAAATATCAACAGATAATTTTTTTGGCGATCACGGTGGGACAGCTTGTGCCAATCGTGCTCTTGATTCTTGTTCAAAACCTGCCATCATCTGCTTGTTGAGTTGCCCTTCGTTTCCCCTTTGATTAATGCATATTCTGGATTTCTGAGTTCTATGACGGCCAGGTGTCCCCGCGTCACAGTTCTCTGACGCAGGGGCATTAGACCGCCGCTTTGGTTCTGCTGTGTGAGCATCCACGGGCTTTCCGGTTACTTCTGCTTGGTTTTGATTCTCTGGCTCATCTGACGGTCTCATCCCCCTGCGTTATATATTATCTGGCGGTCTGGCCTTCGACCGTTATTTCTCTCTGACGCAGGGGCCTTCGACCGTTACTCTCTTGGCAGGTACGCATCCGAGGTGCATTTATTTCCGTAGTTTTTTGCTGTGATTTATTGCTTGGGTGACACTTGACCTTCCTCTTGCTTTGCTTATATCTGTATATCATGGTGTGCACTATT
This sequence comes from Amorphophallus konjac, assembly GCA_022559845.1. Taxonomy (NCBI): domain Eukaryota; kingdom Viridiplantae; phylum Streptophyta; class Magnoliopsida; order Alismatales; family Araceae; genus Amorphophallus; species Amorphophallus konjac. Next base: position 421,561,318 of record CM040121.1, on the reverse strand, counting down.
GATTGCTAGATTGTCAGGCTAGACTTTGCATGCACTCCGGTGCACATAGGGTCATTCATCTCTTCATACATTAGATTGCATTTTTCTACCTTGTTGTGAGGACCTCTCGTCTCCATACTCCTTGGGGCCGACTAGGAAATCACAGCAGGGACCTCCATAAGTCCCCGCGAGCTGTGGATTCCCACACGGACGCCGGGCTGGTTGTACCTTTCCCACCCCGTGTCTAGGATTGCATAAGTGATTGAGTGGTTACACTTAGAGTCAAGCCAAGTCCCATATCCATCTCCTATTAGGAACCCATTGTTGAGAGTACATATCGATCAATTCACTAAAGTTCCAAAGGAGAAAACATAAGAATCTTGTCGCATCATTCTAAACAACTTGCTTGATTTTTGAGTGTCTTCATCTTTTATCACTTACATCTTGTTAAAATCACCCAAGTTTGGTTGCTTATTGTGTGTTTTGTGTTGGTTGTTTTTGCATTTTGTCAAGGTTGTCCGTTGCATGTGGAGTTATTTTCGTCCGCCTGAATCGTCTTCTCCAGTCGCTTCTTCCTTCACGTTCTATTCCAATCCCCTCTTCGAATCCACCATGGCATCCTTCAATCCTCCGCGCTCCCAAGAGGACTCTCTTCCTCAAGGGCTCCTTGAGAACCCCCCTAGGGTTGCCACCTTTCCCTCCGGAGAAGGGACCGCCCCTCTCCCCTCCTCCACATCTGCGGGAGGTAGTCAAGGTACCCCTTCTCTTTCTACTCCTTCCGCGGGCTCCGTCCTTCACATGATGGCCCAATTGGACCCGACTCAACTTCAAGTCCTATATCAAGCTATGCAAGGGTCCAACGCTTCTCCCCCCGCCGCTGTTCAAGGTCAATCTAATCCTTCCATTATCGGGCCGTCCGTTCAGCCCACTCCGATTGACCTCACTCCGGTCCAACCCCGGACCATCACTTTCGCTGGCATGAAGATGGGCCAATCTTCCAATTCATCCCATCAGTCTTTTGATAAAGGGAAATCGCCTATCCCTTCTTTTGTCCAGGCGGATCATCACAATTCTGGTTCGGTGGCTTCACAGCTTCTCATGAACCCTTCTGATTTCTTACACCCTCAGCAAGGGGTGGCCCAAACTCACTCCCATCCGGGTATATCTCAGGCTCAATATCCTTCTTACGGGCCCCCTATTTCCACCGTCTATCCTTCTACTCATGCCTATGGGCCTCCCCCATCTGCCACCATCATTCCATCCGCTCCTCAACAATCGGTGTCCTTCACTACCCCTGCTCCCTCCCAAGAGCAGGACTTGCTTAACAAGTGGGCCGCCATGCAGCAACAACTTGATTTCCTCCAGAAAAGGGTTGGCCCACAATCCTTGGCCGATATTCCTATTCCGAGCTTCCAGAACATTCGGTTCCCTCCGCAATCAGAGCTCCCCAACTACCGCAAGTATGATGGGAACAGTAATCCCTTTATCCATGTGAGGGATTTTCTATATGAATCGGCGCAGTTCCAATATGATGATCGCCTCATGGCATACTTATTCCGCCTATCCTTAGATGGAGTTGCTCTGGAATGGTTCTATTCTCTGCCACTGGAAGAGGCCGAGAGTTTTAAGGTAGTTAAGGACAAATTCATTCAGCGATTTCAAGACAGGGTCAGACCAGAATATTCATTTACAGACCTAGTAGCCGAAAAAATGAAACCAGAGGAAGACTTCGCCACCTATGCAGATAGGTGGAGGCAGATGGCCGCCAGAGTGCCTGGCCACATTCCGGAGGAAGAGAAGGTCAAACTGCTAATTTCCAATGCCACCCCGACCTTCCGCAACATCCTGGCAACGAATGATATAGCTAACATGCATCAACTCTACAGCCGGGCGCGCTTCATACAGACTCAATTCAAGGACTTCCCCATCCATTCTCTCTTCGAAAGCCAAAAGCCCAAGTACCACAAGAAACCACAAGGGCCAGTTACCGAGGGAGTCCAAACAAACGAGCAAGTGCAAGCCGTTGCTTTTCCATTTCAGGCCGCACCCTTGCGCTACAACCAAAACCCCCGCAATCCACAAAACACCGCTCCACAAAACTTCCAGGCCACTCCACAAAACCCTCCCCCCGCCTTCACCATTCCGCAACAACCACCGCCACCATCGCAATACCATAACGTCCCTCCACCCAACGGCTACAACAACAACAACCCTAATAGCAAGCGTCCGGCTCCCCGGAGAGCCCAGTATCCTCCATTGCCAGAGACACTTACAGATATTTTCTCGACACTCATGTTAGTAAATGCAATCCAACTTCCTCCGGAACGGCCTGTTTGGAACCCGGCAGTTGATCAGACTAAATATTGCATGTTCCATAGGCAGCCAGGCCATACCATAGAAGGATGTTTTCAGTTCCGGGATCTGGTATATGACCTTCATGAAGGGCAGAGAATTGACTGGGCCGAAATGCATAGGGCCATTGTAGAGATTAAAGAGAAGAGAAGGCAGCCGCAGGGGCAGCAAGTGCAGCAGCATCAAGCACCGCAGCCGTAGCAGCCGCCACAACAGCAGCAACCACAGCAAGTACAAGACCTAGGCATCCACCAGAACCCGATGCCAAGTCATCCACCTGCTCCTCAGCAGTAGCCGCCGGCACCAGCACAAGTAAACGTGGTTCAACCACCGGCCCCCAATGTCGGGTGGTCCTTTGATGAGGATGGCGCCACACTGCAAGTAATGGCCTTCCACCACAACCTCCGCAACCATTCCTTCATCCTCCCCACACAACCGACACCCTCTCCGCTCGTCCTACCGTCCACACCCGCTCCAGCAAACCCTCTACCGCTCTCCATCCCATCGTTCCCTCCAACACTTACTCCCCTCACCATCATCACACCACCACCTAATCCTTCGCCCACTCTCAAGCATCCACTAGCCTTCCCTCCACCCGCATCAACATCCATCACCAACCCTACGCTCCACCAAATCACCTTCCCCGCACCACCTGTCCCACTCGTCCACCCTACAGGGCCCGTCATACTCTCTTCGGATACTGCGGCAAACTGTGCCTTAAGGAGCGGGAAGATGTTCCATTGGAGTTACGTTACTACTTCTAATCCCCAGTCCTCTCAGTCGGTGGCCGAGCAAGAGGAAGCTGAACCACTGCCGGGTACTCAATATGACTTGTCACATCATCTGGATCGAGTACCCGCTAAGATATCTGTACTGGAGCTAATCAAAAGGTCTACCCTTCATCAGGATGCACTAAGGGACTTCTTACAGAAGGTAATGGTTAGCGAAGATATGGCAGTCGACAGCTTACCAACGGCACTAGCAACTATCTCCAAAGGGCCGGCAATTACATTCACAGAAACCGAGCTTGCACCTCCGGGGGCTCGGCAAATGCCGCTCTGCATAACAATTACCCTGAACAAAGTCAACATTGAAGCAGCACTGGTTGACACGGGGGCCTCAATTAATGTTTACCCACTTAGCACCCTCCGGGTATGCAACATATCTGAAGAGTTACTACGGCCTACTCCCACCACTATAGCAGCATATGACAACTCAAGGCGAGCATGTCACGGCATAATCACCATTCAGGCAGAGCTCGGGCCCCTTACTATGGCCGTGGAATTCTATGTTCTCGATATCGACCCTATGTTCAAGGCTATCTTGGGTCGTCCCTGGATTGACACGCTTGGCGCCGTACCCTCCACCGCACATCAGTGCGTTAAATTCCCCTTCCAAGGGAGGGTCGTCAAGGTCAAGAGCTTGTCCACAGTACAGACAGTCAAGGCCATCTCAGATCAAGTTCTTCCCACACTCTGGCCGAGCAGCCGACCCGTTCTGTTAGTACTTGATTTGAACTTTCCTTGGGCTTACACATCTCCCAAGCCCATCACTACCCCAGTCAATGTCAAAATGAAGCCGCAGATCCGAGATTCAAAGGGGTGGAATATTATATTGAAACTGGGCTATCAACCGGGGAGAGGCCTCGGAGCGCAACTGCAAGGAATGACTAAACCTATACCCAAGGGAAAGAAAATGGGCAGAAGAGGCCTCGGTTACAAGGAAACGGCATTATCTATGATGGGTGATTCTGGGCCACTCACCTGGGATTATCGCGAGCACTTTGTCAAAGGGCCTCTCCAGCCTGGCACATTAGCTCCAAAGCCGGTTCAGCCAAAAAGGGATGTAGTTTGTCCGATTGCAGGTCCGCCTTCCTTGCCAAGAGGGTCAGATGATGACATGCTCGACTACAGCCAGGCCCTGCCGAGGCTCTTTTATGAGGAAGAGCGCCAGAAGCAACAAGAGGTTCGGCTCGTACAGTGGAGGCCGAAGAAGCAGCCCGCGGTTAAATTGCAGAAGGTGGAGAGCTCTCCAGTTATCTTCTCTTGGTCTCCCTTACGCTTCCAATCCATCTTACAGCAAAGGGAGTTCATACCCCGCCTTCCTCCTGTCATGATAAATCCATCTGTCATTGATCCACCAGAGATTCTATTCATTCCGTGTGCTTACGGGAAATGCCCGCGCATTGATCTATCCACTCTATTTACTCCTCCTTCTCCCAATGCTCAACTCCACGAGATGTGGTTCTCTTCTTCTGATCCCTTCTTTGATTGCATCTTCCCTGAGCTGTTCCCTATGCAGCTCCCACCTCCTCCATCTTGCTGTGTAGTCTCCGCTGATCTCCAAAAAAAAAAAAAACGTCAAATTTGAAACGGAGATTTCAGTGGAAGATTACGCTATCCTGTCTCCATCCTCCTCCTCCCAAGGGCACGAGTCCCCTGCTCCTCCCCTTCCACTAGGCCTTTTCTCCCCTAGGATAGGGTTAGGGTCTAGTGAGTCTAAGGAAGTAGAGTCAGTTAGGTCTAGAGAAGTCGGGTCTTGTTCTAGGTCGTCCAATCCTTCCCATCCTGAGCCGCGCCCGCTCGCGCGTCCTTCCCGATCTATTCCTGATAGGTTCTTACAAGATCTAGCTCAGCGGTGTCATGCTCTTTTGAAGTGCCCGGAATTCGTCGCCACAGCAATTGTGATTAAAGATGAAGAGAAAATAGAAGGGGGATGGAGTGACGACGGATTAGGCGTATATGAAGTTTTGGATGAGAAGGATCCAATAGATGAAGACAGCGATATAGAGGACACTGCCGACTTATATACATAAGGACTAAAGAGATTCGACCAGCCGTCGACGGCAGTGGATGAACCTACAAAGGAAATCAACTTGGGAACAGAAGAAGACCCAAGGCCCATCATTATTTCAGCTGATCTCCCTTTACAGGTAGAAGAAGATCTAATTAAAGTACTAAGGGAGTATAGCGATTCTTTCGCCTGGTCTTAGGAGGACATGCCAGGTCTTGACCCCTCCTTAGTGGAACATCGACTCGTGCTTAAACCAGGGGCAACACCTGTTAAACAAAGGTCAAGAAGATTTCACCCCCACATGGCCTTGAGGATCAAAGAAGAGGTCGACAAGCTATACAAGGCCAAGTTCGTCAGAGTAGTCTTATATCCCCAGTGGGTGGCGAACATAGTCCATGTTCTCAAGAAGGATGGAAAAGTGCGCATATGCATTGATTTCAGGGACCTAAACAAAGCATGTCCCAAAGATGATTTCCCGCTACCTCATATAGACGTCCTAGTGGATAACACTGCCGGGTATGAAGCTCTGTCATTTATGGATGGGTACTCGGGCTACAATCAAATCCGTCTCGCTCCGGAAGATCAAGAGAAAACTTCCTTCACCACGCCCTGGGGCACGTATTGTTATGTGGTTATGCCATTTGGGTTGAAGAACGCAGGTGCCACCTATCAAAGGGCGATGATAGCCATTTTCCACGACATGATGCACATATACATGGAAGCTTACGTGGATGACATCTTGGTGAAATCAAGAACAAAAGAAGAACACCCCTCTATTCTGGCTAAGGTGCTGCAGAGAGCCAGGGAGTATAAGCTTAAGATGAATCCGAAGAAGTGTGTATTCGGAGTCTCTTCAGGGAAGTTGCTAGGGTTCATAGTGAGCAAACGGGGGATCCAGATTGATCCTAATAAAGCACAGGCCGTCATGGATATGCCTCCGCCAAAGAACATTACGGAACTTCGAGGATTGATTGGTAGACTGCAATTCATTAGAAGATTCATATCTCAACATTCTCAAAGGTGCCGCCCGTTCTATGAATTACTTAAGGCAGGGGTCAAGTTCGAATGGAATCAAGATTGTCAAAAAGCCTATGAGGACCTCAAAGAGTACCTGTCCAATCCCCCGGTTTTGCAACCTCCTGTCCCTGGGAAACCCCTAATCCTATACATCGGTTATTGAGGACTCCCTAGGGGCGGTCTTAGCACAAGTGGATGATGAAGGGAAAGAGCGAGCCACGTACTACCTTTCTCGGCTGTTTAATCCAGCTGAATCCAAGTACACCGCTATGGAGAAGACTTGTGCCGCCTTAGTGTGGGTAGCTCAGAAGCTTAAACATTACTTTCTCACCCACCCAGTTAGGTTGATCTCTAGAATGGACCCGATCCGTTATCTCCTAGAAAAGCCCGTCCTTTCTAGTAGGTTAGCTCGCTGGCAGAGCTTCCTCTCTCAGTTTGACATCACCTTTGTTGTTCAGAAGGTAGTCAAAGGATATGCCATTGCTGAGCATCTTGCACATCTCCCTATTCCTCATACCGATTCCATTCAGGATGATTTCCCTGATGAGCATCTCTCTGTCCTTTCCCATCATCCCTTCTGGTCTCTGCACTTCGACGGTGCACTCAACTCTCAAGGCCAAAGGATCGGGGCGGTCTTGCTTACTCCAGAGGGAGTAACCATCCCCTTCGCTTATCAACTGCGATTTCCTGCTACCAACAACATCGCTGAGTATGAGGCTCTCCTGGCCGGCTTGAAGCACGCCTATCTCCTAGGCGCGTGCTATTTAAACATCATAGGAGACTCTCAGCTCGTTCTACGGCAAGTTCTGTCCACTTACCATACTCGTGACCCCAAGCTCAAACCTTATCAAGATTTGGTCACGCTCATTGCTAAGCGATTCCGTAAGCTGATCTATATCCATACTCCCCGTTCTCTAAACATTCTAGCTGATGCTTTGGCATCTCTTGCTTCCTCCTTATCTTTTTCTCTCAGTCGTAGTACTGAGACCATCGTCGTCCAGAGATTGGACGCACCTTCTCTTCAAGATCCTTGGTTCATCAGCCTTAGGAAATCTGTAGAGGCGAGAGTTGAGAAGGAAGATCTCAAGGAAGTTTCATTAACCGAACTAGAGGAGATTCTAGACGAAGAAGAATTGCCTTGGTATCATGAAATCGAAATGTTTTGCAAAGAAGGGTCATTTCCAGAAGGGGCAAAGGCTGAGCAGCGTAAAGCGATAAGAAGAGCCGCCGCAAGGTACACTATCATTGCAGGAGAACTGTATAGGCGTGCCACTAATGGAATGCTCATGAGATGCTTAGATGATGTAGAAGCTTGGAAAGTGGCTGAAGCAGCCCATTCTAGCGAGTGTGGAGGTCATGTCAATGGCCAGGCTCTAGCAAAGAAGATCCTTAGGCAGGGCTACTACTGGCCCACTCTGGACGAAGATTGCTCCCTCTATGTCCGGAGGTGTCTCAAATGCCAACTCCATGCTGATAAAATTCACTCTCCAGCTTCGTCCCTCCATCCTATGACTGCTCCTTGGCCTTTCTCTATGTGGGCTTTCGACGTTGTCGGCTCACTCGGTGATCCTAATTCTCAGATCAAGCAGAAATCCTTCATCCTCACCGCTACTGAGTACTTCACCAAATGGGCCGAAGCCGAGGCATACGCAGAGATCAAAGCTACAACGGTGTGCCGCTTTATCATGAAGAATATCATCTCGAGGTTCGGAGTGCCAAGCAGCATCATCACCGACAACGGACCCCAGTTCGTCTCCCAAGAGCTTAAGGACCTATGTAAGAAGTTCAATATTACACTGCATCATTCGTCTCCATATTACCCTCAAGGCAACGGTCAGGCCGAGGCCACTAATAAAACCCTTCTTAAAATCATTAAGAAAACATGCGAATCACATAAATTTTCTGATTGGCCTGAAAGATTGGTGGTAGCTCTATGGGCTTACCGCACTTCCGTCCGTACCCCTACGGGACAAACTCCCTACTCTCTGACTTACGGGATGGAGGCGGTGCTCCCATACGAGATCTTAATCCCTTCCCTTAGAGTACAGCTCCATAAGGAACTTAATCTCGATGAACGTCGAGAGGCGTTACTGGTCCAGTTGGAACTCTTGGATGAGAAGAGGATGAACGCGGCCGATCACGTATCTGTTTATCAAAAGAGGGTTTCGCGTTATTTTCAAAAGAAGGTAATCGAACGAAAATTTTGTAAGGGTGAAATTGTTTTGAAACGCAAATTTATTCGGTCTGCAGGTCCTAGGTCCAAGTTGCAGCCTAACTGGGAAGGGCCGTTTGTAATAAAAGAAGCTTATCCAGGGAATGCTTATCGTTTAGTAAACGCGGAAGGTGAGGAGCTCTCTCACCCGTGGAATGGGTTGTATCTTAAGCGTTTCTTTCCTTTTAAAAAAAAAAAATCTAAACCATGTGCTTCTCTGGCAATAAGAACTTCCTCCCTATCTTCAAAAGGAGAGTCTCAAGTAAGGCAATCACACACTACACGACGTCCCTGGTCGGGCTCCTTGTTTAAACGACACCGTTTTTCCTTGGCCGTGCTTTAGGGGAAAGTCAAAGTCCCTGTCCGCTTCATTCTTCGGCTGAATCCAGGGGCAAGGGGTGAATAAGGAGGCGACGACCAATCCAAACTCCCTAACGAGAAGAGGTCTCAAATAGGGGCAAGTCCGTTATGACCTGACGCCACAAGGAACAAAGGAAAAGAAAAGAAAAGGAGTGTTCTTTACAACGAAATCGAAAGCATCATCTTAAAGTCTATGAATGAATTTTCAAAAGCTCCAACGGAAAAAGAAAGCTAGGCATGACAAGAGTGGCAGTACAGTTCCCTGCGGGATGTTATGAGCCCGGTCGCATGCATGCCTAGGTGGACAAAGGTTCGATGGCGGACATAAAAGCCCCGGCACAACAGACCGAATCTCCAATAGGGTTGTACGGTGAGGGAATCAAGTTCTAAAAACTCCCATATCTGGCCTAAAGCTTACCCCCATGATCTTTTTTCCTTTTAGGACTGAGATGAGTACCCTAGGTATGGCATTGGTAAAAACACCGTCACGATGATCGGGTCTCGGCCAGGGGTTGTCACAATATTGCACGCCGATCCCTAGACTCAATCTAAAAGAGGAAGGTCTCGAGTTGCTAGAGAGGCACTGGTTTTTCAAAATCCAAAAAAAAAACAACAAATATTCTCAAAATCCAAAAACAACAAATATTTTCAAAATCCAAAAAAAAAACAAAAAAAATCCAAAAACAACAAATGTTTCCAAAAAAACAAAACAAACATTCTCAAAATCCAAAAACATTAAATACTTTTCAAAACGCCCAAAAATACCATCATATGCATAGCATACATCGCATTTTCATTGTGTTTTCGCCTATTTAATAGGGCTCCACCCCTTGACCCAATATCAAGAAACGGTCATTATCTAACTTGCTTCAAGGCAAGGGGTTGAGTCTAAGAACAGATCTAACTTGCTTCATATGTGAGTGTGTGCAGGATACAGGGGCAAGCCCAAAAGCAAAAGCTCACAACTATGCAGGTTCAAGGCATGTAACGCACCAGCATCAGACCGTCACAGTCATGTAACGGGCCCATCGTCGACCGTTACTTTCCTTCAGGCATGGGCCCTCTTCTTTTTTTTGAACCTTCACTTTAGCGGTCTGAGAACCTACCGTTACTTGAATATAACGGCTCGAGACCCATCCGTCACATTCTTCAGAGACCGAGCTCTCGTTACTCTCATTCTAACGACCTGTCATAGGACCGTTATTTATTTATAGCGGCCCTGCACCCATCCGTCATATCCACCAGAAACCCTGTCTGTTCACATCAGTCTAGCCTTTCAACTATGGAACTCAAGATCATTCAACTATGGCACTCTTATCTCATTCAAGCAAAGATTAATGAAATATAATTCTTGATAAAATTCAACTTCGGTTGTCAATTGCATGATATCTCTCATAAAAAAAAAGAAAATCAAGATACATTCAATTTCTTATCCGCAAGAGGGCGGATCTTTCTCAATTCTCTCACATAATCTCGACGTGTTTCGTCGTTCTCTTCAACCTCTGCTTGCCACGGGCGCACCTTGCTGATCTCCCACATGGTCAGCGCGTTCCGGATCGCTCTTTCATCTTCCTCGGTCCCCATCTTCCTAGGTAGAAGGGGAGGGTAGTGTGATAGTGCAGAAGCGCTGATTCGAGGTAATCCGATCTAAAGATGGCATCGGTGCGGGTTGTAGATCGCCATGGTAGTGTTTCCTATTAGCTGGAGGTCCAGGCCTTGGCGCCGTGGTATTTTGAGAAGAGTGCTTCAGAGGACTCTTGGTCGCATGATGAACTTGTCCATTGGAAGAGTGTTGAAGAAGAGGCGCCACTCATCCCTAGTTTTCTTATCCGCTGTCTTGCATTCAACCTGAGGAGAGTATCCAAATGCCCCCCCAATAAAGAAGAGAGGGTGGCTCCCGAAGATTCGGCTTGCAGATGTTATGTCTTCCTTAGGAAGGAATTTGACTCTCACTCCTATCCAACATTCAAGGAGTATCATGGAACCAAACAAAAGTCCTCCTGTACAAGCCGAGCTTAGTCCCTCATAGAGGTATGAGAGGACCGCTTGAGAGATAGACATCCCCTGCCACAGCCCACTAATAATACCAAGATTTTGAATGTCTAAGAGGTGGTCGGTAGTGGTAAAAAGAAAGACTCCACACAAGCAAACAGCCACCGCCTTGGCTATTGCTTCATGTCTCTCCCACTTATTTTTACAATGAGACACTATCCACTGTGCCAAGGGTATCAAGTGAAGGTGGTGTGGGCTGGTCATGGTTCTCACGTCCTTTGGATTGTGAATGAAATCACTCAAGATCAAGGACGGGTCGATAGGCTCGATTGTGTAGCAAACCCGGTCTTCATCCCCCACCTTAGTCTTAGGAAGGGTTAGGTAGGTTTCTACCTCCTCCAATAGGACGGTTGCTTCAAAGGAAGGGAAGATGAAGGTATGAGTTTGTGGATGCCATAATTCCACAAGTGCTGAAAGGCTTGGCCAATCTAAAGATAATTTCTGGAAATTCTTGCCTAAAACCAAGAGAGGTTGGAGGTGCCATGCTTTAAGGATGGATGTGACCTCTATGGGAAGTGCCTTTACCATGGGAGCCACCCACTTCAGATTGGAATAGCACCTTGGGCCAGGAAGGGGCTTGAGAAAAGAAAGAGGGAAGTCATGAAAAGAATAAGTGCAGCAAAATTCTAAACTTTGGATGAGTTTTGAGAACTTACCACTCTTTGGACGTTGGAGCTTAAGTGCTTGGGAATTGAGGTTAGCCGTTGAAGCTCTCCATGTTCCCTCCTTGCAGCTTTAGGGCCGGTGTAAGCTTTCTCCTCCATAGCTATCATCTCGAAGCTCCTCTTTATCATGTTTTCTGCTCTTTGAAGGGGGCTCCTCAAACCCTAGAATGGAGGTTTCAGCAAAACTGCGATTTTGATTAAGGTTTCAAGTTGCTAAGGCTTATATTTAACTTTGGAAGGATAAGACTCGGACTAGAAGGCTTTATCTTCAATTCGGATAAGTTTTAGTGATGGATCAAGGGGCTAAACCTCAGGTTTTAGTTATCTCGGTTCAATCCGTTTCGGATTACAACCCAGATTCTGACGGTCCATCGCGCGGCCGTTACTTCATTCCGACGCGCCAGCCCTTGGCCGTCGCATTTTCTGAGGGTTTTAATTCCCCGAATCACGTTCTGTGGAGAATGACTGTCCAAGGGTCTACCGTCGCTTTATGTAACGCGCAAACCCTGAGCCGTCGCATTCCCAGCCACTCAGTTCCTTCTCTTCTGGGCTAAACACTTCCTGACGGTCTTGCTTATGACCGTCGCTCGATTCTGACGCGTCTCCTTCAGACCGTCGCATTTCCTGCTAGTTGCCCTGACTGACTATCGTTCTGCCATGATTAACGGTCTGACCCTTGGCCGTTATTTTTCTCTGACGCACCCTCAGATGGCCGTCGTTCATCCTGATGCAGTGGGTCTCTGATGATTAACGGTCTCTCGCCAGAGCGCCGTTTGACTATGGCGATCAGATCTTAGACCGTCACTTTCTCTGCTGCTGAGTTCAAGTTATTCCTTCTACCCTTGCTTAGACCTGGCGGTCTTTCACATTGTACACCTCATTTTTTGCCTGCATACATCTCATACATTCATCCACATTTCGTCCATCCTGCATTTTTCACATTCATTCATTCACGCTCGCATAAAACTAAAAACAAAACAGAAAACTAAAATAAAGGGATCTCATTGCATTTTTGCCAAAGGTTCTATACAAATGATAAATAAAAACATAAGAAATGCATCATTCGGCCGGTCTATCAGCCGGGCCACCATCATCCTCCCCCTCCTCAGGTCTCCTCGCGGGTGGCGGTGCTATGGAAGCACTCTCCTCCTGCTATCCTCTCTCTGCCCTCTCATTCCTCCGCTGGGCGGAGGAGCTGACGAGGAAGTCCCCTACTGAGCCGCTAGGAGCAGCGCTCCTATGTATCCCACTCTGGGAGGTGCACCGCTCCGGTCCCCGGCCGATCATCCGCACCGTCCGCTCCAATGTCCGCAGCTCGATCTTCAGTGTAAAGATCTGACGCCGCGTCTCCCGTGCCTCGGTCCGGTAGCCATCCAAGTCGGCCGTCCTGATCCGGAGCTCCTCCACCTCAGCTCGTGCCTGCGCTAACTCCTTCCGGAGTTGTTCCATCTCTACATCATCTGGGCGTCGCAGGGTCTCCGCTCTCTGCCGGGCCATCTCTGCCCGTACCAGCTCCGTCTCTGCTCGGGCTCAATCAGTCTCGGCCCGGCTTTTCTCTACCTCGGCTACTGCTGCTGCTAGATCCCTCGCCTGTAGGTTGCATTTCACGTCATTAGTCATAAAGCATTTAATTAGGCATAATCATAAGTTTTTTAGTCTCTTACCCGCTCCGCGAGGGTGGCCTCCGCCTCCTCGGCCCGGGCAACCGCCCGAGCAAAGTCAGCCTCCTGCTCAGCCCTGCCTCCTGCAGGCTGCGAGGAAGACGATGGGGCATCCGGTCCAGCGCGTTGGGCTCCCTCAGCCCGCTGCGTTTGGAAGTCATAAGTTAGTTGACATTTGCATTTGCATCATGAACATCATTCCATCAATCATAGGCATTTAAGTTTTTAGTCTCACCAGGAGCTCCAGGGCAGACCGGTACTCGTCCCGCTGTTGGATGGTGGAGTGGAGTAGCCCTTCCAGCTCGGCTATCCATCCCTTAGGGTCTAGCTACAGTTTTAGAAAGCATGAGTCAGCATATATCACATTGCACATTGCATAATAGAAGAGTTTAGAGTTTTTAGTTTGCATACCGGTCGTCGGGTACCTCGGTACACCCGATCGCCGTAGAGTCGAGCGAAGGCCTTCAGATATGCCTCGTCGCTCTCGTCTCGCTCCTTCACCGCTCGGCCCCGCCTGTTCCAATCGTGGACGTACTTCGCCTTCCGGGCGCACCAATCCACATTGCCGCTGATGCCCCTTGCTGACTTGCCGGGGTGATCGTCGCTATGGCGTGGAAAGGTCACCTCGGGCTGGTGTAATCCCCGGGTCCGCAGGATCAGCCTGTAGTGCAGAGGCTCGATGATATGGAGGCAATGCAACCATATGTCTCACCCCCGGTACGATAAGGCCGCCTCCACCCATGGCTGTCCCGTATAGCCCTCGTCGCGGTATGGAGTCCATCTCACCTGAGAGCATTTAGTTCATTCAGTAGCATATGAAAGCATTAAAAGGTATTTTGAAAGCATTTTTTAGAAAGCATTTAGAAGCATTTTTAAAAGCATATAGAAATCATTTTGAATTCTGGACTTACCGATGTATGCGGGAAGGAGTCCAGGTCGTCCTGGATCGTCCGGGTCAGTCTGATGATCGACCCTGTGTCCCTCGCCACCGACCAACGCCTCGCGATCGGTATGCGGCCAGGATGGAGTAAAACGCCTCTCCCGATGCCCGGGAGGTACATATAGCTCCAGATCTGCATTTAGAAGTCGAGTCAGTCGAATCATTGCATAAATCATTGCATAAATCATTTTTCATAAATCATAGCATCAATATTCATGGTATAAAAGAAAGCATTTAGAAGTACATTTACCTGTAGGAAAGGCGAGAAGCCGCCCAGCATCGTCTGCCGGTCCGTAGTGCTAAGGGACTCGAACAGGAATGCGAGCACTGCCGCTCCCCAGGCGTATCTCCTGACTCTGCCCAAATCCTCTATCATCGGCAGCAGTCTGCAGCTGATAACATCTGCCCGAGTCGCTAAAAGGAGCTTCCCGAATAGCAGCATCAGGAAGCGTCTGAGCACTCTGTCTCCCTCTGGTCCCGCCTCCGCCGCCACGCGAGGGCGCACCTGGTCTATCACTCTGCTCAGGTGCTCCTCGGGTAGCTCTCCTACGGCGATCGCCGCTCCTCTCAGTCCCAAGCTCTCCTGCAGCACTGATCTCGAAAGCTGGGAGGAGGACTGTCCCGGCCTGATCAAGTCTAGCCCGAGCAGCTGCTGCGCCATCTCTCGGTAGAAGCCGTATGTCCACCCTGTCACCGCGGCTCCGTGGACTCTTAGTCCGGTAATCCTCGCTATATCTTCTAGCGTGGGGATCATGTGGCCCCACGAGAAGATGAAAGCTCTGCTGATCGGGTCCCATCTCTCGTGCAAGGCGTATAATACGGGAGTGTCCATCCGGATCACCTCGATGCTAAGCACCTCGGCGAATCCCATGCCGGCCAATCTCTCTCTCTGGTAGTCGGGCAATGCCTGGTACACTGCCCGGATCTGAAGCCAGGAGATCCGTGATCATCTTTTCCCCTGCACTGCATATTAGATCATTAATTAGTCCAATTGGCATCATATAATCATTGCATAAACATTCATAATTAAAAAGAAAACAAAAATTTGAAAATTGAAAATCCTAAAAAATAGTTTAAGTCCCTGGCGTGCATGACGGCCCTGGGGTAGGGCGTCGTTTGACTCTGACGGACTCATCATGGTGCGTCAGACGAGTGACGGTCGCTGGCAGGACCGTCACATTGTCTGCATTTGGGAATTTTTTCCCTTGCATCCCCGTGGTCTCCCACTATGGCCGAATGGCCTACAATTGTTCCTAGGGGGTCTGTGGACCCATTTCTACCCTCAAAACCCACATGCATTCACATAAAAAAAATTCAAAAACATTAAAAATTCAAGTTAGGGCGGGAGAACCTACCTCATGGTCCATGCCCCTTCTCCTCTTCTTGGCTGATTCTTTGGGCTCTTCTTCACCCAATGGGGCTTCCCTTTGGTCCCCCACGGCCGTAGGAGCTTCTTCTTCTTCTCTTGGCTCTCTTCCCCTCGGTTCTTCTTCCGTGACCAGTGGGATCGCCTCCCGTTCGAGCCGGCGATGGAGCCGCCGTATTGCCTTTCTCTTTCCTCTCTCCCTCTTCTGTGGAGGCGGCTGGGAACCCTCGTCGCCGGCCATGGTGGTGGTGGGAGTTGGTGATCGCCAGAGGGTTTCTCGGTTGGGGTTTTTGGGTGTTGAATGTGGAATGAATGGCCGTAACCGTTCGGTTTTGTTTTTTGAACGCGCAGGAAATGCGACGGTCTATCGACCGACCGTCACATCCTTCTGACGCGTCTGGATCTGACCGTTACATGTGTTGGCCCTGTTTTATTGAAGAATGTGAACCGCCTGGTTTATGACGGACTAGGGGTGGTCCGTTACTTGATGTGACGCACGTAAATGAGACCGTTACAAACTTGCAAGTTTCTTGATGAATTAAATGGTCTAATTGATGTCAAAATGGTTCCATTTTCTTCCATATTGTTCCTTATTAATGCCTCTCGCATGTACAAATGGTTATGCCTTGATTCATGATCATATTTATTTTTTTGGCTAACCTATCTTTCATAAAGGAATTATAAGTGAAGTCGTGCTTTATCGTTCGTCAAGCAGGTAGGTCAGGTATTGTATCTCGTTCCCTCACTCCCTTAATGCATTACTATATGTTATCTATGATATATTACCTCGAGAACCGGCTGGTCATTCCTGTGTCCTGGGATCTGATGTTCCCCTTAAACAAAAATGATGATGATCTAAGTTCACGTGATTAATCAGTGGATAGGCCGTTAGATTGGAAAGTTTGGGGACGATGGTTCTATCTTGCACGCCGTGGTTGCAGATAGTGTCCTGACTCTGATTACTCCGATCTAGCAATATTATTCTCGAGTATTTGATATTTTTATCTTTCTTTGCATTTTGTTTTGAAGATTTCTTTTTCCTTTAGCCCAGCATGCATCATACGAATTCTTTGAGCATTTCATGAGTTTCATCTGCTCAGGATATCTCAGTGATGGTGGACAGCTGTGTTCTTAATCCCGAATAAGGAGAATCATTCCACTCTGAATTAGAAGGTTTCCTTCGATTTGCTCGCTTGATCTGGTTCGCTGAAGATTCCTGTCTGGAGTTTAGTCTCTTTCCTTTCCGTTGCCTCCGACGGCTAGCCGTGTTTCCTTTCCTTAATTAATTCCTCCAGACTTGCGTCCTTTGGTTGGCTATTTCCTTGTGATCAGTTCAAAGTTTTCCAGAAAATTCCTATCGCTTGATTGGTGTAGAACGGGTGTCGCTTACCTTAACGCCCTCTTTTTGATACACTCCGCTTCATTTCCGCTTCATCTCCATGTTCCATTTCGTTTCCGCTTCATCTCCGCTCGTTCCCCTGCAAAGAGGACGTTAAGGAGGGGCATCTGTTGACACCCGTTTTATACCCAATAAGTCGGGTCATCTCCTTATTCATTCCTTATGATGCTCCGAGTTGTTCATTCTTTGACGAGTCTCTTGATCAGTTGAAGCCTGTTTCTTGGGTCTTAATTCCTGGATTAAGATGTGGCTCCTGGTGGCATTTCGTTGGTAAAGCTTGGTAATCCTCTTCATTATATTTTTTGAACCTCAATGATAATAACGGTCCCAGTCCGGCGCGTTTCTTACTTCTGACGCATGGGTCCTGGACCGTTACTCTTTGAAGAGTCCTAAAGGCTAAGGCCTCGTGGTCAGTGCTTATCCTTTTAATTCTATGTTGGTAATAACGGTCTGTCGTGCAGCCGTTGTTTCTCTGTGACGCCCTATGCCTTGGCCGTTGCTTCCTTGAAGAGTCCAACTTGTTGGGTCTTCTTCCCGTTGATCTTATCTCTTTGGGATAGGGTTGAAAGTAACAGATGATCCTTGGTGCGTTACTTCCAAGTGGCGGTCTATCGTGTAGCCGTTACTTCCTTCCGAGAGTCCTGGCAGTTCAGGCCTTTTCTCTGCTACTCCGTGGTTGAGATAAGAATTTGGATTAACGTTATCTCTTTCAAATCCGATCCTCAGGACCTCCCGTTTGATTCTATGGACTCTTGGTGATATTATCCTCAAGGATTTGCTAAGAGTTATCCCTCTTTCCTGCTGAATTATCCTCTGCTTGACCTACGAGTTTTGAGGGTCTATAAATAGAACCCTTGAATTCATGGCAAAAAAGGGGGGGAGATTTGAATTCACGACGAAGTGCTACCGAACTCAGGAGCCATCTTCATCCAGGAGGAGCTGTTTCCCACGTCCATCCATCTTCCAATCAAGGGAGTCCTTTAGTTTTATCTTTCAAGTTTATCATTGCATGCTTGAGTTCTTCCTTGGTTTTTCCTCAAACAAAGCATTGTCCCTCCTCCTCCTCCACGTTTTTCACTGTTCTTTAAGCATATAAACATCCTTCCAAACTTTTAAAACACCCAGAGGGGTTAAAAAACCAAAAACTCCCCGGTAATTCCCTCTCCTTTTGATGTTCTTAAGATTTTTAAGAATTGATGCTATGCTTGTGAAAAGGGCTAATTGAGGTTGTCTTGTCTTGTCTTTCTACATCTTTGGCAGGTTTACAGGTTCATTAGCACGAGGCCCAAGTCTTCTAGCCGGTTGGAAGAGTTGGAGTTAAAAGGATTCAAGCTTTACTACTGCAGGTTACCTGACGGTCTGGTGCAGGCGCGTCACTATCTTCTGGCGGTCTATCGTGCGGCCGTCGCTTCCAAGCGTCGCACAGGGTTCTGGTCGTTACTTCCAAGTTGATCTACAGGTTTTCCTTGGTTTTCTCTCCCGTGGGCGGGTGCTTCATCCACCTATTTCCAAGGTATATTCAGGTCTTTTGACTTGTGTTTACTTTGGTGGCGATCACATCTTTCCTTGGTATTGGGCATTAGCTGTCTTCTTCATCATATCATCTTTACTTTCCTTGCTTGCTCCACCTTCACGGTGTGTTTTTATTTACTCCTTGCTCCACGCCCCGGCGTGTGTTTTCCTTTTTCCTTAGCGTAATTTGACTGAGATAGCATGCCCATGCTAGAGCTAGCTATGATTGCCTAGGTTCATGTTCACATGTTCATAGGTCGTGAGTAGATCTTTGATTGCTTGTTTGTCATCTTGCCATGTTACTTTGCAAACCTCAAAAGTAAGATAAAAGGTAGGCAAATAAATATCAACAATAGTCTCCCTCCTGGAACTCGCGGGGGTGTCTATGAGCGTCAACCAATTCTTTATATCGTGCATTGCTGGACTCTATATGGCGACGGATATCATCATGCAATCCCATAACATGCTCGGCAAATGACTCTGCAGACTGTGACACTCTAGCATGCATGGGTAAGGGAACTAGATCCACTGGCTTCCTAGGTTTATACCCAGTGACTATCTCAAATGGACTCATGCCCGTGGACCTATTGACTGAGTCATTATATGCAAACTCGGCAAGTGGTAAAATGAGATTCTAGTCCCTCTCGCGTCCCCTAACCAAGCACCTCATGAGGTTCCCCAAACATCTATTGACTAGCTCAGTCTGCCCATCAGTCTGGGGATGATATGCTGTGGAGAGCTTGAGCTACGTGCCCATCATACACCAAAGGGTTTTCCAAAAATAGATAGTGAACCAAACATCACGATCAGACACAATGGACTTAGGGAGTCCAAATCGGCTCACTACACATGAGAAGAATAAACGAGCAACCCTAGTGGCATCAGAAGTCTTCGAACAAGGTATGAAGAGGGCCATCTTCGAGAATCTATCCACCACCACAAAAATGGAATCATGCCTACGGGCGGTCCGTGGCAACCCTAAGACAAAATCCATACTGATGTCCTGCCACGGCCTATCAGGCATGGGAAGAGGAGTATAAGGACCTGAAACCTGCTTCCTCATCTTGGCCACAGTGTAGGTACGACACTGGGCCACAATGCGAGCAACGTCACGCTTCAGACTAGGCCAATAAAATCGGTGCTCGACTGCCTCGATGGTCTTATTCCGACCAAAATGGCCGGCAAGACCTCCCGCATGCATCTCCCAAGTGAGAAAGTCGCGAACTGAAGTCCGCGGGACACACAAATGACTCCCCCGAAAGAGGTATCCATCCTGCAACATGTAATCTGTATGCTCTCGGGACGGTCCTACCAGAAGGGTGGTGTAGATTGGACCGAAGTCCGGACAATCAACATACGCCTCCTTCAACCTATCCATCCCTAGCACCTCTATACTCATGGTGGTCAAGAGATAAGCGTGATGACTCAGAGTGTCGGCTACCCGGTTCTCCGCACCGGCCTTGTGCTTCAGCACAAAGGTATAATCCTAGAGGAACTCCACCCAACGGCTATGACGAGAATTGAGCTTCTTCTGGGCATGGAGATACTTGAGCGCCTCATGATCCGAAAAAAGAACAAACTCCTGGTGCAACAAATAATGCCTCCAATGCCGGAGGGCCTGCACAACTGCGTAGAACTCCTTATCATAAGTAGAATAACGTAGTTTAGCATCACTCAATTTCTCGCTGAAATATGTAATAGGGTGGGTCTCTTGGCTCAGAACACCACCAATACCAACTCTGGAGGCATCGTAAGAGACCTCAAACACCTTCGTGAAATCAGGAAGTCTAAGAATAGGTGCTTGAGTCATGCGCTCTTTGAGGAGCGCGAATGCAGCCAAGGCGGCCTTCGTCCATTCAAACGTCCCCTTGCGGATGCAATCAGTGGTGGGGGCCGTGATGGAACTGAAGCCTCGAATAAAGCGGCGATAGAAGGTCGCCTGTCCGTGAAAGTTACGAACATCATGAAAAGTACGAGGCTCAGGCCACTCCACTATGGCCCTGACCTTCTCCGGGTCGGTGGAGACTCCCTCACAAGACACAATGAACCCCAAGAAGGTGACTTGACTAGTCATTAATGCACATTTCTTTGGGTTGGCATAAAGACTCTCTCTCCTCAAGATAAGACAGACCTGCCGCAGATGATCTAAGTGGGCCTCCCGAGTGCGGCTATAGATAAGGATATCATCAAAGTAGACAACCATAAATACCCCAATCAAAGGTCGGAGGACCTGGGTCATCAGCCGCATAAATGTGCTGGGGGCATTGGTCAGCCCAAAAGGCATGACCAGCCACTCATAAAGACCATCTTTGGTCTTAAAGGCCGTCTTCCACTCATCACCAGGTCGAACCCTCACCTGGTGATAGCCACTCTTCAGATCGATCTTGGAAAACACAGTGGCTCCCGCCATCATATCAAGCATATCATCTAAGCGGGGAATAGGGAATCTATATTTCACTGTGATCTTATTGATTGCACGGCTATCGACACACATCCTCCAAGTGCCATCCTTTTTAGGGGCAAGCAAGGCAGGGACGGCACATGGACTCATACTCTCACGGAGATATCCCCTCGTCATCAACTCCTCGACCTGACGCTGAAGCTCAGTGTGATCAGCGGGGCTCATCCTAAAATGCGGTAGGTTGGGCAATGAGGACCCTAGAATCAGGTCGATGGCGTGCTGAATGTCCCGCATGGGGGGAAGACCCTCGGGTAGCTCATCGGGAAACACATCAGCAAACTCCTGAAGAACATCAGCAGCCTCAGGTGGGACATCACTCCCCATCTCTCTACCCACCTCTCGGACTATGATGGCAAAGATAGGGTCCCCTCTAACAAAGTCCCACTCTAACTCCCGGGGGCTGACTAGCATCAGTCTCCTGGTCGGAGGAACACTCGGAGTGGGGACAACCCGAGATATGGTCGTAGCCTGAGCTGGTGACGGGGTACTGGGCCCAGGAACAGTAGCACTCGGAGTGCTGGGCCCAACGGGGCCCCTGATGGATGGACTCCTCGGCTGTGATGGGTGAAGGGTAATCCGCTGGCCATTATGGTCGAATGTGCATGTGTTTGACCGGCCATGAAGGGTAGCATCCCGATCAAATAACCAAGGCCTCCCCGGGATAATACCGCCTACCTCCATAGGCAACACATCACATCAGATCTCGTCCTGGTAGGCATGGAACTGTAAAGGCACCAGACATCGCAGTCTGACCGAAATGGAAGTGGAGTCTACCCAAGACACACGATAGGGGGAGGGATGGTCCACGGGGGTCAACCCCAAGCGTGTCACAGTACCCGTGGAGATAGTATTAATGCAACTCCCGCTATCAATGATCACCTTGCAGGCCTTTCTGCCCAGCCTACAGAAGGTATGGAAAATGGTGGTGCGACGCCAGTCATCACTCACCAGCGGCTGGGTCAAGATACACCTGACAACACCCAGCTGAACATCATCTTGGCACTGCGTGCCCTGGATATCTAACTGCTCGCCCTCAATCAACTCATCAAAAAACTCCTCTGCGAGCTCCTGGTCAGCCTCATAACTGACCGATACAACCCCAGGTGCGGGCTCACCGGTCGAAGGATCCCCGATGACCAAAGAAGGTCGGGTAGGGCAACTAACAGTATAATGACCAACTCCTCCGCACCTATAGCAGTCATGACGGGACCTAGTGCCCTGAGATGCTCCGCCAATCATCGGCCCCTTCCCCTTGTCATCACGACGGACTGGGGGTGGTGGAAGCAGGGGTCGAGTAGGAGCAGCGGGCTGCTGGGGTCGAGGGGCAGGGGCCTGTGCCTGGGGCCGAGGGGGGGGGGGGTAATCCCTCGGGGGAGGAGGCCGGGGCCTAAGAGCAGGGTGGTCCTGGTGAGCGGGTTCCTGTGGACGGGCCACGGGTCCCCGAAGATAAGGTCCGGGCATAGCACGAGGATCCGACCCACGATGAAATGTGGGCCCCGGGCGCTGGACCAGAGCAAACTCCGACTCAAACAGCTCCAACTCAAGAGTAATCTGATAAGCCTCCTCCAGGGTCGCCGCACGGCGGTAAAATAACTCATACTAATAATGCGACCGTAGGCCCCGACGGAAGCGAGAAATAGTCATGGCACACTCCTCCATGACCCCACATCGCAAGAAATACTCATCGAAATCAGCGATGTACTCTGCCACTGTTCGATTCCCCTGACTACGACTCTGCCACCGGTCGATGAGTCGATGACGGTAGGAGCTAGGGAGATATTTCTACTGGAGCTTGGTTTTCATATCATACCAAGTCTCAATTGGGGGTTGATGCCGCTGTATCAGCAGGCGCTCCACATTTGTCCAATAGGTTTGTGCCTGGCCAATCAGCTTCATCTTGGCATATCGGACCTGTCGGTGGTCCGTCATCCCGACCCACTCAAAATAACGATCCATGGCAGCCTCCCAATCATGATAAACCTTGGGTTCCATGGACCCATCAAAGGTGGGAGGATCCACACGTATGGACCTCAAGATGCGCTCGTCCTCCTCATCCCTCTGGGGCCGATAGCCACACCGGGCACGGCCAAAACCCTCAACCTCATTATCAGACCCAGAGTCATCAAACTCCTAGACACGTGGTCTCCGATCCTCGGCCCTAGGGTGTGCAGGCCGGGGGGGGAGGGCCAAGTGGGCCTTGGTCCTGTCCGAGAGCATCCTCCTGCTGCACTCTACCTGGATAGGGCCGCCCAACCAGACCTTGGATGGTCCGGTCGGAAGCCTCCATCAGATCCTCCATAGCCTTCATCCGGCCCTCCATGAGTGCAGTGAGATGTCCCACGCTCTCATCGTTCCGATCCATTCGATCCATGAGAGTTTGCAACGTATCCTGGAGGGTCCTAAGGTCAGTCATCGGGACTGCGCGTTGGTAATCGGTACCACGCCGAGTGGGCATGCAAGTCTCTAAGGGACCAGGGAGGCTAGACTCTAGGGACTCTAAAAGAAGGTGGGATGTGGACCCAGATGCACTTACACAAATCAAAGGACTCAAGTGCACCCTAGACAAACCTGTGGACTCAAATGCACCCTAGACAACCTGGCTCTGATACCATAGTTGATGCGGGACACTATGTGAACTAGGACTCTAGGTGCTAAGATGACCAAATGGACTCCTACGACCAGCAATGTCATGACGATCCGAATAGCTTAACTCAACACCTTAGATTCCCATGCAGGGACTAAGCCATATAACAAGAAAGTCAAGCTCGCAAGCGCCCCTAGGAGGGAAGCGCGTGGATCCGCACGGTTGAGAAACCGGCGAGCGTAGGGTGGTCGACTCCACACTCGTGACTCGGATGGTCACACTCTCTCACCGCAGCAGTGAATAATGAAATAAGTATACGAGCTAGGACCCTACTACGCTCACTAGCAGCGGCATCAAGAGTGAATACTAAAGGAGCAAGCTAACCATACAAGGAAGCGGACGCATACCTCCACGCTCGGGGCGTGGGCAAGAGACCCAGCCAAGTCACACGATCACCGGTACAAGCTAAAAAATAGATACAATCCAAACTAATGCCCACTCCTCACAGGGAGGTAAAAGGCTACAAAGTATATCCGGGATCGTGCGAGGTGGGGTGACGGGTACCGGGTCGGTGTAACTTGTCGCCCACGTACGACCGCAGACGGTGGTACTCACGAACCGATCTGAACTTCGCAGCAAGGAGGGCGAGTCCCGGGCCCCAAGGAGGAAGCACGACCCCTGGAAGTGGGCAGCGAGGGTTGCTGAATGCTCTGGAAGACGCCGGACGCCGTCGGCACGGGAGGGAAGCTCCGGTGCGGCCGTCGAGCGAGCGGGCAGACTGCTGGCCAATCTGCCCGGAGCTGGGAAGCAGCAGGGGAGAGGGCTCGGTGGGCCCCTTTCTGAGTAGCCGCCGGTCACGAAACCCAGCGTGGTCGCTGCAAGGGATGTCCCGGGAACGCCGGTGGAGTGGCGATGGCAAAGGGATGCCGTATAGGCCGTGGCGAATTGTTGGAGCAGGCCCTGCGCTTCTGGACTGTCTGCAGGCAGCCGGATAGGGGTCGGGAGAACGGGCTGGACCCGGGGCTTCCGAGTGGCAAAAGGGGCGGGGTTTTCTCTGGTGGACCGGTGAGGGTTGTGGGATGGTTGTATAGAAGTGGTGAGATGGTGTTCAGTGGTGGTTTAGGGCGTGGGAAGTGAAAGGATGTGGTTCTCAGTTCTACAATTCAGTGCAGTCAGAACTGAGAGCTGTGAAGGTGGATGGGGTAAGTAGGGCACGGGGGCTCAGAAGCTTGAAATAAAATTCTAGGGGAGGGTTTTGGACGTGGTGAAGCAATACTGAAAGCCCCAGGTCATTTGGAGACACATAGGGGGACGTCCCTTTGGAGGGGTTTTGGCACTGTCGTGGAAGGACTGCACAGGAGCAGTCTGCGCGACCAAAAGGGCTCAAAATGGAACGTTTCGCCCCGATCGAGTTTTGAAGTGGTATTTTCAGGAGAGGTAGGTGACATGTAGGGGAAGAGAAGTGAAGAAGGGGTCGATGGGATAAGAGGTCGGGAAGGGGGCGTCCCAACGTGATCTTCAGGGCTCTGGTTTCCAACACGTCTGCCCAGAGACAGCCTGCGCAAGGAAAAGGGATATGAAGACAACTTTCTCTACCGGAAGAATTGGGTTATGGGGTTTTCAATGGAGGTGGGGGACGTGGAGGGGAAGAAGTTTTCCGAAGGGGTCGGGGTGGTTTGATGAACGGACATGGGCGTACCAACCTGATCTTCCCGACATAATACTGCAGGCAGATGCACTCAGGAACACCAAGACACCAGGGTAGCCAAGGATCCTCCACACCGCAGCACCACCACGATGAGGAACTCCAGACTTTGTAGGATGTCGAGGAGGTCGCCTCCTATCAGAACCAGCAGCCGGAACTTCAGGGGAGATGGTCTAGGGCGTCGCACCCTAGGAAGAAGAAAGGGGGAGGGAGAGAGGTGGGTGTCACACCCACAAGAGGGAGGGAATAAACTTGCGCAGCCAATCAAGGATTCTTCCAAAATAAAATGTTCATTAATTAATCCAATACCACATAAGAGAGTATATATGGGGGGGGGCAATTAGGGTTTAAACCCTAGCCAAGATAGAAAGAAAAAAGGGGCGCCAATTATTTTGGGAAGGGCTTGTGCGACCCTCTCCTAGAATCAAGGAGGAGGGGTGCACAAGGCTCCTCAATTCAAGGAAGGGGGGCGGCTGCCACCTTCCAAGAGGAGGAAAGGATAAGGGGGCGCCCAAACCCTAGCCCAAGGTGGTGGGCGCACCACCCAAGGTGGACCTCCAATAGACTGGGGGCGGCCAGCCCAATTGGGCCCTAGAGAGGGACCAACAAGGTGGCCCATTAGCCCTGAAACAACCTACTAAATGCAAAAAAACTACTAATAAGGTCCAACTGGCCACAGCTCGGCCTACAAAAACATCCATAGTGATAAATAAAAAAAAAACTCCAGCTCATGGGTAGCTCTCTGGATCCTCTCCAAGCCAAAGTGAAGTCTACGCGTCCCGAACAGTGCTGCATGTCCTGTAATGTCGATCTGCCGCGTCGTGCCTATCTCGAGCTCGAGTGTCCTCACCAACTCTCCCTGGGCGGGAAGAACTCGACCCCGTCGAGTATGGGTCTCTATCGCTCCTGTATCGCTCGAGCAAGTTTGGATCTATCCTCTCAAGCTCTGCCCCAGTGATCCAGGTGTCCTCAGACGTGGGCCGTCCCCTCCAATGAACCAAGAAGCGGTGATACACGCCACTCCTAGTGGTAGTCACCTGCTCATCGAGTATAGACTCTATCTGCTCACGCTGCTGAGGTGACAGGGCTGGAAGTGGACTCTCAGGGGGTGGATCGCTCACAAGGGGTGGAGTAGGCCCAAATAGCTCACTAGGGATCACTGCCGGGTCCCTATATGCAACTAGATCTGAGATGTTGAATGTGGAGCAAATACCATAGTCCGCTGGCAAGTCTACAACGTAAGCATTGGATCCGACTCGCCTCTGAACTCTAAAGGGGCCAGCTCCACGAGCATGTAATTTCTTCACGGCTCCTGAAGGAAACCGTTCTGGCCTGACCCGGATCATGACATAGTCTCCATCCTGGAACTCGTGGGGGTTTCTATGAGCGTCAGCCAATTCTTTATATCGTGCATTGCTGGACTCTATATGCCGACGGATATCATCATGCAATCCCCTAACATGCTCGGCAAATGACTCTGCAGACTGTGACACTCTAGCATGCATGGGTAAGGGAACTAGATCCATTGGCTTCCTAGGTTTATACCTAGTGACTATCTCAAATGGACTCATGCCCGTGGACCTATTGACTGAGTCATTATATGCAAACTTGGCAAGTGGTAAAATGAGATCCCAGTCCCTCTCCCGTCCCCTAACCAAGCACCTCATGAGGTTCCCCAAAGTTCCATTGACTACCTCAGTCTGCCCATCAGTCTGGGGATGATATGCTGTGGAGAACTTGAGCTGCGTGCCCATCATATGCCAAAGGATTTTCCAAAAATAGCTAGTGAATCGGACATCACGATCAGACACAATGGACTTAGGGAGTCCAAATCGGCTCACTACACATGAGAAGAATAAACGAGCAACCCTAATGGCATCAGAAGTCTTCGAACAAGGTATGAAGAGGGCCATCATTGAGAATCTATCCACCACCACAAAAGTGGAATCATGCCTACGGGCGATCCGTGGCAACCCTAAGACAAAATCCATACTAATGTCCTGCCACGGCCTATCAGGCACGGGAAGAGGAGTATAAGGACCTGAAACCTGCTTCCTCATCTTGGCCACAGTGCAGGTACGACATCATTGGGCCACAATGCGAGCAACGTCACGCTTCAGAATAGGCCAATAAAATCGGTGCTCGACTGTCTCGATGTGATGTGACACGACCTAAGGGTGCAATGGTATCAACCAAATGAACCTCGGACCTAGACTTGCAAGCCCACTTACAAATTAGCGGACTCGATGTTGGCGGACCGATATCGCAACGCAACCCTTTCCCCGTGGTGACTAAGTGATGGTAGGGTGGATTTGAGTGCCTCAACCACGCTGCTTAGGGTGATGACTTGGCCAATGAGTTCCCCTCCCTTAGATTGGAGCACCCACATCAGTGGGGCGGACGCCGTGCCTTGAGGGTACGGGGATCTCTCCTCACTCAAACCGCGGTGGCCACTCATGATCGGGAATCACGGGACCGGGCACTCTCTTCCTCGCCGGCTGAACTTAGAAATGATACTAAGAAAACACAAATATCCAGGGAGGGTTCAACATATACCTGACCGGTGTGAGGACACCGGCCCCGAGTCGGAGACGTGGGCGAGCGGGGAAGCGTGTGTTCCCCACACGCCGCGCCGGGGAAGCTTGACCTGCCCAAGAGAAGTTACAACACTACACCTCTCGCAGGAGGGGGATCTTGGGGTGGGGGTTAATGGATATTACAACCAAAATTACCTCCACGCAGGGAGGGGCCTTCAGCCGGCCAAGCGGGGAGGGGAAAATGAGCAAGGAACACCGAAGATGGAGATTGCCGATTCTGCCCGCGTTCTGTGGGTGCTGACAGCCGAGTGGAGAACTGACTGCTGCGACTGCTACCGATTTTTTTTGGGGACGAAACCACCTGGAAAAGCTTCGTAGGAGGCCAGGGAAGTCGTCCAATTTTTGCTGAATTCTTCTGGTGTAGAGGCTGATCTGGATGGCGGCCCGAACAGGGAGGCAGACCCTCGGACTGGCAGCTTCTGATTTCTAGCAGTAAGTTGCAGAGGGTGCCCCGACAGCTCCCGGACTCGGAATCAAGCACTGTCAGAGTCGCTGGAACCGTGGATGAGTCTTCTGTGCAGAAAAACTAACAGGGAAGCCAACCGATGTCAGAGAAGATCAGGGGACGCAGAACAATGGCAACTGGTCGATGCAGACTGTGGGCAGTAGGACCGTGTAACTGAGGGATAAAAAGGATAACTCCTTCCACGGGATGCCGAATGGAGTTCCGCTTCTTGATTCTGAAAGTAGACAGGAAGAAGAAGAACTTTGTAGAAGAGCTTGTGGCCTGATTCCTCGGGGGTTTGCCGTGGTGAAGCTTTCTCTTCGGATTAGGATCTCTATAGAGCTAGCTCCTGATTTCCAACAGCTGGTTGCAGAGGATGCCCCGACAGCTCCCGAACTCGGAATCGAGCACCGTTGGTGTCGTTGGAATTGTGGACAAGTCCTCTTCACAGAAAAACTAACGGGGAGGCCAGACGATGCCGGAGAAGACCAGAGATCTCTGAACACTGATGACTGGTCGATGCAGACTGTGGGTAGTAGGATGACAGGGCTGAGGGAGAAAAATGATAACTCCTGCCACAGGATGCCGAACGGAATTCCGCTTCTTGATTCTGAAAGTAGACAGGAAGAAGAAGAACTTTATAGAAGAGCATGTGGGCTGATTCCTCTGAGGTTCGTCGTGGCAGAGCTTCTAATCCGGTTCTGGTACTCAGCAGGGGCAGCTCTGCGCAGTTGTGGGAGAATGGATCTCCCAGTCAGCTCGGAGCTCGGAAGGGGACGAGACCACCACCGTTGCGAAGAGGACAGGCAGCCGCTTCTATGGACTACTCTTGGGCTTCCAGGAACGTCCGGGAGAGGTCAGGGTTGCTACTGAAAGCTACAGGTCTTCTGCAGGTCCTCTTACTCTAGTTGGTAGAAGGTGGGGTGATGGAGGTGAACAAGGGAAGATGGAGAGGATGAGAGGGGGGCGACCCTAACCAATGGGGAGGGGTCTTGGGCGCCCTAGGGCTATGGAGGGAAGGGGATTTTTGAATTCAAATGGTCTAGGGAAGTGGATGGTTGCATGGGGGAGAGGGAAGGGTGCTTGGGAAAGGGATGAGGTGGTTGGAGGGTGACTTAGTGATTGGGGATGCTCCCTTGGGACTAGGGGGTGGAGTAATGGGATGTGTGGGGAAGGGGAGTGGCCTTTAATGGGGGTAGGTGGGAGAGTGGTGGTTGGGAAGGGAGGAGAGAGAAAATTTTCGAAATTGGGTGTGGAGGAGAGAGAAAGGGGAGTGAAAGAGAGAGATTAAGAGAGGGGTGGGTGAGATTCTCTCCCTAAGGTTTCTCACCTCACTAATGGATTCACTCCACCATAAAAATGAAGATAGAACTCACAAAATGGCACATTTTTCATTCATTGATTCATTCCCCTCAAATGAAGGAAATGGGGCCCTATATATAGGAAACCCGCATTTATCAATAAGACCCTGACAAAAGACTTAATAACAAATAACCGAAGGGGTAGGGGGGCTCATGGGCCAAGCCCAATGAATTGGGCCCAATAGCACACTAAACAATCTAATGACACTCAAACTTAGGAAAATAAATGCAAGACCTAGGGACATGACTCAAATAAAATGAAAATTACATAATTATGACTCAAAGAAAATATGAAAATTACATGAACTGAATCAGAAAAATGTGACAGATATAATGGAACCATGCTGGTGAACAACCAGTAAATATGAAGGGTGAGAGATGCCCCCATCATACTCCCGGGGTGCGAAGAGCTCGACTCCGTCGAGTAAGAGTCTTTCCTAGCTCGCCCATGTGTCCACCATCGTGGCCGGCCCTTCCACCTCACAAGATACTGCTGGATTGCCCTGCTCCTGATGGTGTCATTATGTTTAACCAGTATCAAATCTTTGTGCTCATGTCGGGCTCTCAAGGTTAGAAGGGGATTCTTATTGGTGGGGTCACTCTTAAAAGGGGGTATGGGCTCAATATCCTCGCTAGGTGCCACCGCGGGGCCCTTGCAGGGCACAAGGTCCGCCACACTACAATGAGGGTTGACCCCATATTCCTTCAGAAGGACCAACTCATTGGCATTTATGCTCAATCGCCCCAAGACCTTAAAGGGTCCAGTCTCTTGATCCCTGAGCGTAGAGGCGACTCTAGGGAAGAGCCTCTTCATCCTGACCATCAGATAGTCACCCTCTTGGAAGTCTTGGTTTCTTTTGCAGGTATCAATTCGCCTTTGACAAATCCTTTTACCTTTGATGATGGGCCTGC
Organism: Amorphophallus konjac; assembly: GCA_022559845.1. Taxonomy (NCBI): domain Eukaryota; kingdom Viridiplantae; phylum Streptophyta; class Magnoliopsida; order Alismatales; family Araceae; genus Amorphophallus; species Amorphophallus konjac. The sequence continues at coordinate 421,530,945 of CM040121.1, read as the reverse complement.
AAGTATGCAATCCTGAGACATAGTTGGTGAATGCTAGCACTCTATTGGATGTTGGGGGTCCCGGGCACCCAAATGTGGACCTAGCATGTCTAGACTCCCTATGAAGATTAGTGAGGATAGGAGGGCCTGGACCTCCAAATGTAGCTTTATCATGCAAAGGGGTGGCAAATGCCGGGGGACCCGGACATCCAAGAATGCACCTATCATGCTTAAGACTCATGATGAATGGAGGTGGACCATTACATCCGAAAATGGTCCATTCATGCTTCCTACTTGACATGTGGGTGATGTGAATGAATGGACCCGTCTTATGAATCATGCCAAGTGATGTGTTGTGCCAAGACTTATGCATTCCTATCCCAAAGATGACTTCCATGTGTATGGGTGTGGGATGGCCTTTGAACTTCCATGTGAAAGGGTCAAAAGGATCTAGGAAGGTGGGCATTATGGAGAGGGGCTCTTCCTTGCTTCCTAGGCATATGGTATCACATGGGTAACTAGGCTCCCATTGGAAGGGATCAAAGGGGTAATGGACTGGGCTTCCTAGAGGAAGGAACTCTATGTCCACATGGTCTACGCATAGTGGGTCATCCTTCCCCAAGGTAACTGGACCAAGGTCTTTAGTGGGCCAGTCGATCAAGGTACTTGGGATCTTAATGGTAGTGGAGTGGACCATGATGGGTTCTTCATCCATGGGGAGAATGAGAAGGAGGTCACTAGTGTAGCAACCAATGGTGAAGACTGAGGTGATAGAACCATCACATGAGTGGATGAGACTAAGTCTTCTTGGGTGGGCCACTCCTATGGTCAATAAGTAAGTCAACTTTAGTTGCCATTCTAAACCATTGAGGAGATCATCCCAACCATTTACCTCATAGTAAGATTGGAATGTGGTGTGATAGGAGTTAATGGGTGCTAATTGGAAAGGGTGCTCCATGGTTGGGGTTTGAAAGTACAAGGCATGAGGGATGGGATTTTGATTGAGCCATTTGATGATGAGTTCTCCTACGGTCACCACCTTTTGCGTGAGATTGAGTGGTTTGGAGGGGTATGTGTTTGTTTGGACGGGGATGAGTTGATGTCCTTCTTCCTTATTGATAGGAGTATGAATTTCCTTGAATGTGGGGAAGGGATTTGGGTTGGTGTCCAATCCCGGGTATTTGGTCTTGTGGGCCGGGTTCTCCTCATGTTCACTCATGACCTCATTCATTCTTTGAAGTGGGTTGAGAGGGCATGGTGGCCGGGTATGGGGCTCCGGTGGGTGAGGGAACAAAAGGTTGTTGAAACCATAGGCTCCCGGGAGATGTGGGGGATGAACTAGGCAAGACCAACGTAATGGGTGGAAGATGGTATTCCGTTCATCAAGCCATTGTTTCCCTAGGATTATGCAAGGGCCTTCCAAAGTACCAATTTGACACCATGCTCCATCAAAGTATTTGATCTCTCCAAACCATTTATGGAATTCAACAAAGACTAGGTCTCCGTTGTGCACAATTTGTCCGATCGTAGAGAGGGTGGCTACAATTTCGGGGGATACCCAATTATCTTCTACCATGTAGATGAAGTCAATTTCTGTGGGGCTCCCATTAGGTAGGTATGCTTGGGATATGATGGGAATTTGGGCCTTTTGGTCTGTAGACTTAATGACAATGGGAGGTGGATAATGCATGGAACGATCCGATGAGAACTCTAATGCAAGCGTGCCCATGGACTTGACTTGTGAGAACAAGTCAAAGACTTGCTCTGATACCACTTGATGTGACACGACCTAAGGGTGCAATGGTATCAACCAAATGAACCTCGGACCTAGACTTGCAAGCCCACTTACAAATTAGCGGACTCGATGTTGGCGGACCGATATCGCAACACAACCCTTTCCCCGTGGTGACTAAGTGATGGTAGGGTGGATTCGAGAGCCTCAACCACGCTGCTTAGGGTGATGACTTGGCCAATGAGTTCCCCTCCCTTGGATTGGAGCACCCACATCAGTGGGGCGGACGCCGTGCCTTGAGGGTACGGGGATCTCTCCTCACTCAAACCGCGGTGGCCACTCGTGATCGGGAATCACGGGACCGGGCACTCTCTTCCTCGCCGGCTGAACTTAGAAATGATATTAAGAAAACACAAATATCCAGGGAGGGTTCAACATATACCTGACCGGTGTGAGGACACCGGCCCCGAGTCGGAGACGTGGGCGAGCGGGGAAGCGTGTGTTCCCCACACGCTGCGCCGGGGAAGCTTGACCTGCCCAAGAGAAGTTACAACACTACACCTCTCGCAGGAGGGGGATCTTGGGGTGGGGGTTAATAGATATTACAACCAAAATTACCTCCACGCAGGGAGGGGCCTTCAGCCGGCCAAGCGGGGAGGGGAAAATGAGCAAGGAACACCGAAGATGGAGATTGCCGATTCTGCCCGCGTTCTGTGGGTGCTGACAGCTGAGTGGAGAACCGACTGCTGCGACTGCTACCAATTTTTGTTGGGGACGAAACCACCTGGAAAAGCTTCGTAGGAGGCCAGGGAAGTCGTCCAATTTTTGCTGAATTCTTCTGGTGTCGAGGCTGATCTGGATGGAGGCCCGAACAGGGAGGCAGACCCTCAGACTGGCAGCTTCTGATTTCTAGCAGTAAGTTGCAGAGGGTGCCCCGACAGCTCCCGGACTCGGAATCAAGCACCGTCAGAGTCACTGGAACCGTGGATGAGTCTTCTATGCAGAAAAACTGACGGGGAAGCCAACCGATGTCGGAGAAGATCAGGGGATGCAGAACAATGGCGACTGGTCGATGCAGACTGTGGGCAGCAGGACCGTGTAACTGAGGGAGAAAAAGGATAACTCCTTCCACGGGATGCCGAATGGAGTTCCACTTCTTGATTCTGAAAGTAGACAGGAAGAAGAAGAACTTTGTAGAAGAGCTCGTGGCCTGATTCCTCGGGGGTTTGCCGTGGTAAAGCTTTCTCTTTGGATCAGGATCTCTGTAGAGCTAGCTCCTGATTTCCAACAGCTGGTTGCAGAGGATGCCCCGACAGCTCCCGAACTCAGAATCGAGCACCGTTGGTTTCGTTGGAATCGTGGACAAGTCCTCTTCACAGAAAAACTAACGGGGAGGTCAGACGATGCCAGAGAAGACCAGAGATCTCTGAACACTGATGACTGGTCGATGCAGACTGTGGGTAGCAGGATGACAGAGCTGAGGGAGAAAAATGATAACTCCTGCCACAGGATGCCGAACGGAATTCCGCTTCTTGATTCTGAAATTAGACAGGAAGAAGAAGAACTTTGTAGAAGAGCTTGTGGGCTGATTCCTCCGAGGTTCGTCGTGGCGGAGCTTCTAATCCGGTTCTGGTACTCAGCAGGGGCAGCTCTGCGCAGTTGTGGGAGAACGGATCTCCCGGTCAGCTCGGAGCTCGGAAGGGGACGAGACCACTGCCGTTGCGAAGAGGACAAGCAGCCGCTTCTATGGACTACTCTTGGGCTTCCAAGAATGTCCGGGAGAGGTCGGGGTCGCTACTGCAAGCTTCAGGTCTTCTGCAGGTCCTCTTACTCTAGATGGTAGAAGGTGGGGTGATGGAGGTGAACAAGGGAAGATGGAGAGGATGAGAGGGGGGCGACCCTAACCAAAGGGGAGGGGTCTTGGGCGCCCTAGGGCTATGGAGGGAAGGGGATTTTTGAATTCAAATGGTCTAGAGAAGTGGAGGGTTGCATGGGGGAGAGGGAAGGGTGCTTGGGAAAGGGATGAGGTGGTTGGAGGGTGACTTAGTGATTGGGGATGCTCCCTTGGGACTAGGGGGTGGAGTAATGGGATGTGTGGGGAAGGGGAGTGGCCTTTAATGGGGGTAGGTGGGAGAGTGGTGGTTGGGAAGGGAGGAGAGAGAAAATTTTTGAAATTGGGTGTGGAGGAGAGAGAAAGGGGAGTGAAAGAGAGAGATTAAGAGAGGGATGGGTGGGATTCTTTCCCTAAGGTTTCTCACCTCACTAATGGATTCACTCCACCATAAAAATGAAGATAGAACTCACAAAATGGCATATTTTTCATTCATTGATTCATTCCCCTCAAATGAAGGAAATGGGGCCCTATATATAGGAAACCCACATTTTACAATAAGACCCTGACAAAAGACTTAATAACAAATAACCGAAGGGGTAGGGGGGCTCATGGGCCAAGCCCAATGAATTGGGCCCAATAGCACACTAAACAATCTAATGACACTCAAACTTAGGAAAATAAATGCAAGACCTAGGGACATGACTCAAATAAAATGAAAATTACATAATTATGACTCAAAGAAAATATGAAAATTACATGAACTGAATCAGAAAAATGTGACAGACATAATGGAACCATGCTAGTGAACAACCGGTAAATATGAAGGGTGAGAGATGCCCCCATGACGATGGTCTTATTCCGACCAAAATGGCTGGCTAGACCTCCCGCATACATCTCCCAAGTGAGGAAGTCACGAACTGAAGTCCGCGGGACACACAAACGACTCCCCCGAAAGGGGTATCCGTCCTGCAACATGTAATCTGTATGCTCTCGGGACGGTCCTACCAGAAGGGTGGTGTAGATTGGACCGAAGTCCGGACAATCATCATACGCCTCCTTCAACCTATCCATCCCTACCACCTCTATACTCATGGTGGTCAAGAGATAAGCGTGACGACTCAGAGCGTCGGCTACCCGGTTCTCCGCACCGGCCTTGTGCTTCAGCACAAAGGTATAATCCTGGAGGAACTCCACCCAACGACTATGATGAGAATTGAGCTTCTTCTGGGCATGGAGATGCTTGAGCGCGTTATAATCCGAAAAAAGAACAAACTCCTAGTGCAACAAGTAATGCCTCCAATGCCGGAGGGCCTGCACAACTGCGTAGAACTCCTTATCATAAGTAGAATAACGTAGTTTAGCATCACTCAATTTCTCACTGAAATATGCAATAGGGTGGGTCTCCTGGCTCAGAACACCACCAATACCAACCCCAGAGGCATCGCAAGAGACCTCAAACACCTTCGTGAAATCAGGAAGTCTAAGAATAGGTGCCTGAGTCATGCGCTCTTTGAGGAGCGCGAATGCAGCCAAGGCGGCCTTCGTCCATTCAAACGTCCCCTTGCGGATGCAATCAGTGATGGGGGCCGTGATGGAACTGAAGCCTCGTATAAAGCGGCGATAGAAGGTCGCCAGTCCGTGAAAGCTACGAACATCATGAAGAGTACGAGGCTCGGGCCACTCCACTATGGCCCTGACCTTCTCCGGATCGGCGGAGACTCCCTCACAAGACACAATGAACCCCAAGAAGGTGACTTGACTAGTCATGAATGCGCATTTCTTAGGGTTGGCATAAAGACTCTCTCTCCTCAAGATAAGACAGACCTGCCGCAGATGATCTAAGTGGGCCTCCCGAGTGCGGCTATAGATAAGGATATCATCGAAGTAGACAACCAAAAATACCCCAATCAAAGGTCGGAGGACCTGGGTCATCAGCCGCATAAATGTGCTGGGGGCATTAGTCAGCCCAAAAGGCATGACCAGCCACTCATAAAGACCATCTTTGGTCTTAAAGGCCGTCTTCCACTCATCACCAGGCCGAACCCTCACCTGGTGATAGCCACTCTTCAGATCGATCTTGGAAAACACAGTGGCTCCCGCCATCATATCAAGCATATCATCTAAGCGGGGAATGGGGAATCTATATTTCACCGTGATCTTATTGATTGCACGGCTATCGACACACATCCTCCAAGTACCATCCTTTTTAGGGCCAAGCAAGGCAGGGACGGCACATGGACTCATAATCTCACGGAGAGATCCCCTCATCATCAACTCCTCGACCTGACGCTGAAGCTCAGCGTGATCAACGGGGCTCATCCTAAAATGCGGTAGGTTGGGCAATGAGGACCCCGAAATCAGGTCGATGGCATTCTGAATGTCCCGCATGGGGGGAAGACCCTCGGGTAGCTCATCAGGAAACACATCAGCAAACTCCTGAAGAACATCAGCAGCCTCAGGTGGGACATCACTCCCCATCTCTCTACCCACCTCTCGGACTACGATGGCAAAGATGATGCGGGACAGACACGCGACCTGGGACTCTAGCTCGCGATCGCCCCTAAGTGAGAGAAGACGTGGGACTGTGTGCAGTTGAGAAACCGGCAGTGAGTCTCGGATATCGGCTTTCCGCGTGTACTCGGATCGAGTCACGGGGCGGGTCACACTCACTCTCTCGCAGCGGTGATAAAAATAGATATCGAGCTAGTTACCTATCATATGCAGCGGCATATACGAATAAATACGAGTAAAGCAAACGCCGAGTAAGAGAGCGAACACGATACCTCCACGCTCCGGGCGTGGGGAAGACGACCCCGGCCAGTTACGGTAACTCCCGGTACAATGGTAAAAACTTAATTACAACAGTGAATTTTTTTGCCCACTCCACGTAGGGAGGTAAAGGACTACAAGTGGGGCCCAGGAGGATCGACCCTGGGTTGACGGGCAGCAAACTGGGAGGGTTCTCGGGGCGAACTCGGCCTGCTAGTCCGACTCGGTCCTGACTCGCTGGGCAGCAAGTGAAGACTTCCAAAGGAATGTCACCCTTCTGAGATCTTCTGGAGGCGCCGCTTGGCTAGGACGATGGCAGGATGTCCCTGAATGACTCCCTGAAGTGGTGGCTCCTGAAATTGACATTTGATAATTATTTGTGAATTTTTCCCGGACTGTAATTTCGGACCTGCACAAGGAACAGATTTGCACGCCTCGGCGGCAAGAATTAATTCTCACAGATCGGGAATCAGATCGAGGTGAGACCAGCGGCGTTGGAAAGAGAACTCCCAGATATACAACATATAATTTTTGTAGGTCGATCCAACAAAGGGATGAGAAATGAGAGACTATGCAACACTGTGTTTTTTCTATGGATCTGATTACTGACACTCATGATAGAAAGGGATCTGCCTGAAACTGACCTTTGATCGATGCGTAAATGATTTTTCCAGGGGTTGAAAATATTATGGGAGGTAGGGGGGACGTGAGGAACACTGAGGAATTTGTGTGGAATTTTTGGAAATTTCTAAGGGGGTAGGAAAAATACAAATAGGTGACACTGTTCCGTGGATCTGCAGAATGACAAATTACAGGGGGGAACAAGAAATATGGGAAAAATACCAAACAAAATAAAAATGGCACGAAATTTAAACTGGAGACTAGGGGTGACAGGTAGAACAAGCCCTCAAAGTTGGGGCTCAATCAGACAACAAGAACAAAAGATAAAATTCCATAGTTGAGGTTCTATCCTGATTTGGACAGAACTCTGACGATGGTGGCGGCGGTGCGATGGCGGTGTGAGGGCGGCGGCAGAATCAGAATTTAGAGGATGAGAGGGAGAGATAGAATGGGTCTCACACCCTGGAAGGTTGGAGGAGGAAGAAGCACAACAGAGGGAGAGGAGAGAGGGGCACACCCTTCAAGGAGCTTCAACCAATTTCACAATTTTTCATTCATTAAACCTTACAAAACACTATACATGGGTTTATATAGAAGGGGAGGAAGGGGGAGGGGGTTGGAATTTCATGGGAGAGAGGGGAGGGGTAGCATTTTCTTCCCCCATGTGGTCAATTGGCCTAAAAAAAGAAAATATAAAATGTCATTTTAATGGGGGGGCACCCCCTTGATTTAAGGGGAGGCATCTTAGACATTTTTCACCCATTGTCCCCTTGACTTGTCCAAGAAGGAAAGAATCCTTCTAGAAGTCACCTTGGCATTTGACCAACCCCACATGGACCCCCAAGATGCCACTTGGACCAATGAGCAAGGCGTGGAGGGTCCTGCAGGGCCTACATGGACTTTTACACAAAAACCAAAACAATCCTAAGGAATGACAAATTGGCTTATAAAGCCTTACAATTACATACATGTTTTCCCAAGGATATAAATGTAAATAAAAGGACTCAAATGCAAAATAAAAAGTAAGTGGTCTTCCTTTGATGTCCCCATCAATTCTCCCTGGGTGAGAAGAACTCGACCCCGTCGAGTAAGGGGTGTGACTGCTCGTGACGCAGGCGGATCCATCACCGAACCTGGAAGCGCGGAGTACGCTCCACTCCAAGTAATCGACACATGCTCATCCCGTATAGATTCGATATACACACGCTACTGGGGAGGAGGTTAGAGGTGGACACTCCGGGGTGGGGTCACTCTCAAATGAAGGGAGGCGGCTCAAATGCTCACTAGGAATCACCGCTTGTCCCTTATGTGACTAGATCCGATATGTGAAGTAGAATCGATCCCAAAGTTCGACAAGTCTCGCACTCGAAAGGGACTAACAATGCGAGCATACAAAATCGACTCAACTCAATGTATGCACAGACACACAAGAGACAAACGAAACAAAGACTCACAAAGACCCTAGACACACCTATTGTTAGTCCGACCCGTACGTGTGTGACAGCGGACCAGGACACCCGAATGTGTGCCATGCATGCATGTTATGTACCCGGAGGTTGGTGGCATGGGGAACACCTAGACGCCCAAGTATGACCCAGTCATGCATGGACGTCCCTTTGGATTTGGGAGACTTGAGAGGGCTAGGAGAGCCGGGTGTGGAAGAGCCGGGTGTGGGTGTATCGAGATTGGGCTTGGTGAGTGTAGATGACCCGTCCCGTGGGGTAGGGGTGTGGTAGTGGACTCCCTCGAAGAAGTGAAGTATATATGGTGGGTCAAGGGGCCCACTAGGGAATGGGTCAAAGTGATCAATGAAGGTATGACCCCTTGTGGTGGGTTCCCACAAGTCATAGCCCCATGTATGGAAGTCTTGAAGGTGTAGATAGTCACCTTCATGCTGTGTGGTAGGTCGGACGGTGATCATATGTGGGAAGTATGATTCCTCCCTCGGGCAAAAGGGTATGAAGTCGAGCTCGGTCGACATGGGGAGGAATAAGAGAATCTCCATGGTGACACAACCCACGGTGCACACGGAGGTAATGGACCCGAAGGCCGGATGGGTGAAACTAAGACTAGTGGGTTGGTCGAAGTCTCGGGCCAATGAGTGCGTCAACTTCCGTTGCGAGTCTAATCTCACAATAAGGTCATCCAATGTATCAACATGGTGACTAGACCGAAATGTGGTATGGAATGAGTTGACCGGCACTAATGGTAGGGTGAGGTCCATGGATGGGTAAGGAGGTGGGACCAAGCCATCCTTGAGCCAGCTAAGAAGCGGCTCGGCTATGAAAAGCGTATCCGTTAGAAACACGGGTGGCTCGAACTGAGGTGGCTCCAAATGAGATGGCTCCGAATAAAGATCGGAAGGTGAGGGTGATGGCAATGGAGCCCTCATGGGTGAGGAAGGAATGTCCTTCTCGTGGAGAAGGGGTCCTTGGGGTGGCACCGGGATGTGAGGCTCGGGTAGGCATCCGTCAAATTGAGTACACATCCTATTCTCTAAGACCTTCTTCCTCTCTTCTAGGCGTGTGCCTAGGCCATCCACTCGCGTACTCAACCCTTCCATCCGATCTACCCCTGTAGTCAACACATCCAGGCATGTACTCAACCCCTCTATTGCTCCCATAATGGCTCGGAACATTTCGGCCACTTCATCGGGACTATGGACTCGGGGTGCAGCCATGGTTGCAAAGATGGGGTTGGTTCCCCTAGGAATGGGCATGCAATGGCATTTTTTTTGTTTTATAAGCAAAATCTTATGCAACTATTGCAGGCACCTAGACACAACTTAAAATGCGATGCAAAGTTGAAACGTCGACTTGACTACAAACCTAGACACGACCAAGATTCGGTACAAGGCGGAGTCCGGGGATCCGAAGATTCTCTCACGCGAGTGAATCACCTCTCCGATAAGTGCAACCTAACGGTCGAGCGACACCGTTTTATATACCGAACAATGGTATGGAAATGCAATGACCGACTTAGACTTAGACTTAGACACTTTCAAGATGACTCATTTTTTGTATTTTTGTTAAGCTACGACAAATGACTACCCTAGACTCAGCTGGCTCTCTGATACCAAATTGATGTGGGATGGACACGCGACCTGGGACTCTGGCTCGCGATCACCCCTAAGCGAGAGAAGATGTGGGACTGTGCGCGGTTGAGAAATCGGCAGTGAGTCTCGGGTATCGGCTTTCCGCGTGTACTCGGATCGAGTCACGGGACGGGTCACACTCACTCTCTCGCAGCTATGATAAAAATAGATATAGAGCTAGTTACCTATCACATGCAGCGGCATATACGAATAAATACGAGTAAAGCAAACGTCGAGTAAGAGAGCGAACACGATACCTCCACGCTCTGGGCGTGGGGAAGACGACCCCGGCCAGTTACGGTAACTCCCGGTACAATGGTAAAAACTTAATTACAACAGAGAATTTTTTTACCCACTCCACGCAGGGAGGTAAAGGACTACAAGTGGGGCCCGGGAGGACCGACCCTGGGTTGACGGGCAGTAAACTGGGAGGGTTCTTGGGGCGGACTCGGCCTGCTGGTCCGACTCGGTCCTGCGTCGACTCGGTGCTGTGCCGACTCGGTCCTGACTCGCTGGGTAGCAAGCGAAGACTTCCAAAGGAATGTCACCCTCCTGAGATCTTCTGGAGGTGCCGCTTGGCTGGGACGATGGCAGGATCTTCCTGAATGACTCCCTGAAGTGGCGGCTCCTGAAGTTGACCTTTGATAATTATTTGTGAATTTTTCTCGGACTATAATTTCAGACCTGCTCAGGGAATAGATTTGCACGTCTCGGCGGCAAGAATTAATTCTCATAGATCCGGGATCAGATCGAGGTGAGACCAGCGGCGTTGGAAATAGGACTCCAAGATCTACAACATATAATTTTTGTAAGTCGATCCAACGAAGGGATGAGAAATGGAAGGCTCTGTAACACTGTATTTTTTTCTATGGATCTGATTACTGACACTCAGGACATAAAGGGATCTTCCTGAAACTGACCTTTGAACGAGGGGTAAATGATTTTTCCAGGGGTTGAAAATATTATGGGAGGTAGGGGGGGACGTGAGGAACACTGAGGAATTTGTGTGGAATTTCTAGAAATTTCTAAGGGGGTGGGAAAAAGATGAATAGGTGACACTATTCCATGGATCTGCAAAATGACAGATTACACGGGGGGAACAAGAAATATGGGAAAAATACTAAACGAAAGCCAAATGGCACGAAATTTAAACTGGAGACTAGGGGTGAGAGGTAGAACAAGCCCTCAAAGTTTGGGCTCGATCAGAAAACAAGAACAAAAGATAAAATTCTGGAGTTGAGGTTCTATCCTGATTTGGATAGAACTTCGACGATGGTGGCGGCGGCGTGATGGCGGCGGCGGCAGAATCAGAATTCAGAGGGTGGGGGGGAGAGATAGAATGGGTCTCACACCCTGGAAGGCTGGAGGAGGTAGAATCACAGTAGAGGGAGAGGGAAGAGGGGCACACCCTTCAAGGAGCTTCAACCAATTTCATAATTTTTCATTCATTAAACCTTACAAAACACTATACTTGGGTTTATATAGAAGGGGAGGAAGGGGGAGGGGGTTAGAATTTCGTGGGAGAGAGGGGAGGGGTAGCATTTTCTTCCCCCATGTAGTCAATTGGCCAAAAAAAAGAAAATACATAATGTCATTTTAATGGGGGGGCACCCCCTTGACTTAAGGGGAGGCATCTTGGACATTTGTCACCCATTGTCCCCTTGACTTTTCCAAGAAGGAAAGAATCTTTCTAGAAGCCACCTTGGCATTTGACCAGCCCCACATGGACCCCCAAGATGCCACTTGGACCAATGAGCAAGGGGTGGAGGGTCCTGCAAGGCCTACATGGACTTTTACACAAAAACCCAAACAATCCTAAGGAATGATAAATTGGCTTATAAAGCCTTACAATTGCATACATGTTTTCCCAAGGATATAAATGCAAATAAAAGGACTCAAATGTAAAATAAAAAGTAAGTGGTCTTGCTCTGATGTCCCCATCAATAGAGGTAGTAATTATGAAGATCATTAATTCCATTTTCTTAGTTAACAGTGTAATATTTAACATGAAAGTCCTACCAGCGAGTTAAGTAACATGGATTAACAATACACACGCGTCTTAATCAAAAGAACTAAGTTATAGAACATCACAGGGTAGTGTTCTGGTAGATGGCCGTCATTGTTCCCAGACGGTCTGTCCAAGGCCACTTATAGAAATGAAAACGGTCTAAAAATGGACCGCTCAGTATCTCAGACGGTTAGAGGATAACCGCTAAGAACCAGCGCAAGTCCCCTTTTCTCTACTTAAAACCCACCGCCATAAAGCAGTTTATCGGGCGACCACTAGACTCATAAACGGTATACTGGGAGATCGTTAAGCCCAACGTAGCCCTAAAAAGAAGAAACGGTCGGTCGTTGGGCTGCTAGACCATACACGGTCAGGTACAGGGCCGCCAATCCAGACTCCACGGTCTATCGAGGGGCCGTTCATGGCCAGGGGGTGTCAACACCAAAACAAGATAAACGGTCAAGCCACGACCGCCGACTTCAGAATAGCGGTCTATCGTGAGGCCATTCAGTGCTGAGCGATTCCTGTAAGAACGTTTCTACTAACCCGAGCTCCAAAACACGAGGAACATGACACTGGTATAATAAATCATGAATTAAAACATGGATATGACATAAAAATTAAGCGATTCACTATTAAAAGATAGATAGCTTGAAAACGCACAACATAGCATGGCCAATTAAAAGATTGGACTTTGATTAGTCTATATAAATCAATGGACATGATGAGAGTAGGAAACCCTAATTATATGTACTTCATAAAATCATGAATACGCAAGATATAGATGGCTAAAATTTGGAAAATAGATTCAAACGAAAGGTGAGAATGTGATCTACATGTTCACATTATTTAATTTGGTTAAGCCTGAGAGAAACCTAACGATTTGGAGGAAGAAAGGGAAGACGCGCTAAACCCTAATCCGCGAACACCTGACGCTCCTCGCCCAAATTCGTCCTCGATCGGCCACCAGGGGTCACGCTGTCTGTTTGAGATGCAAATGGGGTTCTAGGTCTGCCAAAACCCTCTACTTATAGGGTGAAAGGAGGGTTCTAGAGATCGAATTCGATCAAGAGTCATAGTTGGGAAAATCGATGAAAAACTTGGAAGTTATCCAAATCCGCCGCCACCGTTGCTAAAAGTAAGGGTCTAGGGTTAGGGTTTCGTAGGGAAAATAAGATCCTAGTGTCACGCCCCGACGCGGAATATCGGGTCGTACAGTTAGAAACTAGCTAGAAATAATATTAACAAGCTAAACTAACCAATTACACAGGTGCTATGGAAAGAATTAAATCTATTGATCAAGAAGATTTTAAATTTATTACAATAACCAACAACTGTTTAAACACGATCAAACGTAACTTCCAAACTGACTCTAATACAATAACTGATTCCAAAAGTAATAAAGTACTAACACAACTCTAAGGAATGACTAGAGGTAAACATCTATGCCCACTCGGCATCTACTAACAGGCACACTCAAAAGTATCACTCCTGTCCCTCCCCATCGGTATGCACATCATCACCTGAACAGCCTGGAAGGGGGGAAACAACAACTATGAGCTGACGCTCAGTAGAAAATAACAGACAAGTTTACGTGATTAACAATTTAATAACATTTTCATATGCCATGTTAATAAAAGAAACAAATGACGATATAATGAAACAACGCAATAAAAGATCTTGCAAGGTCAAGAAATATAAGATAACTAGAATTTAACAAGAATAACATGTACAAGTGTAACAAGAACTGTAACGAGGAATGACCACTAGCAAGTAACAAGAGATAACAAGTCAAGCACGATCAAGCAACAAGAGTAACAAGAGTTTTTCTGTCATAGACAACAAGCTAGTCATGAACTCGGTGCAATGTCTCACCATGTCATTATAACATCCCATGGGCTCACTAATTTTTCGGGCGCTCTCCCCAAGACCAGACCGGGCCCTTATGATGCGTTAGCATTGATTTATTGGATACAAGATCCCAAGATCCATCTTGACATTTAGTCAAATTCGTGGGCAATTAATCAGAGGAATTACTATCCATAAGTATGAGATTTAAGGACTAACTTGTCCTTGGATTCATCAAATCAAAAACTCGGTATACGGTCACTTCTGTGCCGTGTGACAGGACATACGGCTACTACTGGCCGCATTACAAGAACTGGACCAAAACTCAGTCCACGAGGTCAAGAAAGAACAGCTAACAGTGGGCCGCTCTACGGTATGAATGGTGCATTATGGGCCGCTCATGTCCAGAAGACATTAAGACCCATGAACAAGATATACGGTCCATACTGGGCCGTATTACGGATATGCGGTCATAAGTTGGCCGCTGTTCTACAGGAGTAAAGTGGCTGACCAGCAACCTAATAATCATATGAATCCTAATTTCATGTCAATTTACCAAGGATTAAGTTTTTCGTTAACTCAAATTGCCAAAAAGATGATTCAAGATGATAAAGAGAATGAACAAGATCGCGTAGGAATGAACAACATGCAATTAACAGAAATTTAGTTACATAATTAACCACTAATCATGTGGGTTTCTAAATTAACCATTGAGTGCGTTGAAGTGGAGATAGTAAATCGGGATGGTTTTTACACTATGATTGAATGCATGGACCATTGTAAATTGAGATCATAGGGTTACATGCATGGGTCACTGGTTCCTCAAAAATATAGTTTTCAATTGGACTAGGTTGAATGGGTCGATCCCCTAACGGTCCAGATCGATCCTCAGGTCGAAAAACAACTAAAACGGGTCTGCTGGCATATGGGTCGACCCTTGGAAAAACCAGGGTCTGCCTGTGTGATGGGTCGACCCCTGGGGTCGACCCCTGCAAGACAGACTGCTGTCTGCGGAATGGGTCGACCCCATGGGTCGACCCCCACAATTTCTGCCGTATAGGTCGACCCCATGGGTCGACCCCCACCTGCCCGCTGTATGGGTCGACCCCATGGGTCGACCCCCGCACGGTGCAGGATGGGTCGACCCCAGGGGTCGACCCTCGGGCAGTCAAAATCTGCTTGAGCATGGGTCGACCCCTGCCTTCACAGAACCGAATGTGACTTCAGAAATCAATGAAAGCTCACCCAATTGGGGTCTAATTGGGCTGGGATCTTAACCCCATGCTCCTGGGTTCTTGATAGACATACTAGAGTCATAATACAAGAGTTTGGAACACGAAATTTATCGAAAAATCAATCGAATCACAACCTATCTAGGAAGAACACTAGAAAACCTAATTTTTAGCATGCTTCTACTCAAACACGAAATACTCTAAACATGGTCTATGAAAATTGGGGCTTTATATATCAAAAGAAAGAGGGCTTGATGCTGATTCCAACCATATATGACATGCTTTATGGGGATCAAGATTAACTACTCGAAATCATGATTTAACTTGAAAGTAACTTGAAAGAACACATCATAAACCAAGTCTAGACATGCTCTTACTCAAATCAGAAATTCTCTAAACATGCTCAATAAAATTTAGGGCTTTCTACGTCAAATGAAAGCTAACATGCTGCTGATTACATCCATATATGTTAATTAGAGTTTGGGCTGTTATAACCTACCTCAATCGAAGAGAGAACTTGTGAACCTAGATTGAAGAATGAACTTGACAGCATTTCCGAAAAACCCCGAGATCTCCCTGGATACCTAATAAAATTTAGGGCTTTTACTATCAATGGTAAGATCTCATCGAGAGGAACAGAATGATGTACTCATGTGCAGATTTTGGTTGAGAATGCCTACCTCAATTGAAGGAACAAAGATGAAGAAAGGAGGACGACGGGATGCCGACCCACCTCCACTAATCGACCAAGATCTTCCTAGATCGAACTCCACTGTGGCTGCCGCTGATACCAAAGGAAACTAGGGTTGAAGAGCTTCATTTTTATAGCTCATACACCTTCTGGAGCCTTCGGAGCTGGGAGAAATCGACGATGCAGGGCGAGTGTTTGAAACGGCGCCGAAATGTTTGACCCAACCAAACTCGGCCGACTGCACGTTTTAGGGTTTGGTTTTCGATCAATTGATAGAGGGGAAATGATCCTTAGATCGTGGCCTTTCATTTGCCACCGATTTGGGGTCATTTGGTTGAGTATTAAGCTCTAATTTGACGGTTTAAGTTAAGGTTAGGTAAGGGTTAGATAAGTGTGCACTTTTGGGCTTAATCCACTGATTAGACCCAATTACGGATTTTTGCTGGGTCGACCACAGAAGATAAAGTTGTTAAATAAATGGTCATTGACCCAATTAGCATTTTTTCAGATTTTTATAAGGTAGTCAAAATTTCACTAGTTCTATTTACTAAGGAATTAAATATTAAATTCTGAAATTCATGCATTAAACCATTTTATTGTAATTTTTAATTAATAAAACTCAATAAATAAATCGGGGTATTACACCCTCCCCTACTTAAGGAATTTGGTCCTCCAAATTCACCGCACTAAATACAGAGGATAGGGAATGAGATAGCTCACCTAGAATAAGTTGGGATACCGTTTCCGCATAGTATCTTCAGACTCCCAATTAGCTTCTTCGGTTCCACGCCGACTCCACTGAATCTTGACCATAGGTATAGAACGATTCCGGAGTTGCTGTTGCTTCCGGTCTAGAATCTTGATAGGTCTTTCTTCATATGTCAAATCTTCCTTCAATTCAAAATCCACATGCTGAATGATGTGAGTGGGGTCATACACATATTTCCGTAACATGGACACATGGAAAATATTATGTACGCCAGACAACTGAGGCGGTAAAGCCAGTCTGTAAGAAACCTCTCCCACTCTATCCAGGATCTCGAATGGACCAATATATCTCGGACTTAGCTTGCCCTGAATGCCAAATCTTTGAATCCCTCTCGTAGGAGAAACCTTCAAGAATACAAGCTCGCCCACCTGAAACTCCAATTCTCTTCTTCTGTTGTCGGCATAACTCTTCTGTCTTGATTGGGCTACTTGTAACCGGTCTCGAATAATACGGATGTTCTGTGATGATTCTAAAATAAGATCCGGTCCAAGCCATTGCTTCTCACCTATCTCCTCCCAACATAACGGGGAACGACAGCTTCATCCATACAATGCTTCAAAAGGAGCCATCTGTATGCTGGATTGATAACTGTTGTTGTAGGCGAATTCAATTAATGCCAAGTGATCACTCCAACTACCTTCGAAATCAATCATGCATGCTCTAAGCATATCTTCCACTATCTGATTGGTTCTTTCAGTCTGTCCATCTGTCTGCGGATGAAAAGCAGTACTGAAATTCAGACGAGTACCCAAAGACTCTTGTAGTCCCTTCCAGAAATGTGAAGTAAATCTGGGGTCTCTATCAGACACAATACTGACTGGTATACCATGGAGCCTTACCACTTCCTTCAAATATAAAGCAGCCAATACATCAACTGTCCACTTGGACTTAATGGGTAAGAAATGAGCTGACTTTGTCAATCGATCGACAATCACCCATATTGCGTCAAATCCACCACGAGTCCTAGGTAGACCCATAATGAAATTCATGCCAATGCTTTCCCACTTCCATTGGAGTATGTCAAGTGGTTTCAACTTTCCTGCCGGTCTGAAATGTTCAGCCTTAACTTGCTGACAAACCAAGCATCTACTCACGAACTCTGCAACTTCCCTTTTCATGTTCGGCCACCAAAAAGATCTCTTCAAATCCTTGAACATTTTAGTGCCTCCAGGATGAATGGTATATCTGGATCTATGTGCTTCCTCCAGAATCTTGTTCTTTATTCCAGCTTCATCAGGTACACAAGTTCTACCTTGGAATAACAATCTTCCATCGTCAGCCATCATGAAGTCAGGTCTGCTGCTCAAGCTTCCCTTGATCTCTACCAGCTCGGGATCATTATCTTGCAAGGACTTGATTTCCATCAATAATTCGGGCTTAAGTTGAATCTGTGCAATCATAACCCGATCATTATCAACATTCAGATCCAGACTAGCTAATTGTTCCAGTAGCTTCCACTCTTGTAACATGAGACTTGATAATCTAGCTACAGGCTTTCGGCTTAATGCATCTGCCACAACATTGCCTTTTCTAGGATGATATTCAATCGAGAAGTCGAAGTCTTTCAAGTACTCCAACCATCTTCTCTGCCTCATGTTGAGTTCCTTCTGAGAAAATAAATATTTCAGACTCTTATGATCTGAAAACACTGTGAATGTTTCTCCATACAAGTAGTGCCTCCATATCTTCAAGGCAAACACGACTGCTGCTAGTTCCAAATCATGAACAGGATAATTCTCTTCATGCTTCCTCAACTACCTAGAAGAATAGGCAATCACCTTCCCATGCTGCATGAGTACACAGCCTAAACCAATACCTGAAGCATCAGTGTATACCATAAAACCTCCTTCACCAGAAGGTAAAGCCAATACAGATGCAGTAGTTAAACATTCCTTCAAAGTCTAAAAGCTTCGCTGACAATCATCTGACCAATCAAACTTGTTCTCCTTGCGGGTTAATCTTGTCATAGGTACCGCAATCTTAGATAAATCTTGGATAAATCTTCTATAGTAGCCTGCCAGGCCTCGGAAACTTCTAACTTCAGTCACACTGGTAGGCTGATCCTAATTCTTCACTGCCTCTACCTTTGAAGGATCAACAGAAATACCTTCTTTGGTGATGATATGTCCGAGAAAGGACACCTTTTGCAGCCAGAATTCACACTTACTGAACTTGGCATATAGCTGATGATCTCTCAACAGTTGCAATGCCATCCTCAGATGTTCAGCATGCTCTTCTTCATTCTTAGAATAAATCAAGATGTCATCAATGAACACCACGACCCATTGATCAAGATAGGGCCGAAATACATTGTTCATCAACTGCATGAAAGCTGCTGGTGCATTCGTTAGACCAAAAGGCATAACGACAAATTCAAAATGACCATACCTGCTGCGGAAAGCTGTTTTATAGATATCCTCTTTCTTAATCCGCAACTGATGATATCCAGATCGAAGATCGATCTTAGAAAAATACTGAGCTCCCGCTATCTGGTCAAATAATTCGTCAATCCTCAGCAATGGATATTTGTTCTTGACAGTCTTCTGGTTCAATTGCCGATAATCGATGCACAACCTCATCGAACCATCTTTCTTCCTGACGAATAATATAGGGGCTCCCCAAGGAGAAGTACTTGGACGAATGAAACCCTTCTCGAGCAATTCCATCAACTGCTACTTTAATTCCCTCAGTTCCACAGGAGACATACGATAAGGAGCTTTGGAAATAGGAGATGTGCCAGGAATAAGATCAATAGAAAAGATAACTTCCCGCTCAGGCGGAAGTCCTGGTAGTTCCTCTGGAAAGACATCAGGAAAATCTCGAACAACAGAAATGTCCTTAATCTCAATCTGCTACTCAGGGGTTGCACAGACAGAGGCCAGAAAAGCCTCGCATCCTCATCTCATCAGCTTATCAGCTCGAAGAGCTGAGATAAGTGATACAGAGTTATGGTGCTTAACTCCCACAAAAGAAAGACTCGGGTGCCTAGTAAAAGACACGAAGCTAGAACTGCAGTGAATATTAGCCTCATATTGAGCCAACCAATCTGCTCCTAGGATTACATCATAATCCTTCATGTCCATGAAAACTAAATCAGCTGGTAAATTCTGTTCTCCAATCATGACCGTACTAGAAGGATAGAAGTACTGAATTACCGATCTAGAACCAATAGGTGTTGATATTTCTAACGGAGAATTCATCAAAACAGGTTCCACAGCTAAAGACTTAACAAATCTTCGAGAAATAAATGAATGTGTGGCACCAGTATCAAAAAGAACAAATGCTGGCTTGTCGAGTATAATAAGAGTACCTTCGACGAGTCCACCATCCTCGGCGATTCCTACTTCATCTGCATGTAAAGCTTGAAGCTTGCCTTGTGGCTTCTTGATGCCTTGTGGGTTTACCAGGGTAGCTTGCTCCGACAGAAGAGGACAGTCAGGGATACGGTGCTCCCTACTTCCACATCGCAGACAGGCGCCTAGCTTGCGCCAACAATCCTCCATCTTGTGACCAGGACGATCACAAAACTTGCACACGCCCTTGAATGGGATAATAGGGCCAGGCTTCTTGTCTTCATGCTTCGGCATCTTGCCCTTCCGCGATCCAGAACCACTCCACAAACCAGGTCCACTAATGGGCCTCTTCTTGCCATACCCGGGTTTGATATTCCCGGAACCCGTAGGTTGTTCCTTTCTTGCACCTTTTCCACGGATTCTCTCCGTCATTTCTAGAGTATCTTCTAGGACTTGAGCTTTCCTCACCATCTCAGAATAAGTGGAGATTTCCATTGGTGCCAATTGGTTGATATAATGCAGCCCCAGTCCATTGAGAAAGCGCTTGGCCTTCATCTTCTCGGCAGGTATCAAGTGGTTAGCATATCGGGATAACCGAGAAAATTGAGCTTCATATTCTGCCACAGATAGATTGCGCTACTTCAAAGCCGCGGACTCTGCTACCTTCTTCTCTTGCACTCTATCAGAAAAATACTTGCTGTTAAAGAATTCCTCGAACTCCTCCCATGTGACTTGCTGATCACCGAGAGTCGCCTTTATCGATTCCCACCATGTTCTTGCATCTCGTTCAAGTTGAAAAGTTGAGAGAAGGACACGTTCTTGATTGCTGCACTGCATTACTTCGAATATCCTTCCCATCTCATTCAGCCAATGCTCGGCTTCATCAGGGTCAGTCGAGCCTCCAAATCTCGGCGGATTCATCCCTCGGAAGTTTCGATATAAGTCACCAGTGCCATGGTGTGCCGCTCCTGTTTGAGCCACTTGCTGTAAAGCCTGTGTAAGGCCTTGAACCGTACACTGCAAGTTCCTCCATTCCGCACGATCTGCTGCCATTTCAATGGCCTACACGAGGAATAGATTACTTAGGTTCAATAAGATAGATAATAACACGATTAAGATACGAACTTAACCCGAGTTTCTACCCAAATCTCACCAGGTCAGGTTCTTAGACTTAACAAGGTTAGGGGTCCTATGATAACACTTAGAACCCTAGAACTTAGGAACACCTAGGAATGTGAAACCTGGCTCTGATACCAACTAAACTGTCACGCCCCGACGCGGAATATCGGGTCGTACAGTTAGAAACTAGCTAGAAATAATATTAACAAGCTAAACTAACCAATTACACAGGTGCTATGGAAAGAATTAAATCTATTGATCAAGAAGATTCAAATTTATTGCAATAACCAACAACTGTTTAAACACGATCAAACGTAACTTCCAAACTGACTCTAATACAATAACTGATTCGAAAAGTAATAAAGTACTAACACAACTCTAAGGAATGACTAGAGGTAAACATCTATGCCCACTCGGCATCTACTAACAGGCACACTCAAAAGTATCACTCCTGTCCCTCCCCATCGGTATGCGCATCATCACCTGAACAGCCTGGAAGGGGGGAAACAACAACTATGAGCTGACGCTCAGTAGGAAATAACAGACAAGTTTACGTGATTAACAATTTAATAACATTTTCATATGCCATGCTAATAAAAGAAATAAATGACGATACAATGAAACAATGTAATAAAAGATCTTGAAAGGTCAAGAAATATAAGATAACTAGAATTTAACAAGAATAACATGTACAAGTGTAACAAGAACTGTAACGAGGAATGGCCACTAGCAAGTAACAAGAGATAACAAGTCAAGCACGATCAAGTAACAAGAGTAACAAGAGTTTTTCTGTTGTAGACAACAAGCTAGTCATGAACTCGATGCAATGTCTCACCATGTCATTATAACATCCCATGGGCTCACTAATTTTTCGGGCGCTCTCCCCAAGACCAGACCGGGCCCTTATGATGCGTTGGCATTGATTTATTAGATACAAGATCCCAAGATCCGTGTAGACATTTAGTCAAATTCGTGGCCAATTAATCAGAGGAATTACTGTCCATAAGTATGAGATTTAAGGACTAACTTGTCCTTGGATTCATCAAATCAAAAACTCAGTATACGGTCACTTCTGTGCCGTGTGACAGGACATACGGCTACTACTGGCCGCATTATAAGAACTGGACCAAAACTCAGTCCACGAGGTCAAGAAAGAACAGCTGACAGTGGGCCGCTCTACGGTATGAATGGTGCATTATGGGTCGCTCATGTCCAGAAGACATTAAGACCCATGAACAAGATATACGGTCCATACTGGGCCGTATTACGGATATGCGGTCATAAGTTGGCCGCTGTTCTACAGGAGTAAAGTGGCTGACCAGCAACCTAATAATCATATGAATCCTAATTTCATGTCAATTTACCAAGGATTAAGTTTTTTGTTAACTCAAATTGCCAAAAAGATGATTCAAGATGATAAAGAGAATGAACAAGATCGCGTAGGAATGAACAACATGCAATTAACAGAAATTTAGTTACATAATTAACCACTAATCATGTGGGTTTCTAAATTAACCATTGAGTGCGTTGAAGTGGAGATAGTAAATCAGGATGGTTTTTACACTATGATTGAATGCAGGGACCATTGTAAATTGAGATCATAGGGTTACATGCATGGGTCACTGGTTCATCAAAAATATAGTTTTCAATTGGACTAGGTTGAATGGGTCGATCCCCTAACGGTCCGGATCGATCCTCGGGTCGAAAAACAACTAAAACGGGTCTACTGGCATATGGGTCGACCCTTGGAAAAACCAGGGTCTGCCTGTGTGATGGGTCGACCCCTGCGGTCGACCCCTGCAAGACAGACTGCTGTCTGCGGAATGGGTCGACCCCATGGGTCGACCCCCACAATTTCTGCCGTGTGGGTCAACCCCATGGGTCGACCCCCACCTGCCCGCTGTATGGGTCGACCCCATGGGTCGACCCCCGCACGGTGCAGGATGGGTCGACCCCATGGGTCGACCCTCGGGCAGTCAAAATCTGCTTGAGCATGCGTCGACCCCTGCCTTCACAGAACCGAACGTGACTTCGGAAATCAATGAAAGCTCACCCAATTGGGGTCTAATTGGGCTGGGATCTTAACCCCATGCTCCTGGGTTCTTGATAGACATACTAGGGTCATAATACAAGAGTTTGGAACACGAAATTTACCGAAAAATCAATCGAATCACAACCTATCTAGGAAGAACACTAGGAAACCTAATTTTTACCATGCTTCTACTCAAACACAAAATACTCTAAGCATGGTCTATGAAAATTGGGGCTTTATATATCAAAAGAAAGAGGGCTTGATGCTGATTCCAATCATATATGACATGCTATATGGGGATCAAGATTAACAACTCGAAATCATGATTTAACTTGAAAGTAACTTGAAAGAACACATCATAAACCAAGTCTAGACATGCTCTTACTCAAATCAGAAATTCTCTAAACATGCTCAATAAAATTTAGGGCTTTATACGTCAAATGAAAGCTAACATGCTGATGATTACATCCATATATGTTAATTAGAGTTTGGGCTGTTATAACCTACCTTAATCGAAGAGAGAACTTATGAACCTAGATTGAAGAACGATCTTGACAACACTTCAAAAAAACCCCGAGATCTCCCTGGATACCTAATAAAATTGAGGGCTTTTACTACCAATGGAAAGATCTCGTCGAGAGGAACAAAATGATGTACTCATGTGCAGATTTTGGTTTAGAATGCCTGCCTCAATCGAAGGAACAAAGATGAAGAAAGGAGGACGACGGGATGCCGACCCACCTCCACTAATCGACCAAGATCTTCCTAGATCGAACTCCACTGCGGCTGCCGCTGCTACCAAAGGAAACTAGGGTTGAAGAGCTTCATTTTTATAGCTCATACACCTTCTGGAGCCTTCGGAGCTGGGAGAAATCGACGATGCAAGGTGAGTGTTTGAAACCGCGCCGAAATGTTTGACCCAACCAAACTCGGCCGACTGCACGTTTTAGGGTTTGGTTTTCGATCAATTGATAGAGGGGAAATGATCCTTAGATCGTGGCCTTTCATTTGTCACCGATTTGTGGTCATTTGGTTGAGTATTAAGCTCTAATTTGATGGTTTAAATTAAGGTTAGGTAAGGGTTAGATAAGTGTGCACTTTTGGGCTTAATCTACTGATTAGACCCAATTACGGATTTTTGCTGGGTCGACCACAGAAGATAAAGTTGTTAAATAAATGGTCCTTGACCCAATTAGTATTTTTCCAGATTTTTATAAGGTAGTCGAAATTTCACTAGTTCTATTTACTAAGGAATTAAATATTAAATTTGAAATTCATGCATTAAACCATTTTATTTCAATTTTTAATTATCAAAACTCAATAAATAAATCGGGGTATTACACCTAGGGTTAACCTAACCATTGGGCCTGGTTTGGGCTCGATTGATAGAGAATTGGGATTCAATTTGGTCGATTAAGGTTGATCTATTAAGAACAACGATTTTGACTAAAAACTCTTTAATTCAGCCTAATTAAATTTTTATTAGGGGTTGGCCCAGTTGACAATATTGTTAAACACTTCGTTCTCTATAAGAATATAATGTTTTCATATTTTTAGAAATTAGTCAAAATTTTAGCCTACGGGTGAAATTTAATTAATTTAATTTATACCTATTAAATTCGAATCAACATAGAAAATTCGATTGCATCTTGGAATATGAAAGTCTATTCATGGTGATTGTAGAGAAATAATTATTGATATAATTTGGCCACTTTAAAAAATAAATAATATTCTTTTAATTAAGAAAATCATTGAAGTCGTTAAATAACAAGGAAAATAGCTTTAATTCCCATACATATTTCAAAATTTTACTTTTATATTTTATTATTTAAGCGGGGTGTTACACTACCACCTGGCCCATCGGGTTGAGCTTATATCTAAGCACGACCCACTCAAATATCTCCTCAGACAGCCCGTCCTCTCAGGCCGACTGAGAAAATTGGCTCTCCTGCTGATGGAGTACGACATTACTTACGTCTCAAGAAAAGCAATCAAGGGACAGGGTATGGTCGAATTCTTGGTAGCCCACCCAGTCCCGGACGACTCACCTCTCAACACAGAGCTCCCTGACGAGGAGTCTCTTGCTGTCCAGTCAGAACTGTCGGTTGAACAGAGCGGAGATGTCTTGCATTACTGGCAGCAAGACACCCTCACAGCCAATGTACCTTGCTGGGAGCTCTACTTCGACGGCCCTTCCCAGGGGATTACCCGAAGCAATCAAGACTCATCCGTTATGGCAGGTGCCGGCATTGTCTTCCTAACTCCTCAGGGTGGGGTTTTATACAACTCGTGTGCCCTCATGAAATCCCTGACCAACAATGAAGCCGAGTATGAAGCTCTAATCATCGAGCTTCAGATGGCTCTCGACATGGGCATCAAATGCCTTAAAGCCTACGGGGACTCCCAGCTAATAGGCCGGCAAGTCCTCGACATCTACGACGTGCGGAAGCTGGAGTTGGTCCCGTACCATGCCGCCGTCACCAGACTAATCCAGAAGTTCTATTTCTTCAAAATAGATCATGTTCCCAGGAGCAGCAACACCCAGAAAGATGCCCTGGCAAAATTGGTTGTGGCCATTAAGGTCCCGCCCGAGGGTGAGGTCGACATCACTGTCAAGCACAGAAGACTGATGCCGAGTTCACTCGAAGGTAACGCCGGTCTCACCGTCTACGAGGTCCATGACCTCGACCAGAACACTCTTCTAGGAGAAGAAGATTGGCGTAAGCCAATCATCAAATTCAAGCAAGGTTGGCTCCCTCCTGACCGAGCTCAAAGAGTCCAGCTACTTTGCCAGGCAACGTCATATGAGCTGATCAGCGATTCTCTGTATAGACTGGTCCACGAAAAGGACAAGTCGATTCTTCTGAGATGTGTCTCCCCAGCCGATGCTCGAGCCATCATGCAGGAAGTCCATTCAGGACTATGCGATGCTCACCAGGCCGGAGATAAAATGAAGAATAACATCAAGCTCAAAGGCTTCTACTGGCTAACCATATACGCGGACTGCATCTAGTATGCCCGTACGTGTCATCAGTGCCAAGCCTTTGGCCCAGTACCCAGAAGACCTCCGAACCCGTTGCATCCCACAGCCCCCACATGGCCATTCGCAGAATGGGGTATGGACATCGCGGGACCCTTCCCGTCATCTTCCAAGGGCCATAAGTACATCTTGGCCGTCACCGACTACTTCTCTCACTGGGCGGAGGCTCTTCCCCTACGCGAGGTCCCCGGTGAAGTGGTAGCCATATTTGTCTGGCACAACATCATCTATCGATTTGGTACTCCCAGTAGCATAATGTCAGACAACGACACACCATTCAAGAATAGGGCCGTATATCAACTAGAGGCCAAATTCCACATCGACTGGAGAACCCCTTTGGTCTACAACCCTCAAGCTAATGGCCTAATGGAGGCCTTCAACAAAACCCTCTGCAAACTTCTGGCTAAAATCGTTAGCCACCGGAAATGCAATTGGGGCGAAAAGGTGTTCGAGGCATTATGGGCCTATCGAACAGTCTACAACACCCCTACGGGATGCTCACCATTCTCTCTCATCTACAGAGCAGAAGCTGTCATCCCCATAGAGATCCAGTTAGCATCCTACCGCGTAGCGGTTCACACCGGCTTTGTCGGCCCAGACACAGATGAATACTAGAGAAGGCTTGAAGAGCTCGCTAGCCTAGAAGGCAAGCGGCTCGAGGCCTACCGGCACCTACAAGTATACCAAGCTCGCATGGCTCGAGCCTATGATAAGCTCGTCAAGCAGCGAGCCTTCAAACAAGGCGACCTCGTCATGATTAAGGAAAAAGAAGTCATGGCAGGGCCCTCCAGTGGAAAATTGCAACCTAATTGGCGAGGTCCATACATAGTTCATGATGTCTACGACGGTGGGGCCTACACAGTTGTAGACCACAAGGGTAATAAGCCATTCCCACCTCTCCACGGTAAACACATGAAGTTATACCACGCCCCAGAGCACGAGTTCACATGCCACCAAGACTAAGGTGCGCGCCTTAGCCGTCACCAGTGACACCAGCCCCCTCCTAAGGGGCGGGACCAACCACCTCTTCCAGTCTTTCCTCCCAGTGAAGCAGCAAGGCCAGTCAGGCCCTCCCAGAGCCACCCCTACCCACCGGTAGAGGTTGGCCTCCCAGCTTCGTCCCCGCGATCGCAAGAGCATGGACGCCCAGCACCAGCAACAATTCAATCGTCAGGCTCCCAAGTAAGTAAAAAAAATGGGGTTAAAAATAGAGATACCCTAGTAGACTCGGTCGTCCTCTTCACAAGGAGGCGACTGGGGGAAAAATGGCCAACAACCCGGCTGAGGTGAAAACCCGAAAGGGCGTCTCAGATAAAATCGGGTAACCCCTCAGTGTGAAAACCGGCAAGGCCACACCGAAAAAAGCTAAAGGGGGGCGGCTCTGGCAAAAACCCGAAAGGGCAGTAGAGCCGGTAATGAGAAAAAAATATCTCTTTCCACCATTCAGGGTGACTATCCACCCACCTCTCAACAAATCATAGGTCCCTCCAGTCAAAACATGCCAGTCCCTAACCAATACATGTCTCTAATTCATTGACCGTGCTTTTCCTAGTTAGGTTTATATCACCCAGGTTGGCTCATTTTACACTCGGCCTCCACTCCGTTGTAGCGGGCCCGCATACCCCAGTATCCACACGTTATCCCAGTCATTTATCCCAGTGAACCTCAGTCTCAGCCAATTCCCAGATCCCCTTCATTCTACGACCATACACCTTAAACACCTTCAACCCAGAAGCTCATGTGGCCAATTCGTCATGGTTCACCACCATGATCCCAATCACCATTTCAATGTTTATTGATTCCCTAACCCACCAGTTATAACTCCAGTCACACTCTACCAAGATATAATGACCCCTAGGGGCCATGACTCAGTACCCTGCAAAAGCCCCCACTAGGGCCATAACGATATCAAGTCTTCAACAACACCGACCTCAAGTCACGTCCCCTGACAGCAGTATGCTATGGACGACAATCCCCAGATATATATATATATATATATATATATATATATATATATATATATATAATGATGGCAAAATATGGGGTTAAAAATAGAGATACCCCGGCGGCCTCAGTTAGCTCCCTCCACAGGACTACCGAGGGCAAAAATTGCCACCAACCTAGCTAAGGTAAAAACCCATAAGGGTGCCTTAGGCAAAATCAAGTAACCCCTCGGTGTGAAAACCCGCAATGGCGCACCAAAAAAAGCTAAAGGGGGCTAGCTCTGGCGAAAACCCGCAAGGGCGGTAGAGCTGGTAACGAGATTTTTTTTTCTTTCCTCTCCCTCTCTACTTCCCACTGATGAAAGTCATCGATCGCGACGCCTCGTCGACGACAAGCTCAACACCACTACACAGTATGATGGCCGTCACACCCCCGAGGGTTGGTTACCACCAGTTCCCAGTTCCAGTATTTGGCTACCCACTGTAGACACGTCAGAATTGATACTATGTTGATCAAATCTCATGTCACTATGTTAACGCCCCAAAGTGAACTTCAATATTTCTATAATATAAAGTTTTTCTATTTTTGTGTGGGTTTTTATGATTTTTCTTGAAATTAACGACTCGAAGAGGGGCGTGTTTTAAATAGCGACCTGAGGTAGGGCGTGTTTCAAAGAAAGAACGACTAGAGCAAGAGGCGTCAGTTTCTGATATTTGACGTATCCTACCCTAATTGAAATCAAAAATTAACGTCCCTCCCTGGGTCGTGTTTTGAATTAACGTCTCGCCTACAGGCGTCTCTTTATAATTTTTAAATAAGGAAGGTTTTTCTTACTAAAATTAAATCCAAGAATTGACGTCTTTATGCCAGTCGTTATTTCAATTAACGCCCTGACTCAGGTCGTCAATTTCAAGTAACGCCTTGATGTGGGCCATCTCTTTTCCTTCTGTGTCCTGCTTGAACTGCCCTTTCTTGGGGAGTCCCTGCTCTGCTTGATCATCTTGCTCGATTAGGGAACTAGAGACCTTGCCGTAGAAGGGTCTTGCCAGTTCTTATCCCATTAGATTTGTGTTTTCTACCCTATAAATAGCCTCCTGGGTCGAGTTCGCGCGAAGAGGCAGAGCTGTTAAAAAGAGAGAGAGCTGTTAGCTGTGAGTTGTTAGCTGTTAGCCGTGAGGAAGAAAGAGAGTAGCAGCTAAGAGAGATTAACTCACAGAGGGCGCGCAGGAGAAATTTTCTTCTGTAACATCCTTGTTACTTCGGTGCTCTACTTCTTCCTGTTGTGTCAGCCGCAAGTTCAACTTGTTTTTTCTCCCTTCACTATTGTCAGGAACAGCAGGGAGTTCTTTGCATCAATTTGCTACTTCATCATTGTTCATCATAGTTAATTTGCATTAGCTCTGCATCATATCTCTTTCCTTCCCTAATTTTCTTAGGGGTTTTAAAAGAACTAAAATGTGCACACTTTATGCTCCACTTTCATCATCATTATATTACTCTTCTGAATTGATACTATACACACTTGGCTAATCCCTCCTCTTTTGATTGTTTGTTCTTTGTTTAAGGGTAATCAAGAGGAAAACCCCCTTCATCGGTCGGCCGGTAGAAGGAGGAGGAAGGAATCTACACTCATCCCGCATCCTATTTTCACCAGGTATTCGCGATCAATCTCCCTTCTTTTGAGGTAACCCCTCTGGCGATCACACTCCAATAGCAATCTTTTGCTCCCCTTTATTCCCTTTATTTCACTATTTATCTTCCTTTTATTTATTTTTGATGTGAAAAACACGATTCACAAATTGGCGATCACGGTGAGACTTCCACTGTTTTTCTTTTGATTACCCTCTCCTGTTGGCACCCACGTGTGCCCTTTCCCATTGGCACCCACGTGTGCCCTTTCCCTTAGGTACCCACGGTACCCCTCCACTGTGCCTCACGGGCACCCTCCATTGTGCACACTGCACACCCACACCCCTCGGATTAGCCAGATTGTGTTCTCTGTGTTTTCTTAATTAACGCCTCACATCAAGGCGTTTTTCATGAATTAACGCCTTTACTCAAGGCATCTTTCTAGCATTTAACGCCTTCTGCAAAGGCGCCTTTTTATATAGCGTTTGCTACTTTCTCACTCTCTGAGAATTGACGCCCCTCGCTGTGGGCGTCCTTTGTCTATCCAGCGCCTTTCTCCCAGGCGTCTTTTGCACAATCCACGCCTCACACCAAGGCGTTTCTTGAGCATTGTCCGACAGGACTTCACAGATTAGCGACAGCCACGCTGTCGTGTTTCCTTATTTTAGCGACTTCTGCCAAGTCACTTTTTACCTGTGTGTTAACAGAAAGTTGTTTGATCTGTTTGTTCATGCTGGATTGATTCACATATTCATTATCTGATTATACCTGCTTGCTCTGCTTATATTATTCTGCATTTTGTGGCATTTGGTTGAGAGACCTCCTCTCTCTACACTAGGATTCCACACACCCTTCTTGGAATTGAAACAACCCTCCATTGAGCATTCCGTCTCTTTGGACCAGAAATTCCTTTTCCAAGACCTCCGTAAGTCCCCGCACCCGTGGATTCCCTCACGGACGCCGGGCTGGTTGTACCTTGAAGTACCCGGAGTTTAGATAGCCCACCGTTGGTGAGGAGAGAGAAAGAACCTAGTTAACCCGGATATCACAACCAAAACTCACCACTAAGTTCTACACCACAAAGAGAGAGGATTGTGCATCAATTTAATTCACTCTAATCTCAAACTTGAATCTAAAAGCTTGCGTTCATTACAACTTGTTTGCATAACTTGATTGGATTGAGTGATTATTGCAATTATAATTCCTCCAAAATAAGCTTCTTTCTCTGCTTAAACATGCAACTCTGTTCAGGTAAGATCATCAACATGGCAAGCTACGGGTACTCTTATGATGATGTGGAAGAGAATATTTTTGATCAATCTTATGAGACACCCCTCCAAGATTCCATCTATCATGAGGGAAACTACCCTCCGTCTCAGGTTCATTATTCTCAAATTCATGTGGTTGACAGCACAACTCACGAGGTTGAACCCTCTTCTCAAGCTTTACCATCCAATCAGAACACATCGGGGAACACCTCCCCTTCTTTCAATATCAATGATTTAATTCATGCATTATCTCAATTGGACGATTCCCAGCGGCAAGCAGTTCAGACCGCTTTGAAAGGGAAATCTATTCCCTCTTCATCTTCCAATCCCCCTCCGGCTGCGAGTGGCCATCACATTGTTAATGACCAGGCGGTCTTGCACAAACCCCCCTCTTGTCCACCAACACCGGTGCGGCCATGCCGGCCCAACAGGCAAGTTATTCCGCGGCTAGGCCCCAATTCTTTCAACCTCCCCAAATTCTAAGGACGCCTATGCCAAATACCTTCATTCCAAATTCGGCCCCAGTTGAGTCAGATACCAATGCTCTACTCCTTCAGAAATTGGCTAGCATGGAAGAACAACTCAACAAGGTTACTGCTGCCAAGAATGCTCCAGAGATCTCTCTGCCTACATTGCTAGTTTTTCACTTACCACCTTCTGAGATGCCGAATTTTCGGCGATACAATGGAACTGGCAATCCATTGATTCACTTGAAGGATTTTATGTATGAGACCTCCTTTTGGCAGGGAAACAAAGCCTCACTGGCTTATTTGTTTAGAAGATCTCTAGAGGGGCCAGCCCTCGAGTGGTTCTATTCCTTGGATCCGACAGATGCCAGCAATTTTGATGTGGTTCAAAGGAAATTCTTGTAGAAGTATAGGGACCGGGTTGGACCCTCTCTATCTGTTACGGACTTGGTTGCAGAGAAAATGAAGCCCGAGGAGGACTTCATCATATTTGCTGATAGATGGCGATCAATGGCCGAGAAATTGAAAGATACTTTGTCAGAACCAGAGCAGGTTAAGATGATTATTTCAAATGCAACCCCTCAGTTCCGGCATATATTAGCCATGAACAGATTGACCACCATGGAGGAGCTCTATGAAAGAGCTCGATATATTCAAACTCAGATGAAGGATTCGCCCATCATGGGCATGTTCGAACCGAAACCACGGTTGGTCAAGAAGAATACAAATGTCAACAATAGCGGGCCCACGACTGAGGGCACCGTCATCAATGAGCAGGTTGGCGCGGTCGGCAACCCCACACCTTTTCGCCAATCTAACCCACGACCTCCGCCACCTCCACAACAAAACACCCTCTTCCACTCACCCCCACAACACCAATTTGCTCCTCAACCTTCCCTTGCTCCTCCACGAAACCAAACGCCACATGCAGATCCCTCAGCTCCGCAACAGTACCACCAAGTACCGCCACCCACCAACTATGGCCCGCAACAACAACAGCAAAGGAGACCACTTGGCCCCAAAAGGGCCCATTATCCGCCATTGCCAGAAAGTCTCCCAGATATATTTAATGCCCTGATGGCTGCTAATCTACTCATGTTACCAAAAGAAAGGATAGCGTGGCCCGCTAATGTTGACACGTCCCGCTATTGTATTTTCCACCGCTCCCCTGGTCACAATATTGACCATTGCTTTCACTTCAAGGACTACATCTATGATTTAAATGACCAGGGTGGTATTAATTGAGACGAGATGAGACAGTTCATCGCTGCTATGAAAGTAAGAAGGCCTCCTCGGCAACAGCAGGCTCAGCAACCGCAGCAACCAGCTCCACCAGTACAACAGCAAGCTCCAGCACCTCAGCAAGATATGGGGATTGTCCACAACCCACTGCCGGAGCACCAAGCAAATTAGCATGTGAACCCAGTCACATCTCTCCATGAAGTAGAGAGAGGGCAGGGATGGCACGAAGAAAACGCCTCTGTCGGGGCATTCAACCATAATTCAAATCAACCTCCGCGCCTCTTGCGCGCGCTTCCTTCTTCTTCTACCCCTCAACTAAGTCGCCCCCTTTTGCGCCCCGTTAACCCATCTGTCCCCACTAATTCCTCATCCTTGCCAACCCGGTCTCTCCTTACCCGTCCACCAGGACCACAACCTCCGACGCAGCAAACTCCATCATCCGCCACCAATCCTTCACCATCACCATCTAGGCCACTCCTCATTCGCCCGTCACCAGCACCGGTTACATCCACCACCACCACTCCTCCGCCGGCAAGGACACCTCCACCATCAGCTCAACCACCATTTATACCCCGACCTCTCCTTGTTCAACCCGCTAGCCCTTCCCACACTCCAACACCCCCTTCCACCCCTATGCCTCCTATGGGTGCTTCTCTTTTGAACCCTTCACCAATACCCCCTACGGGGGCTTCTTCTTCAAACACTCCTCCACCAATTCTCAATGCTAACACCCCTTCTTCTTCCAATCCTCCCTCCATCCTTGTCCCGACAGAGGTGCACCAAACCATAGCGCCGCTCTGCAGTGGACGGATGTTCTAGCGGATCTTTCCCCAGAGAGAGCAGGAGCCCGCACAGGGGCCCAATGAGCAAGAGCAAGAGCAAGAGTCTATTCCCGGCACTCAATATGATTTACTGAAGCATCTTGACCAAACTCCAGCAAGAATCTCTATTCTAGAATTGATTAAGAGGTCAACTACTCATCAATTGGCTTTAAAGGAATATTTATAGAAAGTTATGGTCAATGAAGACATCCCTGCCGAGCAGATAACCACAGTCTTGACGCCCGCTAGCAGTCAGCCGGCAATTACTTTTTATGAACATGAACTGGCACCTCAACCAGCAAGAAAGTATGCTTTATGCATCACAGTGGATATCAATAAGGTGGCGGTAAAACAATGCTTGGTGGACATTGGGGCATCCATCAATGTATTGCCGCCAAGCACTTTGAAGATGTGCGGCATTCCAGAAAATCAGATTCGGCCATCTACCATAACAGTCACAGCATACGACAATACTAAGAAGCCTCCTCTGGGCATGATAACATTAAAGGTTAGTTTGGGTCCAGCTACAATCACAGTAGATTTTCACATTTTGGATATGGATCCAACATTCAATGGCATCTTGGGTCGCCCCTATATTCAACAGCTAGATGCAGTGCCCTCTACAAATCATCAATGCCTCAAGTTTCCACATAAAGGCCGCATTATTAAAGTCACTAGCATGCCAATTCTACCAGATGAAGACATACACTTAGCAACGTCAGTTCCTTCTATTTGGCCTTCCAACAAGCCATTGCTATCAGTATTGGATATCCCTCACCCAAGGCCGATGCCACCCGAGACAATTACAACAGTTGCTATGACACCCCTAACTTCCAAGGGGAAGAAGAAGAAAAACACAATGAACACCCCGGGATGGAATATTTTGGTGAAGATGGGGTACCAGGTCGGTAAAGGCCTGGGTGTCAATTGTCAGGGCAAAACTAGGCCTGTCAAGTCACAGAAATTGATTGCACGAGGCGGTCTAGGCTACAAAGGGCTGAGCAAAGATGAAAATGAACCATGGGCAGTCATGACATCCACTCTGAAGACGGATCGCCAACCGCTTACATGGACATTACAGACACATTTTATTAAAGGTGGCGTCCAAGATAATGAGCAGACTATAATAATCACTTCCATGTTAGACTGTCAAGATGTTCATGCTAGATAGTTTGCTCGACATATTGCTCCACTAGTTACATACAAAGCCCTGGAATCTCTAAGGCCTGATAAGAGGAGGAAAATGGATGATCCAGAGTGTGACTGGTATAGATGGTTTGATATGAATGACATTACTATTGCCTTAAGCCGTCTCTTCATGCCGACAGATCCGGAATGGCCGCCACTGATCCACGACTTGATTGAAAAACCTATTGTGCTAACAGACAAGAGGCAGCTACTGAGTGATTACACAGATACTGGAGAGCCTGATGTGCCCTATGAAGAAGGTTTCACAATAGACAGGCTGTGGGCCGGCCTTTTCTCTCTCACTTCTATGCATCCGTCTCTTCTTTCTTCTCTACATTCTCAATTGTTTTCTCACATGCCGAGACCGCCTCCGATCATGATTAGCTTTTCTCCAAATTCAATGCAAGTCTCTCTTCCAATTCCTCCCTTGCTCCTCGAGCAATTTTCCAAACTCTCCATCACACCCCCGCGTGGGTCGTCTTTGATTCAATCTTTCTCCAATCTTTCAATCTCCACTCCTCCTTCTATTCTTCCTTCACACTGCTTTCTTCTTGAAAAGGAAAATAAAAATGAAGATAAAAACGAAAATGAAAAAAAATGCCAAAATTCCAACTTTTTCATCCTCCATCTCTTTTGAGGAGACCTCCTATCTCCTTCCTGAGTGTGCCCCGACCCAGGGGCCGCTCTTCCAAGATTCATTGATAAACCTTTTCCACCCCTCCTGCGAGGGGTCCTCATCTGTATCCCCTCCTGTATCTACTTTTTCACCCCCTCCCCTTTCTTTTTCTAATGATCAAGCTAGTTGCTCTTCTTCTTCTAATAATAAAATCCATGGGGTAGTTTCACATAGGAAATCCAAGGGTAAGTAGATTCCTCGTAGATTCTTGTTAGAATTGGCTAGAAGATGCCGGGCATGCTCAACCCTCTCCGAATTTCTAGAGAATCCGATTATCCTGCCAGAATTAGAATATGAGGATACTTGTGCTCCTTATGAGGGTTTTGGTGTCTATGAGATTATGAATGATGAAGACCCTGTTGAAGAGGGGGATGAAAGTTATGAAGAATATGAGGACGAGGCTGATGCCCTTGCTAGTGGCATGAGAAGATTTGACGAACCATCAGCCTCAGTAGAAGAGCCTACCAAGGAAATAAATCTGGGTACGGAAGAAGACCCTAGGATTGTCCTCATCAGCAAGAATTTGCCGCCTGCCGAAGAGGAGGCGCTTATTTTGGCACTTCAAGAATACAAGGACACGTTTGCGTGGAGTTATGAAGATATGCCTGGATTAGATCCTGCGCTCGTTGAACATCGACTTACACTTAAGCCAGGGTCTGTCCCGATCAAACAACGGTTGAGACGTTTCCACCCTAACATGGCTTTAAAGATGAAAGAAGAGGTCGACAAGCTTCATAAGGCTAGATTTGTTAGAGTTGTCCTCTATCCGAACTGGGTGGCTAACATCGTCCCGGTCATGAAGAAAGATGGAAAGGTTCGGATTTGTATAGACTTTCGGGACCTCAACCGTGCGTGTCCTAAAGATGACTTCCCCCTCCCTCATATTGATATTTTGATTGATAATACGGCAGGATTTGAGACTCTCTCCTTCATGGATGGTTTTTCGGGTTATAATCAGATTCGCCTGGCTGAAGAAGATCAAGAGAAAACGTCATTCACTACACCATGGGGTACATACTGCTATGTGGTCATGCCTTTTGGACTCAAGAATGCTGGAGCCACCTATCAGAGGGCTATGATGGCAATTTTTCATGATATGATTCATATTTATATTGAGGTGTATGTGGATGACCTGGTGGTAAAATCAAGAACAAGGATTGAGCATCCTGGGGTTTTAGCTAAAGTCTTGCAAAGATCACGAGAGTATCGGTTGAAAATGAACCCCAAAAAGTGTGTATTTGGTGTTTCATCAAGGAAGTTGCTTGGGTTTATTGTCAGCAAAAGAGGAATTGAAGTTGATCCCAATAAGGCAAAGGCCATCAGAGATATGCCTCCTCCCAAGAATTTGAAGGAAGTTCGAGGGTTAATCGGGAGGTTGCAATTTATTCGCCGCTTCGTCTCCCAGCACTCACAAAGATGCAGGCCGTTTTACGAGCTTACTAAGCCGGGGGTCAAGTTTAATTGGGATGACAAGTGTCAGGTAGCTTTTGACGGATTGAAGGATTATCTGGCCAATCCTCCTGTCCTGAGGCCGCCAGTTCCAGGCAAACCACTCGTTCTCTATGTTTCTATCCTGGATGACTCTGTAGGTGCTGTCCTAGCTCAAGTGGATGAAGAAGGGAAGGAGAGGGTAGCATACTACTTGTCTAAACTTCTCAACCCTTGTGAGCAGAGGTACTCAGCCATGGAGAAGACTTGCGCTGCTTTAGTCTGGGTAGTTCAGAAGTTAAAACATTATTTCTTAGCTCACGAGGTTCACCTCATTGCTCGCATGAATCCGATTAAATTCCTTCTTGAAAAATCTGTCCTTACCGACCGATTGGCACGCTGGCAAAGTTTTCTCTCTCAATCTGACATCACTTACATTCAACAGAAAGTAATCAAAGGTTACGCCATTGCTGAACATCTTACTCACCACCCTCTCCCTCGATTTGATCCTGTCAATTCAGAGTTTCCAGATGAAGAACTAATGTCCATTAATCAACCCCACGATCCTATGTGGACATTACATTTTGATGGAGCTCTAAATTCCCAAGAAAGAGGGATCGGCATGGTTCTTTTAACACCAGAAGGGGTCACCATCCCATTTGTTGCTCAGCTCACTTTCCCTGTCACAAACAATATAGCTGAGTATGAGGCCATTTTGGCCGGTCTTCAAACCGCTCATAAATATGGTGTTACCCAATTACGAATCGTGGGTGACAGTCAAATCATTCTACGCCAGGTGCTTGTCAAGTGCCGCACTTTCAATCCTAAACTCAAGCCCTACCAGGAACTTGCTTCAGCTTATGCCAAACTCTTCACCAAGTTGATCTTCGTACATGTCCCTCGAAGCCAGAACATCTTAGCGGACGCTCTTGCCTCTTTGGCCTCTGCTTTAGTCTTTCCTCCCCAACGAGATTTTCACGTGCCTCTCATTCATCAGCGTGACACTCCAGCTATTAAGGATCGTGCATTCCTCGACATTAGGGACGAGGTGCTCGAGAAGGTCAGGCGGAGTGAAGCTCTTAAAGGCAAAGAGGTCATGTTGTTAGATTGGGAAGAAGAATTGGCTGATGAGGAGAAACCTTGATATTTTGAGATTGCCAGATATTGCAATGATCAATCCTATCCTGAAGAAGCCACTGTGGAAGAAAGGAAAGCAATCAGAAGAGTGGCTCAATGGTATGTTTTGGTTGGAGGTGTGCTCTATAGAAGAGGGCTCACGGGTGTTTTATTAAGATGCCTCGACGATGATGAATCCTGGAAGGTCGTAGAAGAGGCGCATTCAGGAGTGTGTGGTGGTCATGTGAATAGCCAGATGCTAGCTAAGAAGATCTTTAGGTTAGGCTTCTATTGGCCAACTCTAGAAGAGGATTGTTCCATCTATGTTCGAAGGTGTGTTAAGTGCCAACTGCACGCTGACAATATTCATTCTCCTGCTTCTTCACTCCATCCTATGTCCTCCCCATGGCCTTTCTCCATGTGGGCTTTCGATATCATTGGACCTCTTGGTGACTCGAACCTCCTCACGAAGTAAAAATCATTCATCCTCATGGCAACGGAGTACTTCACCAAGTGGGCGGAAGTGGAAGCATTCATGGAGATCAAAGCATCAACCGTCTGCAAATTCATAATGAAGAACATCATCACAAGATTCGGCATCCCGAGTACCATCATCACCGACAATGGACCTCAATTCATCTCTCAAGAGCTCAAGGATCTCTACAACAGGTATAACATTGCATTGCATCATTCTTCTCCCTATTATCCACAGGGCAATGGCCAAGCAGAGGCAACTAATAAGACATTGATCAAAATTGTTAAGAAGACGTGTGAGGCTAATAAATTTTCGGATTGGCCAGACAGGCTAGTCGAAGCTCTCTGGGCCTATCGCACTTCCATTCGTACCCCCACTGGGCAAACCCCTTTCGCCCTTACTTATGGAATGGAGGCGGTAGTTCCTTATGAGATTCTCATTCCCTCTCTGCGAGTACAATTGGACAAGGAATTCTCTATTGATGAGCGTCGTGATTCACTCCTTGTCCAGTTGGAACTCCTAGATGAGAAGCGTCTTGTCGCCGCTGAGCATGCGCGCATTTATCAAAATAGGCTTTCACGTTTTTATCAAAAGAAAGTAATTGAGAGAAAATTTAAAATCGGTGAGATGGTAATCAAGAGAATCTTTGTAAAACCTGGCGGCCCCCGTTCAAAATTCCAACCAAAATGGGAAGGACCATTTATTATAAAAGATGTTTATCCTGGCAATGCTTATAAATTGATTAACGCTGAAGGAGAAGAGCTAGCTCATCCTTGGAACGGGCTGTACCTTAAGAAATACTACCCCTAATCCAAAATCAAAAAAACAAAATAAAAATATAAAATTTTCCAAAATCCCAAACCAAATAGAAATTCTCCAAAATGTCAAAAAAATCGTTGCCATGGCGTACAAGCACGCAAGGTCTGAAAGGTCAAATTTTAGTATTCATTCGTCAATCTTGTTAACTAAAGTGGGGCCGACACCCACACACACTACACGCTTAAACCTCAAACTCAACCGGTGCAAAATCCAATGGAAAGTCAAAACCTGACTAAAGGTGAAGACAATACCCATTCTTTTCCTCTTCGGCCCATAAGGGAGGAAGGAAGGTCTCGGGGAAGACCCGCTAAGCCTACCTGCCGCCTTAGTAAGTGGAAGTCAGGGCCCAAAAGGGAACAAAATGCCACAAAAGCCCAAGTACAATTAGGTTTTTTTATCAATGCAAATCAGTTCCAAAGTGAAAGTCAAATCGTGAAAAGAAAAGCATGTCAAGAGGGCAAAGTCCCCGCAAGGAAAACCTTGGGCGTATGCATGCAATATAAAAGAGGCAAAAGGCAACAAAATTTCCCTATGCCAAAGACCGAATCCCAACAGGCATAGGGTAGGGGAGGTGCTTTTACCTCGAGCTTTTCAGAATCCCTTATGGGCTTCCTTATATCTTCTTCCATCTCTTTCTTTGTGGTAAGTCATAAACCAGCACGATGGTCGAGACTGACTTAGGAGATTGCACCGTGCGAGATCTTGCGTATAAGTTTAACCACTAGCACGTCGACCCCCTTTTAATTAATCAAGAAAGGTCAATGAATCCTAAATGACGACCATGTATGACCCAGTGCCCTAGTAGCTTTGTCAACCTAATTCTAAAAATAACAAAATTAACGCCTCTGAGTGAGGCGCCTTTTATGTAATTAACGCTTGAGACGAAGTCATCTTTTATCAAATAACGCCTTTAGATAGGTCGTCTTTTTAACAAAATTCAAACTCTTTACCAGAATTAACGACCGTCTCTGAGGGCGTCTTCTACACAAATAACGACCTAGTCTAAGGCGTCTTTTTTAGAAAATAAATGAAAAAAAAAGAGAGGAAAGAAAATGAAAGAAAAGAAGAAAAATGGTGGTTTATCCTTCATGATGTGTGCTTGCATTTTTACGTGGACATCTTTTGTTATGGGTTGCATATGTGTGCTTATGTGATGCATCTCCCTTTATTGGTTATTTCATTCACCTTATTTGATTAAAGACTTGGCCCCTTGACCCGCTATCAAGGTCAAAAGTAAAGACATCCCTTGCTTATTGAACAAGGGGCCAAGTCAAATAGATGAATTAACCTGTTTGTTCAAGTGTGAACTACAGCTGCAAGTACAGGGGAAAAATTAAAGCAAAAGCCAAGAACGTGAAAAAGAAGCGAAGTACACAACCACAAGTACATAACTACACAAGTGCTCATGTAACAAAAATTTTAATTTCATATATATATATATGCATCATAAATATCTGAGTACAGGTGTGAGGGTGGAGAAGTACAAGCAAGTCTCTCTCAGCTCTCACCTCCACCCTCCTCTCTCCTACTCTCTACCTCATCCTCGCCGTCCCGAGGAGGTGCTGGTGGAGGGGGCATGGGCCCCCGTGAAGAAGCTGGAACTCGAACCTGGCCCCCTGCCTCGCTCCTCTCTCGAAGAGAGGAACCCACCACGAAGGTAGAGCTGGTGAAGCTGTACCCTGCAGCTCGTGCCCGCTCCCGCCCTCGCTGAAGACGCTCCTCTGACTCTCGTAGCCGCTCTTGGGTAACAGCTAGCTGGGTCCTCAAGTCTGCCAGCTCACGCTCGCGCGCTGCCACCTGCTTCTGGTACCGGGCACGCTCTGACTGCTGTAGCTCGTGGTGACGCGCACGGTCTGCCAGGTGCTCCTCACGCTCCCGAGCACGCTCCTCGCGCTCTCGCGCACGCTCTCTCCGCTCCAGCTCAAGAGCGACCCGCAGCTCCGCTACGTCCTGAGGCAGCTCCTCACGCCGCCTCAAAGCCCTCTCCAGCTCCGCGACCTGCTGCTCACGGATCGCCAACTCTGCCCCAGCCAGGGCAGCCTGGGTACGTGCCGCCTGTAACTGAGTGGTCTGCAAACAAGTAAACAAATCATCAGTTCCACATTTTAATGCAATAATTCAATAATTCATGAAGTAAGCAACACATGACTATAAAAAAGAAGAAGTAAAACTCACCTGCGCGGCCATCGCCTGCTGTCCCTCGCAGACGCAAGTAAGAGCGGCTCGGAGCTCCTCAGTCTGCAAAACACAGTTTTCATCAGCATAATGATAATAATCAATAATTGAATGAGGTCTGAGTTTTGGTTTTACCCGTGAGGCGAGGTCGCACTCTGCCGCCTCGGCCCGTGCCACTGCCCCCGCCAGCTGCTCCGCTAGTGCAGTCGCCTCTGCACTAGGCCCTCTCGAGCTAGAGGCCTCTCCCGTATCTCTCCCTGCTGCTCCCTGCTGGGCACGCTGCATTCATTAAGATTGTCAGTGGCTAATCATCAATAATTTAGGGACAAAAAAATTCATTTGCATATACAAATAAATTAAACACTCACCAAGGTCTCAAGATCTGCCCGTGTGGTGGCCAGCTGTGCCTCCAGGCTGTGTAGGTGGGCCTGTGCATCCATCGCTGCTATGTCTCGTGCATCCTGCATCCATTACACATCAATTGCATGATAGATATATATAAACATTCGCATTTAATTGAAGAATAAGTGCATTCATACATACCCCTAGGACCCTCATCTGGGGCCTGCCGGTGTAAACCTCCCAGTAGCGCCGGAGGTACTTGGAGCTGTCGGTCGCCCGTGAGGTGACTCGGGTCCCACCTCGCTGCCAGTTTGCGTACTGGTCCGCGAACCGCACTCTCCAGTCGATCTCCTTGGTGCGACCGCGTGTCTTCTTTCCAATTCCTCGCGGCTCTCTGACCTCTATCCACTTCTGATGAAGGCCGAGTGTCCTCATCACCAGCGTAAGCCGTAACGGCTCAATCTCGCTCAAGCAATGAACCCAAAGCTCATGCTCAAAGCGAGGTCAGCCCACTACGACCCACGGCTGGCCCTTGTCGATCATCCCCTCATAGGGTCTCCACCGCACCTGCATCCACAAAACAAACATTCATCATCATCCATCATATCACATTCTATAATATAAACACAATAAGAAAAAATTGCATTATGCATACCAGTGAAGGAGGGAAGTCGCGGAACTCCCTCCGTAACACCCACAGCTCATAAAAGAGTGGGGCTCCGAACACGACCGGCAGCCAGTGTCGCGCCAGAGGGAAAGATCCCTCACCTCCAGGTCGTAGGTCGACGCGCCCCATGGGCATGTATAGATGGCTCCAAACCTGCATCCATGCATCGTATTAGTAAAACATTCATATTCAAACATTCAAACAAAGAAATGCATACCTGAAGAAAAGGTGAGAAGCCACTGACAGTCGTCTCTCGTCCTGTCCCCGTAGACAGGTCGGCCATCATGTGCGCCAGCAATGCCGCTCCCCAGGCGTATCTGCCGACTCCCTCCAAGTCCTCGAGTATCCCTAGGAATCGGTAGTTGATGACGTCACCCTTCGTGCCGAGCAATAGCCTCCCGAGCATCAAGAATAGAAACCTCCTCAAATCTCTGTCTGCCCTCTCTCTGTCAGCCGGGTCCTGGCAATAGGCTGCCCTAGCCCCGTCCATCAACCTCTGCGAAAACTACTCTAAAGACTCCCTGGGTCTCTGTCTAGCATCCCCCAATCCCATAGCTGTAGTGAGGTCAGTACGGAAGACGGTCCTGCACTCGCTAGGTGTCTCATAGACCATCTCTAACCCTAGCAGTCTCTGGGTAAGCTCGGTATAGTCAGAATAGGTAATCCAACTCACAGCCTCCCCGTCTACCCTCAGCCCTGTGATCCTAGCCACATCTTCTAGGGTGGGGATCATGTGACCCCACGGCATCAAGAATGCCCGGCTCGTCCTATCCCATCTCTCTCTCAGAACCTGGATCAGTGCTAGGTCGGGTCTGACTGGCTCTATGCTAAGGAAAGCCCCGAACCCCATGGCATCTACCCTAGCTCTCTGAAACTCGGGGAGGCCGTGGTATGCTGCCCGGACCTGGACCCATGAGATGCGTGTCCTCATCAACCCCTGCATGCATAAAAGAAAGTTTTTTTAATTTTCATGTGTAAATTCGTTTAATTGCCTTGGTTGAGATTTTTGCTGTTTGATTTAATTAACGACCAACCTTGGGTCGTGGCTTGCTTGATTAACGCCCCTGAGTGTGGCGTTATTTCTAAATGGGTTTTGATGAATCTATGTGCCTGTTGAATTAACGACCCAGCCAGGGTCGTTGTTTATCTAAGAAACGCCCCGGTGGGTGGCGTGGTTTTGAAATTAATTTCTAAATTCCCAAAAGGTTTTTTAATTGACGCCCGTCCCTGGGTCGTCATTTGCTTAAGTAACGCCTCTGAATGGGACGTTTTTCTTAAATGAGTTTTTTGGGCCTAGAAATATATTCTGGAATTATTTAAATTGACGACCACCCCTATGGTCGTTATCTGTTGAATTGACGCCCCGATGGGGGGCGTTGTTTTCCAGGGTTTTTTGAAAATAAAATAAAAACAGCATGCGAGATATAAATCAAGGCATAAATATTGAAGAAATAATTGGAAAAACTGAGAAGCATGAAAATAATAAGCATGATGCTAAACATGGTAATTCAAATTCACGACATGCTGCAGGGCGTGTTTCATAAGGCTAATTATTTTCAGAAAATAAAATGAATTGACGACCCAGGGTCGGGCGTCTTCTTCTTAAATCGCGACACCCCTGGGGGCGTCTTCTTTCTGAGTCCCTGGTTTTCTTCTCCCCGAGAGCTATGGAAAAGATAAAAAAAATGGAAGAAATGAAATAGAAAAAAAATGGAAATGGGGTTGAGGCCTACCTTGTTTCGCTTGGGTCCCGATAGCTCTCCCCGGAGTTGGGGCCTTGGTTGCCGTGGCCGCCGGAGTTGGCCGGGGCGAGCAATGGCCGCCGCCGTGGCCGGCGGTTCCTCATTCCCTTCTTCCCCTCCTTGTTCTTCTTCTCCCTCTTCGCCTTCGTCTTCCTCTTCTTCACTTTCATCTTCTTCATCTCCCACGGCCTCATCATCGCCGTGTTCTCCCTCGTCGCCGGTCACCACCGTCGGTGCCTCCTCGGCCGCCGCAGGAGGAGCCTCCTCCTCG
This sequence comes from Amorphophallus konjac, assembly GCA_022559845.1. Classification (NCBI taxonomy): domain Eukaryota; kingdom Viridiplantae; phylum Streptophyta; class Magnoliopsida; order Alismatales; family Araceae; genus Amorphophallus; species Amorphophallus konjac. Next base: position 421,486,614 of record CM040121.1, on the reverse strand, counting down.
ACATGGGCGTGTTCTCCCTCCAAGTCCAGGACCTCGGGGGCGCTCACCCGTTGCCGCTTAGGTCCGCCACCCGCCATGGCTAGGGTGTAGAGGGGAGAGAGATAGGGGGTGAGAAAATGAGTGAGAGAGAGAAAGGGTTTCGGTTAGGGTTGCAGGAAGAGAAGAAGAAAGAAATGAACGAAGGAAGAAGAAGAAAGGAGGGAAAGCAAAGCTGAACGGTCAAAAAGAATTAACGACCCCGTCAAAGTCGTGTCTTGTTAAAAAGACGACTGGACCAGAGGGCGTCTCTTCCATTGTTAACGACGTGCTTTGAGGCGTTATTTCGTTTCGCATGGGGAATGGCAGACGTCGTCAGAGACATTTAATGGGACTTGATTGACATGATAGGAATAATGATTACTGTTTTTGATTAACGACTTGTCTGAAGGCGTCGTTTACATGAAACATGGCTTACCCTAAGGCGTTATTTTTGGATCTTTAACGAGTAATTTTTGAAATTTAAATCAAGGTAACGCCTTGTCCAAAGTCGTGATTCAGTTAACGCCTATTGCTGAAGGCGTCAATTTTGAGAGCCGGTTAATGAGAAACGACATATACTGAGGCGTCACTTTGGGAATTTACGGCATTAACTAAGTCGTTATTCAGAGCAGAATTACAGATTGTTGGAAGAACTGATCAGAAACATTGTAATTGGCTCAATTTGAATGTTATTATTGATTATTTAATGAAGGAGATTACAATGCACTTAATGAGCCACTTTGGGCCTCAGGTTCCTTAAAGCTATTACATATGATTTCCACTGATCTCTGTCTTCTTCCAAGTTCTCCACAGGTTGATGAGTCTTGCAAATTTTCCACAGAGCTTGGATGGTGGTGCACTCTTCTCCATCTTCATTGCTGCCAGTGTACCTTGTCTTGATAGGAGGAAGATGATATGGGTCCTCGAATAGCCGCCGTGGGAGCCCAAGTTGAGGAAGGCATCGGTGGGAGTTGTATAGCACGAATTTCGTGGCACCTACGAGCCGAAGATCCGTGCCGGGAGAGAATCGTGCGCGGAGTTCCTGCATTTTGAGTAGTCCCGGGGCACATGTGAAGAGGTTCTTTGGCATTACTTTGAGGTGTTCTCTCCATTCCGCTCTCTTCTTAATTTGAGGTACCCGGTTCATCACTCTATTGCTTATCCCCAGTGAGCCTGTCATATAGGAAAGTGGGCTTTTAGAGAATATCCTTGATGGTTGTTGGGCCTCCTCACATGGATCGAACTTGAAGTGGAGATCTACCCAACTTGATAGTGCAAGCATGCATCCATAGATTGGTCTCCCCATTGCCGCCGAAGTGAGCCCACTATATAGGAAGGCTAATATCGCCGGTCCCACTCTCTCTCCTTCCCATAGGCTAATTATTGCGCTTAATTGGGATTCATCCAAGAAGTCTTCTGTGGAGGGGAATAAGATTGCTCCCGCCAAGCACACCACGAAAGCCTTTGCTACTCGCTCCACTTCTTCATCTTCTTTAGCTTGGTCGGATCGTTTGTAGACCCATGAGGCAAGTTTTAGGAGGTTGATTCCTTTGGTGGCTTTGATTTGGTTCACTAGGTTTGGGCTAGGAATCAAGCTTGTTAACAATTCCTATGAGGAGATTTGCCTTGGCATGATGGCCATCTTCTCCTCATCTCCTTGCTTCATCTTCTTCAAGCCTAGGATCATCTCTAACTCTTCCAATAGGATGGTAGCTTCAAAGGTGGAGAATAGGAAGGTGTGAGTAGAGGGGTGCCATATCTCCGCTAGAGCCCCTATGGCAGCCCAGTCAAGATGAACTTGGTCATAGTGTTTGGCATGGGTGACTAGGCCTAAGAGGTGCCATCTTGATAAGCAGACCCTCATGTCCGAAGAGAATTTTGAAAGTAAAAGAGGCAGCCACTTGACTTTTGTGAACCTTCTTGCACCTGGAATATTGGGATAATCCTGTGGAAAACGGAAAAGGAAAAAAGAAAGAAGAAACAGATGAGTGTGCGGAACAGAAGGATGGGAGTTAAGAGTTAACAGAAGAACAGTTCTGTTTCCACCTACCTGGTTCGATGCGATTCTACTGCTAATATGCCCGTTGATTTCAGACAGCCTGGGAGTAGAGATCTTTGGTCTCTTGATTGCCCTCTCCATTCTTTGAGGTAATTTCAGTGGCCGGAAGAAGCCGAAGCAGCTGCAGCAGCACCTGTGAACAGATAGAAGCAAAAGAAACAGAGATTCGACGAGTTGCTTGATTTATCTAAGGAAGTTTCTTCCTTTTTATAGAAGTTGGAGGGTCTGAAGCCGTTCGAAGTTGAAGGGTCGACTACAATTAGAACTGGGCTTGGCTTTTGATTCAGAGTCGGAACCGGGGTGTTTCGGAATCCATGGTTAATTAACGCCGGTGTCCGGGGCGTCATTTGTTGAAATGACGACTTGTCTAAAGTCGTGTTTTATTTAACGCCTACGTTCGGGTCGTCACTTTCTTGAGATCCCAAAAGAATTAACTCATTGATGGTAGACGTCTTTTGTATTTTAAACGCCCTCATGTCGGTCGTCTTTTAGTCTTTTGACACCATGAACTCCAGTCGTTATTTTATGGGTTTACATATTTTGTTCCTCCCTATGTTTTAATGAACTTAAGTGCTATATTTTGATTTTGATTACTTATGATTATGCACTTATGATCATATCATGCTTTGAATTGAGAGAACTAATGAACTTTTCAAGTGCAGAAGGGTGCAGGTTTCGAGACGCAGGGGTGACTCATGGAATAACATCATCCACTCTTGTATTTCCTTCTGTGAGCATTGTTACTATATGGTATTTTACGCTATTATAGCATATCAAGGACCTTGTGGTTCTGATGAACCTGGAATTTGAGTTCCCCTTCATCAAAAACAGTGATAATTCCAGGAGAATCTTGATCGCACGGATAGGCCGTTGAGTCATTAAAGGTCTGGGACGATGGTTCCACTTTCTGGGTTGATGCGCGGACAAACGGGCTTCGGCTTAGTGTCAGCTCAGAGATTTGGATTCTTGACCAAATCTAGGTGGCTTAACAATATTATCCTTGATTATTTTCTATCTTTAGTTTGTTTTAATTTTTCTTTTAGCCCAGCATGCATCATATAGGACTTTGAGCTTCATGCTGAAAATCTTCATATTATGGCAATAATGAAGGTCACTCGCTCTTGATTGAGTTGACATGAGATATTCCACTCCAAATTGAGTACTTTATTCTCTCTGAGGCCGCTCAGGCTAGTTCCTTGAAAATACCTCTTTGCTGGGTCTTCATCTCAATTCACTTTATTTTTTGCAAATTCACCTTGGTTGTAGCACGTCCACGTTGGCTGGTAAACGCTCTCCAATGGTGCCTCCCTGTCGTGCCCACGCGCACATTTTACTTGTTTAGTTTAGTCTCCTTTGCCCAGCAAATCGATGTTTCCTTGGAATCACCCGAAGTTGCTTCACTCAGAATCTTGGAAAGATTTCAAAAGCCTAGTGTCACAGGCGTGTCACATCACACCTTGGCATCTACTTATCAGTTCGTTCCACTCATTGCACTTTCACTTTCATTACGTCTCACTCCCTTGCAAAGCAGACGCCAAGGCGGGGCAGCTGTAGACACGCCAAAATTGATACTATGTTGATCAAATCTCATGTCACTATGTTAACGCCCCAAAGTGAACTTCAATATTTCTATAATATAAAGTTTTTCTATTTTTGTGTGGGTTTTTATGATTTTTCTTGAATTAACGACTCGAAGAGGGGCGTGTTTTAAATAGCGACCTGAGCTAGGGCGTTTTTCAAAGAAAGGACGACTGGAGCAAGAGGCGTCAGTTTCTGATATTTGACGTATCCTACCCTAATTGAAATCAAAAATTAACGTCCCTCCCTGGGTCGTGTTTTGAATTAACGTCTCTCCTACAGGCGTCTCTTTATAATTTTCAAATAAGGAAGGTTTTTCTTACTAAAATTAAATCCAAGAATTGACGTCTTTATGCCAGTCGTTATTTCAATTAACGCCCTGACTCAGGTCGTCAATTTCAAGTAACGCCTTGATGTGGGTCGTCTCTTTTCCTTCCGTGTCCTGCTTGAACTGCCCTTTCTTGGGGAGTCCCTGCTCTGCTTGATCATCTTGCTCGATTAGGGAACTAGAGACCTTGCCGTAGAAGGGTCTTGCCAGTTCTTATCCCATTAGATTTGTGTTTTCTACCCTATAAATAGCCTCCTGGGTCGAGTTCACGAGAAGAGGCAGAGCTGTTAAAAAAAGAGAGAGCTGTTAGCTGTGAGTTGTTAGCTGTTAGCCGTGAGGAAGAAAGAGAGTAGCAGCTAAGAGAGATTAACTCACAGAGGGCGCGCAGGAGAAATTTTCTTCTGTAACATCCTTGTTACTTCGGTGCTCTGCTTCTTCCTGTTGTGTCAGCCGCAAGTTCAACTTGTTTTTTCTCCCTTCACTGTTGTCAGGAACAGCAGGAAGTTCTTTGCATCAATTTGCTACTTCATCATTGTTCATCATAGTTAATTTGCATTAGCTCTGCATCATATCTCTTTCCTTCCCTAATTTTCTTAGGGGTTTTAAAAGAACTAAAAGGTGCACACTTTATGCTCCACTTTCATCATCATAATATTACTCTTCTGAATTGATACTACACATACTTGGCTAATCCCTCCTCTTTTGATTGTTTGTTCTTTGTTTAAGGGTAATCAAGAGGAAAACCCCCTTCATCGGCCGGTCGGTAGAAGGAGGAGGAAGGAATCTACACTCATCTCGCATCCTATTTTCACCAGGTATTCGCGATCAATCTCCCTTCTTTTGAGGTAACCCCTCTGGCGATCACACTCCAATAGCAATCTTTTGCTCCCCTTTATTCCCTTTATTTCACTATTTATCTTCTTCTTATTTATTTTTGATGTGAAAAACACGATTCACACCCACCTCAGCGGTCAGCCGACCAGTTCCAGTCTTCAGGTCCAGCATTTGGCTACACACCTCAGTGGTTAGCCGACCAGTCCCAGTACCGGTCCTAATATCTAGCAACAACACCTTAAACGATTAGCCGGCCAGCTCGAGTCCCAGTCTCAATACCAGTTCCAGTCCAAGATCTAGCTCTAGTCCCGGCCTCCAGCTACAACACCTTAAACGGTCAGCCGACCAGGCCCCAGTCGCAGTGTCAACACCAGTTCCAGTCCCAGATCCAGCCCCAACCCCAACCTCGGGCTACAACACCTTAAACGGTTAGCAGGCCAGCTCCAGTTCTAGTCTCAATACCCGTTCTAGTCTCAGACCCAACTCCAGTCCCAGCCTCTGGCTACAGCACCACAAACGGTCTATCGGCCAGTCCCAGCCCCCATTCTAACACCAGTTTCAATCCTGGCCCCAGCCTCTGGCTATGTCTCCATGGCGGTTAGCCGGCCAGCCCCAGCTTCAACCCCACAGACCAAACAATTCCAGCAATATAGGCCGAAGCACCCTCACAGGTCGGCCTCCAGCCTCCGGTCTCCAGTCATACAGGCCATTACACCCAGACGGGTCGACTCCCAGCCCCAGTTCCCAGCAATATAGGCCAACATCCTATTCGCGGTTAGCCTCCAATATCCAGTACCCAATACCCAGTCTCCAGTACCCAACACTCAGCCCCCAGTACCCAGTACCCAGTCTCCAGTACCCAGTGCTCAGCCTCCAGTACCCAGCACCCAGTCTCCAGTACCCAGCACTCAACCCCTTGTACCTATCACTCAGCATCTATCCAGTGCCCAGTCCCCAGTACCCTGTGCTAAGGTCTTCCTGTGTACCTAGTATCTAGCAACCACTAACTAATACTCAGTCTCCGATCCAGTACCCAGATTCAAGCACCCAGTCCCCTATCACCAGCACCAGTACCGAGTAGAAGAATCAAGCATGACTAACAGTACGTGTTCACCAGTACCTGTGCCCAGCATCATTCCACAAGAAAGAAGAGGGTAGGACAACACAAAATAACAAAAGAAATCCAGAAGTTTGTCATTCATGCTATATCAAAGGAGCCCAAGACATGCCCTTGGGGTAACAAGAGATTCGTATAAATAGACATACAACATGACAAAAGAGGGGGGGGACACAGCCGAGTCACGGCTCGCTCCACTCCAATGCCGACACGCGAGACAAAGCAGCCGCTAGCTCCGCCTCAAGAGTGGACAAAAGCTGAGCGCTAGCCTCAACCGTGCTCCCGGCCTCTAGCCACTCAGCTCTGGCGTGCTCTGTAGCCAACCGCTCCTCCTCCCAGGCCTTTCTCAAGGCCTCGGCCCTACTCTCGGCCTCCTCCAACAGAACAACTCGATCTCTGAAGAGTGACTCAGCCACATCGGCGCGAGCCCTCTGCTCAGCTACGGTAGTCGCAAGCCGGTCCAGTCGCTCCCGCTCCTCCTGGAGGGTGGCTAGCCTCTGAGCCCTCTGCTCCTACGCCTGATGAAGTCGCAAGTACTCTACCCATACTCCAGCCAGCCCGGACATCCAAGGCTCCCGAGGGAAGCCAAAAATGTGGTAGCCTCGGGTACACTCCGTCAGACGCTGCCTCAAGTCCTCTGGAGAAAGAAGGGGGTCGCTTTGAAGGTACCCCCGCGCTCATTGAAGCAAGGAGGCACCCATGCTTCCTTCTACTAACGGCTCCGTGGGCGGAGTGGATGAAGGCCATTCCACCTCCAGACTCAGAGCGGAGTCACCTGTCTCCGTCAGCACACCAGTCGAGGCTGCACAATACCAGAAAGAACAAATAGAAAGTCAGGAATACATGTGAAACTTTCCATGAAAATAAGATGGAAAACCTGAGGAAAAGGAATTCTCATTCCTTACCCAGAGCAATTCCCCCAGTGCCTACAGCGTCACTCATCGGAGTAGGGGAAGGCAACGACTCCTCGACAACTAGGGAGCCCTCTCCCATAGTCTTGTCCCCTCCATAAGCCACAGGGAGATCAGAGACCTCCTCCTAACCATCGGTAGTAGGAGCTGGCACATGCTCCTCCCCTGACCCCAACACTACACACAATACAGAAACATCAATATTCTATCGGAAGGCATAAACAAGTGCTAAAATGGGAAACGAAAGAGCCCCACGCACCTCCAGAAGTAGCCTCCATCTTAGCCCCCACGGCGGAGGAGGCCCCAGAAGAAGAGGAGCCTGAACTCTCCTCTGTCTCCATGATGAAACTCCCGCTACCTGAGGAGCCTGAAGAAGTCTCCAAGGAACTGTCGGAGGTGCTGGAACTAGAAGCCCCTGTGGACCAATAAAATAATAGGGTCAGCACACAACCTGACCTCATATAAAGAAAGCCATCCAGTCAAGGGTTTCGCACAAGAAGCTCACCAGTCGGGGTACTCCCCTCAGAGATCCTCTCTATGTCAATGATCTCTTCATCTTCTCCAGTCGGAGTCGTCGCTGTAGGCTCTCCCCCTGCCGCTATAACCAAGTCACGAGGAAGCTCGCCCTCCTCGAAAGAGGAGGGAGTACCTATGACCAACACTAGAAGAAGCTTAGCACTGGCAGGTAAGGTAAAAGCCCACAACGAACTGCTAAGTCCTAGTCACATACATGAGGGTCCCATGGTGGAAGACCCCGCCAGCCCCACCGTGCAAGCCGAGACAATGACTGGCAAAGGAGGGAGGGGTGGAGCCATCGACGGCGGTGGTAGCAACCCTGACACGGCTCCAGCAACAAGGGTGGCCAGGCCACCCGTCACTCTCGGCTCGGCCTCAAACGAGGGGAGCTCCACTGGCGGCCCAGTGCTCACTAGCTCCTGGACCATCTCCTGGGTAGCAGTCGAGTCCTCACCTAGCAAAGAAAATCACAAACACAGTCAACAACCTTCAGTGTGCCAGACGCCAGACAAAGGGGAGACAACTCTCCTTAGAATGGCTCGACACTTATCGGAGGCATCCCGGGTGGCCGCAGGTTCTTGCTCCTCGACGGAGGTGGGCACCCCATCTCTTGCCTCGGGAGGGGCCATGGCCCCCGACATCCCTACCGTCTCTGCATAAAGTACATGGCTATGTCAGTTTTCACAAGCAAGCACGGCCATAAATATAACATTTCCAGTCTCGGGGGCTCTACCTGGCTGGATCTCCTCGGAGGCCTTCCATGACTCAAAGCCATGGAACGTCCCGGCATTGGGGCCAGTCTCATCCATCATGTAGAGAGCCTCCTCAATGTTGAAGTCGCACTCGGCCTCGTCCTTTGGCAAAGGATCGGCCTCCGGGGGTGGTGAAAAAGTCACATCCACCCCAGCCTCCAGCGGAGCTGCCAGAAAACCAGTCAGACAATTCAAGGTTAGTCAACCATAATGGATAAATCGACAAAAGACAAAGGGTGGATGTGGCGCTTACTCAAAGCCGATTTCGCCTCTATATGCTCATCTGCCCTGAGTCCTTGAGAGGACTCGCCAGCCTCCACCGCTCTGACATCCACCCAGGGTCGCTTTCGCCTAGGCTGAAGACCCTTGTCCCTGCTCCCAGAAGATGCCTCCACGGAGGGATGACCTTCCCCTGCTGGGGAACATGCCAAAGAAATACATCAATAGACAACATCTCAGTCATACGCACAAAAAAGTAAGGCTGAGATAATATACTAAAGAAAGTGTCTCACTTGAAGCCACAAAGGGAGTCAATGGCAGAGGAACCAGTTGCTCCGACTTCAACCCCAGCACTCGGGCAGCCTTTGCAACTGCCTCCCTGATGTCTCGTAGTGTGTAGGCGTGCTCAATGTGAGAGACAAACTCCATCGGGCCGACGGACCCAATCGCATGAGCGATGTGACGCCTCCAGTCGCTAATGACAGTATCAGTAAAGCTCCCCTCCGAGAGCACCCTGTCCAGGAAACCCTTCTTCCCAAAGCCGCAGTCGGCTTGGAACTGGGTCCACCAAGTCCTCAGCGTCCTCGGCATCCTCGACCGGGATGGCCTAACACCAGCACCCATAGGCTCCGCCTACACCGGCCTCAGGGGATTGAGGGCCCCACTATAACCCCGCGATGATGAAGAAACCCGGCCGCCTTAGGGCCACTGCTGTGCTAGTCGCTCCACATCCCGGTGGATCCTAGAAAAGTGAGTCCTCAAGTACTCATCGTCCAGCACGATAGGAGGCTGATCCTCCCGCAGAAGTCGGTTCTCCTCAGCCTTCTGGATCGCCGAAGTCTTTTGGCGATATAGATGGCTGGAGAGGGGAAATCTAACCGCCCGAACGGAGAGGCCAAACGAGGTCTAATTTGACCCAACGAGGCCCAGCTCCTTGAAGTGGTAGCCCCAGGGCCCACTTGTTATAAGCCTAATAGCGTACTCGGATCAAGCACGTACCAGGCGGCCTTCGGGTTGGGAAGTCTGAACATTAGTTCGATCAGGAAAGCTCATTCGGAGCCCAGTATTCCCTGCCCAATCCATGTACTCATCGCTCGAGAAGCATCTCCTGGGGCAGTGCCTCACGCTCAGGCCAACTGATGGAAGCTTATCTGTATGGCCGTTACGAGCCCTTTAAAAGCTGGGAGCTCAAGAGGATAAGGGAGATCAAGAGTTCGGGTGCTATAAAGAGCCCGCACGAAGGACATAACCCCCCCTAAAACTCCTCAGCTTACAGGGATCATGCACTCAACGAGCCATTATTTAAGTTGGAAGAGCCCTACTGTGAGGAGGTAAGCCAAAAACCCTGAGCAGGAATCACTTCACCTTTTGGTGGAGAGGGATCTCGCGCCCCCATCTTCCTCCTAATTTCTTTCTTCGCACCAGTGCTCTACTACTCTTGATGACTTAAGCATCAGAGGGTTTTTCCCGGGGATCCATCCCTAGGCACCTCTGACTTGTTTCCCCCTTGCAGTTCATACTCCAAGTGTACGTGGTCATCCTCTTCCCCGCTCAGGAGTAGCGCGAGATCGTCCCTCTTCATCTGGGGCCGTCTGTGGGAAACATACAAAGAGCCATCATGGTGCGAAGAAGTTCTGGTAGGAGAGCTGCCCGCGACAAGGGAAAAGCCCCGGCGATGGAAGAAGGTGCACCTTCCCTCCCCACAGAGAATGCCCCGTCGAGCAACCACGCCAATGAAATACCTCCGTCGGTGGCGGGGGAACAGCTTCCCGGCGGGAGTACCGACACTCTCCAAACCCTCAACACAAAACTTGATGTCCTCATGGATTTCATGAGGGCCCAGGTGGCCAGGGAGGAGAAGTCGCATCTCCCCCGGAAGAGCCCCCCCCCCCCCCCCCCCCCCCGCGGAGATGCCTCCCAGCAAACTACTGGAGGCAGTTTTACCTCCAGGGGCGGCGGCTCATCCGCAACCAGTCAGGAGGACCGTCGCATGCCCCTCCCCCGGAGCAGGAAGCCTCCTCTACCCCAAGGAGGGAGAAGTCTGGAGCACGCCGACCGTTCCCGGAGACCGAGGCCCCCGAGAGGCGCCGGGACAGCATGCAAGTGCGTCCTCCCAGCCCCTCGGGTCAACGACTGCCAGAGCTGTCTCTCCGGCTGCGAGACTTTGAGAGGCGTTTCACAGAGCAAGAGCGCGCCCTCCGCACCTTGCAGAAGACCTCTCCTGTGGAGGACGAGGAGCGATCTCCGTTCTCCGATTGTATCTTGAAGGTAGAGATTTCCCCCAGGATCTCACTTTCGACCTTCAAATCGTATGACGGCCAGGGAGACTCGGCCGATCATTACGACAGTTTTGACGCCCTAATGACCTTGCATGGGGCGTCTGACGTGATTAAGTGCCGAGCATTTGTGACCACTCTGGTTCACGGCGCTCAGGCATGGTTCAGAGCCCTATCCCCTGGCAACATCCACAACTTCAAGCAGCTCGGGCGAGTGTTCAAGGAAAGCTTCGCCGGCAGCGGTCCTCCCCGGTCAGTGGCGGAATTACTGGCCCTCAAGCAGGAACAGGGGGAGAAGTTGCGGGCTTATATCAACCGATTAAAATCGGAAGCCCTGTGCATCCCCCGCCTGGATGTTGCCTCGGCCATCACCGCACTAACCGGGGGCACCAGCGATGAGAACCTACGGCGCGAGCTAGTGCTTCATCCTCCCACCTCCCTCGCTGAGCTAATGACCCTGGCCCTGCGCCACGCAGAGTGCGAGGAAGTCCTCAGCGCCTGCTGAGGTACGACAGGCTCGGGTCGGGAGGGGGACAAGAAGCGACTGTCCGAGCAAGGGACGGGTCAAGGAAAGAGGCTGAACCAAGACGGAGACCGCAAAGAGCCGTCCCGAAAGTATGAGCGGTATACCCCTCTTACCTCTCCCGTCTACGAAATCTACGAAGACATCAAAGGCTCGGGTCTCCTCCACCAGCCCGAGCCTATGAAGGCCAAGCACTACAATCACCGCAAGCATTGCCTGTTCCATAGCGATCACGGGCATCACACTAGCGATTGCCATCAACTCCAAGACGAGATCGAGCGCCTCATCTGCCAGGGACACCTATCCCGATACGTGTTCGGGCTGACGTATTTTACCGAAATTAACCGGCGGACTGCTCTGCTGGCCTGTTCTCGGGACAGAATTGCGCGCCTCCACGAAAACAATTGTTGCACCCAGATCCGGTGTCAGATCGAGGAAAAATTGGTACCGTTGGAAAGTAGACTCAAAGATCATAATATTAATTTCAGATCCATCCAACATCTGGATTGAAAATGAAATTGATTGTAACACAGTAACTACCTCTGGCTCGGAACCAAGAACACACAGGACAGAAAAGGATATGTCTGAAGATGGACTTTGACCAAAAGAGAAATGGTAGATCTAGACTCTGGGAAAATTATGGGTGGAGGGAAGGGATGTGAGGATCACGTATGAATTTTTGGGGAATTTTTGGAGATGACTAAGGGGGCGGGAAAAATATAACAGCAGACTACTATCCCACAGATCTGCAAACTGGCAGATTGCTGGGGGGAACTAAATTACTATGAAAAATAGTAAACGAAAGCAGATTGACACTAAATTTAAAATGGAGATGAAGGGTGACAATAAGAACAAACTCTCAAAATTTGAGGTCGAACAGATCTACGGATTGGAAGATAAAAGTCTGGCCTCAGCTTGCTGTCCAGTAGAGAACAGACCGGAGATAGGTTGGCGGTGGTGGTGCGACGGCGGCAGCGGCGGCAGTGCTGAGCTTCTCACTCAGAGAGGGGATGATAATGAGGCCTCACACCTCAAGAAATTCGCAGCAATCCAACTGCAAGGGGTTGGGAGAGAGAGGGAGAGGGGCTGCGCCCTTGGGCTGCTCAAGGCAAATTCCTGATTTTCTTCACATTAATTGTCAAAATAATGAAAATACATGAGTTTTATAGACATAACTAAATGACCATCACTACCCTCAGATCTAGGGTTAGGGAGGGGTAATTAGGGGATGAGAATATTTAATTCCTTTTCCCTTCTCCCATGTGGTCAAAACAATAAAAAAAGGATAAATGGCAAGTGGGCATCTTGGACTTTTCTTGGTCCAACTTTAAAAGGTCTTGGTCTAAGCCCACCTTGGACTTTGAACTAGCCCCACATGGGCTCTAGAGCCTAGGTGGACTAATGGGAACGAAGGTGGGGGTCCCGCCGGGCCACATGGCCTTTTGCAAAGAAACACACTAAAATCTAAGGACTCACACTTTGGCTTATAGTTGCCATACAATTGCAAACCCATTTAACATAAGGGTATAAATGCAAAGAAAAAAAGTTAGTGGCCTTGCTTTTATGTCCCCATCATAAAGCCAGGTTTCTCCAGGTCTTCAGCAAATACCTGTAACTATGGGGAACCCAGTATCGACCATGCCCGTTAGTGTGACTACAATGGCGGTTGTCCAGCACCACCTCCTCGTACCCCTTGCCACTAATCGGCAAGCCAGAAATCTGGAATAGAGACCACAAGTCTATTGAGGTCTCCCCCTCTGCCATCGCCACAGTATTCCGTCGATGGTTGAAGCGCTCTGCCAGTGCCTGACGCAACCCCGTATAGCAGGGGTACCCGTACAGCGCCGCTGTCACTGCATATCTGATCCCAGCCCGGTCCAAAAGCACCCTGTAGTGGTGCTGTAGCAACCCTGGTAAATTAAAGGTATAAAATCCTAAATGGATTAAAAGATTAAACTAATAATAATAGCCCAACTCATATATATACTTAAAACATATAACAAATAGGTCATAAGAGAATAACACCTCCTGGCAGGTCGTCATTTAATTGAAGACTGTTCAAGCAGGCGCTAATTCAATAATTGACGCCCCCTTGACAGGCGTCATTTAAAGAAATTGAAGACTGTGTACAGAGACGTCATTTTAAAATAACTCCCCAACCTTAGGCATCATTTCCAAACTAACCCGTTAGTGTTTGGTTCGAACAAGGATGTTATCTGGGTAAGTTTTGTATAAGGAAAGGGATCAATACGTGGGTATCTCAGTTTAAGTAGGATTCTACATAGGAAATCCTAGTTCTAATCAAACTCCTCGAACCCATTAGGATTCCTTCTCCTATAAATATCACCCCCTCCATCGAACCCCCTGTTGACACTATTATTCAAGGACGTCCTACTGCTACTCAAGTCCTTCTTCGTCTTCTTCCTCTTCCTCTTGCTGCCGATACGGTGAAAAGGGGGGGGGCATCTTCTGCTTCTCTATTTTTGTGGACAAAAGGGGCTGCTGCATTGCTGCTCTTGCCGTCTCCTTCCTGCTAAGAATGTGGAAGAATCATATTCTTCTTCCTGTTTCCTACTGCGTTGCTGTTCTTCTGCTAGAGGAAGCAAGCTGTTATCGTGGTGAAGCTGCTGTTATTATTATACTACCAAGTCCTCTGTTAAAAATAGAGTATCGGTTCTTCATCATCTATCAAATAAAATCATCAACCAAGGTAGGTTTTCTCAAGTGCTTGGCAAAACCATAGGTCTCTGCATGCATATAGTTTGATAATTGTCAACAGGAAGCTTTACCGGAATCAGCTTTATGAATTCTGCATTTACAGAAAATAGCGACCCAAGCTAGGGCGCTATTTGATTTAACACCCGTGCAAACAGTCGTCAAATTCATTAGATAATTAATAATTTCACCATGTTCAAAATTTAATAACTGAGAACCCTTACATGTAAACTAATGCATGATCATACTAGAAAATTCATGCTATTTTTCTCTATCTGTCCATGTCCCTAGTTTTCTGATTGGTAATACTCCAAAATCTATGTGTCTATGATTGTACCCGCCCGGTGCAAATCGGATGACAAATAAATAACGACCCCATCTAGGTCGTCAATTGAATGAACGCCCCTGTAAACGGGCGCCAATTTAGTGATAAACTATGAATTATAGAGATATGTATATTTTTTTGGATATTGGAATTAACGACATACACCCTGCCATCATTTTGATATATGACGCCCCTGACTAGGGTGCTGTTTACTAAATTGAAGACTTGGGATAAGTCGCCATTTATATAATATCTGAAAATTAAAAATATTTACAAATTTTAATATCAACAGTAATCTGATTGTAACGACTGAGTGAATAGTCGTTAATTATTGAACTGACGACCCGGACAAGGGCGCCATTTCATGAATTGAAGACATGACCTAAGGCATCAATTTCCTGTTTCCTATTTTTCGTGTATTCCTATAACCCATTGTGAGTTGGTTATATTTAGGCACTATATTCTTTTCCGTGAATATAGTCCCCTGTTTCAAGTCGTTTTATCAATTACCCATTATTTCTCGGTGATAGATGAACCCTCCATGGGACATTCCGTTCCTTTGGACTGGTGACCTTATCATAGAGACCTCCGTAAGACTCCGCTAGCCTTGGATTCCCTCAAGGCAGCCGAGCAGGTTGTACCATTAAGACCCATGACACTGTTGATTGCCATGTCACTCCAGAGAAACATGGTAAACCGGCCCTCATGACATCCATATAGCAATCATGATGTCATGAGAATATCCTTAAGATTTAATGGAATGGGAAACCATGCCATTAGTGTTCTATGAATTATGTGCCATACTTGTGGACCTCAATTCTATCTAGCTTATCATGTCCAAGAACGAGCGACCATCTCTGTATGAGCGCTTATTCTTAATGGCACCCAGTTAGAGAGCCGATTCCACCTAGTTTTAATGCGAATCATGGTTATACTATTACTATCGTAGTACGTCCTTACACATCATGTTCAATCCTTGAGATTCCATCCCACAAGATCTACCTTAAAGTTCCTACAAGCGTATTACTTTGAAATTCTATATTGGCTATAACTATAGTGGATGTCAAAAATACATGATCAATGCCGGCGCATATAGGGCCCGATCTGATCCTGGGAGGAGCACCCGAAGGTACTAGTGCCCATGGGAGTTGTAATGATCACGGTGTGACATTGTACCGAAGTGCATGACTAGCTTTATTAGACGTTCCACAGTTCTCGTACTTGACTTGACATGACATGATTTACGTGACCCAGAAAGGGTATTATTTACCTGCTTGAAATAATAGCCAATTCTTGACATGACATGATCACATGACATGATAACTATACGTGCTTGATTATCTTGCTATATTGACATGAGTTCTTAAAAAGACTTGCTAGTTCACTCATTCTCTCTTGTTATACGTTCTCTATTATCATTTTATGTGAGCATGCATAGCTAATTGCATTTCATGTAACATGTAATTTACTTGAAGCTAGCTAGCTCTTGAGATATAATTCCTATTGAGCGTTCACTCACATAGTGTTTTCCCCTTATTTTTCAGGTAAGTTCGAGGATGAAACTCTTTCGGATGGGGAAAGTCAAGAGTGATGAGAGTATAGCTACTCCAACTATCCAAGCGTTGTCTAGTCTTGACTTTTCTACATTCTTGAGTCAGTCATTGTACTTTTTCATTTTATTGAGTCTTAGCACTTTCATTAAGAGGATTGTAATAGAAGTACTTTGAAGGTTTTGATGAAATAAAGGATTGGGTTATATTTACTGTTGCGCACTCTGTCTTTATGTCGAATACACTAACGCTCTGATTGACATGATCGATATAAACTCGTCACGCGTCTCTGGGTTCCTTCTGCGCTCGGGACGTGACAGGTGCACAATCCCCATCAGCCACTCAGTCACCCCCTGATGGTATCTGTGTGAAGGGATCACCGCCCAGCGGCCGTACCAGCTCATTCTGCCGAAGAATGCCATCCAATAAGCTATGGTCATCATATCCTTCACTAGCAAATTACAGCCATGACGGCTCCAACACCAGCCCCATGGTCCCCTCGGTCTCGATCCGGTGGTGGCCGTGCAAGTCCCAAGAAGTGGGACCATGTGCTCCAACACGGACCCCGAACTTGTCCGCCCTGCTAAAACAGCCAAGACACTCGGCACTAGGAAATTGGCGCTACCTCCAGAAATCTACAGAGAAGCTCGGTAAGCTGTAGAAGGCCATGTAGGCTATCCCCGCCCAGCAGAATAGCCCGCTCTAGTCGGTGACACTCTCCAGCAACACAAGGGTCTCCGTCTTCCATACCGGGCGGGACAAAACTCTTGATGAACTCAAATAGGTGCTGATCTAGCGGAAACTCCATCGGGTAGCCTCCCGCATGGTCGTAGGTGTAAATCCCTCCAGTCTCAGAAATTCTGGCCAGCTCCACGGTCCCTGCTCCATTCGCCCTCTCTCCAACGGGGCCCTCAGCCACCAGCGAAGGCCCTAGGTCAAGCTGGCCAGCGCTGGCCACAATGACGATGGGCAGGCACAGGGGAGGCAAGGGCCACTCAGTCCTCCTCACCCAGTGGTCCTCCTCACGGGTCACGCTCCTCGGAACCCGGCCATCCCTATCGAATCTCGCCATAGCTGCAAAACAATTGCACAAAAATGGTAAGCATATGGGGATCAATACATACAAAAATGCTAACAAAAGTGCATATGAAGTGCCAAAATGCAACTACGACAACCCAGAATGAGGAGTTCACGGCCCACTCGCCCTCATCTCCACCTCCGACGCACGCCCCGTGGGAGGGCATTTGTTGTACCCAGACAATTTCCCACCAAAAATATTAAGAAATAAGGGTTCAGGAATTTCCCTGAACACCTTTAAGGCGTGGGCTACCCAGCCCTTCCTATAGCTCACTGGGCCCAATCAAGGGTCCTGACCGGCTAGCCGTGACTCACGGCAACATCAACAATCGATTGGGGCCACCCCCAATCACTCAGCTTACGGGTTACCCGCCTTCAACACAGCCACCCAGGCCAACCCGAGGGCGCCCTATCTACAAGCCACGACACGTGGCACCTAGCAACAAGGGCAGGGTCTACCCCCAAGACACTTCCCTCCACCCCCCTGAAGCCAAAGGAAGACTCATCTCGGTCAACCAGAGGCTTTAGGAGCCCATAGCACCCTTATGTTGCCCATGCACGTGTGTCGAGAATTTTCCCGAACACCTTGCGAGCGCTCATATTCCAGTCATTCTACAACAAGCCGAGGGCCAACCCACGGCTCCAGCACTACAGCCATGTTCTATGACAACCCTCCAGCAAGTCGGGGCCACCCCCGACCCCCAAATATGAGGCGATGAGCCGTTTATCTTCAGCTCCCGGGCTAACCCGGGGATGCCTGCCAACCCGCCTTACAACGCGGCATACGCCACGAAGGCAGGGCCCACATGCCCAAAGTGCCTTCTCTCGACTCCTGCAAGCTCCTACACTCAGCACAAGGCCAAATCTAAGGCCCGCCAGTCACCTACCCAAGCCTTTCGACCACCCGAGGTGTGTCAGGAATTTCCCCGAACACCTTGCGAGCGGTAGTGACAACACGACAACGACAAGCCCTCACGGGCCAATTCCAGCATCCTAGAGCACCCCGTCCTTCAAAGGAAAATTCCAAATAATAATAGAAGGCCCCCGGGACCACCCCCTACGGCCACGGCTTGCCTGGGGGGGGGGGGAGTCCGCCCAGGGGGCGCCCGCGCCCTAGGGAGGGTGAACTCCCTTGGGGGTCACACCCTCCTCCCATCCCAAGGGCCCCATGGCCATTCTCCAGTCCCAGTCTCGTGCAAGATCGATCGGCATACCCGTGTGTGGAAGGATTCACGAAGACGGAGCCCTGGGATCACACGGAGTCACACGAGTCAACCTTCTTGAGCCACGCGCGCAAGCAACCATCTCACCAGTCCAAGCCTTGTATACTTTGTCTTCTGTGGTCACACTGAGTCAAAGTGGGACCAAAAGAAGTAAAAAAAGGGATTTTATAGGGTGGGGACCCCCCTCTCTCTCTGACCCGCGTAAATCCCCCCCCGGGGGGTTTAGGCGAACCAGACGGGACCCCCAGTCTGGTTCGCCTAAACCCTTGGGGGAGGGGGTTTAGGCGGACCAGACCCACCCCCAGGTCTGGTCCGCCTAAATGCTAGCTATAACATAATGTTTTTTATTTAATTAAAACCCCCAGAACCAGTCCGGCTTAACCCCCCTGGGGGGGGGGTTAGGTGGACCACACTGCCCCCCAGGTCTGGTCCGCCTAAACCCCAACAAAACCAAAAAAAGAAGGTTTTTTAATAAAAAACCCACCCCAGTCCACGTAAACCCCCCCAAGGGGGGTTTGGGTGGACCAGACCCAGCCCCTGGGCTGGTCTGCCTAAACCCCCCTCCCCCACTCTGAAAATAAAAGAAAAATGTATTTTCCAAGGGTTTATGCGGACCAGGTTCTACCCTCAACCTGGTCCACCTAAAACCCCCCTGACCCTTTGTATTCTCCTATAAAATCCCCTTAGAAGCTCAAGGGGCACATACATGCATGCTAACGAACAATACACTTGACCTCCGTAGGCACCCAGCAAGCAAGGACGGACGCAAGGAGCTAAGTGCGCGTGCGGTTGGCTTGTTGATCGGCTCATACATGCCGAGGGTATGTCGCATGTACTCCCCTCATATGGCGTCTAGCCATCTCACACAAGTCCTTCCTCGTCGCATGTAAGGCATTATGATAACGACGAACATACCCGCATCCCAGGTCCGCTCGCGTTTGACACCCTACGACAGCCACGTGTACGCCATGATGCCGTACTTATCTCCGTCACAGAACCGCATGCCCACCGCTCGCCCCGAGCCGATCATCAACCGCCCAGACCACAGAGTCGAGTTGGCCGGACCCTAGCCCGGTAGTGACATTACCAAGACCGACCCTGACTCTCCAACATGAAGATACTCTCCTTTTAGGACCCGTACCCAACTGCTCGTCTCGAGCCACATCCGGCCGCCTCCAGGCGTCAGCCAGTATCTGCCCTTGCCATCCAGTCTAGCCATCCCTCAGTGAACCGGGCATGTCCCTAGCCCCCTTGGGGAGAGCCTCTGTAAAACATGCGGATATCTGCCCTGCTACGCATTGACCCGAGGATCGACCCACGCGTCAGAATTGTCTCGTGGATTGCACCAATTGTACTTTGGCCTCCTCGGCCCATTTGTAAAGCCTAAGTGGCTCTCATAAAGCATAAAACCAGTTGAATACACATACCCATACCCGGGTCTCAGCCTCACCTGCACACCACCCTGTGTGTGTCCGGTGCCTCCGACACTAGTTAATTAACCCTCCCAGTCAGCTACGATGGTTCCCCTATAGCTTCAGGGTACCCCCGGTCCTCTATCCATGGCTTCAGACATATCCAGGCTCTTCTTCAGTACGGAACAAAGGTGTTCGGATTCAATCCGATGTAAATAAACACCGACTGCTTACGGTCGGTGGGGAAAGATGTCCCGTACATGAATCCCCACAATCATTTGCACACTCGCACCCACAGAACCTCTCCTCTCTCCACGTGTCGCCCAATCTCCCGAGCCCACATACCCCGTCCTGGCGATGCTCCCCCAGTCAACCTTCGGTTCCATAGGTGATTGTTGAGAAATCGACTGGCATGCCCGCACTCCGGTCTGGTCACGCTAGCCCCCAGAAACCTCTCGTGCCATTCGACCCCCATTGACCTTCCGTAAAAGGCGAGTGCCCGGTGCCATCATGAGAGTTATACATCTATGAAGGAGGATACCCAAGATATATCAAACTCCCATGTTTTCCCTTTCCGCTTTATTCCTTCTCTCATCTCGGTCACTGATCCCCCCGACAACATGTCTTAATAACCTAAACTCTGATACCACAAAACTGTCACGTCCCGATGCGGCAACTCGGAGCGTGGTAGTCAGAGCATTAACAAATCGACATCTACAAATAGATAGATAAACAACTCCACTTTTTGCAAAATTGACAAATCCAACTTTACTGATATTCACTAAATATTACAAGGACTCATTATTGACTAAATTACAATTCCAAAATTTCAAAAAACACAATGACGTGACTCTCAAATCTCTAATCTAGACTCAATAAAATAGAAAAGATAGATGTCTTCTAATCAATCTTGGAGCACTCGTTCACTCTTGGCCCTCCCCATATGATTGGATTCCTTCATCAGAGCTACTTGAAAAATAATTAAAACACTAGGTAAGTGAAAGCTCAGTAGGAATTACATCTCTTATATCAGACAAGCTTAAGTAATTAACATATTAGCTATGCAATAATGATGGCATGATTCGATAAACAAAGCAAGTTCATGTAACAATAACTAGAGACAACATGAAGATATGGTTGATAGGTACAAGGAATTCAATAGGTGGAATTGAAATAACAAGGTGCAGAAAGCAATTCGAGGATATAATTTTTCCATGTAACAATTTCCAGTTGACAATATTCAAGTGAAACATTCCAAAGATTAGCCATATTAAAGAATACCCATTTGGGCCAAACATATCAATCATATCACAATTGAATTATTCAGATCAATTTTGCAATTCATATCAGTGTAATGCCACACCACAAGTCATTTGATTCCCGCAGTTATGAACAATTCAGGCACTCCTCTTTGGACCAGACATGGCCCTATATGCACATGCATTGGAGTCGGTGAACCGAAGTCCCATTTAAGTTTCTAGATAATTTCATATAACAATAATGGCCAACTAGAATTCCAATAATTAAGCTCACGTAATCAAGGTATAGAATTTTAGTAAGATTCATGAAGGAATTTAAAGAAAAGATCAAACTTGTATGAACAATAACCACGGTTCTCACAAGGATCAACAGATAGGGATGATACTAGCCAGATTTTACAATAACCATGTAGAACCACGGCCATATCGCACGTATACAGTTAAACCTAGACTAATAGAAGTTTTGTAGAATGTGGTCAATTGTACAAGCATGTTCAAAAATGTCAAACAGAACATGGTCATACAAGTGGATGTGATTCATCAGAAACTGGGTTGAACGCAGTCAGGGTCATGGCTTGGATCAAAAAATAGGATAGATAGAATGCGGTCAGTCCAGTGGCCGCGATCAGAACAAGACTCCACAATGCGGTGTAGCACCTTTGGAAATTTTTATGGAATTTTTAGAAATTAAATAGATTTATTTAGGCATTTAAATATGCTTAATAGGCTAATTAATGGATTAATATGTCAAAGCCATTGATTTAAAAGCCTAGCTATTAACCAGATGAATAAGTCCACTTAAAATGGACCTTAAACCCTAAATTTAGACCTTTTGGCCCAAGCCCAACTCTTAGAAACGTAATAAGGACTATTTCCCTAATTAAAATGGATAAATAGAGAAAATTAGGAGAAAATTAGAAGGGAGTTTGAATTAAACTCAAATTTTGGAGAAAAGACTAGGTTGCGGTCAGTCGCGCGATCGCGTTCTGAAGTTAGCGGTCCTGACCAAACCGCTACCTGCTTCCTAAAACGGAAAGAGCTAAAACATGAAAATATCAGATTTTTATCCACCCAATCGTCATGGTTCGATGTGATCTGGCAAGGAGACCTGTCTAGGACTCTTAAGGGATCGACTTGACACCACATAGGACTCCTAATTCGAACTAAAACCCTAACCCTAGGTC
Organism: Amorphophallus konjac; assembly: GCA_022559845.1. Taxonomy (NCBI): domain Eukaryota; kingdom Viridiplantae; phylum Streptophyta; class Magnoliopsida; order Alismatales; family Araceae; genus Amorphophallus; species Amorphophallus konjac. The sequence continues at coordinate 421,464,738 of CM040121.1, read as the reverse complement.
AATCTCTATAAATAGGACCTAGTTTCAACCTGCGCGAACCCTAATTTTGGATCACGCGTGGCAGAGGTAAAACATCGTCTTCATAAGTTCATCCTTAACATATTGTTCCCCTTAGTATTGTCTAAATTTCGTGCTAGGAGATCAAGCGGTCAAAGAGTTAGAGGGATCGGAAGTTACTATTTCTATGCAGGACGCGCAGGAACGGGAGCTCTCTTCATACGAGAAATTCGAGGTCTAGGAACAATACCAGAGGTAGGTTGTCTCGTGAATGGCTCAAATAACATGTTAGGAGTAAAAGCCCTCTGGCCTTACATGTTTTCATGCATCATACACATTGTATTTTATGCTTTAATATGATCACGTAATAGGGCTTTTACTGCATACTGTCCCTGCGACTCCAATTACAAAGATGATAACTTTTGCTTAATTTATGCTACCCCAAGCATTATTTCCATAATAGCATGTTTTTTCCTTTGTTTTCATACTAGTTTGTATGTTTATTTACCATAGAAATTTACCTTGCAAGACGGGATTTGCTTCTATCTGGAGATGGACAGATAGCGGTCCTACAGAGACTGCTACCTCCAAATAGCGATTCTCGACCAACCGCCATTGTCTGTTAACCCGAAACAGCAACCAGATCAAGAGTCATAATCTTCTTGCTATACATAATGTCATCTATACTATATTTCGTGGTAGTTATGCTTTATGCTGTAGCATGATTCAAATAGGGAATGTGTTTTCATGCCTCTCATATGTTACAAGCTTATCTTCATATATGCTAATTTCACAAACATAGACCTTATAATATTGTATTTAAAGGTTTTACTTTTGATGGAACTTCTACACTTCGGTTTCTATTTTAGCACGTCTCCTTCTCATCTCCTGTCTTTCTGCATTACTTGTTCATAGCCCGTACTCTGGTACGTTGCTATTAGTCACATGCACATGATAGAAAACTTTTCTTGGACATTGAATGACTCTCCGCCGGATATTCCTTCCGTCGGACTAGAAATTCATGTTTCAAGACCTCCGTAAGTCTCCGCGAGCCTAGCATTCTCACTAGGACGCCGAGTTGGTTGTACCCTAAAAAACCAAGTCTAGAAGAGCAGTTCACAATTTCTACACTCTGTCCTGATCGCTGCCAGGAAGCGACCGCTACCTACAGATAGCGGCTAGCCAATAACTGCATTCATGTTTCAGTCAGCAGATCTCTATTGAGTCAACCCAGTTCTTCTCCTGAGTTGACGCACTGTCTGATAGCGGACTGCACTCGACTGCTACCTCTAGGTAGCGGTCTACTGTCAACCGCGTTCTGTCAGATTTTGTCCAACCCGAGGTCTGACCCAAGGGTTGATTGTGTTCTGTTCTCAGACGTTCTTCTGACTATCTGGAACCTAAACTTTGTTCATCAAGTCATTAATGAATTATGAACTTTATTAAGATGCCATTATGATACCGAATTACTTCCATAGCACAACATACCCTTAATTCATTCTTGACCTCCTTTTCAATATATTGGTGCTTTCTTACCTTGGTTTACTATCACTTTAATGAATTATTTAACTTTACTTTCTTGGTCGAGCTTTATTGTTATTTCTCATGAAAGTAGCTTGATTTATAACTTGAAGATGCAAGGGCGAGCACGGATGGTGTCCAAGGGCTCCAGTCTATCTCCCTCGGCAGATGGCCGGAAATATATTATTAACCGTGGGGTATAATGGTTACTGGTGTCGCATTGCGTTGGGAGTACTTTATAAATGGGTGAAATCCACGAGACAATCTCATGAAATTTACATGCTTGCTAGTACATTCTCGTTACATGATAGTACATTCTTGTGAATTGAAAGGCCAACTATATTTTTGCTAGATCATGATCATATATTCTTGCAATCTCATGTCCTTACATTAATATCGTGTTACTTGTTACTATGGTTTTGTTCGCATGTTTTATCGCATTCTCTTTATCTTACACTTCTAGAGCTAAAATATTAAACATGTAAACTTGCCATCATGTTGACACGAAGATACCTACTGGGCGAGTGTGCTCATACCCTACTTTCTTTGACATTTTCAGGAAATTCTAGTGAGTCGGAGTCTGACTTTTCAAGTGATGATTCTGAGAGTGAATGAAGATTCGAGTGAAGCCCTAGAAAGTTAGATAGTCTTGAGTCAGTTATTGTAATTTGGAGTACTTCACTGTAATAGGCAGTGAAGTTGATCATGTCATTGTAATTTTCTATTTTCTTGAGTCTAGTGTGTCATGTTGATAAAAGAGTCAATGTCAAGTTGTAACTTTGATCGTTATTTCAATAAAGTTGAAGTTTTGCCATATGACAATTTACGTACAGTTGTTTATGATATTTTATGTGGCGCTCTGATTGTCTTGCTAGCTCGAGGCTTACTTGCCGACTGTTCATGTTCCCGAGTTATTTCCGCTGTATATGTATATCTCGAGACGTGACAATGGTCTATTGTGGGGCCACCTACATGAAACATAGGATGAATGTGGTCTCTAGGTGTGCCACGTTTAGAACGGATAGAACAGAATCAGGGAAACATGGTTCCAAAGGACGGTTGAACCACATCTTACAACAGTAAGACGACATTCTGAGGGGTTTTCAGGGTTTTTAGGATACAACTAGCTCGGTGTCCATGTGGAAATCCATGGCTCACGGAGACTTACGAAGGCCTTAGTGAAGAAGTTCCAGTCCAATAGGAGGAATACCTGGCAGAGGGTCCTAACTTCACCAATAAGGTTTTGCGAGAAACCAAATCAGAACGGAGTCGGTAGTTATGCGTCACCATGATGACCTGATCTTCAAGATGAAACAACAATCTATCAAATCATATATCAAAATGCCGATTATAACAATTTAAAAGAATAAAATTTAAGAGCTTTCACATGGAGTAACTTTAAATGACATGTTAATACCTAGAGTTTTTTAATTATAATGGAATCAATGAAGAAGAGATAAGACATGAAGATAGCATCAATCATGTGAGGGTTCATAAAGATCAAGAGAGAGCACTTAAGGAATTTTAACATGCTTTCAATTTCAATTACCTAGCCAATTAATATTTCAGACGACATGACTTAAGAAAAATAGGATTTACAAGTTAATCATGTTGTTTAAAGATGGATTTTCAATTAAACTCGAGTCAGGTCGCAGTCGTCTCAAGCACCGTGTTCCTGGCAAAGGAACAACATAATGCAGTCTCCATGGGAACCGTGATCTAACTAAGAAAAGGGATCGTGATCTATCATATGGCCACGTTCAGAACGCGACATGATCTCAAACAAAAAGCTCGTTATGACGAAAGAAGAGGAAAACAATGATACCTCGTGCATAAAACTCTAAATTAACAAAAAACTATGAATGAAAAAGAGGGAAACATGCACAAAATCAAACTAGACATGCTCCTAAACATATATGCCAGATTAATTAGGTTTAGCCTTAGAGAAAACCTATCTAAGGATTGATTAAAGGAAGAAGAGGAAAAAGAACATGAAGAATGCCCAAAGCTCCTCGACCCTCTCCTCGAGGCACACCCTTCTCCCACATCCAGCAGCCTTCACGATCAATTAAAGCCGGCTAGAAGAGGTTTAGGGTCATATTTATGGATTTTAGCCCACCTAAGAGTCCTAATTTGAAGTATTACCCAAGAAATAAATTCCACTCTGATTTCTTCGGTTCTCACCCAAAATTAGCGTCGCCTCCCCTAATCTTACCATAATTAAGCTAGGGTTTCATAAGAGAATGACCCACCCTTGATGGATTAGGGTTTTATTTTGTCCTATGACCCATTTAGCTTAGGTTTTAGCTCACTTAACCCAATTAAAATTAGGGATTTAGGGCATTATGATTTTTAGGGATTTATTCTCTCTTTTAAAGCCCAATTACGTTTTTACATTAGCCTAAATTACATTTACAATTATTATAAAATTTAATTCAATTTCTTAATAATTATTTTTGATGACTTATAGAATTAACCTTATATTATTTAGAAAATTTTATTTATTTATTTATGCACCTCATTAACAAGGTTGCTACATTCTTTCTCTCCTGTCTTTTTCCTTCTCTTTTTTTACCGACGCGGACATGGAAAACGTCGTAGACATGACTGTCGACCTTGCTACGTCTGATCCAGGCACCGAGCTTCCTGATTTCAGTGCCGTCTTTATAGTTGAGGGTGCCGTTGGGCTTGCTGTTGGTGTTGGGGGCAAGGAATGACCTAGGGAGGCTGGGGTGGTGACTCCCTTGGCTTCATCTTTTACACCCAGGGTCCTAGTTTGCACAGTTAGCTTGCTAGACCCTCAGGAGTTAAATAGCTCAGGTGAATGACCTTTTTCTTGACCTTGCCACCCGCTATTCCTCTGCCTTTTTTTATTGGCACCCATTGGGCTTATTCTTCTTGCAACGACGCCCAACCCCCGGGCGGGTGCGGAAGAGGATGTGGATATTGAGGATGTCTCTAGTAAGGGCGCCTTCATCGGTGAGCCTTGCTCTTCCCAGCCATTCCTTTCTTCTTTCTTCATTTGCATATACATATTTCTAATAGCTTTGCGCCTTCTCTCTCTCCCCCCTTTTTTTGCTAGAGAGATTGTCTTCCTCTTTGAACACCTCGGGGAGTACCTCCCTGAAGCTCGCACGAGACCTCGTCCCATGGTGAAGGCAAGGCCCTCGATGTTGAGGGAACTTCAAGAATTTGGCCCTCGAAGGCATCTCCATCAGCCACTCCTCTTGTCGAGGCTACCAATGCGGGTGAAAATTCTTCCCTTAGTATTTTACTTTGTGCATCGGGCATTTGGCTGATCATAGTTTTAATCACCCTTTTCATGTTGTTTATGTATCCACGTGCCTAAATTAATAAATAAAAATTTGATAATAAAATATATATGAGAAAAATGATATAATAATAAGATCAAATATGATAATGAGTAATGTAAATAATTAATAATAATCTTCATTTTGATAAAATATCATTTTGTGAAATATTAAATAAATATAATGTCAACTAAAATGTATGTTTTCAATAATTGGGATAAACCTTTAAATTAACTAAGATAAAAATTAAACTGGGCTACTGTTAAAATCTTAATGGGCCTTAGTGGGTGTTTAAACCCTAATTTTATAGAAACCTAAGTTCTAATTCGATTAATGGGATGTTAGTGGGCTAAACCCTAGAATTGATTGGACCCTTAAGGTTAGAACCGACCCCTATAGGTTTGCCCTCATCTAATTAGGGTTTTGGAAGAGATAAGTCATTTTTGGAAGAGTCCTTGGCAGATTATTGTAGAGATAAATCAAATTTGGGTGTTTTTGATATTATCCCTTGCTATCTCAGAGATTAGGACTCTAGGAGGGTTTAGATCTATAAATACCTCATAATCCCCTCCCATCCAATCATATGTGGGGAGATTTCGAGGAGGTTCTTCGTGTTCATGGGTGGTTCCTCTTCATCTTTTGGTCATCGAATTGGTAGGTTTTCTCTTAGGCTAAATCTAATTGAATCCCAAGCATAGTCTATTTAGATGAATGCTTCATTTTTATGCAAGTTTTGAAAGATTGCCTATTCATCGTTAATTTTGCTTCCAAAATCTTAGTTTTCCAGAGTTCCTGCATGTTATGCGAGTTTTGCTTTTCGGACTGAGATCACATCCATCACAGGGACTACGTTATGAACCCGGCCATGTGATAAATCTCGATTCTCTTTAAGTTCTAAGATCGCATTCTCTGTCGCGACTGCAATCTTTTGTTCTATTCGTCCTGAACGTGGCGCCTGAGACAACTACATCTAGACCCGATTAATGTGATATTCTGATTTTTAAAACTATATTTTAAACTCTTATTTCTATTTTCAAAATCATGTCTTTCTTGTACCATGTCATTTGGAATAAAATTGGTTAGGTAATTAACTCATGAAAGCATGTTAAATTCATTGATAACTATATTATAATTCTTCCTAAGTTCTTATTTGATTGATTCTACCTTCATGTCCTAATTTCTCTATCATGCCATGATTCTTCTTCTAAATTGACTTCTTCATCATGCTTTGATCTCTTCTCTAAATTGATCTCCTCATGCTTGATATCTTGATCTCCTCATCTTAATTGATTTCCTCATGTTAATAATTAGATCTTCAACATAATTTTAGCCTTATCACTTGTATTATATGATTTCAATATTCATGATTAGCCTATGCTTTTAAATTTGTTTATTTGATAAGATCGGCATTTTGATACATGATGGTATTTGATTAATGTTTTACTTTGAAGATCACGTCATCCCGGTGACACGTATCTACCGATTCTGTTCTTATTTGGTTTCTCACACAACCCTTCTTAGTGAAGTTAGGACCCTCCACCAGGTATTCCTCCTATCAGACTAGAACTTCTTCACTACGGCCTCCTTAAGTCTCCGCGAGCTATGGATTCTCATATAGACGTCGAACTGGTTGTACCATAAAAACCCTAAAGACACTTATGGAATCTCATGTTACTGCTTAAGATCGATGTGATTCAACTGGCCTTTGGAACTGTGTCCCATGGTTCTATTCTGTTCATTCTGAACATGGCACTAGCAAAGATCGTGCTCATACTACTATCCTTCTGAACACAACACCATGATAGACCACGTTCTGCCTGACTTTTGACTGAACGCAACCATGCTCATGACTGCGTTCTTCCCAGTTTCCATGTGAACGCGGCCGTACGACTGACCGCGTTCTATTCAATCCTTTCTGATTACGACCCTGTGATTGACTGCATTTTATCAAATGCCTTTAGTTCATGTTTGACTATTTAAATGCATTTTGACCCACGTATTAATGAGGTTTTATGCAAAATCTGGTTATTATCGCCTCTATAAGTGCAAATCGCTTAATTTTTGTAAAGACTAGAGTTTTCTCTTCTCGCAAGCTTGATCTATTGATGCCTTGATCTTACTAAGTTCTATACTTAGTTTTCCACCAATACTTCACATTATGGATTTATTGATATCCTTGCATTCCATTTGATCTACTTCATGCTACTGGAACATGACTCTCTTGAATCTATTTGGCCATTATTGTTATATGGAATTGTCTAGAAATTTAAATGGGACTTCGGTCTAACGACCCCAATGCCTATGCATATAGGGCCATGTCTGGTCCTGAGAGGAGCTCCCGAATTACTCATAACCATGGGAGTCAAATGACTTGTGGTGTGGCATTGCACCGATATAAAATGCAAGATTGATATAGACATTTCACCAATATGGGATGTGATATGATTGATTGATTGATTAATACTCTTGATATATTATTGATTGATTGACTTCATACATGATGTTCTTGGCCCGGAAAGGCATATGCTATTAGAATTCAAATGTTATATGGCAAAATCGATAGTTATGTTCATTGTTACATGTCCGTCATTTGATATGCATTGATCTCTTGTTATTGACTCATTGGGAACTGTATGCCATAGGGACAAAGTGCTACGCTATGGGAGCCACCTCTTGAGTCCGTTTAGAGGAAAGTACTACATAGCGGGAGTCATCTCTTAAGCCTATATGGGTTACCTCTAGGATCCCTTCTTGCTACATTTGATATCCAATATATATTCTCTTGAATTGATATCTTTGACTTGTCATATCTTGTTCTTAAGTTCATCAACTTGAAATCTTATCCTTTTTGATTGGACCATCATGTCAACTGGTTATTGTCCATCAAATTTGATTCATGTATTCATACTATTTTAACATTTAGTACCTCTACATTATTATCAATATGTTAATTACTTATATATGTCTAGTTAAGAGATATAATTCCTACTAAACTTTCACTCACCCAATGTTATTTTACTATTTTTTAGGTAATTATGAAGATGTAATCCACTAAGATGGGAAGGGCCAAGAGTGATCGAGTGCACCGGCAACCCTAGAAGTGTGTCTGTTTAGTAGTCTTGTCTAGAATGAGAGAGAGTTCTATTTAGTAGTCTTGTCTAGAATGAGAGAGAGTCTATGCATTTTCCTTTTCTTTAGAGTTGTAATTTGAGTTTTTGAGAGGTCAATTATAATAGACTCAATCTGGAATTTGATTATCAATAAGATTTTGGCTTTGTCCATTTATTGGCTTTTTTTGGAGTGGTCACTGTCTTAATGTGTTTGCTCTAATTGCTTGATATAACTGTCACATTCTAAGTTTTCTTCCGCATTCAAAACATGATAGTTTTGTGGTATCAGAGCCATAGGTTTAGGTTTCCATGAGTATTAAAACCTTAACCTTTGTCAATATCTTGTTAAGCAACCGGTGAGATTGGGTAGAGCCTTGGGTAAAGTGCTAAAATATGCTTAACTTTAAAATAAATAAAATAACTGACTTTTGGAGTTATTTTATGGGAGTTAGATTGTTGTTGAGATGGCAGTCGAGCATACTCAATGGAGAGAGATGCAAAGGACTGTCCAAGGATTGACTCAAGCTATGCAACAAGTTGCTCAAAGAGGAATTCCTAATGGAGCTGGAGACTTGCAATGGAGTTTTACAGGAATGAATCCTCCTAGATTTAATGGTTCCATTGACCTGATGAAGCTGAGCATTGGGTTAAGGAGTTAGAAAGGATATTTAGGGTCATGCAAAATGTTCCGACCAAGAGAAGGTGTTGCTAGCAATGTTTCAATTAGAAAAAGATTCTAGGGCTTGGTGGGAGTCTATAGAAGTAATTTTGTCATATGAACAAGTGACTTGGAATGAAATTTTGGAGTATTTCAATAACAAGTATTTTTCAGAGAGAGTTCGAGAGAAGAAGGTGGCATAGTTTGTCTCGCTTAAGTAAAGGAGTCTGTCTATAGCAGAGTATGAGGCCCTATTTTCTCGTTTGGCTCTTTATGCCTTACATTTGGTTAGTATTGAGAGGATGAAGGATAAGAGATTTATGAATGGGTTAAGGTTGCATTATATTCCTCAATTGCCACCATTGGATATTTGAACTTATGCCGAGATGGTTAAGAAGGCCCAATTGTTAGATGATGCTACGGAAATGGCGGATATGATCAATAGGAAGGTTGTGAAGAAGGAGCAAGCTACTGATTCTGAAGATTCTAAGCCTACATTTGATAAGAAAAGTCTGAATGTAGATAATGGATTCCAAAGTGACAAGAGGTTCAAAGAAGGAGATAGGCAGATCGTCCATGTTTCATCCTCTCAAGAAGGTTATAAGTATTGTGATAAAGGTGCTCACCGATCCGTGGAGTGCGGGTGGAAGCAAGGAGCATGTCTGCATTGCGGGAGTAAGGACCACCTGATATCTAATTGCCCTTTGATGAAGGATCAATCCCCACAAGTCAAGCATCAAGGTGGACCAAGGCGTCAAGAAAGGCTTCAAACTTTGATAGAGTCAGAGCCTAAGGAAGGAGGAATGTTAGAAGGTACCCTCACTTTAACTCTTTTTGATATTGGATGCTTATTTGGTGATTTAGTGTGCTTGGTCATGAAAGGATGTATTGTGATTTTAGGAGCTTCCTAGAATTGGCTAGAAACTATAAGAGGTAATTAAATGTTTCGAATAAAGAGGAAGTTTGGGAGTTAGAAGATGTGAATTGAGAAGTAGTATCCGGAGTTATTTTGAGGATAGTGCTTTTGTATCCCAATTTTATTTTAGAAAGAATAGCATGTGAATTTGGAGGATCAAATTCTTTTTAAGTGGGTGAGGATATAGTAGCCCACCTAAATTAATAAATGAAAAATTTGACAATACAATATATATGAGAAAAAGAAAATGATATAACAAAAAGATCTAATATGATAATGAGTAATGTGAATACTTAATAATAATCTTCCTTGCGATAAAATATCATTTTATGAAATATTAAATAAATATAATGTCGACTAAAATGTATGTTTGCAATAATTGGGATAAACCTTTAACTTAACTAAGATAAAAATTAAATTGGGTTAACGTTAAAATCTTAATGGGTCTTAGTGGGTGTTTAAACCCTAATTTTATAGAAACCCAAATTCTAATTTGATGGAAATGTAAGTCACGGATTCAGAGGGGGGTGAATGAATCCCCTTTATAAAATTATTGTGGAATTAGAAACTAGAACAAGTTAGGGACAAACAGTTAAGGGTGCAGAATCAATAGCTCAATCTTTAAGAGTATTTATGCCCTAATCAAAACCAAGAGCATAGCCTGCTCACAACCTGAAATAATATTGGACGCGTTCGGCACACTCAAAAGGGCAAGTCTCACAGCGTACAGAAACAGAAATGACTTGGAATCAAAACATGTGAAGGGGATAGATGAAATGGATTTACACTCATAAAGCAAACCACTAACACAGGATTTTTAGGTGATTCGGCCAGACACCAAGTCTGCCTACATCCACCCCTCACTAAACTCAGTGAGGATTACCGCTGACAAATAGCTTGAAACGCTGAGCCTCACAGCTTGCTAACAGAGGAACAAATCCTCAACGCTGAGCCTCACAACTTGCTACACACGTTGAGCCTCACATCTTGCTAACAGAGAAATAAATCTTCAACACTGAGCCTCACAGCTTGCTAACACCGCTGAGCCTCACAGCTTGCTAACACCGCTGACTAACAGCTTGATATGAAACTGAAAAACACTGAGCCTCAAAGCTTGCTACACACGTTGAGCCTCACATCTTGCTAACAGAGAAATAAATCTTCAACACTGAGCCTCACAGCTTGCTAACACCGCTGAGCCTCACAGCTTGCTAACACCGCTGACTAACAGCTTGATATGAAACTGAAAAACACTGAGCCTCACAGCTTGCTACACACGTTGAGCCTCACATCTTGCTAATAGAGAAATAAATCTTCAACACTGAGCCTCACAGTTTGCTAACACCGCTGAGCCTCACAGCTTGCTAACACCGCTGACTAACAGCTTGATGAAAGGAATCAAAGGAAAATGGAAAACAAAAAACAACTGGAACAATAGCAACGGTAGATATGAAACTAAAAAACACGTTGGCTTGGATTTGATCCAGAGGCCAAGAAAGAACACACAGTTCTTAAAGGGAAATCCAGGCTGCACACTTTTCTTCCACGGGCTCTCCCTTTCTCTTCTTCTTCTCACTTTTCTTCTCTCGAGCTTCTCCTACCCTTCTTCTGTGCTTCAGAGCTACTGCATTTGATCGCAGGGCCTTCTTATAGGGCTGTAGGCAGGGTTTCCACAACCTCCCGCGTCCGGCGTGTGTAGGGCTCGTCCCAGCCTTTTCCAGAGAAGCCACGTGTCAAGAGAGGATTGGGGCGTTGATCCACGTGGCAGAATGTCAGAAGTATTCTCCCTTGGGATCACGTGCCAATCATTGAGTCCGTTATCCCCCACACGCTCATACTTCAGGCGTGATGTGAGGAAGACCACGTGCATTGCAGACGCTCGATCATGTGCCAGTCTGCAAGACATAAGTGTCAAAGTGAAAACATGCACAGACATATAAGACATTGCACGGACCTTGAATGTAAACGCACAAGGCAAAACTTGCACTGGCCATGTCTTGCCTAGACAAAATCATGCACCTACGTTGATATGCACTGACCTTCGTATGAACAACCGAAGACATGCATTGAGGTAAACAATGCACCGAGCTCTATATGAACGTGTGAACAGTAGAAACGTGCACAGACCCTCTAGCATGCGTGCATACAGCACTGAGTTACCATATGCACCAAACCTATATTCACTAGGCCAAAACCTGCACTGAGTGCACATATGCACCGACCTGATGTGTTGATTAAAGGATGCACTGACCGTGTGTCTGCTTTAGACACAACCTGATACAGTGTAATGCACCGACTTCATGCAATATGAGACTCAAATGGATGAGACGCTAACAGAGACACAAGACCATAAGTGCATGAGACGCAGACATGAAAATATGTATGAGACGTAAATAAAAAATATGTATGAGACACAAGGTATGTGCTAGAGACGCAGGCGAGAGAGAGACGCTAAGATTGAGAATAGCACCAACCTCATATGTTCATGTGAACAGTGAAATGCATGGACTTTAACACATGCACCAACCTTGCACGGACCTTGCTTGGCCTAACACGAGATATGCATAGACCTTGTTTTAGCACGAGACAGATATGCACGGACCTCTACAAAGATTGCACCGAGGTTGTGTGTGCATAAGGAAGACTTTGCATAGACTTCAACTATGCAACGAGTCATATGCACAGACCATACAGCAAAAGCATGCATGGACTATGTGGAGAAGTGCACGGGCCTTATATGTAGTTGAGTAGAAAGTGCACAGACTTTGGATGTAATGTTGCACGGACCTTGTGCAACATGCACAGACCTACATGCTGAACAAGAGAAAGTGCAGTGTATGAAGGATTTAAGCCCATGAACAGAAATGTCTTCATCAAAACCAAAAGCAGTCACGCAGGCAACATAAAATCATCAATGTGTAAATGTGCACAGATGCAGCATGATATGAAGGATTTCCATAGTGTCTGACAACATCAAGGTCATATCAAAACAGTAGCATAGATAGTGTATACATGACTCATAGTTTTGACAGCATCAAAACATAGGGACACAACATAATTAGGTTACTGGGTCATTAGATAAATCATTTTTAGAAGAGTCCTTGGTGGATTATTGTAGACATAAACCGAATTTGGGCATTTTTGATATTATCTCTTGTTATCTCGGAGATTAGGACTCTAGGAGGGTTTAGATCTATAAATATGTTGTAATCCCCTCCCAACCAACCTTAATTGTTTGTGGGAAGGCTGTTGGGATGATCAAGATGCATTTTTGGGGAGATTTTGAGGTGGTCCTTCACATTCATGGGTGTTCATGGGTGGTTCCTCTTCATCCTTTGGTGGTTCCTCTTCATCCTTTGGTCGTCGATTTGGTAGGTTTTCTCTCATGCTAAATCTAATTGAATCCCAAGCATAGTCTATTTAGATGCAAGCTTTGTTTTTATGCAAGTTTTGTTTTGAAAGATTGTCTATTCATCGTCAATTTTACTTCCAAAATTTTAGTTTTCGGAGTTCTTGCATGGTTTGCAAGTTTTATTTCACCCGACAGTCAGGTATGAAGACTAGCTCCCTTGACATATAAAGAGGGTGAACTCTTGGGAGATTAATATGCGGCGCTATCATGGCCGGTTGACTAATAGGTTGCATAGGACTCTTGGAATAACCTTGAGTGATCTCGATGGTATAGTAACTTGTACCTGGTCAGGTTGAAATAAGGAGTGGAGAGTTTTTGGGACAATCTTCAACACCTTTGGTGCAGTAGCTTGCTTCTTGAATAGGTGAGGCAACATGTAATGAGCCTTTTGAATGGTCTTGAATGCACTAGGTAGCACAGTTGTTTGATTCTTGATGGGCTGAGGTAAGATGCCACAGGCCTTGAATGTGCTTGGTAATACGGCCATCTGGCCCTTGAGTGGAAGTTCTAGTTGAGATGAAGCGGTCATGATGTTGAAAACTTCCGCCAAGGGTTGCCATGACTTACCCTCGAGCATGGAATTATAGCCTTAGCAGTGGTATGTGTCAGCACTATATTTATTGAGAACCGCTTCTTCTAACTAGCCATTTGAAGTACAACCGAGTGAGGGGTGATGAGAGCATTGACGACAACTTTTTGGATAAGCAATGTAACTACTATCGACCTCGCTTTTGATCTGAGTAGAACAATCTCTTGGGAACCCTTCATGACAACCATCTTTAGAGGTGGAGACTTGATCTTCCCAAATATCCCTAAGATAAGAACATGGACCGGCATGCGACTGATATAGCCATGAGGATCGAAACAGATAATCGGCACCGGGTCTTTCTTACTCAGTTTGCTTTGCTCTTGGGAATCAGACCTGGGGTGCATCTTTAGAAGCACACACCCACCTGGGTTGTAATGGATTTTAAAGTGGAGATGGTAACAACCCACAATCCAGATATCGGGAAGAGTTCGATACCATTCAAATCTTGGCCCGCCACCCACGAGTCGGAAGACTCGGAAGGGTTATTTTGGGTATTGTGGAGGTACATTGAAATTCAAAATAATGCAAAAATAAACTACCGAATTAAGTATTTAAATAATGTGAAATAAATTACATTTTTAATTAATCAAATTAACTACAACATCCAGTCCACAAAGTACAGTCTATAGAAAAGAAAGCATACTCAATCATCGACACAGTCCGGCACTGGCAAGCTGGCAACTACGAACCACTGTGCCGCTCCTACGAACCTCGAGGAGGAGCCGCTACACCTGAAAAGGAAGGGGTGAGCCTCATCTCTTTGACTAAGTAGGGGTCCCATGGATCTCCACCACGAAACATCGGCGGTAAACAATGGCAACAACAACAATAACGATAGGAGTAACAATAGCAAAAAGAGTAGTAACGATAACAGTCGGTGGAACCATAGCTCGTTGACCTACTACTACTCTCAACGGGGAAAACCTCGACCTCACGGTCAGAACCACCAAACCAAGGGGAAACCACGGATACACTACCGGTAAAGGAACCACGACACCTATGTCGTGAAGGCCCATCCTCGCTACTGAAGGTCACAACCCAGACCACACGGTTCGAGGGTAAGATCGCGATCTCGCCATCGTGAACACTACTCTGACTATGAGTGAAACAATGATGACTCCATTGGGAACCCTCAACCTCAATGTCGGGAAAAGCGTATAGAAGTCACCCGGAGAACCATGACCTCCCTGTAGAGAAACCAAAATATCGAGTGAGGAGAGTCACATCTCACGTGACGGGAGAACCTTCCCACTAGAAGCAAGGCTAGATACGTCCACTAACGACTTGGTCTGCAGCCTCGGGTGTCATCCACTCGTCTCAACATGGTAACTATGACACCGAACACAAGTAACACAAGACAAGGGTCTGGGGTTGTTCTCGAAAGCCCGCATCCATCATCCCCAACCATGTGTGCACACACTGACTGACTACGCTATGTCAGGCCCTCTAGCTGGTTTTCCTCTCGGCTACGACTCAAGCCACCACAGTGGGAGGCCCTACGGAAACCAACCTAAACCGTCTCTCTTGGGTCTAGCTCTCTACCACTCCTAGGTGGGTCGGCACATGCGTGCCCAGGCAGGCTACTACTAGTGGGGGAAGTCACTTGTCGTAGGAACTCTCAATAGAGAGGAAACTGTTGGAGTACTGTCAGCTACGCACACACCCCTCATAAGTATCTCGAAACACAAGGCGGCTCAGTGCCACTGAAACTCGGAGTAGCTAGCTAGACCAGCTAAACCATCGGCCAACGAGTCAAGCGATTCATCCCAAGGCCGCTATACAATATCGCTCCATGCTGTAATTCACCAAAGCCAGAAACCGAAACTAGGAACGAAGAAAATTCACAAGGTGGTCTACTATCACCGAAGCTCTCCCCTCGTTAGGGAAAAACAAGGAAACCTCCAGCACCCTTAGCTTGGTCACGAAACTCACATCGCTGGCCACACTCATGGCCCACACGGAAACCACCTTACGAGAAAACTAACACTGTGCGGGGGAAGCCCTCCGCACAAACTCGGGTACACGATAACTCAAACTAGCACAACGAAGAATTCCAAAATACACGGGGTTGTTGGGTCCCAAGGGGTGCAATAGATCTAGAATGGGGGGTTGAATAGATCCTTTCTAAAACAATGGCCGAATTAAAGTCTTAGCTACATAAAACAGAAGCCACTGCTTATAATACAAATGGACTACTTTAGGCACAATGCACAGCGGAATAAAAGGGAATAGCTCAAATGGAAACGACAAAGCACAATGTACTAACATCCGAGGTCGACACCAGTATACAGTGAGGTCGACACTCCTTCAGAGCAAGTTTAGAGCCAAGGGAGATCTGCTGCACTTGTCTGCAGAGATCTCACGAAATTCCAACCAGATGAATGAACAAGCTACCTGCATGAGTGAAGACAGTGCAATATAGTGTGTTGGAAAAGCAACTACAAATGCATAAGTCAGTGTGATAAAATAGTTCAAGAACACTTTACGCTACCTATCCTGTGAATGGGGGAAAGAAGAAATGGATTAATCATACAAGGCACACCCCATTGCACAAGGAGTTTTTAAGGTGGTACAGTCTACAAACCCGCAGACCTACGTCCACCCCTCACCAAATCTGGTGAGGCTTTCTCCATACGAGGATGAAGTCCTCAACCCACACACGAGGATGAAATCCTCAACACACACACACACACACACACACACACACACACACACACAGAGAGAGAGAGAGAGAGAGAGAGAGAGAGAGAGAGATATATATATATATATATATAGAGAGAGAGAGAGAGAGAGAGAGGAATGAGATACACCACACACACGCACACATAAGAATGAGATCTACAACACACGCACGCACACACACACACACACACACACACACACACACACACACACACACACACACACACACACACACACACACACACACACACACACACACAAAACAAAACAACAAGCTGCAAGTGCAGCACCTACACTTTCGGTCTCTCACAAGAGCACCGGACCCCCATAGTTAAAAGATTGCAAGTACATAAATAAAAATAGAAAATCTTAACACAATGAGAAGGCAGCAGTGGCTTTCGATCAAAGTCTTGATGCTCTATCAAACTAATGCCAGCTACAAGGAGGGGCTGCACTCCTTTCAGCTTCTTCTTCCTTTCTAACCACTGGTTTGACTCGAACTAGGGAAAGGCTGCTCTCCACACTTGTTCTTACTCACAGATATTTCTCAGGGACACTCTTCTATTGGGCTCTCTTCTTTCTCTGGTTGGCAACTTCTTCTTCAAGGGTTGCAGCAGCAACTACAACAGCTTCAGCAGCTTCTCCTTTAGAAGCTTCAAGTCTATATATAGGAGACTGGGTAGAAGGTTTCCCTCCAAAAGTCCTGCGATCTGATTGGTCCAGCATAGACACAAGGGTTTCCCTCCAAGATCTTTCAATTTGAATGGCTGGAGTAGAAATAAGTGGTTTGACCAAAAGTCCCTGCAGAACCTTAATTCCCATTGCAGAGAGGACGTACTTTTGCCAGGGATATTTTCCCTTCAGATACAAGCTTTGCTGGCTGGCGCAGGGGACAGTACTTGGCAGAGAGAGAACCTTTTCTAAGGTGTTTGTACTCCCAGATATTTGGAGTAAAGGGATCCTCTGGACACTAATGGTGATGGAAACGTTTGGGTGGTCCTAGAAATCTTTTCCAGCCCTCAAAAAAAGGTGTTTTGGGGTTTGGACCTATCATTAATGCCTTCTATACGGTTTACGAATAGACAGATCTGACAGAGTGCTTTTGATGATTTCTTTCAGTGAGGTTGACCTGCTGTAAAGTAGTGTTCACACTTCTTCGTAGAATCTAGTTTATAACGGCTTCTTGAAGGAGCGTAAGGTCGACCTCCTGTGCCAATGAGGTCGACACGGGTGTGAAGATTGGTTTCTCGGACAGCTTTTGGAAGAACCCTGCGGTCGACCTGCTGAGAAGATCAGGTCGACACTGCCCACGCTGGCCGCTTCCTAGAGTGCTGGTTGTGATCGTGAGGTCGACACTTCTTGAAGGTGAGGTCGACACTTCTTGCGCTGTCTGCTTCCCAGAGTGCTGGTTACGATGGTGAGGTCGACACTTCTTGAAGGTGAGGTCGACACTTCTTGCGTTGGCTGCTTCCCAGAGTGCTGGTTGCTATGGTGAGGTCGCCACTTCTTGAAGTCTAGGTCTACACTGCTTTGCAGAAGAGCATTTATAATGCTTTCTGTGAGGGTGTGAGGTCGACACTGCTTTAGAGAATCATGCTTATAACGGCTTCTGGAAGCCACCTGAGGTTGACCTGCTGATGAGGTAAGGTCGACCTGTCCTTTATGCAATCTGGAGTTTTCAACTTCTTTTTTCCAAGTCCTTTCTTGCATCTTGGAGCATACTCTATGATGTTTGTTCTACCAATGTCCCTTCTCAATTCTCAAAAAGACTTGCTTGCTTTCTCTTAAACTTGCAACTAAATTTTAGCACTTAAGGTACTCCTGGATCTGGAGCTTCTGTTGCACTACAGTTGGCTGGCCTTGTTCAAACCCTTTGGTTCAATGCACCATATCTCATTACACCATTGTATGATATCTTTATACTGCTCATCTTCATGAACCCATTCTCCTGCCACAGTGCTGACTATGACCTGAAACTTATACATGTTGACGTCGTTAAATCCATATAAGACTCATAATGATTCATGGTCAGACATCATCAAAACAATAGAATCAAGCATGTTCCACACATGCCCAACATTCTCCTCCTTTTTGATGATGGCAACTATGAGTCATTATGAGTTTATCATGAGCCATCTCTTGAAGTAGTTATGACTCATCTCAAAACTTCTCCCCCTTTGCCATCAGCAAAGAGGACTTGAATAGAAGCCAATTTCAAAGTCAGAAAATGAGCACATGGAGTTGCATGAGATCAAAGGATTTAAAATAATTTCCACTCATCAATCATTAAAGAGAGATATCATGAAAGGCTGCATGTCAAGTAACAAGATAGAATATGCAACTATGAGTCATTGTGATGTTACATGCTATGAGTTCTGGAGTAGCCAAAAGTAGGAGCAGATTGTTGGGTTCCAATTGATGCTGGGTTCCTTGGCTTGGCATGAGTAGTTCACACAGAGTGACATTGGAGGCCATGAAGTCACAGCTAGGCGACACAGGCTGAAACATGAGAGACAAATATATGCAAGTCATTGATCATAGCAGGAAGATGCAATCAGAGAGCAATTCTGTAGCCATAAAACATATTTGGTTTTCAGGTTTTTTTTTTCTTCAGATTTTTAAGGTTTTCTATGCAATGCATGGAGGAAGAAAAATGCAAAACCAACCAAATACATCAAGAGCTGAAACCAAATGCTTTAGAGACATGGTACCAATTGTTGAGAGCATCAATTGTTGGGAATTGTTAGGAGTGGTCATGCTTTCATAGCAGCTAGGACCATGGATCATCAAGAGGCCAATTTGTCTTGAGGACAAATGCCTAGGACAGTCAGACAGAAGTCTGGATGAAGGGAGTCGACTCTAGGGGTCGACACTTGGAATATTGAGGCACAGATCCAAGAGATGATAGGATGGAAGTTCTTCATCCTGAAGCCAAGTTCATAAATGCAGAGTTACAGATTTTTCAGAATCTTCAGTTATAGAAGTTGAATGATAAAGCCCTTATATTCAGGTTGGTTTATAACTGATGAATTCTAAGTTTCTCAAAAAAATAGCATTTTGAAAATGTCTGCATTCAACATTATTAGAAATGAACCAGAGATACATATAGAGACCAAATTAACCTCCTTTCATCCTACTCAGTCAATTCCAAAAGCCTTTTTGAAAGTCACAAAAGAAGTATTGAGGTTAAACACCTAGACGTTTCTAATTTTATTCATGAGCACTACAGATTCAGATTTTTCATTTTGAAACCATTGTCGAATACCAACTGTTATTACTTTTATGAGCAGTCAAGTGAAGCATGCACCTTTTGACATGAGAGTGCACGTTGATTAGATGCCATCACCCCCAGTTACTCAGTGTAGCTTACCATTTTGTTTCAATTTAGAATAGAGGTAGCATGCACTTCATGACGTTGCCTTCTCCATTTCTTTAGAGAAGAGACTCGATTTCTCGGTGAATCCAATGTCATTGCTCTGCCTTAGGGCACTGAACTCAGCACACATCTTTTTACATAAGGATATACGTTTATCAGACGCCAATATCCCTAGTTACTCAGCATGGCTGAAGTTAATTGCTTTCATTGTAGCCCCCCCCCTTTTTTTTGAAATCTTCAGATTTGACAAATGTTTAAAAACAATACTCGAATGAAGTTTCTCAATCAAGGATGCCTTTGTACTTAAAAGAAACTTTCAGATTTAAGAAGGCGTAGCAAGTCAAAACATGAAAAACTGGGTTAGGTCCATTAACAATGAATACATCCACTTTCATGAAAATCTAGTTCAAAACTCATGAACCCATTAACCTTAAACCAATAGCTTTCATGTTTAGGGCAATCATAGAGCTCCATAAAAGAAGATTCCTCTTGAAGATTTACTCTGATAAGTGAGCTTTAACGGCAGATAGAAATACTCCCAAGAGTTCAAGGCATTTAAGAAGTAAAGGATCCAATAGCAGAGCATGCAAACGATGGCAGACTATTAGACATACCAGGAAGGTTCAAGGAAATCAAGGCATTTCAGACCCAAAATGAGACACAACAATTCATAATCATGATGCGGGGGCTGAATAAGGCATGTAATGCACTTGGGTAGATGAATGGAAGTAGGCACTGAACACTCCCCCTGAGGATATGCAGTGAGCTCAGACAGGATAAGTGAATATCATCAACAGATAAAGGAGTGTCGACACTGGCATCTCATGGTGTCGACACCCTAAGCTCAAACAGAAGGCAATTTATACATATGTCAGCAAAAATGTGCAAGGATGCAGATTGGATGATGACTCCCCCTAAACTTGTGCATGGGTTGACAATGGAGTATGCAACCTATGACTTATGTGAACATATGATGCAATAGAAATGATACAAATTGATGTGCATTGTTGTGTCCCTTTAATATGATGTGCATTGGGATGCATGAGACCACAAGATGATGCAAGCACATGTTATTTGCAATGCATTCTAGAGAGGGGGATTTCTGTAGCCCATCTAAGAGTGGTCGAACCAGGTCCAACAAGACCAAACGAGGTCCAACTCATCTAAGTGACCACCCCATAGGGCCCACATAGCATAAAAGCCCAATAAGTTCACTCGGGATCAAGCACTTCCTCGGCAGCCATTAGGCTCGGAAGGCCCGAGCGTCGGTCTGATCGGAGGAAGACCCATGCCCGACTCATCCCCCCGCCGGGATAAGGGCTAGCGCCCCGCGCCCACTCCGACCGAGCCTCACCCGAGCTATGCCCCTCGCCCGGACAGGGCTGGCACTCTTCATGCTTGGGTCGACCGACGATTGCTTATCCACGCTGCCGTTGAGAGCCCTTTATGAGCAGGAGTTTACAAGGCTATAAAGATCCCACGATGAGGATGTAAAGAGCCCACGACGAGGACGTAACTCTCACTTGAAACTCCTCAGCTTACGGGACTCATGAGACCGGCACACTATTTAAACCTGGGACTCCCTCCAACGAAAGATAAGGCCAACACACGCCTAAAACTCCATGAGCAGGAACCACTTCACCACCTTGGTGGAGAGGGATCTCATGCATCTCCTTCCTCCTCCCTTCATAGCTTCCACCACTGCTCTACTGACTTAGACATCGGAGCGTTTTCCCTAGGGAACCATCCCTGGGCCCCCTGATCCATTTTTCTTCCTTGTAGTTCACTGTTCGGTGATCATTTTCTCCAGCTCAGGGCCAGTGCGAGATTGCCCCTCTTCACATTCTAAACTAAGGTGCAAACTCAAAGACTCCCCCTTTGTCCAATGCTTATGGAGATCAAGACAATTAAACAGTGTGTTGTATGTCTATATGTCACGCCCCGAGCGCGAAAGATACCCGGGGTCATGGCCAGCTTATATAGAACCAATCAATTAGAGCAATATACTTTTTTTTTGACAAAAGATAGAGTGTGCAAAAGACTAAATAATTACTAAGATTAAATTTCCAAAATAATACCAATAGTCCAAGATGACAATTATCCAAATAACCAAATGGTGATAATTCTAGTCTATGACATTCATTATTCAAACCCAAATATTAGGCTACAAGTCTTAACAAGTTTCAATCGACTAGACCGACATAACAGACATAACTGGAAGTACAAGATAAATGACTCTAGATAAGTAAAGATGCGGCTAGCTAATAGTAGGCGATCGGTGACTCTAGCACTCTTCACTCGATTTCATACCCGTTCGTATGGTTGTCGCTATCCGAGTTACCTGAAAATGTTAGAATGAACTGGATGAGCGAATCGCTCAGTAGGAATTACATCTCAAGTTCAAGCAGTCTTTAAGTAGATTACATATTGTGTGTAATGCAAGTACATCTTATGCATGCTAGACAAGTGAGAAAATCATGAACTGTATAGAAGAATATCACATGTTTTCAAGTACTATCAAGTGTCGACAAGTAAGATATCATGAACTTATAGAAAGAGTATTGCAGGATTTTAAGTACTATCAAGTGTTTACACAATTATCCAAGAAAGCGAGGGATGAATTCAAGCAAGTCAGGATCATGCTCAAGCAAGTAATATCAAGCACATGTAATATCAAGTACGTGTAACTGGAATTGACTATTTCAATCAAGCAAGTAGTTTACCCTTTTTCGGGCCACGCAAGTCAAGTAATCGCCCTTTCTCGGGCCACGCAAGTCAAGTCAAGCAAGCAAGTAGTGTCACGAGAGAGTGAGTGTAATGTCTCAAGTCAAGCAAGCAAATACTTCGGTGCACTGCTTAAACACCGTGATCATTCAACTCCCATGGACACAAGTACTTTCGGACGCTCCTCCCAGGACCAGATCGGGACCTATATGCACAACATTTCATGTAATACTTTTGACATTCACTCTAGGTATAGCCAATATAGAATTCCAAGGTTTAACTAATGTATGAATAAGGTAGATTTTATGAATGGAGTTCAAGGGCAGATTTATCATGTAGGGACGAACTGAGTGTAAACCTCACAAAACGCACGACATATCGGGAATCTGGCGGCTCTCGACTGCCACCGAACACTGAATTGGCGCCCTTTGGGAAATGGCACCCTACTGGCTGCCATTAAATCAGGAAATGGCACCCTAGACAGTACCATTATATCAGTAAATGGCGCCTGGACAGGGGGCGCCCATACCCTGCTCGTTTGGAATTGGCGCCCCCCCAGGTGCCATTATTTAAGTAAATGGCGCCCGTGGGAAGGGGCGCCCAATCCCTATATAAATATTTCTCTTTTATTATTTTTTTCAAAAGGAAATGGCACCCCTGCAGAGAGTCATCAATTAATTGATGACCCTCTGAAAAGTCGTTATTTGACTAATTGCTGCCCTAGACAAGGGCGCCCATTCCTCTTGCTGTTTTGCGCACCGAGCACGTACGTTTGAAGACTCAAAGCACTATTCATAATGTCAAAGGTTCAAGAAATCAAGAACTAGAAACATGGATAGGTAGAGAAAATTATCAGGATCTCAGAATCATGCTCATGTAAGAATTTTATGATTTAGTTTCATAGATATAGATTTTCTAACATGGTGATTATTAATGGCAGGAAAAAGAATTGACAACAGTCTGAGGGGTCTTCAATTAATGGGCGCCCTTGCTTGGGGCGCCCATTTAGGAAATGGCACCCAGGTGATGGGGGCCCATTACCTGATGGCTGTAAACTTCAGGTTTTGAAAAACATGCAGTATTTTTAGTAAAACATGATATATATATAGACCTAAGCATGCTATAGTTTAGACCGTAAAACTAGTGTAACATGATATATTCAAATTCCGTAAAAGCAGTGTAACAGACTATGTATAAAACTGGTGTAACGGGCTATAATTGATCTACTTAAAACCCGTGTAACATGCTATATATTTGGCCGTAAAGACAGTGTATATTTGATCTCATTAAAGACGTGTAATAGGCTATATAACATGGAAGATAAGTTCTTCTAATTCTACGCATGCATGCTATGTTATCCTATTTAGCTGCTAGTTGGGCTAGATCTTGAGAACACCAACCATTTTGGAGTGATACACGAAGTACAGGTAAGAGAGAGTAAAAAAAGCCAAGCCCCCTTCACGTTCTCTTCAGGAGAATAAACAATAAGGAAAGCCACACGTTGATGTCGCCGAAATGTTCATCATTAAAACCTGCGGCAATCAATCAAAAATAAATACCGAACTCACAATATAACCCAAATTAACTGTAATACACTGGTGAGCACGGGTCGAATCCACATAGAGGAATGTTGAGATTGAAAACTTTGATTTTTCTTTTAAAGTAAAAATAGATGAATGTTTGTGTTTGATTTTCATAATTTAAAGGACATGAAATAAATCTAGTTGGAAATAAAAATAATAAAATTAAATGTGAAATAAAATAGATGAATTTGAGACAGTTGGTGCGGCCGTGGTATGATAACGGCGTCGTCTCCTCGAGTCTTTGATTTACGAGTCGTCGGGAACGACCACGTACATTTGACCGGATCAGAACCGATTCTCTTGACCATCTTTAGAAGAAGTTTAGAGAGTGAAAAATAAAGAATGGTAGAAGAACATTAGAGAGATGGAGGGAAATTGTGCCGAATAAAAAATATAAATAACAACACCAATGGACTTAAACGTAAATTAAAACACATTTGTAACTGAATGGAAATTACAACAATAATAATAAAATAAATTACAATAAGAGATGGGGAGATAGAGAGGGAGAGGGAAAGCTATCTACGAGCATGCTAGAGAGGGAGAGAGAGAGCCTAACTACGTATGAGCATCTAATGGAGTGCGGGAGCCGTGCCTCTCATGCCCTCCTTTTATAGCCTTCAAAATAATTCCTCTGCTCCCATGTGAACACTCTATTTATTTATTATAGAATCTTTCTTCTCCCCTTTTTCTCCACGTGAAGGTGCCGCCCTTGTTGAATGCTCCGTGTGAAGCCGCATTTTAATGTCCATTCGCAAGCCACCTTGTCATGCTGACCCAGCCGACAAGAAGACCAACCGGCAGCCCCACGTGAAAATGCCTTCAGCCGCTAGCCATCTTGGCCTGTGTGTGTGAAAGAAGCCCGTCAGCCGACATCTTTTCAACATGCATGCTTTTTCCACGTTTGAAGGAGACCTTGCATGTAAGCTATTACGTGGAGCCCATTTAACTTGTGCATGCATTGCTTTTGAAGCCCTTGCATTTGTTTTGGCCATTGCATTCACGTGCGTGTTACGTGAAGCATGCATGGCTTATATCAAATATATATATCTTAAGTATATATATCTCACATATATATCAAATATATATCTCAAGTATATATATTTCTTAAATATATATATATATATATCAAATATATATATCAAATATATATATATATATCATAAATATCTATATATAAATAATTATTTTACTTTTCTTTTCTTTTCTCTTTTTTTCCTTTTGTTGTCATAGACTTGGCCCATTATTGTGTGCAGACTTGTCATCATACTCTTCGGGCCTGCAAAATAAGTGCAATTATGTATTAAAATTTTCTTAATTTTATCAAACTAAATATTTTGATCTACATTAAAATTAAGTGTGATAAGTGCATATTTATTAATATTAAAACTCATAAAGGATGTGTATATCGTAAATTATCTTCTAAAAATGCACACTTATCACACGTTCTCTGCCACAAGACTTCAGTAACAGGAAGTAGGATGTGGGAAGAAGACGCCCCTTCACGTCTTCCGAAGAAAAGAAGAGAGATATTCCCTTCTGTAAATAGCAAAAGGGTCGAGAACAGCAGTAAGTATTGCATGTTCGATGGGGAAGAATGTTTATAGGGAATAAAACCGTATGGGTTCATTGGAAACAAGATCCAAAAACCTTGCTGTTAGTGTTCCCTCGGGGGTTCATTGTCAGGGAAGGGTACAATGCCAACCAAAACATGCTGTATGTGTTTCAAAGCCTTCTAGAAGAACATATATTTTCTATTACTATTGTAATTGGCGCCCTAGGGAGGGGCACCCATTCGACTGGTTTGACCAGTCAAAGTTAATTGCACCCTTGTACAGGGGCGCCCATTCATTGGGTTTAGTGGAATTGGCGCCATTGTGAGGGGGCGCCCATTCACTGGGTTGACCCAGCCAAACAGCAAATGGCGCCCATGTAAGGGGTGCCTATTACCTTTGGTTTGGAAAAAGAGAACCCCCAATATGTGCTATCTATGTGTTGGCATTTAAGTGATGTTGGACCTCTTAAATGTAGGTATATTTATATAGTGGCCCTCATAAGGTATAGTTCTTTTTATAAGGCCTTCATGTAGGGTTTATTTATTTAGAAAAAAGTTCAAATTTTCTATCATTTTTATCCGCGGTGCTACACCCTCCCCCACTTAAAGGAATTTGGTCCGTAAATTCATCTGCATATACGGAGATATGGAGGGTGCAGAATACTTACAGACTAGAATAACTCCGGAAATCTTCTTTTCATAGTCTCCTCAATTTTCCATGTAGCTTCTTGTTCTAAGCATCGATTCCATTGGATTTTCACCATAGGGATCGTCTTGTTCCTCAGAACTCGGACTTCTCGGTCGAGGATCTTCATCGGCTTTTGCTCGTAGGTAAGGTCCTTCTATATCACTAAGTCATTGTGGTCAATGACGTGGAAAGGATCGTGCACGTACTTCTTCAGCATAGAAATATAGAATACATTGTGCACTTCTGATAGTTGTGGAGGCAAAGCAATGCGGTAAGCCACCTCGCCCACTCTTTCCAATACTTTTAATGGACTAATAAACCTTGGTGTAAGCTTGCCCTTAATACCGAATCTTTTAATACCTCTGCCGGGAGATACCTTGAGAAAAACGTGGTCACCAGCTTGAAATTCTAGATCCCTTCTTCTATTATCAGCATACGATTTCTGCCTGGATTGTGTTATCTAGAGTCTTTCTCGAATGAGGCGTATCTTCTCGGTCGAATCTCTTACCATATCCGGGCCTAGAATTTGTCTTTCACCAACTTCATCCCAGCATATTGGAGATTGGCAACTCCTGCCATAAAGTGCCTCGAAAGGTGCCATTTGGATACTGGCTTGATAGCTGTTGTTATAAGCAAACTCGGCTAGGGGTAAGTGGTCATGCCAACTTCCGCCGAAATCTATAATACATGCTCTTAACATATCTTCAACAACTTAATTTATCCTTTCAGTCTAACCATCTGTCTGGGGATAGAATGCAGTGCTGAAGTTGAGTTTCGTCCTTAGAGAATGTTGTAGACTTTTCCAGAAATGAGAGGTAAAGCGTGGGTCTCGGTCGAATACAATTGACACCGGGACTCCATGCAATCTTACCATCTCTTTGATATACAAGGTAACAAGGATATCAACTGACCATCGGCTCTTGATAGGTAAGAAATGAGCCGATTTAGTTAGGCGATCGATGATTACCCAAATTCCATCATGTCCGCCCCTTGACTTGGGCAAGCCCATGATAAAATCCATGCCGATATCTTCCCACTTCCACTTGAGAATATCTAGCAGATGCAATTTTCCAGCGGGTTTCTGATGTTCCGCCTTCACTTGTTGGCATGTCAGGCAGCGAGATACAAAGTCTGCTACCTCCCCTTTCATATTAGGCCACCAGAAAGTCCATTTCAAGTCTTGGTACATCTTAGTGGCTCTAGGGTGAATTGTGTATCTTGATCGATGAGCTTCTTAAAGAACCTTCTTTTTCAACTCAAGATAATCTGGTACACATGTTCGTTCATGGAATAGTAATCTACCATTGGGTGCTAGCTTGAAATCGAGTCTCTCATCCAGCTTGTCCTTTATTTCCACCAGTGCAGGATCTTCTTCTTATAGCTCCTTAATTTCAGGTAGCAAATCTAGATGTAGACTCATATGGCATAGAATAATGCACCCATTCTTCTCATCTGTACTGATATTAAGCTCAGAGAATTTCTCCAGCAACTTCCATTCTTGAATCATACAACAAGCCAATACTACTCTCAGCTTTCGACTAAGGGCATCAGCTACGGAATTACCCTTACCAGGATGGTATTGTATAGTGAAGTTGAAATCCTTGAGATATTCGAGCCAACGCCTTTGCCGCATGTTCAGCTCCTTTTGGGAGAATAAATATTTGATCCTTTTGTGATCAGAGTATACTGTGAATTATTCTCCGTAGAGATAGTGTCTCTAGATCTTTAAGGCAAATATCATCGCGACTAGCTCTAAATCATGCACCGGGTAGTTCTCTTCGTGTTTCTTTAATTGCCGGGAAGAGTATGCAATAACTCTTCCATTTTGCATCAATACACGCCCGAGGCCAATACCAGAAGCATTGGTATATACCTCATACTTCTCTCCTTCAATTGGCAATGATAAGACTGGAGCAGTGGTCAAGAGATCTTTCAAAGCTTGAAAACTCTTCTCACAATCTTCATTCAACTCATAAGGTACTTCCTTGCATGTTAATATGGTGAGAGGAACAATAATTTTTGAGAAGTCCTTGATGAAACGTCGGTAGTAACTAGCTAGACCCAAGAAGTTTCGAATTTCCGTTGCATTTGTTGGTCGTTCCCAATTCTTCACGGCCTCGACCTTTGAAGGGTCGACGAAAATTCCGTTCTTCGAGACTACATGGCCCAAGAAGGATACTTCCTCGAGCCAGAACTTGCACTTGCTGAATTTGGCATACAATTTATTTTCCTTTAATATTTGCAATGCCTTCTTCAGATGTTCTTAATGGTCTTCTTCAGACTTTGAATAAATCAAGATATCATCAATAAAGACCATGATGAATTGATCTAGATGTGGCCAAAAGGTGCTGTTCATTAATTGCATAAAGGCTGCAGGGGCATTTGTTAGTCCGAAAGGCATAACAGTAAATTCGTAATGCCCATACCTGCTTCGGAATGCAGTTTTATGAATGTCTTCTTTTTTGATCTTCAGTTGGTGGTAACCAGAACGAAGATCAATTTTGGAGAAGTATGTAGCTCCAGATAGTTAATCAAACAGCTCATCAATTCTCGGCAGCAGGTACTTGTTCTTGATTGTAAGGTGATTTAGCTATTGATAATCAATGCATAGTCTCATCGATCCGTCCTTCTTTTTGACGAATAGCACGGGTGCTCCCCATGGGGAAGTACTCGGCCTGATGAAACTCTTCTTCAATAATTCCATTAGCTACTCTTTTAGCTCTTTCAGCTCAGTAGGGGACATTTTGTATGGTGCCTTGGAAACAGGGCCAGCACCGGGGACAAGGTCGATTGTGAATAACACTTCCCGCTCAGGGGG
Source organism: Amorphophallus konjac (assembly GCA_022559845.1). Classification (NCBI taxonomy): domain Eukaryota; kingdom Viridiplantae; phylum Streptophyta; class Magnoliopsida; order Alismatales; family Araceae; genus Amorphophallus; species Amorphophallus konjac. The sequence continues at coordinate 421,435,798 of CM040121.1, read as the reverse complement.
TAAGCCGGGTAATTCTTTTGGAAAAACATCGAGAAAATCCCAAACTACACGGATGTCTTCAAGTTTAATCTCCTCGACTTTCGTGGCAGTCACAAATGCTATGAAAGCCATACATCCTTTACTTATGAGTTTACTAGCTCGGAGAGTTGAGATAAGAGGTGATCTATTTCGAGGGCTAGTGTAAACCAGCTCCGGGAAATCCACGAAAGTTACCTTGCCATGTCGGTAATCTACAATTGCTTGGTATGTGGATAACCAGTCGGCACCTAGTATGAAATCAAACCCCTTCATATCTAGGCATATCAGGTTGACATGTAGATTATTTCCTCCAACCATAACCTTGCAGTTTGGGTAGTGATGCGTGATATCTGACTCATTCCCAAGAGGTGTAGATATGACCAAATCTAATAGTTCAGGTTTCTTAGAAAATGAAGCAGCAAATTTCTTGGAAATGAATGAATGAGTTGCTCCGGTATCAAATAAAACTTGAGCATTCTTAGAACAAATAGTTAGTGTACCTTCCACGATTCCACCTTCTGTTAGTTCCGTCTCTTGGAGAGCTTGCAGACGGCCTTGTTTCTTTGCCGGACGCTTCTCGTCTTTAGTGGCTTGCTCATTCATCAATGGGCAATCGGGAATTCGATGTTCGTGACTTCCACATCGGAGACACGCTCCCAGTTTCCTCCAACATTCCTCAATCTTGTGGCCGACTTTGTCACAGTACTTACAAATTTCCTTAGAAGGTGTAGTGGTGGAGAAATGCTTGTCATTCTTCTGAAACTTCTTTCCCTTGGAAGACTCCCCTCCATTGAAGAACCGCTTCTTGTTGAATGGTGATTTAAAATTTCCCGGGCCTGTGACAGGTTCCTTCTTGTCCTTTTCTCGAATCCTTTCAGATAATTCGGTGGCATCTTCTAGCAATTGGGCACATCGAACCATTTCCATATAGACTTGGATGTCCATCGGTGCAAGTTGTATAATATAGTGGGGCCGAAGCCCGTTAAGGAACCTTCTAGCCTTCATCTTTTCAGTACACATCAAGTGGGGTGCATACCTAGATAGTCTTGAGAACTGGGCCTCATACTCGGCCACTTTTAGGGTCCGTTGTTTCAGTGCGACAAATTCCACGGCCTTCTTCTCCTGAATGTGGCCGGAGAAGTACTTGTTGTTGTAATGTTCAACAAACTCATCCCATGTGACATGGTTACTGGGCAATGTTGCTTCTACAGATTCCCACCAACATCGAGCGTCCCGCCCCAGTTGGAATGTGGCTAGTAAAACCTTTTCCTCGTCTGTGCATTGTATTACACGAAAAATCCTTTCGATTTCCTTTAGCCAATTTTCAGCACCCTCAGGATCAGACGAACCCGTGAACTTTGGTGGGTTCATGTTGCGGAAAGCCGAAAACCCCTATTGAGATCGCCAACTCGACGGTTAGTTCGATCCTGCGCCACTTGCTATAGCGCTTAGGTAAGGCCTTGCACGGTGCGCTGCATCTCGCGTCATTGTGCTCTTTCAATGGCCATGATCCTACATGAGAATTTAAGTGTACTAAGTATCATGTTTAATTTATAAGGTCGAATGTCATTATAGAACTTAACCCATGGCTCTACCCATCTCACTGGGTATAAGGTGTGGACTATCCTTGGACTCTATTTTTTTCCTAGGAAATTGAAATCCTAGGCTCTGATACCACGAAGGATGTCATGCCCCGAGCGCGGAAGATACCCAGGGTCGTGGCCAACTTATATAGAACCAATCAATCAGAGCAATATACTTTTTTTTTGACAAAAGATAGAGTGAGCAAAAGACTAAATAATTGCTAAGATTAAATTTCCAAAATAATACCAATAGTCCAAGATGACAATTATCCAAATAACTAAATGGTGATAATTCTAGTCCATGACATTCATTATTCAAACCCAAATATTAGGCTACAAGCCTTAACAAGTTTTAATCGACTAGACTGACATAACGGACATAACTGGAAGTACAAGATAAATGACTCTAGATAAGCAAAGATGTGGCTAGCTAATAGTAGGCGATCGGTGACTCTAGCACTCTTCACTCAGTTTCATTCCCGTTCGTATGGTTGTCGCTATCCGAGTTACCTGAAAATGTTAGAATGAACTGGATGAGCGAATCGCTCAATAGGAATTACATCTCAAGTTCAAGTAGTCTTTAAGTAGATTACATATTGCGTGTAATGCAAGTACATCTTATGCATGCTAGACAAGCGAGAAAATCATGAACTGTATAGAAGAATATCGTATGTTTTCAAGTACTATCAAGTGTCGACAAGTAAGATATCAAGAACTTATAGAAAGAGTATTGCATGATTTCAAGTACTATCAAGTGTTTACACAATTATCCAAGAAAGCGAGGGATGAGTTCAAGCAAGTCAGGATCATGCTCAAGCAAGTAATATCAAGCACATGTAATATCAAGTACGTGTAACTGGAATTGGCTATTTCAATCAAGCAAGTAGTTTGCCCTTTTTCGGGCCACGCAAGTCAAGTAATCGCCCTTTTTCGGGCCACGCAAGTCAAGTCAAGCAAGCAAGTAGTGTCACGAGAGAGTGAGTGTAATGTCTCAAGTCAAGCAAGCAAGTTCTTCAGTGCAATGCTTAAACACCGTGATCATTCAACTCCCATGGGCACAAGTACTTTCGGGCGCTCCTCCCAGGATCAGATCGGGCCCTATATGCACAGCATTTCATGTAATACTTTTGACATTCATTCTAGATATAGCCAATATAGAATTCCAAGGTTTAACCAGTGTATGAATAAGGTAGATTTTATGAATGGAGTTCAAGGGCAGATTTATCATGTAGGGATGAATTGAGTGTAAACCTCACAAAACGCATGGCATATCGGGAATCTGGCGGCTCTCGGCTGCCACCGAACACTGAATTGGCGCCCTTTGGGTAGCCATTATATTCAAAATTGGCGCCCTCACAGAGGGGCGCCCATTCTGTGAAACAGACAGTCTCTGGAAACTTGAAAATCATCAGGGTGGAAATGGCGCCCTACTGGCTGCCATTAAATCAGGAAATGGAGCCCTGGACAGTACCATTATATTAGTAAATGGCGCCTGGACAGGGGGCGCCCATACCCTGCTCGTTTGGAATTGGCGCCCCCCCAGGTGCCATTATTTAAGTAAATGGCACCTGTGGGAAGGGGCGCCCAATCCCTATATAAAAATTTCTCTTTTATTTTTTTTAAAAAGGAAATGGAGACCCTGCAGAGAGTCATCAATTAATTGATGACCCTCTGGAGGGTCGTTATTTGACTAATTGGCACCCTAGACAAGGGCGCCCATTCCTCTTGCTATTCTGCGTGTCGAGCACATACGTTTGAAGACTCAAAGCACTATTCATAATGTCAAAGGTTCAAGAAATCAGGAACTAGGAACATGGATAGGTAGAGAAAATTATCAAGATCTCATAATCATGCTCATGTAAGAATTTTATGATTTAGTTTCATAGATATAGATTTTCTAACATGGTGATTATTAATGGCAGGAAAAGGAATTGACAACAGTCTGAGGGGTCTTCAATTAATGGGTGCCCATGCCTTGGGCGCCCATTTAGGAAATGGCGCCCAGGTGATGGGGGCCCATTACCTGATGGCTGTAAACTTCAGGTTTTGTAAAACATGAAGTATTTTTAGTAACATGATATATATATAGACCTAAGCATGCTATAGTTTAGACCGTAAAACCAGTGTAACAGGATATATTCGAATTCCATAAAAGCAGTGTAACAGACTATGTATAACATTGGTGTAACAGGCTATAGTTGATCTACTTAAAACCCGTGTAACATGCTATATATTTGGCCGTAAAGCCAGTGTATATTTGATCTCATTAAAGACGTGTAATAGGCTATATAACATGGAAGATAAGTTCTTCTAATTCTACGCATGCATGCTATGTTACCCTATTTAGCTGCTAGTTGGGCCAGATCTTGAGAACACCTACCTTTTTGGAGTGATACACGAATTACAGGTAAGAGAGAATAAAGAAAGCCAAGCCTCCTTCACGTTCTCTTCAGAAGAATAAACAATAAGGAAAGCCACACGTTCTCTGCCACAAGACTTCAGTAGCAGGAAGTAGGATGTGGGAAGAAGACGCCCCTTCACGTCTTCCAAAGAAAAGAAAGGAGATATTCCCTTCTGTAGGCAGCAAAAGGGTCGAGAACAGCAGTAAGTATTGCATGTTCGATGGGGAAGAATTTTTATAGGGAATAAAATCGTATGGGTCCATTGGAAACAAGATCCAAAAACCTTGCTGTTAGTGTTCCCTCGGGGGTCCATTATCAGGGAAGGGTACAATGCCAATCAAAACATGCTGTATGTGATTCAGAGCCTTCTAGAAGACCATATATTTTCTATCACTATTGTAATTGGCGCCCTAGGGAGGGGCACCCATTTGACTGGTTTGACCAGTCAAAGCTAATTGGTGCCCTTGTGCAGGGGCGCCCATTCATTGGGTTTAGTGGAATTGGCGCCATTGTGAGGGGGCGCCCATTCATTGGGTTGACCCAGCCAAACAGCAAATTGCGCCCATGTAAGGGGTGCCTATTACCTTTGGTTTGGAAAAAGAGAACCCCCAATACGTGCTATCTATGTGTTGGCATTTAAGTGATGTTGGGCCTCTTAAATGCATGTATATTTATATAGTGGCCCTCATAAGGTATTGTTCTTTTTATAAGGCCTTCATGTAGGGTTTATTTATTTAGAAAAAAGTTCAAATTTTCTATCATTTTTATCCGCAGTGCTACACCATAAGAATGATGAGTTGAAATATTTGTGTAGCCATGGAAAACATCATCAAAAGTAATGAGCGCTAAACAAGAAATTCATATGGTTGCTAAATGGTAGCAAGAAGTAAGCGACGACTCATCATCATATCAATTCCATCAGCATGACAGATTCCTCATGAATTAAGCATTTGAAATTGTTGATTTCTAGTACAAGGCGAACGTATTGATCCGAAGACCTAACTCACGCATAGTGAGAGTTCCAGACAGACTTAACCTGTCTTTTTGGACGACACCATTTGATATACCAAAATTCAAACTAAGTGTTAATCTTTCAATTTAGATCAGGCATTCTGCTTACAAGATTTATTGAAAAAACAAGGCATACTTGAAATGCAATAACTACACAACAAGCCTATCATGCACAATTTGAACATAAATTGGAAAGTTTATTTACATACCTGTGCCTTGAGCATTTATTTTCTGATTGAACCTTGCTCAGCTCCAAGGCACCTGCAACCAAATTTCTCATTTGGAATGTTTAGGTACCCAAGCTTGCTTGGGTCCTTGTTGGTTAGCAGCCCTTCCAGCAAATGAATTTCTTTTCTCTGCTGTGTGTGTGCCATCACTTTTCCTCCAGTGACAATTATCCAGCACATATCCATATTCACCACAATAAAAGTAGCACACACTTGATTTAACATTCTTTCTATGTGCTTGTGCATTGAACCTTTGTGGGTGAAGATGGAAATTGCCCTTTTTGGCATAAATGTGGGTTTTACCCTTCAAATGCCAACAGTCTTTAACTGTATGCCCAACTCTTCCACAATGAAAGCAGCAAGGCGGAGGGTTTCTTCTGACGGCTTGGGTGCATCGACCTCTCATGAGGGGTGCGTCGACGCACAATGTCATTTCTGGGTTTCTGAACATGAGTGTACTAAGCGTGTTTCCTCCCAGAGTTGACCCATCCTTTGGCATTGCCATCTCCATTGCTTCTTCTATTCTTACTTGCTCTTAATTCATCCTTCCTCAAAATAAAATAGTTATACACAACATGACCGTTCATACCACAATAAAAGCAATGAACATTCAGTTTATGAGAAGCATGGTATTTAGCATTGGACTTCTTATTGTGCATATCAGGACAAGCAGACTGATTTTTATTTTTCTTTTGAGCTGCATGCGGTTTTGGGGGACCACACGAGGTGCTGGCTTCATTTGACCCAATGACGAAAGAGGTCTACACTTTGCTTCCGAAGGATTTTTTGTTTACGGGTTTATAGCCCAAACCCTCTCTTTGAAAATTGACCTTAGTCCCAAGAATCTTGTCCAAATTTTCTTTTCCTTGCACAAACTTTGATAAGGAGTCATTTAAGTCTTTGACATCATGTTCCAACGAGGAGATGTGCAGTTCAGAACTAGCCAAGTCCTCTTCACACACAGCCAATTGCTCATTGAGCATGGCGTTCACAGTTTTAAGATTTTCTATTTCTTGTTCTAAGGCGTGCATCTTATTGGAACCATCACTAGCAACTTTCTTGCCTTTTTCAAAGGCAACCAGCTTCTCACACAGCACCTTGTTTTGTTCTTTCAAATTTTCATTTTCTTTCACAAGTTTTTCATCCTGGGGCATGGAATTCAGTTTGTCATTCAATTCTTCTTCTGCTTGTTCAAGGTCTAAAACCTTCGATAGCATGTGTCTGATTTCTTCTTTCAATGAATCAATTAGTTTTTCTTGCCACTCAAGATCAGAATGAAGACCTTCATTTATCTTTTTCAGAAATGAAGAAGTTTTGCATGCAGAATTAACAAAACATGAATTTTCAGTTTCTCTTATAAGTTTTCTGTTTTGGGTTTCAGAATTTTCAAGCCTTTTCTGAAGTTTTGCATTTTCATTTCTAATAAAGGCAGTCAATTCCTTGTGAGTGTTAACATCCAGGGAAAGTGATTCATTTAGTTCCTCAAGTTTATTGAGTTTCTCTCTAGCTTTTTGAATTTGATTCCTGAGATTTTTATTTTCAGAGTTCAAAGCCTTCAAGCTTTCATCATCAGAATCAGTGTGAACTGAAGCGTTCAATTTCCTTTTTAAAGATGTCTTTTGTTTTCCTAATTTTTCATATCTCTCAAGCAGGTCAACATAAGCATCTTGCCAATCATCTATAGAGAAGTTTTCAAACAAAAAGTTTACCTCCTCATCACCACTCTCTTCGTGGCTTTGCAAGCTATCACCCATGAGACACTTGTGTTGTTTTTCCTTTTTGTGGATAGCAACTAGTTTATCCCAGATTTCCTTCGCAGACCTGGAGGAAGACACAAATGGAAGGATGTTGTGATCAATAGTATCTTGGAAGATGTTTAGAGCTCTAAGATTTTCATTATTCTTCATCCTGTGACTGTCTGTCCATCTGGACATATTTTTGGGCAGTTTGTGTGGACCTCTGGAAATGATGTTCCATAGGTTTGGATTTCCTGTATTTACAAAAGTGCACATACTGCCTAGCAAGGTAGAAAAATTTAAACTATCAAACATTGGTGGATGAGCCATGGGAATCAAATCCGAGTTACAACCCATGATCATAGAAGCACCCGTGCAGTAGGATCCTCTCTGCAGATGGTCAAATCTGATCTATCAGAGACCCGCTCTGACACCAATTGTTGGGTCCCAAGGGGTGCAATGGATCTACAAGGGGGGGGGGGTTGAATAGATCCTTTCTAAAACAATGGCCCAATTAAAATCTTAGCTACAAAAATTAGAAACCACTGCTTATAATACAAATGAACTACTTTAGGCACAATGCACAACGGAATAAAAGGGAATAGCTCAAATGGAAACATCAAAGCACAATGTACTGACAGCCGAGGCCGACACCACTATACAGTGAGGTCAACACTCCTTCAGAGCAAGTTCAGAGCCAAGGGAGATATGCTGCACTTGTCTATAGAGATCTCACAAAATTCCAACCAGATTAATGAACAAGCTACATGCATGAGTGAAGATAGTGCAACAGAGTGTGTTGGAAAAGCAACTACAAATGCATAAGTCAGTGTTGATAAAATAGTTCAAGAACAAACCCTTTATGCTGCCCGTCCTGTGAATGGGGGAAAGAAGAAATGGATCAATCACACAAGGCACACCCCATTGCACAAGGAGTTTTTAAGGTGGTTCAATCAGTAAACCCGCAGACCTACGTCCACCACTCACCAAATCTGGCGAGGCTTTCTCCACACGAGGATGAAGTTTTCAACCTACACACGAGGTTGAAATCCTTAACACACACACACACACACACACACACACACACACACACACACACACACACACACACACACACACACACACACACACACACACACACACACACACACACACACACACACACACACACACACACACACACACACACACACACACACAAGAATGAGATCCACAACACACGCACACACACAAAAAAAAACAAAACAACAAGCTGCAAGTGCAGCACCCACACTTTTGGTCTCTCACAAGAGCACCGGACCCCCACGGTTAAAAGATTGCAAGTACAGAAATAAAACCAAAAAAGCTCAACACAATGAGAAGGTGACGGTGGCTTCAGATCGAAGTCTTGAAGCTCTATCAAACTCAGGCCGGCTGCAAGGAGGGGTTGCACTCCTTTCAGCTTCTTCTTCCTTTCTCACCACTGGTTTGACTCGGACCAGGGATAGAATGCTATCCACACTTTTTCTTACTCACAGATATTTCTCAGGGACACTCTTCTCTTGGGCTCTCTACTTTTTCTGGCTGGCAGCTTCTTCTTCAAGGGTTACAGTAGCAACTACAACAACTTCAGCAGCTTCTCCATTAGAAGCTTCAAGTCTATATATAGGAGACTGGGTAGAAGGTTCCCCTCCAAGAGTCCTGCGATCTGATTGGTCCAGCCTAGACACAAGGTTTTCCCTCCAAGATCTTTCAATTTGAATGGCTGGAGTAGAAATAAGAGGTTTGACCAAAAGTCCCTGCAGAACCTTAATTCCCATTGTAGAGAGGACGTCCGTTTGCTAGGGATATTTTCCCTTCAGATACAAGCTTTGCTGGCTGGCGCAGGGGACAGTACTTGGCAGACAGAGAACCTTTTCCAAGGTGTTTCTACTCCCATATATTTGGAGTAAAGAGATCCTCTGGACACTAATGGTGATGGAGACGTTTGGGTGGTCCTAGAAATCTTTTCTAGCCCTCAAAAAAAGGTGTTTTTGGAGGTTTGCGCCTATCATTAATGCCTTCTGTACGGTTTACGAACAGACAGATCTGACATAGTGCTTTTTATGATTTCCTTCAGTGAGGTCGACCTACTGTAAAGTAGTGTCGATACTTCTTCGTAGAATCTAGTTTATAACGGCTTCTGGAAGGAGCGTAAGGTCGACCTCCTGTGCCAATGAGGTCGACACAGCTATGAAGATTGGTTTCTTGAAAAGCTTCTGGAAGAACCCTGAGGTCGACCTGTTGAGAAGATCAGGTCGACACTACCCACGCTGGCCGCTTCCTAGAGTGCTAGTTGCGATCGTGAGGTCGACACTTCTTGAAGGTGAGGTCGACACTTATTGCGCTGGCTGCTTCCCAGAGTGCTAGTTGTGATGGTGAGGTCGACACTTCTTGAAGGTGAGGTCGACACTTCTTGTGCTGGCTATTTCCCAGAGTGCTGGTTGCGATGGTGACGTCGATACTTCCTGAAGACCAGGTCGACACTGCTTTGCAGAAGAGCATTTATAACGCTTTCTGTGAGGGTGTGAGGTTGACACTCTGAGAGACTGAGGTCGACACTGCTTTAGAGAATCGTGCTTATAACGGCTTCTGGAAGCCACCTGAGGTCGACCTGCTGATGAGGTAAGGTCGACCTGTCCTTTATGCAATCTGGAGTTTTCAACTTCTTTTTTCCAAGTCCTTTCTTGCATCTTGGAGCATACTCTATGATGTTTGTTCTACCAATGTCCCTTCTCAATTCTCAAAAAGACTTGCTTGCTTTCTTTTAAACTTGCAACTAAATTTCAGCACTTAAGGTACTCCTGGATCTAGAGCTTCTGTTGCACTGTAGTTGGCTGGCCTTGTTCAAACCCTTTGGTTCAATGCACCATATCTCATTACACCATTGTATGATATCTTTATACTGCTCATCTTCATGAACCCATTCTCATGCCACAGTGTTGACTATGACCTGAAACTTATACATGTTGACTTCGTTAAATCCATATAAGACTCATAATGATTCATGGTCAGACATCATCAAAACAATAGAATCAAGCATGTTCCACACATGCCCAACTGGGGTCACCCAGACCCTCCAAACCAGGTGAGCATGCTTCTTGAGATAACACGACTCCCACGGACACCCAAAAACATGAACTTAGGCTAACGGGGTGTTCAGGACATCCACGGGGCAAAAGGTCGACCAATGGGTCTCAACCGGGTCGACCTATGGCCAGAAAGAGCAAAAGGGCCCCAAATCGGTTGACCTATCCAATGGGGGTGGTCGACCAGTCCAGGGATCGGTTGACCTCTGCCCTATGTCGATTGACCGATCCTCTGGGTAGGTCGACCGATCCTAGGTAAATTGCCCTCCCATGGCGAACGATGAACCGGTCGACCGATTTGCCCAATCGGTCAACCGATTTTGATGATGTTCAAGCGTGACCCCCTCCGAGGGGTCCTAAACCATGCCCCAATCACTCCGGGTGATGTGAAAAACATGGGAAAACTCTTCCTCGACCTTCGAACTACCGGGAGGCAACATTCATTCCACAAAAACCTGATCGAATTGGTGGATCCGTCGCTCACCCCAAAACCATGATATTTCACCTCGGCATGGAAGAAAGCCCTCTCTCGACCTCGCCTCAGCCTAAAAATCATGGAAAAATGAAATACACGGGCTAGGGATCCGTCCCCCTACCTCATACAATGATTTGGCGTGCTAAAATCCTCGGATCGTTGTGAAAACACCATCTTCCTCGCCGTCATTCCACGAAATCCATGAGGAAGAAGAACGCCGCGCATTGCCTCCGTTCCTCACTCCCATCTTTGCCGCTCGCCATCCCACTTCGCCTCCGCCTCACCCACCTCAAGCTACGTCAGTCGCTAGAGAAGAGAGGGAGAGAAAGAGAGAAACGAGAGGAGAGAGGGAGAGAATGAGAGAAGGAGGGTGAGAGGGGGTGAAGGGTGATTTAAATAGAAAATATTTTTAGGTTTTAAAATTTAAAAAATAGAAAAATAGGGAAAAATCATCCCCATGATCCTCAAAAACCGCACAACTCGACTGTAATGCCCCGGAGCCCAAAAACATATTGGTTCACCACATTCAGGGATCCGAGGGCCCGATAACCAAAATTCTAATTTTATTATAAAACATGATCTGGGACCCACAGAAATGCTCCGAAACTCATGGATTCCTGATCCAAAAATCCCAGGTCATTACAGAGATGATGGTAGGTTCAGTGGACAAGGAGGGTTCAATGGGCACTATAGGCACTAGTGAATGTGTGATGGCGAGGACATGCTCGGGCGTGGTGAGCTCTTCCTCTGGTTTGAAAGTAGATAGAGCTAGCTCAGGTTTAGAGAGCTCATAATTTGACTCACAAGTAGACAAAATTTGCTCGGGTGTGGGTGCGGACGAAGCTTGCTTAGGCACAGGCATAGTTGGAGGGGAAGGGTTAGATGGTTCAGGCGGTGGTTGACTAAGTACAGTTGGCATCGGGATAGCAGTGGTAGTGGTCAGCTTAGTAGTGGAAGGCTTAGGTGGTGGTGATTGTGTGGAAATTGGTGGTGTGGTTGTGTGAAACATAGTGAGCGGAGGTGAGGGTGGCGATGGTGGTGTTTGAATGGAATCAAGGGCGACATGTGGGTTGACAGATGGTGGTGGAGGGCTAGGAAGTGGTGATGGAGGAGAGGGTCGTGGCGATGACTGGCGACACACTAACATGAAGCATCAAGGTGATGGCTCATCATCATGACACCAGGTGGTGTCAGGAGTTAGGGTGACAGTGACTATACTAGCATGAGCAAGGACTTGGGGTTGCAGTTGTTGCTGTGATGGAGGTGATGGCTGGGTAGGTCTCGGAGCGGGTGCAGCGCTTAGGAGGGAAGCATGGGCGTGCCCCTGACCTTGCACTGGCTGAGATGGTTGCCTTGGCTGTGGCATTGGCTATCTTTGCTGTTGTTGCGGCTGTTAAGGCTGTGGCAGCATTTGCCTTGGCTATTGTTATAGCTGCTAATGATGGGGACATCACCTCCCATGCCCACGTTCACAGCTCGTCTCCTCGCCCCGGTTGCATCCGACATGGTCTAGTCATTTAATTTTGAGTCCTATGTAATTTTTTATTTGAGTCATTTGATGTAATTTTCATTTTACTTGAGTCATGTCCCTAGGTCTTGTGCTTATTTCCCTAAGTTTGAGAGTCATTATGTTGTTTAGTTAGTTATTGGGCCCAATTCATTGGGTTTGGCCCAAGTGCACCCCCTACCCCCTCGGTTATTTGTCATTGAGTCTTTTGTCAGGGACTTATTGTAAAATGTGGGTTGCCTATATATAGGACCCCATTCCCCCCATTTCAAAGAAATGAATCAGTGAATGAAAAACTTGCCATTTTGAGAGTTTACACTTCTTATCTAGTGGAGAGATTCCCCACCCTTCCCTCTCTTAATCTCTCTTTTTCACTCCACTTTCTCTCTCCTCAACACCCAAATTCGAATTTTATTCTCTCTCCTCCCTTCCCAACCACCTCCACTCCCCACCTACCCCATTTAAGCCTCTTCCCATTCCCCACAACCCTCGTCAATACTCCACCCCTTCCCAAGACCCCCTCTACCAATCCTCTCCTCACCATCCAACCCCCAACTACCCCTCCCACTTTCCCAAGCACCCTTCCCACTACCCCAAGCACCCCTTCCCTTCTCCAACACAACCCCCCCATTCCCAAGACAAAAAATTAACCCCGCCCTTAAACCTATTTTCGAATATCCTTTCCCTCTCTCCATTCTAACCAAATTCGCAGCCCCCACTACCACCATCTATTGGACCCTCTTCCAGACCTTATTCTCCACCTCCCACACCTTAGAACACCCCCTCCAAGACCCCCTTACAACCAGGGGTCACTCCCACACTCATCTACCCCCTTCCCCTTCTTCTTTCTTGGTCATTGGAAGCTACTTCAAAGTTATAATTTGCTGTCCAGAGGTTACAGATGAACCAGCAACTTGCAGTGGCCACCACAACTTCCTCCGGATGAGTTTGAAGATCCAAGAGCCATCGTCGGAAGCGTCTACCAGTCTCCTTCGCAACAGAAGTGGTTTCATCTTCTTCCGATCTCCGAGCCGTCCAGGAGGTCCATTCTCCCACAACTACGCAGTTCTGCCTCGGCTGAGGACCTGAGCCAGATTAGAAGCTCTGCCACGACAAACCCCCAAGGAATCAGTCCACGAGTTCTTCTTCAAAGTTCTTCATCGCCCAGTTTACTTCCAGAATCAAGAAATAGAACTTCATTCGGCATTCATGATCCAGAGTTCTCATTTTTCTCCCTCAGCTACGCAGATCTGCTACTCATAGTCTGCACCGACCAGTCTCCATTGTTCTGCATCCCCTAGTCCTCTCAGACATCGGTTGGCTTCTCTGTCAGTTTTTCTGCGAAGAGGACTCGTCCACGGTTCCAACGACTCTGACGGTGCTTGATTCCAAGTTCGGGAGCTATCGGGGCATCCTCTGCAACCTGCTGTTGGAAACCAGGAGCTAGCTCTGTAGAGATCCTGATCCGGAGAGAAAGCTTCACCAAGACAAACCCCGGAGGAATCAGGCCACGAGCTCTTATGCAAAGTTCTTCCTCTCCCTATCTACTTTTAGAACCAAGAAGAGGAACTCCTTTCGGCATCCGGCAGCAGAAGTTACGAATTTTCTTCCTCAGGCGTGCGACTCTGCTTCCCACAGTCTGGACCGACCCCCACTCACTGTTCTGGGTCCCCTGATCTTCTCCGGCATCTTTCGGCTTTCCCGTTAGCTCTGTTGCAAAGAAGACTCATCCACGGTTCCAGCGGCTCTGGCGGCACCTGATTCGGAGTTCGGGAGCGGCCGAGGCAACCTCTTCTTCCTGCTGTTAGTAACCTGTTGCTGTCAGTCCAAGAATTAGCATCCCTGTTCGAGCTCCTGCCTAGGCCAGCAGCGACCCCAGAAGAATTCAGAAAAATTCAGAGGCACTCCAGTTCTAGTAACAAAGATTTTCCCACTAGTCTCGCCCTTGGCAAAATTCCTGATCACGTTCTGCAGCCACAGTACCGACTGTCTATCCACAATTGCCGAGAGAAGGCAGATTCAGCATATTCACTTCATCATCGTTTTAGCCCTAGTTTTCCCCACCCCGCTTGGCCGGCTGAAGGCCCCTCCCTGCGTGGAGGTAGTTTTGATTGTAACTATCATCTTCCCTTCCCCACGATCCCCCCCTTGCATGGGGTGTAGTGTTGTAATAGCTTAAACAGGTCAAGCTACCCCGGCGCGGCGTGTGGGGAACCCACGCTTCCCCGCTCGCCCTCGTCTCCGAGCGGGACCGGTTTCTTCAAACCGGTCAAGTAAGTGCTCCAAACTTTGCTCTAATTTGTGCTTGTTCTTTCAATATTAGTTCATAAACTCCGCTGGCCGTGAATGAGAGCCCGATCCTTAAGCTCTTGTGCTATAAGTGATCACCGTGGGAAAAGAGAGAAACCGGTGCCTTTGGCACTTGGTCGGCCCCATTGTCTTGGGCTTCCACATCCATTGGGAATCAAGTCTTGGCCTTGCTGGCCCTCTACCAGCAAGGGCCCAACCCCTCAACCTCACCTTGGCATTGCCAAGTTACCCCGGGCTTGGGTGAGCGACGAGAGAGCGGCGGCCCAAATTGGCCCATTTAGATTGTGAATGTGCTTGCTTGCTTAAGTCCAAGGTCGTGTCACATCAATTGGTATCAGAGCAAGTCATTGACTTGTCTCTACAAGTCAAGTCCTAGGGCATGCTTGCATTGGAGTCATCATCAATCCAACCCTTGCATTGATCCCCCCCGATCATCATGGCCACCTCCTACTTAGCCTACTCACCACCCATAGACTTCATCCTAGATAGGGATATTACCTTTGACGGATCACGTTCTAGTGACTATCTTAGGTGGGAGGCTACCATAGAAAAGTACTTTGAAAAGACTTGGGTATATGGATCCGCGAGAGTCCGACGGGCCAAGGGACGGTTTCGGAGTCAAGCTAAGAGTAAGTGGGAACACATAGAGGGATTAAGAAGGGTTAGGAGGCAAGAGCCCATTTCCTCATGGGATGATATGAAAGTAGAACTTAGAAAGATCTACATCCCCAAACATTCCCACCCCTCCTACTCAAGCACCCCTAACCCGAGGAGCACTACCACTCCTCCATCCCCACCTGGCCAACTTGAGACCGACCTTTGGTCTCCACCCCCACCAACCCCAACAAATCACCTCTCAACCATCATAACTACACTTCGCAACCAAGTCCTCTCCCTTAAGACCCAAATAAACCAAGCATCCACCTCTCCACAATTCCCCTTGGTCCACACCACTATCCCTCCATCTTCCCCTAAAAATGGTACACCCCCCCAATCAACCCAAACTGAACCAACCCACCTTCCACTTCCAACCCCAACCCTACCCCAACCTAAGCCACCACTACTTCCACTCCCAACCCAAGTTCGACCTCACTCACCACCCCGGGTGCACCATGTCCCAACCATCATCACCCCATCTCCAAAAGACCCTCCCATTCCCTTAAGAAAAGAGGCCACACCCACTCACATAGGAATAGTTGCTAGCCCAGACCCTCTCCCCACCCATGAGGAAACCCAAGTTCACACCAATGGTGAGGAAGAGCTTCAACCCTTTACCACTTCAAATTGTCAGAGTCTTCAAGAGCCACAAACCTTCACAAATGGCACCATAATCATAGATGGGCCCCTAGCTAGATGACTAAAGGAGAAACCAATTCACCCCATCACGTCCAATGTCTACCCTCTCATGGAGCTAAACCTCCCCATAGTACCCTTCTCCACCTATCACACCACCATCCAATCATCCTACCAAGTGGAAACT
The DNA here is from genome assembly GCA_022559845.1 of Amorphophallus konjac. Classification (NCBI taxonomy): domain Eukaryota; kingdom Viridiplantae; phylum Streptophyta; class Magnoliopsida; order Alismatales; family Araceae; genus Amorphophallus; species Amorphophallus konjac. The sequence goes on along the minus strand of CM040121.1, from coordinate 421,419,942 downwards.
TTAGGGGATCTTCTTAAGGGCCTAGCATGGCAAATTGAGTTCACTAGCATGTTGACCCCTATGGCCGAACAACCTAGGAGCCTTGGCTTCCTACACCTATGCATCGGGTCTATCACCTCGGTTTGCACCATTGGTTGCTACACTAGCGACCTCCTTCTATTCCTCCCCACACCCGATGAGCCTGACCTTCTCCTCCAATTGGAGCTTTTTATATCGGGTAGAGAGCCAAGCCCTCCCCTCATGGCCAACTCACTCACCAAGAACATTGACCCAATTATCATTGAGAGGGATGACTTAGCACCTTTTAAGGACCTTGAGGACATGGAGCTCCTTCCCCTTAGTAACCCATTTTATGATCCATATGATCCATTCCAATGGGAGTCAAGGGACTCATATGACCCAACCATCTTACCAACCACCCACCCTTTCCTACCCTCACCCACCATATTGGGCCAAACCCACCTCATCCATGACTCGGGTTACACCTTGGGAGCCATGACCTTGGGCCACATATCCCTAGGTAATAAGGTTGTGCCCCACCCCATGACGACCACCTTCTTAGATCCATTCGATCCTTTCCAATGGGAGTTCAAAGGTTGTCCCACACCTATACACATGGAAGTCACCTTTGGGAAAAGTATGCATGTGTCTAGGCTTACCACACCCCTTGGCATGAATACTATGTTGGGTCCATTCATTCATATCACCCACATGTCAAGTAGAAAGTATGAGTGGTCCATATTCGGATGTCATGGTCCACCTTCATTCATCATGGGTCTTAAGCATGTCAGAGGCATCTACAGATGTCCGGGTCCCCCGATATTTATCACCAATTTGCATGATAGGGCCACCTACGGGTGCCCCGGGCCACCTAGACTGACCAAAGACTACACTGCATCATTACATGATATGTCTACTTTTGGTTGCCCCGGTCCACCCATCACTCCTAGAATGTCTGCATTCACAACATTACATGAAGAGATCCGCAAGCACATTAGCAAGAAGAATGTGACTGATAAAAGGGTGGCCGACTCTCATCGGCGTCACCAAGAATTCCACATGGGTGACTTTGTGATGGTGAGGAAGGAGAGGCTCTCCCCGGGAGTCATCTCCAAATTGAGGCTATGTGGGGCTGGTCCCTTCCAGGTCCTGAGGCGCATTGGTGCAAATGCCTATGAGTTAGATGTCCCCGAGGAATATGGGGTAAGTCCCACATTCAGTGTCGCCGACCTAGTGCCATACAAGGGACCCACGGTGGTACCTAATGAGGATATTGAGCCTATTCCCTCCGTTGAGAGAGCACCCACCCGTGAGGAGAGTCCACCAGCCAAGAGAGCCCAGCGTGAGCGCATTGAACGAATATTGGATGAACAAGTCACTACCACCAGGAGCAAGGTATACGAGCGCTATCTCGGCAGGTGGATGGATCGGTCTCGTTCGGAAGACTTGAGGGCAGTACCACTTCTACACCCTCCAAGGAGGGAAGGACACTTACTCGACGGAGTCGAGTTCTCCGCACCCCGGGAGTATGATGGGGACATCACCTCCCATGCCCACGTTCACAGCTCGTCTCCTCGCCCCGGTTGCATCCGACATGGTCTAGTCATTTAATTTTGAGTCCTATGTAATTTTTTATTTGAGTCATTTGATGTAATTTTCATTTTACTTGAGTCATGTCCCTAGGTCTTGTGCTTATTTCCCTAAGTTTGAGAGTCATTATGTTGTTTAGTTAGTTATTGGGCCCAATTCATTGGGTTTGGCCCAAGTGCACCCCCTACCCCCTCGGTTATTTGTCATTGAATCTTTTGTCAGGGACTTATTGTAAAATGTGGGTTGCCTATATATAGGACCCCATTCCCCCCATTTCAAAGAAATGAATCAATGAATGAAAAACTTGCCATTTTGAGAGTTTACACTTCTTATCTAGTGGAGAGATTCCATTTTTGGGGTGAGAAGCCCTAGGGGAGAGATTCCCCACCCTTCCCTCTCTTAATCTCTCTTTTTCACTCCACTTTCTCTCTCCTCAACACCCAAATTCGAATTTTCTTCTCTCTCCTCCCTTCCTAACCACCTCCACTCCCCACCTACCCCATTTAAGCCTCTTCCCATTCCCCACAACCCTCATCAATACTCCACCCCTTCCCAAGACCCCCTCCACCAATCCTCTCCTCACCATCCAACCCCCAACTACCCCTCCCACTTTCCCAAGCACCCTTTCCACTACCCCAAGCACCCCTTCCTTTCCCCAACACAACCCCCCCATTCCCAAGATAAAAAATTAACCCCACCCTTAAACCTATTTTCGAATATCCTTTCCCTCTCTCCATTCCAACCAAATTCGCAGCCCCCACTACCACCATCTATTGGACCCTCTTCCAGACCTTATTCTCCACCTCCCACACCTTAGAACACCCCCTCCAAGACCCCCTTACAACCAGGGGTCACTCCCACACTCATCTACCCCCTTCCCCTTCTTCTTTCTTGGTCATTGGAAGCTACTTCGAAGTTGCAGTTTACTGTCCAGAGGTTGCAGATGAACCAGCAACTTGCAGCGGTCACCACGACTTCCTACGGACGAGTTTGAAGATCCAAGAGCCATCATCGGAAGCGTCTGCCAGTCTCCTTCGCAACAGAAGTGGTTTCATCTTCTTCTGATTTCCGAGCCGTCCAGGAGGTCCATTCTCCCACAACTGCGCAGTTCTGCCTCGGCTGAGGACCTGAGCCAGATTAGAAGCTCTGCCACGACAAACCCCGAAGGAATCAGTCCATGAGTTCTTCTTCAAAGTTCTTCATCGCCCAGTCTACTTCCAGAATCAAGAAACAGAACTTCATTCGGCATTCGTGATCCAGAGTTCTCATTTTTCTCCCTCAACTATGCAGATCTGCTACTCATAGTCTGCACCGATCAGTCGCCATTTTTATGCATCCCCTAGTCTTCCCCAACATCGGTTGGCTTCTCCGTCAGTTTTGCTGTGAAGAGGACTCATCCACGGTTCCAACGACTCTGACGGTGCTTGATTCCAAGTTCGGGAGCTGTCGGGGCATCCTCTGCAACCTGCTGTTGGAAACCAGGAGCTAGCTCTGCAGAGATCCTGATCCGGAGAGAAAGCTTCACCACGACAAACCCCGGAGGAATCAGGCCACGAGCTCTTCTGAAAAGTTCTTCCTCTCCCTGTCTACTTTCAGAACCAAGAAGCGGAACTCCATTCAGCATCCGGCAACAGAAGTTACAAATTTTCTTCCTCATGCATGCGACTCTGCTTCCCACAGTCTGCACCGACCCCCACTCACTATTCTGGGTCCCCTAATCTTCTCCGGCATCTTTCTGCTTCCCCGTTAGTTCTGTTACAAAGAAGACTCGTCCACGGTTCCAGCGGCTCTGGCGGCATCTGATTTGGAGTTTGGGAACGGCCGAGGCAACCTCTTCTTCCTTCTATTAGTAACCTGTTGCTGTCAGTCCGAGAATCAGCATCCCTGTTCGAGCTCCTGCCCAGGCCCGCAGCGACCCCAGAAGAATTCGGAAAAATTCAGAGGCACTCCAGTTCCAGTAACAAAGATTTTCCCACTGGTCTCGCCCTCGGCAAAATTCCTGATCACGTTATGCAGCCACAGTACCGACTGTCTATCCACAATTGCCGAGAGAAGGCAGATTCAGCATATTCACTTCATCATCGTTTTAGCCCTAGTTTTTCCCACCCTGCTTGGCCGGCTGAAGGCCCCTCCCTGCGTGGAGGTAGTTTTGATTGTAACTATCATCTTCCCTTCCCCACGATCCCCCCCTTGCATGGGGTGTAGTGTTGTAATAGCTTAAACAGGTCAAGCTACCCCGGCGCGGCGTGTGGGGAACCCACGCTTCCCCGCTCGCCCTCGTCTCCGAGCGGGACCGGTTTCTTCAAACCGGTCGAGTAAGTGCTCCAAACATTGCTCTAATTTATGCTTGTTCTTTCAATATTAGTTCATAAACTCCGCTGGCCGTGAATGAGAGCCCGATCCTTAAGCTCTTGTGCTATAAGTGATCACCGTGGGAAAAGAGAGAAACCGGTGCCTTTGGCACTTGGTCGGCCCCATTGTCTTAGGCTTCCACATCCATTGGGAATCAAGTCTTGGCCTTGCTGGCCCTCTACCAGCAAGGGCCCAACCCCTCAACCTCACCCTGGCATTGCCAAGTTATCCCGGGCTTGGGTGAGCGACGAGAGAGCGGCGGCCCAAATTGGCCCATTTAGATTGCGAATGTGCTTACTTGCTTAAGTCCAATGTCGTGTCACATCAGCTAACATGCTGACTGTTGTGATCTCTCCTTGTTGTGCAAATCCTAGATGATCTCATGTAATATAGCCCAGTCAATCCTTTATTCTTCATCTAGATCATAGATAATATCTCAAAACTGGGGGCAGTTTACGACCGTATGCCCCGGATGGCGATGATATGGGTAATATTCTGACCGATCCATAGTTGTGTGCCAGTGAGGTTCTCTCGGGGGGGGGGGGGGGGTTGCAACACATTGACTGACATCAAAGCCATAAAGACATCAGGTAGAGATTCTGGCAATGAATGGTAATAGGTCCGCTTTGGGCCAAGTGGATGCCAAGGTGGGTGAGTGTTGGATGACGGAGTTGGGCAATATATGGGCGAGGTGGTTACTCTTGTAGAAGTGGTGGTAATTGACTTTATGAAGGTGGAGGAGATGTGTAGTGGTTAGAAGGATAACTAGGTAGGTTGTGGACGCCATCCACTTGCTCATGGATTTAGACTCCTTTGATGGTGGGCCCTTGAGGTTGACTTTGGAAGGTGGATTGTTGGGCCTTGAACATGATAGGAATTGGGGTGTCTTGGAGTTGGGTATGTATAAAGCGGGCTCGACTATATAATTGTTACATGGCTGTGATGTCATTAATAGCCAGGATGTGACAATATTTAGGCGTTGCATTGGCAATGATTATCTTGATTTTCTCTCCCTCCGAGATATGCCCTTGGACATGCATGGCCATCAGACACCATCGGTCAGCAAAGGTCACAAACTCTTCGTCAATGCTCATATTTTCTATCATCAGATCAACAATTGAGTACTCAGGTCCGACCTGGTCTTGGTACTGTTGGATGAATTTGGCTTAGATAATTTCTAAATCCTTGATTTCTCTGGGCGGTAGAGAATAAAACCATTCTAGAGTCAGCCCATGCAATGATTGCCTAAAGAGGTAGGCCATTTAACAACGATTATGTTGGAATGCCACAGACACATATATAAACTCCTTCAAATGGATATAAGAGTCACCAGTTCCACCATACCGATGATAGACAGGAACTTAAGAGGATGGAAGAACATAGAGATTTTGGAAATTTGGCAATGAAGTGTCGAAGGAGAACTTGGGATTGATTTGCCTCTGTAGGTCACTAAGCTCCCGTTCAATGGATGCACACTCAGATAGAATGTCCTAAGTGGAGAAGGACTGAGAGAAATGAGAGCTAGCTTGAGAATGAAGGTAGAGTTGAGAATATTGGTGCGGACTGGGTTAAGAACAGTGAACCGAATATGAAGATCTGGGCTGGAGGGAGGAATGGCTCGATTCGAAAGTAGCAAGGTGTGCAGATCTGGGCTAAGCAAAATGTGGTGGGCTTCTTGGATTAGCAACATAAGAGGGCCAATTTTTGGAGGTTGAGAGGAGCTCTTGGGCCTGGTTAGGGCCCATTTGGATGAGGAGGTGCACCAATTGGGCAGCCTCATCAGAAGAAGGAGAGGTAGGGTGAGAGAAAGTGCCCTCCTCAACTTGGTTGACGACCCTGGGTCAAGCTAGATTTTCAAAGAGTCTGTGGGGAGAAGAGTCCTCATGGGAAGAGGAAGCAGAGTAATGAGGGGAGTTATACATATGGTTGAGATAAGACTCCATGAGAGATAGGAGAAGAGACCTACTCAGATACAACAACTAATGTACAACAAATAAGAAGGGGATAAGAAGGGAGAGTTTCACCCAGATCAAATAAGTTGCAATGATGCTCATCTTTTAGGAGTTTCAATTGGCCTTTTAGTATATTATTATTTAAGCATAGTTCTTTCAGGTAGTAGGACTCCTAAGGGATAAGGCTCAAACTCCGGGTGGACTAAAGGTACACATAAAGTTTACACATGCATGACCTAACTACGGAGTACTAGGTACAACCTCCTCAGTGACCATGTGGGAATCCATGGCCAGCAGAGACTTATGGAGGTCCTCGAATGAGTCCCCTTATCAGCCATAGGGAATATGCGATCGAGAGGGATACACTTACCGAGGGAAATACATATAACTAATGATGAGAGATATGCATGATCCTATGTGCACCAGAGTACATACAAAACTAACCCAAAATAAACAAAATAGTACATAGTCGGGAAGTGAATGCGTCGTCCAAGATAACCACATCCAAAAGATGGCTGGTATGAGGGCCGACATTCTTACTATCTATAAGACAGTAACAAGAACACAACTTGTATACACAAAAATCAATGCAATGCAAATATGGCACCTCCAGAAGAAACCAAAACATATGTAACATGCTTAAACATGGATGAATTAACGTGCAAAGCCTATAAAAGGATTGTAAATCAAAAAATTAACAAAACAACTAACTCACCTGAACGCGGTGTATCGTACAACCGCGACTTAAACACGGTCATCTTCCCAGCCGCATTCCAGCAAGAACTTAAAACAACAACAAAACTAAATGGAAAACCACAGGAAACGAAACCTCTAGACACACAACATACAAAGGAGAAGCAGGAAGGCTGAAAACATCACGATGGCCACTAGAAGTCCCACTGTGATCGCCAAAAAAGGTGTAACTACCAGGATGCGCACTATGAAAATAGAAAGGAATAGAAAAGTGATCGCCACCGAGGTTAATTGCATAAAATAACAAAATGAAACTAGGGCTAATTACCTCAGACCTAATGAAAAATCAGCTAGAAAACCTCTAACTAGGAACGCGGTCTCTGGTAGTGTCACATTCAGGACGCGGTCTCTGTAGTGACCGTGTTCAAACTTTGTGTGCAGGAGATGGGAATTCTTTTCTTCCTCGCTCTTCAACCAGCCAAAGGGCAATGACTTAACGTCTTCCTTGGTGCTTGATCCTATCAAAGTGATTAAAGAAAGAGAAAACCCATTAGACTATAAAAAGAGTGAAGTATCTATCCCTCGATACGATGAAACATGCAAAAGGAGGGTTGCTTACCTTGAGGATGGGATTTTAACCTCTGTTTGGGTGACAAATTAGGTATGTGTGTGTGTCATGATTGAATGAAAGAAAATGAAAGAAAGCTAGTCTAGCATGCCATGATGAAGAGAATAATGCAAAATAAGAGAATAAGAGAGAGAGAGAGATAATAAGAAGAAGGAAGAGAGGACATCTAGGCTACTCCCTGATTGATGGCATACGAAGTAGAGGTTTAGCAGAAAAGCATGACCTCGTTCGACCTTGATTTTTGGCATCCTCTCTTAGCCCTAGACCCTAGAGATCTATTTATAGGGGTAGAAAACCCTAATTTGGCCTTGGAGGATAATCACAAGAAAGAGGAGTCCTAGGATGATAGTTCCGCTAAAAAATGGCTTGGAAAGGATTCTAGGATGATTAGGAACCAACTTGGATGGAATGAATCACCCTGAAACCTCCCAAACTTTGATTCTATGGTGATCATGACTAGAAGAGACAAATTTCGCATGGACAACACGAAATTATACGGACACGATCTATCGTACAACCGCCTTCTGAATGCGGTCTGGTGATAGACCGCGTTAATGAGGAAGCAACCAGAAATGCAAATTTGGGCTTGAAAATGGGCTTAATGACCTCAAAATAAACTGAAGAACAACTCAAAAATAATGACCAATTTGGGGTATGAACAAGAGAAATGGCTCAACTTATGAGTTAAAAATAAGTGTCTACACTCATAGTTGGCCACTACAAAGTGTAGCTTGCTAGGCTTGTTCATAAATTACGATACCACACTTACAAAATAAAGTATATTTGACCTTGTATTTATGAGATATAATAGAGAACCAACAAAAGTTCTATAGATCGAACATTAATCTTGTTTGCATCATCATGAATTAAGAGTTTCATATTCACCGCCATAGGTGTAGCCACTATCTTGTAGTTGCCCATTGTAAACACCGAATTGATGCACTATGCGATAAGAAATATAAGGAAGAGAAAAAGACTGTGATCGCCACCAAGGTAATTGTAATAAAGAAAGGTATTAAACTCTGCTAATTATCTTAGACCTATGAAGAATCAACTAGAAGGTATCTGATTGAGAATGTAGTCACTGGGAGTTGCACGTTGAGAATGCGGTCCCTGTGAGCATCGCGTTCAGAATAGAATGCAGTCCCTGTGACTGTCGCATTCAACCAGAGTGTGCGGGAGACCATAATTCTCTTCTTTCTTGTACTTCAATTGGCGAAAGAGTGAGGGTCTTACGTCTACTTCCTACCTGCTCCTACAAAAAAGGTCAAACAGAAGAAAAACCCAATTAGTACTATGAATTATGTAGTATCTATCCCTCTAGGTAATGTAACATGCAAAAGGAGGGCAACGCACCTGAGTGGTTGTGTTTTTAACTCCTGATTGGGCAAATTTTAGGCTTGTGTGCGTGTATGATGTAGTAAAAAAATGAAGTAAAGAAATATGCTGTGTTATGAAGAGAATTATGCAAAGAGAACAAAGAGAACAAGAGAGAAAGCAAGAGACAATAACAAAAGAACTAAAAGAAGAAGAGAAAGGATGTTTCCCTAGTTGATTATGGATGAAGTAGAGAGTTAGAAGTGTAGCATAATCTCATCCGAAACTCAAATTTGCATCCTCTCTAACCCTAAACTCAATATTTATAGGGAGATGAAAGCCCTAATTCAGCCATAGAAGATAAACACTAGGAATAGGAGTCATAATGTAATAAATCCATGAAATATTGGCTTGAGAAAGTTTATAGGGTGTCTAGGAACCTATTTGGATCGAAATGCTAGGGTGTCTATTTATAGAGAAAGGAAAACCCTAATTCGGCCATAGAATATAAACACTAGGAATAGAAGTTTTAATGTAATAAATCCATAAAATATTGGTTGGAGAAGGTTTCCAGGGTGTCTTGGAACCCATTTGGATCGAAACAAGCCCCCAAATCCATGCAAACAAGGACTCTATGGTGATCACAATCATAAAAGACGGGTTCTGGCCAGATTGGAGAGGGCTTTAAGAATGCGATCTATCGTACGACCACGCCTTAATGAGAACACGGTCATTCGATAGACTGTGTTCAGACTTAGGCTGCTAGAACGTGGATTTTGTGAATTTTGGACTTCTAACGCTTAATGGGATGAAAACTGAGTTGAATAGGCTCACAATAGATCAAAGGATGACTCAAAAGTAATGACCAATTTGGGACATCACTAATGTGAACAAGATAAATGCTCAACTTATGGGTTGAAAACGGATATCTATAGATGCCCCTCCTCGATATCCACTTTGCAAGGGAGAGAGCGAAGATGAAGGGAAGGCGACATGAAGTAGAGATGAAACAAAGATGAAGCGAAGTGGGTATCAAGAAAAAAGCCACCCATCACGACCGATAAGCGATACAAATTATCCAGAAAACTCCAAACTAACCACAAGGACAAGCTAGTGTAGACGACTCTTATCTGGAACGATAGAGAAGGAAGGCAAAATAAAAGATAAAGATGATCAACCTCTTGCTCAAGAGGCACCCTAGCCCTGATTGGCGTACAAGTTTCACTCATTAGAGGAGTTGTCGTGAGCCCGGTGAGTTGCAATAACTATTTTGCCCTCGTACGGTTTGCATCTAATGAGCGGATCAAAAGGAAAGTATTGATTAAATTTGATGAATTGAGAGAGGAAATTTCAGACAGGAACCATACTGACCAACTGGACCGAGCAACTAGCTCATTGAAGACTTTCTAGTTCGGAGTGGAATAGGTATCTCTTATTCAAGATTTGAGGCACAATTGACCATTGCAAGAGAGAGACCTTTGACAGATCATGAGGTGTGAAATCTCAAAAATTACATGATTCATGCTGAGCCAAAGCAAAAGAAATCATAAAATCAATATGCAAAGAAAAGAGAAAATAGAAAATATTCAAGGATAATATTTCTAGATCAAATAAACAAGGGTCAAGCATCTTCTCACAACCACGGCATGTGAGATAGAGTCCATCTTCCCTTAATTTATTCAACCTAACGCCCTATCCGACGATTAGCGGTGTGCACCTAGATCATCATCATTGTTGATAAAGGGGAACATCAAATCCTAGAAAACATGGAGAATCAGCCGGTCCTTAAGATAATATAATAGGGTAAATACCATATAGTAAGATGCAAAGGAATAGGGAAAGAAATACTTACCTGAGCGGTGAAGCACTTGCCATTTTTTGGTTTTCTAGATTTCACAGGTTTTTATGGAATTTCATAATGCAAAATAAAGAAACAAGACAACTAACTTAACAAATCACATTAAAACACAAATTAACTAAACAAAACCACATAAAAACGTGGATTAACTAATAGAAACTAAACACATCAAAAAGCAGCCGAGCAAAAACACAAAGACCAACAAGACATGAAAGTGGTCACTGAGAGTGCCATGACTATAACGAGGTCTCTAGGTCGACCACGACTAGAATGGACCTATTAACCCCCCCCCTTTGATGGGTACACAGACCTTGAATCATTATAAAAGAGATGTGATGAATAATTTTGTTGTGCAAGAAGGTTGAATCATGAGAGAAGGATAGGTAAAGAGATGGAGAGAATTTGAATAATCGGCCTTTGAGTATTGCTCCAAACCTATATCTTGTGTAGAAATAAGCAAACATGTTAGATCCATTCTTAGGCTTAGCCTCATGCCTTAAGCAAGAGAACTACCTTAACCCTATCCTTGATAGTAGTTAAAGGGCCAAGCCTTATCAAATAGGGAGAAATAAAAGAAATAATTATATGCACGAAATGAAATGACAAATATATTTTATGTTTTTTATTTTTTATTTTTGAAATATCTATTTTTTATATTTTTATATTTTTTGAAATTTTAAAATATCTGATTTTGTAGATTTTGAATTATATGGTTTTTTAATTTTGAAATATTAATTTTTTTAGATTTTGAATTATCATATTTTTGGATTTTGGATTATCTATTTTTTAATTTTGCATTTAAGACCAAGATTGAACTTTGCTAACTGCAACACTATAGCTGGTTCAAATCATTGGCTAAGCATCCTTGTTCCTTCCCTTTTTGCTAAAGGTTACCTAAAGTGTGGTGTGCATTAAGTGTGGTACCTTATAGCTAGCTGCCCTTGATTAACAGTGCCCCTACCAAGGTCATACTTGGGAAGCGACCCGGTCCTGGAGGAAGAAATAGAAGAAAGCTTGAGGAAAAGCGTCATATAGGTTTAGAGGTGTCAAGTTCAACTTCTTTCCATAACACTGCCCCTAGAGATTCAGTCTATTGCGTCAGAGCTTTTAGTCTTTCTTCATGAAACCTATTTTTCATTCAAGACACGCATATGACTAGACTCATAACGTCCCGCGGGGAACTATACTGCCACTCTTGCCATGCCTCTCTTTCTTCCTTTGTGTACTTTTCCTTTTCATTACTTTTGACGGATTTTGATAGATATTATTTTTGTAAGGCCTTATTTGACTGCCCCTATTTGAGACTGCCTCTTGTCGGAGAGTGTCTACATTCCACCTCTTGCCCCTACACCTAGCCGAGTGTATAAGAGGAAAGACCTTCATGCATCCTTGAGTATGGCCAAAGTAGTAACGGTGTTTTTCATTATAGATAGCTAAGGTTGCTGTGAAGTGTGTGTACTCTATACTTCGGATCACCTTTAATGACCGGGGAGAGAATTTTGGACTCCCTGTGCGAAGTTATCATAGCCTGAGTACTGTAGAAGCAGACTAAACTCTATGGGTAGAAACGTTTAAGATACAATCCATTCCAAGGGTGAGACAACTCTTCACCCTCAACATTTACTAGATGGTATGAGTTCCTAGAATGTACCTCCTTAACACGTAAGGACCTTCCCAGTTTGCTTGTGATTTAGACATTTGACGTCAAGGTTTGACAAATATGTGCTTCACTACCATATCACCCATTTGGAATTTATGCTTGATTTCCTTCTTCTCAAAATGTCTTGAGATTCGCTTTTGATATGCTAACACATGATCAACCGCCATTAAGTGCTTCTCATCCAAGGGTTCCAGTTGGACTAATAATGCCTCTTGACGCTCGTCGAGATTAAGTTCTTTATCTAGTTATACTCTTAGAGAATGGATCAAGATCTCATACGGAACTACCGCTTCTATGCCGTAAGTAAGAGAATAAGGGGTTTGCCCTGTGGGTGTGCGGACGGAAGTTCGGTAGGCCCATAGAGCCTCTATCAATTTTTCTGGCCAATCAGCAAATTTGTGTGACTCACAAGTTTTCTTTAAGATCTTAAGAAGAGTTTTATTAGTGGCTTCAGCCTGACCGTTGCCTTATGGATAATATAGAGATGAATGATATAATGCAATATTGAACTTCTTACAGAGGTCTTGGAGTTCTTGCGAGATGAACTGAGACTCATTATCGGTGATGATGTTACTTGGCACTTCGAATCGTGAGATGATATTCTTTATGATAAAGCGACATGCTGTGGTTGCTTTGACTTCCGCGAACGCTTCAACTTCGGCGCATTTGGTGAAATAGTCAGTGGCAGTTAAGATGAAAGGTTTTTGTTTAGTTTGAGCATTAAGATCACCAAGGGGGCCAATGATATCGAAAGCCCACATCGAGAATGACAGAAAGTGGGTGAAGAGATGATTATGGAGCATTAATTTTATCAGTATGAAGTTGACACTTAACACACCTACGGACATAGATGGCACATTCTTCTTCTAAGGTTGGCCAACAGTAGTCCTGCCTAAGGATCTTCTTTACTAACATTTGATTGTTGACATGTCCTCTACACTAACTAGTATGTGCTCCTTTTATGACTTTCCACGTTTCGTCATCATTCAAACATCTCATCATAAACTCCATTGAGAGCCCGCATGTACAAGACTCCTCCAATGATAGTGTACCTTGAGGAGGCTCTTCTTATTGCCTTACGATCCTCAGAATTTGCCATTTCAAGGTATGATCTATCCTTACAACATTACTCTATCTCAAAATATCATAGAAACTCTTCTTCTTCTAGCACTACATCAAGTTCAACCAAAGATACCTCTTGTAAATTCTTCTTTTTAGTCTTCTCTTCCAAGTCTTGCCTAAGGTTATCAAACCAAGGATCCTGAGGAGATGAGGTTTCTAACCTTTAGATGATGATCATCTCTATTCTTTGACTGAGAGGGAAAGATAAATAAAAGGCTAGCGATGCCAGGGCATCGGCAAGAATGTTCTGGGAACAAGGTGTGTGGATGTAGATGATCTTGTGGAATTACTTTGCTAAAAGCATAACCAAATCTTGATAAGGCTTGAGATTTGGGTCACGGGTGCAGTAAGTTGAGAGAATCTACCTAAGAATGAGTTGAGAATCTCTTATTATCTTTAGATAGCGTGGCCTAAGAGATAGGCTCTTTTGAGTTCAACTAGGAGAGCTTCATACTCAGAGATATTATTAGTGGCATGACATGAAAAGTGAGCTGATAAGCAAGGGGGATCATAACTCTTTTGGGGGTAAGCAAGATGGCTCCTATCCCTCGGCCTTTAGAGTTGAGCGCACCATCAAAGTGTAGGGACCAAAAGGGATATTGGGAGATGACTATGAGGTAGAGGCAGATGGGCTAGATGCTCAGCAATGGCATACCCTTTCATGGCCTTTTCCACTAGAAGGTGATGTCAAATTGAGAGAGAAAGTTTTGCCAGCGGGCTAACCTATTGGATAGGATAGACTTTTCTAGCAAGTTACAAATTGGATCCATCCTTGAGATTATCTTTACTTCATAAGCAAGAAAATAATGTTTCAATTTTTGAGCTACCCATATCAACGCCACACAAGTCTTCTCCATGGTGGTGTATTTGGCTTCTATTGGGTTAAACAACCTACAAAGGTAGTAACTTGCCTTCTCTCTACCCATGTCATCATGTTGTGCAAGGACAACTCCTAATGAGTCCTCAATGACTGAGATATATATGAAATAGGGGGATTTGAGAGATATTCCTTCAAGTCATCAAAGGCCTTTTGACAGTCTTCATGTCATTCAAATTTTGCCCCTCCCTTCAACAATTCATAGAATGGACGATACATCTGGAAATGTTTGTAAATAAATCTTCTAATGAATTGCAATCTTCCAATCAATCCTTGGAGCTCCGTGATCTTCTTGGGAGGAGACATTTTAGTGATTGCCTTAGCCTTATTTGGATCAATCTCAATCCCACGCTTACTTACTATGGATCCGAGCAACTTCCCCAAGGAAACTCTAAACACATATTTTTTTAGGGTTCATGTTCAGCTTGTACTCCCTAGATCTTTGCAACACTTTAGCCAAGATTCTGGGGTGCTCTTTCCCAATCCTTGATTTCACCAAGATATTATCCATATAAGCTTCCATGTAAACATGCATCATGTCAAACAATATAGCCATCATCGCCCTTTGGTAAGTGACACCTGCATTCTTTAATCTAAACGACATGACCACATAATAGGTACCCCAAGGCATGGTGAAAGAGATCTTCTCTTGATCCTTTGGCACCAAACAAATTTGGTTATATCCTAAATAACCATCCAATAATGATACAGTTTCATACCCGACTATATTATCAACCAATACATCAATATGAGGTAGCGGGAAATCATCTTTCAGACATGCCTTATTTAAGTCCTTGAAATCAATACAAATCCTGACTCTCCCATCCTTCTTCATTACTGGGATAATATTTGCTACCCATTGAGGATAAAGTACCACTCTAATAAACCTAGCCCTACGTAATTTATCAAGTTCCTCCTTCATCTTGAAGGCCATGTAGGGGTGAAATCTTCTAAACTTTTATTTTACAGCCTTTGCCCCTGGCTTAAGTACCAGCCTATGTTCCACCAGAGAGGGGTTAAGGCTAGGCATGTCCTCATATGACCAGGTGAAAGTATCATTGTAGTCCCTCAAGACTTGAATCAACTCCTCTTCCTCCTCGAGAGGGAGATTAACGCAAATAACCATTGGTTAGGGTTCTTTATCCATCTTGAGATTGATTTCCTTAGTAGGTTCATCCATCGCCACTGTAGGCTCATCAAATTTCATTAATTATCTAGCGTACATTTCAGCGGTGTCCTCTACTTCACTGTCCTCTTCATTAGTCAGGTCCTTATCATCCATGACTTCATAAAAACCAAATCCTTCGTTACCTAGCACCCCATCTTGCCATTCTCCTTTATCTAGCGCAATATCCCCTTTGACAAACTCCAGACAACTAAGAAGGGCTTGACACTGCTGAGCAAGATTATGGAGGAACCATTTGGGAATGGTTTTGGTATGATGCGTCATTGGGCACACCTCAGACATATGGGATGGGCTGGAAGGACCACCTAGACTATGACTCGATCCTACTTCACTAACTAACTCTACTACACTTGATCCTAAGCTAGGAAAGGACACAAGGTTCTCAAGGAGAGCATCTAATGAAAGGGAAGATAAGGCGTCCCACCCTAGGGAGTGCCCAAGGCCAACAGACGGACCAATGGTATCAAATTCTTCAAATGAAATCTTAGTTTGAAAATTGACATTTTTTTTGTTGAGACCTATTGGAGATCATAAAGTAGGAGGGCTGGGATATGAGGAAGCTAGGATCAGGAGGTTTGATGGATTAAGAGGAGCTAGTTGAGTTGAATTGAAGATCAAGCTTAACGAGTGAGATGGCCTGCGGAGATAGGTGGACCAAAATGAGAGGTGAATGTGGTTTGAAATTGACTGTTTGGAAAAGAGAGAAGAGGTAGGGATGTGACAATGCTAGATGAATGATAGAGCATCCCCCTCTATCCAAACCACCAGATGAGCTTCTTTCCTTATAAAGGACATCTGGCTTTCCCACATTTGAGAACTGGCTGAGCGACAACCCTTTAGGTGCTGTGGAAGTAGAAGGATTGACCAGTTCTGACGTAGCCGGAGGCTGCGTCAAGTCACCTTCCCAGAATAATCAACTAAATGTCATGATGAAGTCCACCATATCAAACTAGCGATGCCATTCATCTTCAGTGCCATTGAGTTTCTTATGATAACATGATGCCTTGAAAGCCTTGTATGCAAGCATCTGGGTCATGTGGTGAGTGGAGTTGCCTTTATGAACATCATGCTGCTTGAGTTTCAACCCCATGAGAGTACTATATCCTGAATGTATCAGCCCCTTCACAAAATGTTCCTGGAGTGTGTAGGTGGGTGGCTGTCGACCTGTTGGAAGGAGACAGGAAGTCCATGATTGCTCCCTATAACCAAGGCCTCTCCGATTGGCTAGCTTGTTATTAGGCACCAATTTGATCCTTCCCTATAGATTTGCACCAAGTCCATTGCCTGGTTGGTATCCCAATTTTATTATAATGTCCCACCCCTTTGCATCAAATAGCTTTAACTTCTTTATGTCAATGACCTTGTAGATTCCGGCTCCAAGAGTGGGTAAGCCCAAGGAAAGTTGAGATCCAAGACCAAAATAATGTGCTTATTAGTGGGCCAAAGAGTGGGGAGGAATTTTTTTGACACGACCTCAATCGTATGCACCGTGGAGACACCTTTGAACTTGACCACACAACCTTGAAAGGGGAATTTTAAGCATTGGTGGGTAGTTGAAGGTACAACATTCAAATTATCAATCCACGGGCATCCAAGAATAACTTTGAAGGTCGGGTCAATGTCTAACACATAGAATTCAACTGACATAGACAGTGGCCTGAGTTCGGCTTGCATAATTACCACACCATGACAAGGTCTCTTGGAGTTGTCATATACAGCTATGGTGGTAGGAGTCATCCTGAGATGCTTCTTAGGTATATTGTGGGCCCTTAGGGTGTTTAATGGACACACATTGATGGAGGCACCCATATCCACTAATGTTGCATCGATGGCCACTTTGTTGATGGTGATGGTAATGCATAGTGGTATTTGCCTAACTTCCTGAGGTGCTAGCTCAGCTTCAGAGAAGGTAATGGTCAGCCCTTAGCTGATTGTGGCCAACGCCGAGGGTGTTCTATCAGCTGCCATATCCTCATTCACCATTACCTTTTGGAGGAATTCTCTTAGAGCATCTTGGTGAACTTTCAACCTCTTTATTAGCTCAAGAAGTGATAACCGGGTAGGCATGCAATCCAAATGTTGTAGCAAATCATATTGGATGCCCGAGTGAGGGTTAGCCTCTTCGCGCTCTGCTGCGTGCTATGAAGACTGGGGATTTCAATTAGATGTAGTCATGGTTGGGTATACCGTATGAAATATGCGCTCGCTCTGAAGTACTATGTTTTGTGCTGGCTTGAAATCGATGAGCTTCTTAAAGAACCTTCTTTTTCAGCTCAAGACAATCTGGTACACATGTTCGTTCATGGAATAGTAATCTACCATTGGGTGCTAGCTTGAAATCGAGTCTCTCATCCAGCTTGTCCTTTATTCCCACCAATGCAGGATCTTCTTCTTATAGCTCCTTAATTTCAGGTAGCAATCTAGATGTAGACTCATATGGGATAGAATAATGCACCCATTCTTCTCATCTGTACTGATATTAAGCTCAGAGAATTTCTCCAGCAACTTCCATTCTTGAATCATACAACAGGCCAATACTACTCTCAGCTTTCGACTAAGGGCATCAGCTACGGAATTACCCTTACCAGGATGGTATTGTATAGTGAAGTTGAAATCCTTGAGATATTCGAGCCAACGCCTTTGCCGCATGTTCAGATCCTTTTGGGAGAATAAATATTTGATGCTTTTGTGACCAGAGTATACTGTGAATTATTCTCCAAAGATATAGTGTCTCCAGATCTTTAAGGCAAATATCACCGCGGCTAGCTCTAAATCATGCACCGGGTAGTTCTCTTCGTGTTTCTTTAATTGCCGGGAAGAGTATGCAATAACTCTTCCATTTTGCATCAATACACGCCCGAGGCCAATACCAGAAGCATTGGTATATACCTCGTACTTCTCTCCTTCAATTGGCAATGATAAGACTGGAGCAGTGGTCAAGAGATCTTTCAAAGCTTGAAAACTCTTCTCACAATCTTCATTCCACTCATAAGGTACTTCCTTGCATGTCAATATGGTGAGAGGAACAATAATTTTTGAGAAGTCCTTGATGAAACGTCGGTAGTAACCAGCTAGACCCGAGAAGCTTCGAATTTTCGTTGCATTTGTTGGTCGTTCCCAATTCTTCACGGCCTAGACCTTTGAAGGGTCGACGAAAATTCCGTTCTTCGAGACTACATGGCCCAAGAAGGATACTTCCTCGAGCCACAACTTGCACTTGCTGAATTTGGCATATAATTTATTTTCTTTCAATGTTTGCAATGCCTTCTCAAGATATACTTCATGATCTTCTTCTATCTTCGAATAGATCAGAATATCATCAATAAAGACCACAATAAATTGGTCTAAGTAGGGGCTAAAGATGCTATTCATTAACTGCATGAAAGCTGCGGGGGCATTCGTTAGTCTGAAAGGCATAACAGTAAATTCGTAATGCCCATACCTGCTCCGGAATGCACTTTTATGAATGTTTTCTTCTTTGATCTTTAGTTGGTGATAACCAGAACGAAGATCAATCTTGGAGAAATATTTAGCACCAGATAATTGATCGAACAGCTCATCAATTCTTGGCAGCGGGTACTTATTCTTGATTGTGAGGTGATTTAGCTGCCGATAATCAATGCATAGTCTCATCGATCCGTCCTTCTTTTTGACGAATAGCACGGGTCTCCCCATGGGAAAGTACTTGGCCTTATGATACCCTTTTTCAATAACTCCATTAGCTGCTCTTTTAGCTCTTTCAGCTCAGCAGGGGACATTCCGTATGGTGCCTTGGATATAGGACCAGCACCAGGGACAAGGTTGATTGTGAACGACACTTCCCTTTCCGGGGGTAAGCCGAGTAATTCTTTTGGAAAAACATCGAGAAAATCCTGAATTACATGGATGTCTTCAAGTTTAATCTCCTCGACTTACGTGGCAGTCATGAATGCTATGAAAGCCATACATCCTTTACTTACAAGTTTGCTAGCTCGGAAAGCTGATATAAGAGGTGATCTATTTTGAGGGCTAGTGTAAACCAGCAGTGGGAAATCCATGAAAGTTACCTTGCCATGTCGGCAATCTATAGTTGCTTGGTATGTGGATAACCAGTCGGCACCTAGTATGACATCATACATATCTAGGCATATCAAGTCGACAGGTAGATTATTTCCTTTAACCATAACCTCACAACTTGGGTAGTGATGCATGATATCGGACTCGCTCCCAAGAGGTGTAGATATGACCAAATCTAACAGTTCAGGTTTCTTAGAAAATGATGTAGCAAATTTCTTGGAAATGAATGATTTAGTTGCTCTGGTATCGAATAAAACTTGTGCAATTTTAGAAGAAAGAGTTAGTGTACCTTCCACGATTCCACCTTCTATTAGTTCTGTTTCTTGAAGAGCTTGCAGATGGCCTTGTTTCCTTGCCGGTCGCTTCTCGTCCTTAGTGGCTTGCTCCTTCATCAATGGGCAGTCTGGGATTCGATGCCCTCGGCTCCCACATCGGAGACAAGCTCCTAGCTTCCTCCAGCATTCCTCAGTCTTGTGGCTGGCTTTGTCACAGTACTTACAAATCTCCTTAGAAGGTGTAGTGGTGGAGAATGGCTTTTCATTCTTGTGAAACCTCTTTCCCTTGGAGGACTCCCCTCCATTGAAGAACCGCTTCTTGTTGAATGATGATTTAAAATTTCCCGGGCCTGTGACAGGTTCCTTCTTATCCTTTCCTCGAATCCTTTCAGATAATTCGGTGGCGTCTTCTAGCAATTGGGAATGCCGAACCATCTCCGAATAGACTTGGATGTCCATCGGTGCAAGTTGTGTAATATAGTGGGGCCGAAGCCCATTAAGGAACCTTCTCGCCTTCATCTTTTCCGTACACACCAAGTGCGGTGCATACCTAGATAATCTTGAGAATTGGGCCTCATGCTCGACCACTTTTAGGGTCTGTTGTTTTAGTGCGACAAATTTCGCGGCCTTTTTCTCTTGAATACGGTCAGAGAAGTACTTGTTGTTGAAATGTTCAACAAAGTCATCCCATGTGACATGGTCGTCAGGCAATGTTGCTTCTACAGATTCCCACCAGTCTCGAGCGTCCCGCTCCAGTTGGAATATAGCTAGTAAGACCCTTTCCTCATCCATGCATTGCATTACACGAAAAATTCTGTCAATCTCCTTCAACCAGTTTTCAGCATGTTTGGGGTCAGATGAACCCGCGAATCTTGGTGGGTTCATGTTGCGAAAACCTCGGTGGAGATCACCAGCTCCACGATTAGCTCCGCCTTGCACCACTTGCTGTAGCGCCTGCGTAAGACCTTGCACGGTGCGCTGCATCTCGTGCCATTGTGCTCTTTCAGCAGCCATGATCCTACAAGAGAATTTAAGTGTACTAAGTATCATGTTTACTTTATGAGGTCGAATGTCATTATAGAACTTAACCCATGGCTCTACCTACCTCACCGGGTACAACATGTAAACCTATCCTTGGACTTGTGGTTTACCTAGATTTCGATTATGACTTCTAATTTTTCCCAGGTTTGAAAACTAAGGCTCTGATACCACGAAGTCTTTCACGCCCCGAGCGCGGAAGATACCCGAGGTCGTGGCCAGCTTATATAGAACCAGTTAATCAGAGCAGTATACATATTTTTTTTGATAAAAGACAGGGTGCGCAAATTATGTAAATCATCACTAATATTAAATTCCCAAAATAATACAAATGTCCAAGGTGACAATTATCCAATTAACCAACTGGTAATAATTCTAATCCATGACATTTCCTTATTCAAATCCAATACTAGGCTACAAGTCTTAGCAAGCTTCAATCAACTAGACTGATATAACTGGAAATACAAAAGGGGACTCAAGAAAAATCAAAAGACACGACTAGCTGACAGTAGATGATTGGTGACTCTAGCACTCTTCACTCGGTCTCATTCCCATTCATGTGGATGTCGCTATCTGAATTACTTGAAAAAAAGTTAGTATGCAACTGGATGAGCGAATCGCTCAGTAGGAATTACATCTCAAGTTCGAGCAATCTTTAAGTGATTTACATGTTACATGTAATGCCGGTATAGCTAAGCATGATGTACAAGTACGAAAATAAGGTATACAGGTATATCTATGCATGATGAACAAGTAAGAGATCAAGAACTATATAGAGAGAGTATCGCATGATTTCAAGTATTTGACAAGCAGGATATCAAGAACTTTCTAGATGTTGATGCCACTTTTCAGGCAAACAAGAACTCATGTACAAGCAAGTAAGAATCGTGTTCAAGAAAGTAAAATTTATGTTCAAGCAAGTAATATCAAGTACGTGTCAATGGAATTGGCTATTTCAATCAAGCAAGTACCTTGCCCTTTTTTGGGCCACGTAAGTCAAGTATTGCCCATTCTGGGTCACGCAAGTCAAGTCAAGCAAGTAGAGAGAGTACATGTGGAATGTCTCAAGTCAAGCAAGTCAAGCAATTACTTCGGTGCAATGCTTAAACACCGTGGTCAATAAACTCCCATGGGCACAAGTACCTTCGGGCGCTCCTCCCAGGACCAGATTGGGCCCTATATGTACAGTATTTTCATGTATTTCTTTTGACATCCACTCTCATTTATAGCCAATATGGAATTTCAAAGGTTGACTATTGTAAGAACATAAGGTAGATTCCATGAATGGAGTTCAAGGCATATATCATGCAGGAGATGAGCTAGGGTTATATCGATATAAATCAATAGACTAATCCAAAAATCAGAACGGAGTTGGCAGCTAACAGGCTGCCTCACTGAATTGGCGCTTGGGGGTTAGCCCTGCTTTCAGGCTTTCAGGAAATGGCACCTGGGGGTCAGGCAATCTCTCAGGGAATTGGCACCTGGGGGTCAGGCTGTCTTTCAATCAATTGGCGCCCGGGGGTTGCCCAATCTTTCAAAAAGTATATATATATAGATGGAAAATGGCGCCTAGGGTTTAGGTACCCTTTCAATCAATTGGCATCTGAAGGTCAGGTATCCTTTCAGGGAAATGGCGCCTGGGGGTTAAGGCTTCTTTCAGAAATTTATATATATAGGCAAATGTCGCCCCTGCAGAGAGTCTCTATTTAAAGGACGACTTTTTGGAGGGTCCCTATTCATGAAATTGGCGGCCCTGGCTAGGGGGCCAATTCATTTGGCCCCTATTTACACCAGGCACGTACGTTTAGGACTCATGACACTATTCATAATGTAGAAGTTTCACGAAATCAGGAACCAGAGATATGGATGGACAGAGAAAATTATCGGGATCTCAAAAACATGTTCATGAAAAATTATTGTGGTCTAGTTTCATATATATTAATTATTGAACATTGATCAATTTCCTGGCTTTTCAGGAAATGGCACCCCCTCAGGGGGTCTTCATTTAAATGAAGACCCTCTGGAGGGTCACTGCTCACATTAAATGGCACCCCAGGGGCTGCCTTCTCTTCACTAAATGGCGCCCTAAGGGCTGCCATGTCTCAGGTAATATATATATATATATATATATATTTTCTTTTTGTTAACCATATGAAAATGGCGCCCCTCTGCTGTGTCACCATTTAAATTGCGACCCTGCAGAGGGTCCTCATTTCTTTAAATGGCGCCCCAGATAGGGGCGCCCTTTTCTGCAGGCTCTCATACGCACCGGGCAGGTACGTTTGAGACACAAGTCACTATTCATGAATTCTAAAGTTCTCGGAATCAAGAAATAAGAATATGGACAGATAGAGAAAAATATCAGGATCACAGAAATATATTCATGCAAGAATTTTATGCTTTAGTTCAATAGATATAGATTTTTGAATGTGTTGATTAATAATGGCTGGAAATGAATTGATGACACTGTAAAGTGTCTCCATTTAAATGGCTCCCTGGCTTGGGATGCCCCTTTAGGAAATGGCGCCCTGGTCAGGGGCGCCCTTTATCTGAGGGCTGGACTTTCTGGGTTTTTAAAACATGTGTATCTAATGTAAAACAGGTTATATACTAGGGCTAAACATGATATTTTATGGCTGTAAAAACTGTGTAATGAGATATATTTGAATCTTGTGAAATCAGTATAACAGACTATGTAACATACTATGTAAAAACTAGTGTAACATGCTATAGTTGTTCTACTTAAAACTTGTGTAACATGCTATAGGAACATGCTGCATGGCCTGACAGATGGATTATACTAGCATGTTATGTTACCCTATTTTAGCTATGGGTTGGGCTAGATCTTGAGAACACCTACCTTTTTGGAGTGCTTTACGAGGTATAACAGTAGAGAAAGAATAAGAAATCCAAGCCACGTCAAGCTCTCCACGCTCAGCAAAGCTCCAAGTAAGCTTCTGCAGTAGGATGTGTAGCACGCAGGACATGGATACGTCTCCTGCACATGAAAAGAAACATTAGATTTCTCTTCTGCAGGTGGAGATAGAGAAGTGGTAGAATGACCTTCTCTTTAGTGGCAGGATGATGGTAAGGATCGTCTACGTTTGTTGGAGAGAAATGTTTATAGGGAAATAGTAGGGGTCCATTGGAAACCAGATTCGAAAACCCTGCTGTGAATGTTCCCTCATGGGTCCATTGCCAGCAAACGTAGGTTGTTATTATTTCAACCCCTTCTAGAAGCATTGGAAATGGTGCCCTGGTATAGGGGTGCTCATTAATTGGGTGACCCTGTTCATGTAAATGACGTTTTTGCATGAGGGCGTCCATTCTTCATGGCTTTAGATGAAAACTGTCCCATTCATGTGTTGGTCTCTATGGTGTATATATATTCTAATATATATAGTGGGATGGTGGCCCAAGGGAAATGGCGCCCTTGCATGGGGGCTTCATTTGGTGAATGGCACCCTGTAAAGGGGTGCCGATTCCCTTTGTGTTGGAAAAAGGAAACCCCACAACGTACTACCCATGTGTTGGCCATTAAGTGTGTTGGGCTTTGTATATTTATATAGTAGTCCTCATAAGGTATGGTTCTTTCTATAAAGCCTTCATGTAGGATTGTTTATCTAAGAAGTTCAACTTCTCTATTGTTTTATCGGGGGTGCTACAATTAGGCTTTATTCCCAGTTTTGACTTCATATTCATGATATTGGTTATATTGTGCATCTATCATGGTAGGTTTTATACTCAGCATGTTTTATAAACTTATTTTAATCTTATGCGATTTTCATGCCAAAACCATATAGCTTGTATTAAAGTTATATTTCACATGGTTTATGGAAACTTGTTTTATTGATGATTTGATCACTGTTTCTATGCGATTCACTCTCATCTTTGAGTCTTTCTTAAGTACATAGCACGTATTTCGGTACGATGTCATTAGTTACACTTTGCACTTATAGGCACACTCTCTTGGACTTGTGACCCTCTCCATTGGATATTCCTTCCACCGGACTAGGTGATCTTGTTTCAAGGCCTCTGTAAGTCTCCGCGAGCCTGGGATTCTCACTAGGACGCTGAGCTGGTTGTACCCTAAAAGCCCAATAGATTAGAAAGCACCTTTCTTACCCATGTTTTCTATACCCTGGATAGATAGCGGCCCTCAGGAGACCGCCACCTTCTGGTAGCGGCCATCCCCTGATCGCAATGTAGCTCCAGCACTCACTGCGTCGACTCTATCATGATTGCTTCACTTGACCGCAACTTCCAAAAAACGGTCCGACTATGACCGCCTTATCAAAGAAACTGTCTTGTATTTACCACATTCTTCTAGCTTGTGCTCTAACCCAGGGTTTGACCCAAGGGTTGGTTATATTATGTTCCTAGATGGTCTTTGGATTGTCTGGAGCCTAACATTATGTTTAATAAGCCATTGATAAATTATAGAAATTATAAAAGTACCGTTATGCTGTCGGATTTCCTCCGTGGCATAATATCCAACTAAATCGTCCTTGATCTCATGTTTTCCATTTTGGTGCATTCTCTACCTTGGTTACATTATCATGAAACTATTATTGAATTGTACATTATTAGCCAAACTTTACATTATTCGTGGAAGTAACTTGATTTATAACTTGAAGATGCGGATCGGGCACTGATTGTGTCCAAGGGCTCGACGCTAGCCCCCTCGACTGATTGTCGGAAATACACTATAAACCATGGGGTATGATGAACACTGGCATCGCATTACGCCGACAGTACTTTTTTTATAAACGGGTGAAATCCACGAGGCCATCTTATTTACATGCTTGCTAGTACATTCTTGTTACACGACTTTCTAGTGCATAGCCTTTACAAGGTTATGAAAAGTACATTCTTGTTACATGCTAGTACATTCTTGTTTCTGAAAGGCCACTTTATATTCTTGCTTGATTATATTCTCATGAATCTCTACACTTATCTTGATACTCGATCATTACTTTGGTTTTACACCGCATGTTGTATTCGTATTTATTTTACCTTATTTCCTAGAGCTCAATTGTTAATTACTTAAACATGCCTTCATGTTGATACGAAGATTCCTAGGGGGCAAGTGTGCTCATACCTACTTCTTTCCAATCTTTTCAAGAAATTCAAGTGAGTCAGATTCGGACTATGCTAGTGATAGGTCCGAGAGCAAATGATGGATCGAGAGAAGACCTAGAGTTGTCAAAGAGTCTAGTCGTATTATGTAACTTCATTTTTATTGAGTCTAGTAATGAAAAGAGTCAACATTATGTAAACTTTTGATCATTATCAATAAAAGTTAGATTTTGGTTAATTATTGTGCATTCCTCTTTATGTGTGAATGTTTAGCACTCTGATTATCTTGATTGCGAGAGGCTTATCTTGCCGGCTGTTCATGTCCCCGATATTACTTCCGCTGTACATATATCTCGGGGCGTGCCGGTTAAAGTGGTATCAGAGCCTAGGCCTAAGTAAGTCCTAGGAAAATGCCATGTCATAGGCTAAGTCTAAGGATTAAGGATCCATACCTATGAATAGGGAAGAATTTCCAACCCATGTGAGATTGGGTAGAGCGCGGGATGAGATAGTAATTTTAGAAATTATCTCTAGGTTAACTCCCTTCAATTCCGTAGGAATTAACAAATTGTTCCTTTTCTCAGGTACTTTTTCTCGCAATGGCTCACCGTGTTAACTGGGATGAGATGCAACAAACCGTTGCGGGTCTTACTCATGCCCTTCAAACCGTGGCCCAAGCTGGTGCAAGGGCAGGCACTGGTGATTTACATCGAAACTTCCAGAGTTTAAGCCCTCCGCAATTCTCGGGATCCTTTAACCCTGATGAAGCTAAGAGTGGGATGGATGACATGGATCGAATCTTTAATGTCATGTAGTGCACGGACTGGGAGAAGGTACTTCTAGCCACCTTCCAACTTCACAAAGACGCACGCACATGGTGGAAAGTAACATCGGCCCCTCTTCAAAATAGACAACTCACTTGGGCAGAATTTCTTGAACTATTCCGTGCAAAATACTTCTCCGAGCACGTTAAGGAAAGAAAGGCTGCGGAATTTACTTCCCTTTGCCAAGGCATGATGTGTGTGGAAGAGTATGAGCTCCAATTTTCTCGCCTGGCCCCTTATGCTCCGCACCTAGTGAGCACAGATATCTTAAAGGCAAACCGATTTATGGACGGTTTAAGGCCTGAATTTATTCAACAACTTGGCCCACAAAATATTCGGACCTATACGAAGATGGTCCAACGGGCACATCTTTGCAAAAGGACCTTAGAGAAGGTTGAGAAGTTTATAGGCAGGAAAGAGGAGTCGAGCCGTAAGTTCGATCGGCGAGACAAGAAAGAAGAAAGGTTCAGCATCACGGGGTCCTACAAGTCCCGTGATAGTAAGAAGAGATCCGAGACTGGGAATGGGAATGGCAAGAACAAAAAGGCCAAGGAGGAAGATAAGCAAGTCATGGTGGCTTGTTCATTTTGCGAGAAGTTTGGCCACTCGGCCGAGGAATGCTGGAAGTGCCTTGGCGCTTGTCTGCATTGTGGAAGCCAGGAGCATCGGATGCCCGAGTGCCCCCTTATGAAGGAGCAATCTTCTAGCGGTGGATGCAAGTGGCAAGCTCATCTTAATGCCGTGATGGATGATGAAGCGCCCAAGGATGATGGGCTAATGGAAGGTACAGTTCACATTTATTCGCATCCTACATTTGTGTTATTTGATACTGGTGCCTCTCACTCTTTTATATCTACTGCCTTTGTAAAAAATGTGCCAATATCACTTGTTCCTCTACCTTCGGACCTAGCTATCACTACACCTTTAGGTCCCAAAACTAAACTTACAACCCACTACCCTTATAGTGAGGTAATTATAGAAGGCCATAATCTCCCCGCTAACTTAGTATGCCTTGACATGGAAGGTTATGATGCCATCCTAGGTGTAGATTGGCCTGTCGATCACTATGCCGATATCAATTGTCGCCATAGGAGAATTTCCTTCCATAAATCGGATCTTCCACGATTTTCTTTCCTTGGAATCACATATAGGAAGCATCCTATTCTCATCTCTTCTCTTCACGCTTGCAAGCTTATCACACAAGGTTGTGAAGCTTTTCTTGCTTCCGTGATCGTTACCGAATCTAAGGAAATCATTCTAGAAGAAATTCCCATTGTCTGAGAGTTCCCTGACATCTTTCCATCCGAACTACTTGGGTTACCGCCCGAAAGGGAAGTAAACTTCTCCATTGAACTCATACCTAGAGCCGCACTTGTTTCAACACCTCATTACTGGATGTCCTCCATGGAACTCAAAGAATTGAAGAAGTAACTTCAGAAGCTACTAGACAAAGGCTTCATTCAACCTAGCACATCCCCTTGGGGTGCGCCAGTTTTATTCGTTAGGAAGAAGGTCAGATCTCTCAGGTTGTGTATCGATTACCGGCGACTAAACCAACTCACTATTAAGAATAAATATCCATTGCCGCATATCGACGAGCTGTTCGACCAGATCTCTGGTGCGGAATGTTTCTCCAAGATCGACCTCAGGTCTGGCCACCATCAATTGAAGATCAAATATGAAGACATCTACAAGACTGCATTCTGTAGCAGATATGGACATTTTGAGTTCGTCGTGATGCCGTTCGGGTTAACTAATACCCCTGCTGCATTCATGCAACTTACGAACAATGTCTTCAGGCCTTATCTTGACGGATTTGTGGTCGTCTTCATTGATGATATCTTAATATATTCCAAGACCAAAGAAGAACATGAAGAACACTTAAGGGTAGCTTTGCAAACCTTAAGAGAG
Organism: Amorphophallus konjac; assembly: GCA_022559845.1. NCBI lineage: Eukaryota > Viridiplantae > Streptophyta > Magnoliopsida > Alismatales > Araceae > Amorphophallus > Amorphophallus konjac. Next base: position 421,391,524 of record CM040121.1, on the reverse strand, counting down.
CATCAACTCTACGCAAAGCTCAGCAAGTGTGAGTTTTGGCTAAAGGAGGTTTCTTTCCTTGGCCATATCATTTCAAAGGAAGGTATCGCTGTAGATCCTTCTAAAGTTGAAGCTGTCAAAAATAGGAGCCGACCAACGACCATATCTGAAGTTAAAAGTTTTCTGGGTCTGGCTGGTTATTACCGGTAATTTATCAAAGTTTTTTCCAAGATCGCTGTTCCTTTGACTAGGCTTATAAGAAAGGAGAACCCCTTTGTATGGTCGAAGGACTGCAAAGAGAGTTTCCTAGCTCTTAAGGAACATCTCACTACTGCCCCTATATTGGCACTACCTATTGAAGGTGGTGGATCTGAAGTCTATACAGATGCATCGGGCATTGGCCTTGGTTGCGTCCTTATGCAACATGGTAAGGTGATCTATTATGCTTCAAGGCAACTGAAGCACCATGAAGAGAACTACCCCGTACATGATCTGGAATTGGCTGCCATTATCTTCGCCTTGAAAATCTGGCGACATTACCTTTATGGGGAGAAGTTCACTATATTTTTGAACCACAAAAGTCTGAAATATCTTTTCACCCAAAAGGAGCTGAATATGAGGCAAAGAAGATGGTTAGAGTATCTCAAGGACTTCAACTTTTCCATCTAATATCACCCAGGCAAAGCAAATGATGTAGCTGATGCTCTCAATAGGAGACCGTCGGCAACTCTAGTAAGCCTCAGGAAAGGTATGACCTATCTTATAGAAGATTTTTCACAATTGAATCTAGATGTTGATACAGGTGAAGAAAGGGGTATTATTACTAATATTTGGTCGCAACCTACATTAATTGAAGACCTAGTCAAGTTGCAAGATAATGACCCCACATTAATGGAGATCAAAGTTAATATTGATCAATGGCCAGTCTGGTCCGCGTAAACCCCCCCTAGGGGGGGTTAACGTAGACTAGGCTGGGGTTTTGTTTTTCTTTTAAAAAAACTTTTTTTTGTTATGGGGGGTTTACGTGGGCTGGAAATAGGGTTTTTCCCCATGTAAAAAAAACTCTTTTTGTTTTCTGGGGGGTTTACCTGGGCTGGAAATGGGGTTTTTCCCCATGGGTCTATAAAAATCCTATTTTGTCTATTTTGGGCTCACCTTTACCTATTGTGAACGCAAGAGAGAGACAAAAAGGATACGGTGGCTTGAGTTGGTCGTGTACGTATAGAACGAGACCGTTGACTCGGGCTTCGCACGATCTCAAATGTTATTCTCCACGAGCACTCCTGAGCTAGTATGCGGACCATTTTTACGCCGAACCGGGGCTGTGACGGGATGGCGGTGGGACCCACGGGGCTGGGAGGTGGGCGCGACCCCGAAGGGGAGTTCGCCCCCACCGGGGCGCGGTCGCGCCAGGGGTGAACTCCCCCCGGGCGGGGTGGCCGTTGCGCGGGGTTGGCCCGGGCGGCCTTCTATGGTTATTTGGCGATGTCTTTTGAAGGACTTGGGCCGAAGAAGTGCTGGGATTAGCCTGCGGGGGTCTGTTGTTGTCGTGCTATGGCTACCGCTCGTAAGGTGTTCTGGAAAATTCCCGACACATCCCGGGCTATCGAGCGGCTTAGGTAGCGGGCTGGTGGGCCTCGGGTTTGGCCCAAGGATGGGTAGTATAGCTCGTGGGAGCCATAGGAAGATGTTTTGGGTGTGTGGGCCCAGCCTTTGTCATATATGCCGCGTTGTAAAGCGGGTTGACAGGCAGCCCCGGGTTGGCCTGGGGGCTGAAAGTAAACGGCTCGTCACCGCGTGTCTAAGGGTCGGGGGTGGCCCCGACTTGCTGGAGGGTTGTCGTAGAATACGGCTGGTGTGTTCGAGCTGCGGGTTGGCCCCTGGCTTGCTGTAGAATGGCTGGAATATGCGCGTTTATGAGGTGTTCAGAGAAATTCCCGGCACATGCTTGGGCTGCCGAAAGGGACAGCAGTTGTTAGCAGTTGGGCAATGCCAATTTATTGCAGCTGGGACCCATGGGAGAGCTTTCGTTCTTTTCCTATTTTGGGTTTTAAGGGAGGCCGACGGGGGGATTTCTTTTGGGGTTTTCTATTTTGTTTTCTGATAGGCTTGGCCAGCGGCTGTGATCAGTGGGCAATGGCATGTATTTGGGTTTCGCTATTGGTTGAAAATCGAAGGCGCGGATGGCTTATTGTTGGGTGGTATTCATTGGATGTTTAATGAGATTTAAGGAGGCTTGTTAGATGCTATTGGCCGTGTTGGGTCCCGAGCGGTGCAATGGGATCTAGAAAGGGGGGGGTTGAATAGATCCTATCACGAACTATGGCCTATTTAAAACTTGACTGCCAAAGGCATAAACCACTCCTATAAAGACAATAAAACACTTAGACACAAAACACATCGGATTTAGACGGAGTGGCTTAAGTGAAGACAGTAAAGCAGGTCCAAGGACTGCACAGGTAGAAGCTTAAGCCCAACAGAGCACACCTAGGTAGACAACTAAGATCACAGTAGCGAGGTTGATGCTGCTTCAACGTGGTTAAAGGGTAAGAGTAATATATTGCACTAGACAACAGGGATCTCAACACATATCAACTAAGTGTGATAACTAGCTGTATGTGTGAACTTTAGAGATCAACCAGAATCTCATGAATTGAGATTGGCTACTCGTTGAACCTCGTGTGTATGTGTGTGAGCAATATGACGATGTGTGCTATAGAAAGTAATTATGATTTTGATATAGCAAACACACACACACACACACACACACACACACACACACACACACACACACACACACACACACACACACACACACACCTGTGAATGGGGGTAGAAGATACGGAGCAAACCCACAAGGTGATCAACCCACAACACAAGGATTTTAAGGTGGTTCGGTTGTAAACCTACAACCTAAGTCCACCCCTCACCAAACCCGGTGAGGCTTTCCTGCTGACTCGCAGCTTGACAGGGGACACGCCCTAAAATCACAGAACGGAAAACCCTCCGTCTATCTTCCTACACACAAAACCGGTAGGGACGGTTCTCCATAGACCGGAGCAAACCTCCGTTTGTCTTCCTACACACAAGCAGTAGGGATGGAATAAAGTATGAGGTTGAAATGAGTGGAATGAAAAACACAAGCGGAAGACACTGCAAGTGCAGTGAGTGAATCACAAGAATAAGAAGAAAAATGCTAGCTGGAGCTTTAGATGATGATTTGCCAGCTGGGGACTGCAGCTACATATTCTGGATCTGAAGATCTAATTCTTCAAGCTCGGGAAGATGGCAGGGGTGTTCTCTTCTCTCTCAAGGCTGCTCTCTCTTCTTCTTCTTTCACAGCACTGAACTAAGAATTGGTGCTGGGCAGCTCTCTCACGCCTTTCAAGGATGTTCTTTGTAGATGCTCTAGGGCGTGGCACTCTCTGGGCAGCAACAGCTTCCTCTCTTGAGGAATCTTGATATTTATAGCCAAGCCACAAGGAAATGTGGTGAAAAACTTTCCCTGCAAAAGCTTTTCTAGTCTTTGAGGAAGATACTCTGCAGGATTTGGCTTGAGCTGGCATTGCTTCTTGTCCGAGGATAGGATGGTGGCAGACTGATGGCAGATCATAAGATCTTCACATTAAATGCCCTTTAGACATGTGGTCCTCTCATTGGCTGAAATTTACTTTCTATCTTGTTGAGGACTGCTAGGACCAGAGTCACATTGGGTGACAGTAAAGAGATGGCAGACTGTGTTGACTTTTCCCAGTGGTAGACTGTGAGGTGTCCTTTCTCCAGTTGGATTTCTGACAAAAGTAGCTCCAAGAAAGTGACATGTTGATAGGGAAAAAATTCAAACCTGGGTACCTCATCCAGACCTCAAAATCTATGAAATTAGACATTTGCGGTACCTATTTTCTCTCTCTAGATCTTCCATTGACTTGACAGACAACTAGCTTGAAAGCTTTTGGAAGAACAGAGGTGTCGACCTCCTGTGAAAGAAGTGTCGACACTTCTTGGTAAAGCAGCCAATATAACGCTCTCTTGAATGTCATAGTGTCGACCTCTTGTGAAGGACGTGTCGACACTCCTTAGTCTTTAGCTTATGGGATCATCAATGTGTCGACCTGCTGAGAAGGAGGTGTCGACACTTCTTATGAAGTCTTCTTGTATGACTGTCTCTGGAAGCCCAAAGTGTAGACCTGTGATAACTGAGGTGTCGACACTTCTTTAAGGATCCGGTTTTCAATGCTTTCTGGAAGGGCCAATGTGTCGGCACGCTGGAACAAGGTGTCAACACTCTATAAGTGAAGTGTCGACACTTCTTTACAGATGTGCATCGACCTTCTCACGAATATGCTCAGACCTTTTGAGGTTGGAAGTAGACATTGCATAGACTTTGATTTCATATGTGCTTAGACCATATCTTGCCAGAAGGTAAACATGCACAGACCTTGATTTCATGTGTGCTCAGACCTTATCTTGCCAGAAGGTAAACATGCACAGACCTTCTAGTGTTGAAGGAGAACATGCACCGACCTTGATTTCTCAAATAGTGAATGTGCACAGACCTTATAGTGTTGACACCAAAACATGCACCGACCTTGAAGTCACATGTGATATGACTTTGTATGCCAAAGCAAAACCTGCACCGACTCTGAAAGTCACATGTGCTCAGATTTCGACTATGTGCACCGACCTTGAAGCATTGAAACCAAGCGTGCACCGACCTTCAACAACGTGCACAGACCTTGTTTTCAAATGTGCACCGACTTTGGTTGCGCTAGCCAGAAGTTTGCATCGACGATGGTCTGTGCTAGTTTTGGATGTGCACCGACCTTTGCTGCGTTGAGAAGCAAACAAGCGTCGACCTTACTGATGACCAAGTCATGAACATGCATAGACTTTACTGTGTTGACATGCATTGACCATTTGTGTGCTTCGACCTTGACAGCAATGTAGCATCGCCTTTCCTTTGCTGAGGAATGGCTGTGGTGTTGACACTTCTGTAGCAAATGTCGACACTGCTCTTGTAACACCTTCTTTCTTCAGCATGTGCACCAATTTCAGCAACTGCACTGACCTAACTGCATGGACTTCTGTGAAACCTATTGCAGATGTCGACGCTTCTCTTGTAACACCTTCTTTCTTTAGCATGTGCACCAACTTCAGCAACTGCACTGACCTGACTGCATGGACTTCTGTGAAACCTGTTGCCTTGAATTCTATGTTGCCAATGCCTTGATTTCTTACACTTATCAGTAATGGCACACAGATGTATCTTCTTGCTTATGTTGTCATGACCTGAAATGTATGAATATGTGTTTGTCAAATGCAGGTCAGACTTATCTGAGTCATAGTCAGACATCATCAAAATAATAGAATTAAGCATGTTACACACATGTCCAACATTCTCCCCCTTTTTGATGATAGCAACTATGAGTCATTAGTAGTCAAAGTGCAAGGAGATATAAGCATGAATTGAAGCACAATGACATTCTCTCCCCATATAAGACTCTCCCCTTTATGCATACCCTAGTTAATGACACATATAATTATCTCCCCCTTTGACATCATTAAATACCACAATAGAGAGAATATATGGCACAATTAGGAAGGTAAGGAGTAAAGTAGGAGATTATTAGCACAGGATGTACAGAGTGAAAGTGAGTATATACCTGTGGGTAGCAAGGAAACGTGCAGCAACCTGAGATACCTTGTCAGTGTACACAAATTGATGTGGAAATACATGCCAATGGTTGTACACTGAAGGCATAACATGATGCCACTTGTTGGGTCCCTTGTGAATGCAAGTAACGCAAGTAATATGCAAAGAAGAGATCGTGCAGACAAGGAGATGATACCACTTGTTAGGGAGTGATGCTGAGTGTTTAGAGAGCAAGTGATACCAATTGTTAATGATCAGTACAATGTAAATTGTTAGGTGTTTTGGCATGGTAGAGACATATTTACACAATTAGACATCATATGCCATGAAGGCACATCACAACAACATATAGTGAATCATGAGAGGCAGACATGTGCATGACATTTAACCATGGCAATCATGATGCAGTATGAGAGAGATGTAGCAGCCATAAACTAAATTTATTTTTTAGATTTTTTGAGTTTTTACTGGTTTTATGGTTTTTAGATTTTTAGGGATTTCAAATTCTTTATGCAATGCATGGAGATTAGAAATGCAGGCAGCCCAAGGGGACATCACTGAATTCAGATGCTACTTGTTAAGAATGAAGATGCATTCATGGCAGCCTGAATGAGTTATGCAGATGTCCAGATAGGGCAAAAATCATTGGACATGAAGCGACATGAGGCTAGTTTGCCTTAATGGCAGATATCAGGATAGCTAGATCGAATTCTGGATGCAAGGGGTCGACACTTAGAGAGTTTTGAGGCAGAGAATCCAAGAACTGATTAGATGAGGGTTTCTCATTTTGAAGTCAAGTTCATAAATACAGAGTTACAGATTTTTCAGAATTTCCAATGGTGGAGCTTTAGTAAAGCAACCCTTACTGTAAGATTGGTTTAACATTGATGAATTCTAATCTTCTCAATAAAACCGCTTGAAAACATCTGCATTCAGTATTAATAGAAATGAACCAGAAATGCATACTGAAATGAGGTGAACCTTCTCTTACCTTACTCATTCAATTCCATTAGCTCCTTGAGAGGTACTATGAAAAGTATTGAGATTAAACAAACATGAAGACTAAATGGAATTTTAGAGTTTTAGAAGATATGCTTTTAACTTTTGCTATGACACTCATAATTTTCATTGAGCATGAAAGGAGTTTTACGAGCATTTAAGTCCAGTCATGCCTTGTATCTTGAGGATACACGTTGGTTAGACGCTAGTATCCCTAGGTACTTGGTGTGACTGACTGTCATGCCACAATTAGAACAAAGATAGCTTTGTCACCTTATTACATATCGAACCTCATATTGTCGATGAGGGGACATATTTCTCAGCAACTTTGCCATTGCACTGCCTTGATTTTTCTTTTACATTACTGCAGAGATAACAATGGCACTTCATGACATATCTTACTTCATTTTTTATGAGGAGACATATTTCTCAGTGAACCAATGTCATTGCTCTGACACAATTAGCTCTTATAAATTCCAGCAAATCAGATTGTTTAAGTGCAATACTTAGCTTAAGTTTCTCAAATAAGAAAGCCTTTGTACTAAAGATAAACTTTCAGATATAAGAAGGCATATCATGTCAAAACATGAAAAACTGGTTTAAGCCTATTATGTAGCACCCCTGATAAATACCTTGGAGTAAATTTATAACTTCTTCCTAAAAGAAATCATACATAAAGGCCTTACATAAAGAATCCAACCTCACAAGGACTACTATAAAAATATATAAGCCAATGTCACTTTATGCCATAAAGAAACATGAAGGCTTTATGTAAAGAGCCAAACCTCTTTAGGGCTAGCATATAAATGTACAACCATCACTTTTTGTATAGTACGTAGTGACTTTTCCTAAAAGAATCTTACATGGGAGGTCTTGTACAAAGTACCAAAACATGAGAGGGTTATTATATAAAAGTGCAAGACAAACTTTAACACATGGGCCATGGGTTGTACGTAAGTGCTTTCCACCTTTTCCAACTTCCAAATTGAAGACTATACACCTAGGCGCCATTTACAATATTGAAGACATACATGGAGGCGTCATTTTCAATAGGACCCCATCCCATTATAATATTAATATATGTGTGTACATCTTGAATGCTAACACGTGAATGTGGCAGAATTGTCTAAAAATTAACGCCCTCTTGCAAGGGTGTCATTCCCATGAAATAATGCCACCTAAACTAATGACGTCCTCATGCAAGGCATCATTTATGTGAATAGTACCACCTAGATTAATGAACGACCCCTTACAAGGGCAGCCATTGTCAAATTGAAGACTCCGCGAGGAGTCGTCAATTAAATGAAGACATGTACCATGTCGTCAATTCAATTTTTTGAAATTTCCAGTAATTGATAATTCAACACATTCAAAAATCCATAACTATCAAACTAAAGCATGAAATGTATACATGAACATGTTTCTGGAATCTTGATATTTTTCCCTACCTGTACGTACTCTTATTTTCTGATTCGGAGTAACTTCACACTGATGAATAGTGAACACTCATCTGTAAATGGCACCCCTGACCAGGGTCCCAATTACAGAATTGAAGACTCCGCGAGGAGAAGTCAATTAAATGAAGACTTGAGTAATGACGTCAATTCTATTTTCTAGAATTTCTAGAAATCAGTAAATCAACACATTCAAAAATCTATAACTAATAAACTGAACCAGAAATTTTTGCCAGAATATACTTCTATGACCCTGAGATTTTTCTCCACCTGACCATGTCTTCGGATTCTGATTTGGAGAAACTTTGGAGAAATGAATAGTTGCTTGTATCACAGAATGTACCATTCCGATACGAACCACAACTCACTTGTAAAACAACTCAATTGGTGACCTTACACAGTGTCATCAATTCGAGTTGAACCTGTACTTAAATTGAAGACACTCCGAAGAGTCTTCAATTAAATGAAGACTGCCCACAGAGTCTTCAATTTGTTAAATAGCAGCAGCCAGCAAGTCTTCAATTTGTTAAATAGTGGCAGCCAGCAAGTCTTCAATTAATTGAAGACTGCTTAAAGGGGCGCCAATTCTTTATATATATATATATATTAAAAAAACAAAATGGCCCCTGTAATTGGTGCCCCAAGCCAGGGCGCCAATTACAGAATTGACGGCGGCCAGGTCGTCTTCATTTAAATGAAGACTTCCTGGGGGGCGCCAATTTGATATATATATATATATATAATTCTAAAAATTGAAAATTTGAAAGTTTGGCAAACCCCCAGATGCCAACTCATTGATTACAGCTTCTGATCTTGATATGTCTCGTGATTTATGCAAACACAGCCCTAATCCATACTCATGCATATTGAGTTCTTGAATTTCCATTCCATGAAAAATCTACTTTGTGTATATCCTACATGGTCAAATCTTGAACCTCTTAAACTACCATTTGGGAGTGTTGGAGCTAAGTGCCATGTAGGGCAAAGTGCTATGTTGTGGGAGCCACCTCTTGAGGCCATTCGTCGTAAAGTGCTACACGATGGGAGTCACCTCTTGAGCCTGTAGGGGCCACCTCTAGAGTCTTCCATAACCAAATGACTAGTTAATCTCGTCTATAATACTACGTTTCTTAATTCTTGAAATTCCACATTTGCTATAAATGAGAGTGGATGTCAAAGGTAATACATGAAATGCTGTGCATATAGGGCTCGGTCTGGTCCTGGGAGGAGCACCCGAAGGTACTTGTGCCCATGGGAGTTTATTGACCACGGTGTTTAGCATTACACCGGAGTACTTGCTTGACTTGAGACACTCCACCTCTACTCTCTCTCTCCTTACTTACTTGACTTGCGTGGCCCGGAACGGGCAATACTTGACTTGTAGCCTGAGAAAGGGCAAAAATACTTGCTTGATAATAGCCAATTCTACTGATACATACTTGACATTACTTGCTTGAATTGAATTTTTACTTGCTCGTACCTGAGATATACTTGTACATGAGTTCATTCTTGTACTTACGTTCATACTTGTACACGAATCCTTGCTTGCCCCGAAGTGGCATTTAAACCTGTAAATTCTTGAAATACTGCTTGTCAAATACTTGAAATCTTGATATACTCTCTTTATACAACTCTTGATCTCTTATTGTTCATCATGCCTATATTTATCTGTATACATGATTTTCTTATACTTACATCATGCATAGTCATACTGATAATGCATGCAAATTGTAAATCACGTAAAGATTGCTCGTATTTGAGATGTAATTCCTACTGAATGATTTGCTCATCCAGTTGCTTCCTAACATTTTCAGGTGATTCGGATAGCGACAAGAATGGGGTTAAGACCGAGTGAAGAGTGCTAGAACGCCAGTCACTTATCATTAGCTAGTCGCGTCCTTGAATTTTATTTGAGTCCTACTTGTATTCCAATATGTCAGTCTACTTGTCCGAACCATGTTAAGGCACTTAGCCTAGTGTTGTCTTTTTAAATTTGGAATTTGTCATGGACTATCTTTATTTCCTTTGGTTAATCAAATAAACATCACTTGGACTATTGGGATTATTAGATTTTATTAGTCTTTTGCGCACTCCATAATTATGTATATCAAAAAATTTATCGCTCTAATGACACGATCTATATACACGCGTCACGCATCCGAGTATCTTCCACGCTCGGGACGTGACATATTAAGATCGAGTGCAACCATTTTCAGGGCAGTTAGACGTTAAAGCACAAGAAATCATTAATTTTAAACCAATAGTTTTCATATTTAGGACAGTCATAAAGCTCCATAAAGGAGGATTCTCTAGAAGATTTACTCTGATAAATGAATTCAACAATCAGACCGAAGATCCTCCAAGAAGTTCAAGGCATTCAAGGAATTCTGGAAACATTTAACTAATGATTCAAGAAGTGGCAGATTCCAAATAATCCAAAGCAATCTGACCCTAGATGGAATTTAGTGTAACATTATTATGAAGCAGGGTCTGATTTCAACAGAGGGGACAGATGATTACACTGTGAGACGGAATAATGAACACTCCCCCTGAGGACATGCAGTAAGCTCAGGCTGAAATAAGTGAAATAGGACCAGCAACCTGAAAAGAGTGTCGACACTTGCACTTCATGGTGTCGACACACTAAGCTCAGACAAAGAGCAATTTTCAAACAGAATGAGCTGAGAGTTTGACCTGAGTAGGTCTAAGGTCTACCTGATCAACAAGTATCTTTACGCTAGGCAAGCTCCCCCTAAGAAGGTGCTGACTGTACACAGGTCAACAAGAATGAATGCATGAACATAGACTGAATTTTTGATGTTGACTCCCCCTTAAACATGTGCATGGGTTGACAATGGAGTATGCAACCAATGACTTAAGTGAGCACAAGATGCATTAAACATGATACCACTTAATATGCAATCTTTGGGTCTCTTTTAACATGGTGTGCATTGGCGTGTATGAGACCACAATATGATACAATCATGGATTATTTGCTATGCATTCTATACTTAGAGGCAAATTGCATTTTATCATGTGCAGATGGATACATGCTACTTACTCCCTCTTTTTGATTATTTCAATATGGTAGGCAATCAATTTTGAAATCAGCATATGCATGATAATAAATGCACATGGGTAAACTATGAAATGCATGAACTCCCCCTGACTTTGTGCATTGAATGTCTGAATCTTGAGTGCAGCACATGCAATGGAATCAATGCAGGGAATTTGATGAATTATTCACATGAGCATCTAGACTGTTCTCATGATGGGTCGACCCTTGGTACCTGGTGGAGAACTGAAGTCTTAAGACCACCTCACGCATGATGTGGGTTTCCAGACAGAAGATATCTGTCCTTCTCCCAGCTTACCATTTTATATCCCAAGAGGTCATGCAGAGTTGGGTCCCTTGATCATGAAATGCATGATAGTGCATGAAATTTCAAGATGATGCTTAAAGACCACAACACTTATAGATTCATCCATATGCAATGCATTTCTACCCTTAGGTGCAAACACTTAAACTCCCCCTCTATTTAATGCTCATGGAAGTTGAGATAGACACTCAGCATGTTATTTGTCCATGAGAGTGATGAATTGAGATATATGTAGCCATGGAAGACATCATCAAAAACAATGATCACAATGCTAAGCAAGAAGTTCACGTGGCTATTAAAAGATAGCATGAATCAAACAACAATTCATCATCATAGCAATTCAATCAGCATGATAGATTTTTCATGGATTACGCAGCTGAATTACTTGATCTCTGGTTCATGGTGGAGGTTTGGATCTGAGATCCTGTTCACGCATAGTGAGAGTTCTGAGCAAGCTTAACTTGCCTTTCTACTCTGCACCATTTAATATACCAAGGATCAAAACATGGTGTAAGCAAGTAATCTAGCATAGTTGATCATCTCACACCATGGGGGAAACTTTAGCAGTTTAAGGAGATCAATTCAGTTTTCAGCACTTATTGACAACAAGATAGACTTATGATGTAGAAACTAAAATGCAAGCTTGTCATACAAGATAAAAAAAAATTATTTACATACCTATGCCTTGAGCTTTTATTTACTTGAGCATCGAATGTTCAGCTCCAAGGCACCCTGCACCTAAAATTCTCATTTGAAATTTTTTGGTACCCAAGCTTGCTTGGGTCCTGGTTGGTTAGAAGCAATTCTCGCAAATGACTTTATTTTCTTTGCTGCTTTCTGGTCATCCACTCTCGTCCAAGGACAGTGATTAGATGTATGACCATATTCACCACAGTAGAAGCAACACACAAGGAATTTACCATTCTTTCTTTGTACAAGTGCATTGAATCTTGGTGGGTGAGCATGGATACCATTGTGTTGATCATGAGGGTGAGTCTTACCTTTTAGACGCCAACAGTCTTTGACTGTGTGACCAATCTTTCCACAGTGGAAGCAGCAAGGAGGATGGTTTCTTCTATTTGCTGACTGTTCAGCCTTGGAGAGTGTCAACCTGTTCAGATGAGTGTGTCGACACGTAGGGTCATACCTGGGCTTTTGAGCATGAGTGTGCAGAAGATGCTTCCTCCCAGTGTTGACATGTCCCTTGCCATTATTTTTGTCACGCCCCGAGCCTTTATTACAGCGGAAGACTAGCTCCAGGAACATGAACAGCCGGCATGGTAAGCCTCTTGCGAGCAAGAACGATCAGAGCGCAAGACAATCACACAAAAAATGCAATTGCACAATAATTTACTCGAACTCCAACTTTATTTCATCAGATCAAAATATTCAAATACAATAAATTTTCAACCTTCTTTAATCCATCAGACTCAAGAAAAAGGAAATTATAAAGACTCGATCTAAACAAGATTTGACTTTCCTAAGTCCTCACTCTCATTTTGATATGACTTTCATTCGCTCTCGGACCCGCTACTTGTATAACTCGAATCCGAATTTGAATCACTTCCATCTCCTGAAAACGATTGGAAATAGGTAATGAGCACACTTGCCCAGTAAGTATCTTCGCATCAACATGAAGACACTATTAAAGTGATTAGCATTTTAGCTCTAAAGAAAATAAAGTGAAATCATGCGAATGCGATAAATCATATGTAAATAACCAAGGTAACAAGACGATCATGTAAGATAGAATGAACAAGTATGAATTAGCAAGAATGTATCAAGAACATGATATGGCCTTTCATGAACAAGAATGTATCGAGAATGTACTAGCAAACCATGTAATCATCACACAAACATCTTTTGCTTATGAGCAAGTATTTGGTGAATTTCTGTGGAATATCATGTAACAAGCAAGAAAGTCATGTGCGTATATATGTCGTGCCTTGTGGATTTTCACTTCACGAGCCATGGATTTTCACTTATTTATAAAGAAAGTACTCCCAGCACAATGCGACGCCAGTAGCATCATACCCCATGGTTTACAGTATGTTTCCGACAATCAGCTGAGGGGACTGGCATAGAGCCCTTGAACATAATTAGTGCTCGATCGCATCTTCAAATATAAATTAAGTTACTTCCACGTTTAAAGCAATAAAATATGGCCAGTAATATAATAAGTTCAATAGGTTTCAATGAATGAACGCTTCAATTAAAAATGCGAGGGATCAAGAATGACTTAAAATAAGGTTATGCTCATGGAAATAGCATAACCGTACATTACTTATCTTCAATAATTTAAATTTAAGTATCTTGAACAATATGACAAGTCCTAGACCATCAATAATCCATCTAGGAACTTTGAAATATCAACCCTCAGGTCAAACCTCGGGTTAAAGTACTTAGGAATTGTGACAGTGCATTAATGGGCCGTTACATGAATATGACGGTCTAGTATTGGACCGTTAGAATGGGCTGAATCCACAAAGAATAAATTGGACTCAGTAAATGTGATGGTTGTATATTGGACCGTTAGATGGGCCTGACGGTCGAGTAATAGGCCGTTACATTAACAAAATCCAAAACTTTGATAGTGCTTTTCTAGACAATTTGAGCTTTAATGGTACAACCAACTCGGTGTCCTAGTGGGAATCCCAGGCTCACGGAGAATTACGGAGACCTTGAAACAAGATTTCCTAGTCCATTGGAAGGAATATCCAATAGAGAGGTCCTCAAGTTCAAGAATGTGTTCCTATAGTGCAAAAAGTGTGAACTAATGGTCATATACCGGAATATATGTCATGTACTTAGAGAAATTGACTCTATAGATGAGATAGAATGTGTAACGATGTGAAAGCATGATAAACTCCGTCAATACAACATTGAAATCATGTTTTTAATACAAAACTATAAAGTTTGGCAAATGAAATTAACATATGCTTAAAATAACTCAAGGTGCTTTAGACATGCAATTTCTATCATGAATCAATAAATAAACTTAAGGTCATGAAAACAGGTCAAAACATAGATATCTAGGCTTATTCATAAGTTAATTGGACTATTCTCAATTCCGGTTCGAATTGACAGAACACAACACTCTGGCAGTCTAAGATAGGCGCGTCATATGGCTGTGACGGTTTATCGTGGAGTCGTAAGAAGACTATGACGCACTGATTCTGGTCCGTCAGAGATTACAGAGAACTTAAGTGTGATAGAAGGTCTGACGGTCTATCGTAAGGCCGTTAAAGTCATGTAACGGTCTAACTATAATCCGTTAGAGCACTGCTGATAGTAAAAATAAAAGAACTTCGGTTTAAAACCTCTCATGCAAGAAAAATAAATAACTACTCTAGTCATGATAAAACGAAGTAAAGGCCATCTATATGCATAGGTTTTAGTGAATTTATAGGAGAAATACTTTTTTATCTTTAACTTAGGCTAAAGATATGCATGTATGCATAGGCCGAACTAAATCATGAAATTCATGGTCCATAGTGCATGAAATAAAACAAAACCAGAGGGCTTTTACTCCTATCATGACGTTCTTACCATTCATGAGATAACCTACCCCTTTCCTGGGCTTTCAACTTCCAATTCGAGACTGCAAGACACGCCCTAGTTCTTCCCTTCCTATGAATTTTTAGCAACTTCACGTTGCTCTAACTCCGTAATCCCTTGACCTATAAACGTGAAATTTGGAGGGTAAGAAGATGAAACTAAGGGGAACAAAAAGTTCTAAAGAACCGAACTTTAAATACCTTGTTTAGGTGTTCTAATCTCCTGATCTTCAGTACCCCGTTGTACAGTTTCTTAGGTTGACGTGATGAAACCAGCAACTTTGCAAGGTTCTAGCTCCTTGTGTAGTCGATCTCCTAGCACGAAATTTTTGGAGATGTTAGTCCTATGTATTAAGAACAAAAAGTTCTAAAGAACTTACCCGAAATACTATCTTCTTACCTTAGTTCCATGCGAGCCAATGCAAGGGTCGTGCAGGTCAAAACTAGGGTATATTTATAGGTTCTAGCTAGGGTTTTGAGGATTAGATCGATTCTAGAGTCCTTATTAGACCTTAGATCGACTTCTGAGAGTCCTTAACACGTTTACTAGTCCTCCCATCTCGATCCCTAAGAGATAGACTATCAAAAATCTAATCTTTTTGGTCATTCTCCAATTCACAGAACTGACAGAGTGTAACGGTCGAACCCTTGAGCGTCAGGTCCCTGTGGCGGTTGTACTATAGACCGTTACCTATCGTAGGTGCCGAATTTGAAATGAATTAAAATTCTAATTTCATCTTATCCACTTATTTATTTAATTAATGAGTATTTATCCTTATAATTCGTGAATAGGCTAAATAACCTTCTAGAATATGGGCCAAACTTAATGGGCTTGGTCCTAAAACCTTTTGGGCTTCAATTAAATAGGCTAGATTAATCGTTTACCATAATTGGGCCTTAATAAATTTCTAATAAATTCCAAAAAATCATTAAATAATTCCTGAAATAATATAAATATTCTGGGTCATTACAATTTTCAGCAACAAATCTTCTATTTTTGCCTGCTCTTAGTTCATCATTACTCAAGGTGAGGCAATCATGCACAGTGTAACCAAGCATACCATAATAGAAACAATAACCATTCATTTTATGAGTAGCATGGTACTTAACATGAGATTTCCTAGCATGCATTTCCACATTAGCAAAATCATATTTCCGTTTATGCCAGGAAACATTCTTTTTCAGATTGCCATTTTGATTTTGGTTTTTCTTTTGAGCAGCATGCAGTTTTGGATGACCATGAGAAGTGCTGGCTTCAAGTGAGCCAGTGACAAACGAGGTATACACCTTGCTTCCAAGGGATTTTTTGTTCACAGGTTTGTGCCCCAAACCTTCTCTTTGAAGGTTGACCCTAGTTCCCAGAATTCTATCTAAATTATCTTTGCCCTGATCAGACTTTGACAGAGAATTCTTTAAGTCTTTATTTTCACACTCCAATGAGGAGACATGTAGTTCAGACTCAGCAAGGTCCTCTTCGCACTCAGCCAATTGCTCATTGAGCAAGTCATTCACCCCCTTGTAATTTTCAATTTCCAATTGAAGTTCATTCAATTTCTCAGGGCTATCATTAACAATGCCCTTGCCTTTTTCATAGATAGACAGTCTTTCAAGCAACTCAATGTTTTCATTTTTTAGATTTTCATTCTCATTCTTAAGATTTTGATTTACTTCAGTGAGAGCTTTGTTTTCAGTCAAGCTTTGATCATTTGATGTAGATTTAGACTTATCTTTAGGCCTTCTTATTATTTCTTATAATCTACTGATCTCAGCTTGAAAGATTCTATTTTCATCTTTTAGGCAAGCAATGGTTTCTTTATGTACATCCATATCAACCATAATAGTATCATTGAGCTCTTCAAAAGCTGAACAATTTTTACAGAAGGAACTCTCACCTTGATTATTTTTCTTCAAATCCTTTTTCAGTTTTCAATTTTCTGATTTAACTTTTTGAAGTGCTTGGTTAAATCATCATAGGCTTCTATAAGTTCTTCAAAAGTAAAGTCCTCGGATTCAGAGCTTACCTGAGTTGAGGATGAATTGCTTGACTGTTCTGGTTGGTCGGCCATGAGGCATATGTTCCTTTGTTCTCCTTTTTCTTGGCTGTTCACCAATATGTTCAAGATTTGTTTGGCTATACTGCAAGTGGACACAAGATGAGATAACCTGAAATCATTTGCTGCTTTTATCAAATTTAATGCAGCAAAGTTATCAATATGTTTGGTCTCTTGTTCAGCAGACCATTCATCTGGGTTTGATGGCAGCTCATGAGGACCAATGTATATGAGGTTCCACAAATGTGGATCTATGGATTTGACATAGATGAACATTCTCCCTAGCCATATTGAAAATTTTGAACCATCATAAATAGGCGGAGAAGCCATAGAAGCATGTGTAGCAAATGAAGCCATTTTCTCAAAATGCACTGGGATCTTTCCCTGCAGATCGTAGGATCTGGGAATAGCAGAGCTTGGCTTTGATACCACTTGTTGGGTCCCGAGTGGTGCAATGGGATCTAGAAGGGGGGGTTGAATAGATCCTCTCGTGAACTATGGCCTATTTAAAACTTGACTGCCAAAGGCATAAACAACTTCTATAAAGATAATAAAACACTTAGACACAAAACACATCGGATTTAGACGGAGTGACTTAAGTGAAGACAGCAAAGCAGGTCCAAGGACTGCACAGGTAGAAGCTTAAGCCCATCGGAGCACACCTAGGTAGACAACTAAGATCAACGCTGCACAGTAGTGAGGTTGATGCTGCTTCAACGTGGTTAAAGGGTAAGAGTAATATATTGCACTGGACAACATGGATCTCAACACATATCAACTAAGTGTGATAACTAGCTGTATGTGTGAACTTTAGAGATCAACCAGAATCTCATGAATTGATATTGGCTACTCATTGAACCTCGTGTGTATGTTGTTGACACCCGTTTTTTGTCGATAAGTTGAGTCGTTCCTCTTACTCTCATTTGTTGATGTCTCGAGTTGTCCATCGCTCGTTGGGGCAATTTTCGGGCACGTTTTGGGCCAGTTTTAAGGGTAGCCTCTCTCCCCGGCTGGGCTTGCTTCAATTCTAGGCTTAATGGGCCTTGGTTTTGGTTGATTGAGCATTTCTATGAATTTTAAGCGCCCATGTACATGTGCGGTCAACATCCAGCCGCACAATCATTGTGCGGTTGTCACTGGGCCGTTCATACATTTATGGGATATTTGTTTAATTTTCTGAATTATCACCGACAAGCATATATACAGCCTAGCAATAGCCGCATAAGACCATTGTGTGGTACATACTAAGCCGTCTATCTCTCAAGAGTCCTAACATCGCTGGTTTTCAAATAATTATCTAATTATCTAATCTATTTTGATTTATCACCGACATGCATGAGCGGTTGACTCTTGGCCACTCTTGTAGATGAAAGGTCTATGATTAGCCGTTCATCCATGAGAGTCCAACGGCGAAGATTTCGGTCAGTTCAATGGATAATTTGGATTATTTTGTGAATTGTTGAATTTCCACCGACAGGGTTGGACGGCCTAGAATGGGCCGCCCATATTGATGAGTGGTCTATCGTAAGACCGTTCATCTGCTCGTTTACTGAAGATTCAAGAGATTTTCTCTCTCTCTCTCTCATCGTGGATTTATCCCAAACTTCCTCCGATGATTTCTCCGCAAATCCTTAACCATTTTGAGTGCCGTTTCTTCCAGATGTAAGATAATCGAATTATCTTCATCTTTTATTTGATTATCTCAACCTAAAAATGCATGGAAACCCTAATTTTGGGGTCAGCATTTGGGGGTTCTATAAATAGACCCTAAAGGCTACCTTTGAAAGGGGGGGGGGGAGATTTTGGTCGACGGTGAAGCCCTGCTGAATTCTTGAGCGACCTAGCACCAAGGAGGGAGGCCTTCTATGTCCACGCAAGTCTCCGGTTCAGGGAGTAGTCTTAGTCTTGAGTCTTTTGCATTTGATAGTCCCATTTTTTCTCATTGCATGCTTGTTTCTACACGTCCATTCGCCCATGTTTTCCTTTGTTTGCACTGTCATGCACACACCCTCCCATGTTTTCTGACGCCCTAGGGGTTTAAAAATCCCCAGGTATTCCCCATTCAATTAATTATGTTCATTTCCCTTCATTCGAGCATTTGCTACACTCCACGTTCCTAACTTGGGTTTTGTTTTCTTGTGTTCTACACTTTGTTTCACAGGTCAGTAGCACACTAACGTGAGGCCCATCCTTTCTGGCCGGTCGGAAAGGGTGGAGGTTGAACTCTTTGCAATTTCTAGCGTGGTGGCATTGCGCGGTTCCCAACTACCCGTTCAAGGAGACGAGCGGTGCAATCTGGACCGTGCTTCTACTTCCTGCGGTTGATTTGGAGCCGTTCGTCAGCCAGGAATACCTCATCCCGCGTCTTTTACAGCGTTCATAGATGGTCTGCACTTCGACCGTTTATCTCCATAGGCGGTTCCTCCTGAGCCGTACATCATTACAGCGCTGCACACGAGGCGATTGTCTCTCCACTTTTCCAAGGTACGACGTGTCCATCACGTTCGGCACCTTGGTGGCGATCACATGTTTCCACTCTTCCCTTTCCCTCTGTCTTTGTTCATTTCCCATGCTGGATGTGGTAAGATAGTCATGGGAAGGCATTAAAGAACGGACGGGAGGAGAAATATATCTACACCCTTCTTTTGTGGCGATCACGGTGGGACTTCTAATGTCCATCATGTTAGTGATTTGCTGACCCTTTCTTTTACTGTGTTAGTACTCTCCTTGAAGTGGCTGCAGGTTGGGTTGCGTTCTGTAAGGCCCGTGCCTTAATGGATCGTTGATGGTTTTTGTTCTATTATTTGTTCTGGAATTTTCGGCTATTTTCCTGGATTTTTAGGAATTTGTCTGGTATTTTTTCGGATTTATTTGGAGTTATTTGAGGGTTATTAGAATTAATGAGATTTTAATATATATAATAATTATATTATATATATTTTAATTTCTTTTCTTTTTTTTTCTCTTTTAATCCCTCTCTCACCCTCTCTCCCCCGTCGATCTCTCATTCGCCCTCACTCTCTCTCTCTCCTCTTGCGATCGCCCTTCTCTCCTCCTTAGGGAACGCGGGCGAGACGAGGTCGGATTGAGACAAGGTTGGCGCCGTTGGATTCCTCGCGTCGAGAGGAGCGCGTAGGTGTCCACTTCGGCATGGTTCGGTGATCGTGGGAGCGAGGTGGAGCGTGAAGGCTTCGTAGCTCTTCCTCCTTGCATGCGGTCTTTTCTTCGGTTTCGGCTTGTGAGAGGTAGGGGGATGGAATCCTGATCTCGTTAGGATCATTTCCTGTGGCTCGTTCCGTTGATTTGAGCCCGTGGCATGCATAATGTTCATTTCTTCCATTTGTAGGGTTTTAATGAAATTCTTGAGATTAATGCTTATTAGGCCTTGCATGTGATGTTTTTAGTTGTTATATTGTCGTATGGGTTGCATGGTTTGACAAGTTACAGGTTTTACGCCGTTACCCGGCGATTCAGATCATCCGGTAGGGAACCGACTTTTAGATATAACCCGTCCGCGACCCAGGTGAAGTGACGGTCTCGCCAGGAACCGTCACATCTCCGACGGTCATTTGTGAGCGCGTTACTTCAATATAACGGCCCATCGTGGGTGCGTTACATTGAGAGTAACGGTAGGGCTTCCAGCCGTCGCTCTCTCGTTGATTTACGTTGTTCTAGTCAGGCGGTGCGCCCGACGGCCAGTCGGCCGGCCGTCGTTTCCAAGCGACGCGCCGAGACTGGGGCGTCGTTTCGCCTGCGATCGATTTAAACGCTGTACGTTAGTTTTTGGCCTCGGGTGAAAGTAACGGCGGTGCTCCCGCGCGTCGCTTTGAAGCAACGCATAGGACCCCCACCGTCACTCTCCCTCTTAGGTCCTTTGAGCTGGAACTCAGGTGGAAGTAACGGATGGAGACCAGCGCGTCGTTCTTGGTGTAACGCGCCAGTCCCCGACCGTCACTTTCAAGTAGCGCGTGGGTATTAGACCGCCGCTTCCCTGATGGTTTTAATATGTTGCCAGCCCATTTGTTATGCGTTCCTTTTTATACTCATGCCATATTCGTATTATTTTAAATGTTTAGTGGCGTGTTTTATTACCATTAGAGTAGCCTTTCTTTCCACGCAATGGAGCCACTGTTGTTGCCCTAAGGTCTGTTGAGTGCCGACCCGCTTGAGGATGGCGGAGGGGTATGTTTCCCATGCACGGTTTGTAAGCTAGTTCCGTGGGCTCCCAGCCAATGGTAGCGTCCTACCAAGGGGGAAAACTAGCTAGAGGGCCTGACTCAGGCTAGAGTCAGTGTGTGCACACGTGGTCGGAGACTGTGGACTGACATCGACGGGTGCCACTCCGACTGGTCACTTGGTTTGGTACTGTTTACGCGCTTAGCTTGTCGCTTCGTCGACTGCGAGTGCTTGAGACGCAGTGTAAGTCGTCAGTGGACGCTTCTGGTTTCTGCTCCAGTGGTTGTCCTTCCTTGTTGCTTGGATTAGTTGAGACTTATTCTATTTGGTAGCTTTAGTTTTAAATCGCTTGCATTTAGTTAGCTGTGGCATGCTTTAGCTGTTATACCTATTTAGTTGGAGTTTACAGCTTTACTTGAGTAGTTATTCATGCCATTGCCTGTTAGCATATTTAAATGCATGCTCTACTTGCCTTATTTATGCATGTATGTTCGTTTAGTGCGAGGTAGGGATCCACGTGACCCCTACTGAGTCTGGCTGTGACTCACCCTTTCTCCTTTCAGGTGAGCCGCGCCCGTCATCTCCCGGTGCTTTGTGAGCCGTTTTGGAGACCGTGTTTAGCTGCCAGCTTTAGTCGAGGCGCCTTTTGAGGCTTGTTCGTACTTTTACCGGGGTATGCCCTGCGTAGTTGTACCTTGTGGACTAGTACTCTTGTTTCTATGGACTAGTATATGAGTATCACTCCAATTATTTTTGAATTGCTTCCGCACTTGTGTTAATTTCTTTACTTAATTGTAAATTGCGCGTTCCAAATTCCAATTTGTTATGCATATCCCTCAGCACTTTTCTTCTAACCCTTCAGGGGCCTCATCAGCCTCTTGGGTGGCTTCCCCAGTTCTTGGTATCGGTGTATCGATGTTATCGGTATATCGGTGTCCTGAACTCTGGGTCGTTACAGTTGGTATCAGAGCGTTAGTTGAGGAATTGTATAAGGAATTGAAATTTGTGCTTTGTCCAGAGCTAGTCCTGTTGTCGTCTATTGCTGGCATAGGATGTTCTCCGTGTGATTGATTAATTGTGATTGAATTGTGTTTTGGCAGTGTAATTATGCCTCCCCGTCGAGGAAGACCCCCTCGAGCTCCTCGTGTTCCTCGAGATGCGCCCAGGGTAGATAGTGGTTCTGCACCTCCTCCTGCAGTTCCTGCTGTTCCAGTAGTTCCTCCTCCAGAGCCGATTGTTGCTCCTCTTGTTGAAGCGCCTGGCAGCCGAGGCAAGGCTTTGAAAGAATTTCTTATGTTCAATCTGCCTGCTTTCGATGGTCAAGCTGATCCAGAGGTGGCAAGGCAATGGTTGGATGCGATCGAGCGTGTGTTCGTATCGATGGAGTGTGCTGAAGATGAAAAAGTTATGCTTGTTGCTTTTCAACTCCAGGGTACATCCATCACATGGTGGAAAGCCGAGTGGCAGATTACCTTCCGTTCAAGACCTCTTCGGCAGATCACTTGGGCAGAGTTTGTTGCTGCTTTCGAGCGTGCCTATACTCCCGCCTGTCTTCAGATGGATAAGATGTATCAATTTATGGTGCTGACTCAGGGCAGTATGACTGTGCTTTAGTTTATGGAATTGGGTCAGTATGCACCTCATGTGCTGGCTAGTGAAGCTTTGAAGACTCAGTAATTTTTGCGAGGTTTGAGGCCTGAATTGAAGATGCCTCTTATCGCCAGTCGTGTTGCGGATCTTGATAGTGCGTGCCAGACAGCGGTGGCTTTAGAGCTGGAGATGACGAGACCTGGTGGATATCCTCAGGCAGGGTCAGTGCAGCCGGTAGCTCAGTCGCAGCAGACTTACCGACCGCCAGTGCCAGGTATTCCCTCGGTCCAGTCAGAGATTTCTAGTGCTTCCTCTCCTTCCAAGCCCAAGTTCAAGCGGTTTAAGAAGAAGAAGAAGTTTTTCCAACAGCCGTTCGGTACAGATTCTGTTCAGCAGTCGACAACACCTTCTTCTCAGACTCGTCAGGGCTCAGCTGTCAGTCAGCCATGGACGTGTAGGAGATGCGATGGTCATCACAAGGGCCAGCCGTGTTCTCTTCCTGTTGTTTGCTTTAGGTGTGATCAGCCGGGTCATGTGGTTCGTGGTGCCCGCTGAGGCCGAAGCAATCACAAGTTCCTCAATTTTCTCAACCTCAGCAGCCGCAATTCAGACCTCCGACTGCACCTCAAGCTCAGCAATTTTACTCTCAAGCGTCGACGTCTTCTCAGCAATCTTCAGCTGGTTCTAAGAAGCAGAAAGGCAAGGTTTGTCATTTGACTAGAGCTGATGCTGTTGCGTCCCATCTTGTGGAAGGTACGACTATGCTTTATGGTCATTCAGCTCGTGTCTTATTTGATTCTGGTGCTTCTCACTCTTTTATTTCTGAGGATTTCATGACCTGTATTGAGGAACCGACTTCCGAGGTATCTTGTGAGATGTTTGTTGAATTGCCTTCTGGAGATTTCATGGTTACACCTTTGTGCCTGGAAGAATCTCCTGTGATGATTGATGATCACTAGTTGTCGGCAAGATTGTATGCGTTGCAGCTGGCAGATTATGATGTTATTCTGGGAATGGATTGGTTGGAGCATTATGGAGCTGTGGTTGACTGCAGATCGAAGAAAGTCTATTTTCAGCCACAGGGAAAATCAGCCTTTTATTTTCAAGGTATTCGATCCCGATCTTCTCGTATGATTATTTCTGCTATTCGAGCCTATAGGTTACTGAGTGCAGGTTGCCAGGGATTCTTAGCTTCTGTGATTGTTGTTGAAGAATCACGATGGGATGTTTGTGATATTCCGGTTGTCTGTGAGTTCCCTGATGTGTTTCCTGATGAGTTGCCAGGCTTGCCCCCAGAGCGAGAGATTGAGATGGTGATTGAATTGATTCCAGGTACCGGCCCCTTAGCAAAGCCGCCGTACCGAATGGCCCCAGCTGAATTGAGAGTACTGCGAGCACAGCTACTAGAGTTACTGGAAAAAGGTTATATTCGTCCCAGTTTTTCTCCGTGGAGTGCCCCGGTGCTGTTTGTGAAAAAGAAAGATGGAAGCCTGAGACTTTGTATTGATTACAGGCAGTTGAATCAGGTGACTATCAAGAATAAGTATCCGCTTCCCAGGATTGATGATTTGTTTGACCAGTTACAGTCTGCTATTGTCTTTTCACGGATTGATCTCAGATCTGGCTACTTTCAGTTATGGATCCGGGAATCCGATGTGGAGAAGACTGCGTTCAGCACTCGTTATGGTCATTTTGAATTTTTAGTCATGCCGTTTGGGTTGACTAATGCCCCAGCAGCTTTCATGGACCTGATGCAGCGTATCTTTCGTCCATTTCTGGACCAGTTCGTGGTGATCTTTGTTGATGATATTTTGATCTATTCTGCCTCTGATAATGATCATATGCAGCATTTGAGGATCGTTCTGCAGACTCTAAGGGATCACGAGCTTTTTGCGAAGCTCAGTAAATGTGAATTCTGGCTTCGGGAAATTCATTTTCTTGGTCATGTGATTTCTGGTGATGGAGTGGCAGTGGACCCTGCAAAGATCGATGCTATTTTGAGTTGGCAGAGACCGAGAACTGTAACAGAGATTCGAAGTTTTCTAGGTTTGGCTGGGTATTACCGCAGATTCATTCAAGACTTTGCAAAGATTGCAGCCCCGATGACTAGATTGACTCGTAAAGATGTGCCTTTTATCTGGTCGGATCAGTGTGAGGCTAGCTTTGTCGAATTAAAAAGGCTATTGACTTCTTCTCCTGTGTTGACTTTGCCTTCCGGCTCGGGTAGATTTATGGTCTGTACAGATGCTTCTCGAGTAGGTTTGGGTGCAGTGCTAATGTAACATGGTAAGGTTATTGCATATGCATCCCGGCAGTTGAAACAACATGAAGAAAATTATCCCGCTCATGATCTGGAGCTAGCTGCAGTTGTTTTTGCCTTAAAGATCTGGAGACATTATCTGTATGGTGAGAAATTTCAGATTTTTACTGATCATCAGAGTTTACGGTATATTTTCTCCCAGAAAGATTTGAATCTTAGGCAGAGGCGATGGATGGAATTCATGAAAGATTATGACTTTACACTCTCCTATCAGCCTGAAAAAATGAATGTAGTGGCCGATGCTCTGAGCAGGAAAGTGCAGGTCAGTCATTTGTTGCTTCATGAATGGAAATTATGGGAACAGCTTCCGAGCGAGGCATTCAGTGCAGAGTTTCCTGCTGATCCGAAGATGGCAGTTTGTGCTAGCTTAGTTTTGGGTTCAGCTTTATATCATCAGATTAAAGATGCCCAGCAAGCTGATTCTGATTTGGCTCGTGTTATATCAAGATATGATGTGGAATTTGATGACGAGCTGGTTGTAAGTTTCCAGGGCAGATGGTATGTTCCCGCTGATGATGAATTAAGACTTGAGATTCTGAGTGAGGCCCATGGTTCTCGTTTTGCTATTCATCCGGGTGTCGCCAAGATGTATCAGAATTTGAAGAAGCAGTTCTGGTGGCCAGGTATGAAGAAAGACATGGCTGTGTTTGTTTCTAAGTGCTTGACTTGTCAGTTAGTTAAAGCCGAACATCAAAAGCCAGGTGGTTTGCTTCAGCCATTAGAGATTCCGATGTGGAAATGGGACCATGTTACTACAGATTTTGTGGTGGGTTTGCCTCGAACTTCTCAGGGTTTTGATGGCATCTGGTTGTTGGTCGATAGATTGACTAAAACTGCCAGATTGTTGCCAATTAAGGTTTCTTGGAATGTGCAGAGGTTGGCCGAGCTGTATGTGCAGAAGATCGTGCCACTGCATGGAATTCCTATTTCACTTGTGTCAGATCGTGACCCACGTTTTACCTCCGGCTTCTGGCGTAGTTTCCAAAAAGCTTTGGGCACTGAGTTAGCTTTCAGTTTAGCGTATCACCCTCAGTCAGATGGACAGTCAGAAAGGACTATTCAGACTTTGGAGGACATGCTGAGATTGTGTTGCCTTGATTGGCAGGGTTCGTGGAGTCAACATTTGCCACTTGTTGAATTTGCTTATAATAACAGTTTTCACTCCAGTATTGGAATGGCTCCTTATGAAGCACTATATGGTTGTCCTTGTCGAACTCCTCTGAATTGGTTTGATGTTGGGGACAGATTGTTGACAGGACCTGACATGGTGCAGCAATGTTCTGATGTGGTTCGTCTGATCAGGCAGAGATTGTTGACGGCTCAGAGTCGACAGAAAAGCTATGCAGATCAGCGCAGGCGTCCACTATGATTTGAGCCAGGAGATATGGTGTTTGTTAAAATATCTCCGATGAAAGGTGTTTCCAGATTTGGGAAGCGTGGAAAGCTTAGTCCACGGTATGTTGGCCCTTTTCCGATTATTGAAGCTATTGGACAGGTGGCTTATCGTTTGCAACTTCCTGCGGCGATGCAAGCTGTTCACGATGTGTTCCACGTGTCTCAATTGAGGAAATATGTGCCAGATGCTTCTCATGTTCTTGATGATTCAGTGTGGCCTGAGGTGACTGCTGATTTGTCCACGTCAGAATTTCCTATCAGAATTGAAGACCGTCGCGAGCAGCGGTTGAGAAATAAGGTTATTCCTCTGGTAAGGGTTGCTTGGCAGCGTCACTCTGGTAATGAGTCTACTTGGGAGCGTGAAGATGAGTTGCGTCAGCTTTTTCCCTTTTTATTCTAGTGAGGTATAAGTCCTTTCTCAGTTTCCTCCTTTTCGGTTGTTGTAAATTTCGTGGGTGAAATTTCTGTAAGGAGGGAGGGACTGTAAGGCCCGTGCCTTAATGGATCCTTGATGGTTTTTGTTCTATTATTTGTTCTGGAATTTCCGGCTATTTTCCTGGATTTTTAGGAATTTGTCTGGTATTTTTCCGGATTTATTTAGAGTTATTTGAGGGTTATTAGAATTAATGAGATTTTAATATATATAATAATTATATTATATATATTTTAATTTATTTTCTTTTTTTTTCTCTTTTAATCCCTCTCTCACCCTCTCTCCCTCGTCGATCTCTCATTCGCCCTCACTCTCTCTCTCTCCTCTTGCGATCGCCCTTCTCTCCTCCTTAGGGAACGCGGGCGAGACGAGGTCGGATTGAGACAAGGTTGGCGCCGTTGGATTCCTCGCGTCGAGAGGAGCGCGTAGGTGTCCACTTCGGCATGGTTCGGTGATCGTGGGAGAGAGGTGGAGCGTGAAGGCTTCGTAGCTCTTCCTCCTTGCATGCGGTCTTTTCTTCGATTTCGGCTTGCGAGAGGTAGGGGGATGGAATCCTGATCTTGCTAGGATCATTTCCTGTGGCACATTCTGTTGATTTGAGCCCGTGGCATGCATAATGTTCATTTCTTCCATTTGTAGGGTTTTAATGAAATTCTTGAGATTAATGCTTATTAGGCCTTGCATGTGATGTTTTTAGTTGTTATATTGTCGTATGGGTTGCATGGTTTGACAGGTTACAGGTTTTACGCCGTTACCCGGCGATTCAGATCGTCCGGGAGGGAACCGACTTTTAGATATAACCCGTCCGTGACCCAGGTGAAGTGACGGTCTCGCCAGGAACCGTCACATCTCCGACGGTCATTTGTGAACGCGTTACTTCAATATAACGGCCCATCGTGGGTGCGTTACATTGAGAGTAACGGTAGGGCTTCCAGCCGTCGCTCTCTCGTTGATTTACGTTGTTCTAGTCAGGCGGTGCGCCCGACGGCCAGTCGGTCGGCCGTCGTTTCCAAGCGACGCGCCGAGACTGGGGCGTCGTTTCGCCTGCGATCGATTTAAACGCTGTACGTTAGTTTTTGGCCTCGGGTGAAAGTAACGGTGGTGCTCCCGCGCTTCGCTTTGAAGCAACGCATAGGACCCCCACCGTCACTCTCCCTCTTAGGTCCTTTGAGCTGGAACTCAGGTGGAAGTAACGGATGGAGACCAGCGCGTCGTTCTTGGTGTAACACGCCAGTCCCCGACCGTCACTTTCAAGTAGCGCGTGGGTATTAGACCGTCGCTTCCTTGATGGTTTTAATATGTTGCCAGCCCATTTGTTATGCGTTCCTTTTTATACTCATGCCATATTCATATTGTTTTAAATGTTTAGTGGCGTGTTTTATTACCATTAGAGTAGCCTTTCTTTCCACGCAATGGAGCCACTGTTGTTGCCCTAAGGTCTGTTGAGTGCCGACCCTCTTGAGGATGGCGGAGGGGTATGTTTCCCATGCACGGTTTGTAAGCTAGTTCCGTGGGCTCCCAGCCAATGGTAGCATCCTACCAAGGGGGAAAACTAGCTAGAGGGCCTGACTCAGGCTAGAGTCAGTGTGTGCACACGTGGTCGGAGACTGTGGACTGACACCGACGGGTGCCACTCCGACTGGTCACTTGGTTTGGTACTGTTTACGCGCTTAGCTTGTCGCTTCGTCGACTGCGAGTGCTTGAGACGCAGTGTAAGTCGTCAGTGGATGCTTCTGGTTTCTGCTCCAGTGGTTGTCCTTCCTTGTTGCTTGGATTAGTTGAGACTTATTCTATTTGGTAGCTTTAGTTTTAAATCGCTTGCATTTAGTTAGCTGTGGCATGCTTTAGCTGTTATACCTGTTTAGTTGGAGTTTACAGCTTTACTTGAGTAGTTATTCATGCCATTGCCTGTTAGCGTATTTAAATGCATGCTCTACTTGCCTTATTTATGCATGTATGTTCGTTTAGTGCGAGGTAGGGATCCGTGTGACCCCTACTGAGTCTGGCTGTGACTCACCCTTTCTCCTTTCAGGTGAGCCGCGCCTGTCGTCTCCCGGTGCTTCGTGAGCCGTTTTGGAGACCGTGTTTAGCTGCCAGCTTTAGTCGAGGTGCCTTTTGAGGCTTGTTCGTACTTTTGCCGGGGTATGCCCCGCGTAGTTGTACCTTGTGGACTAGTACTCTTGTTTCTCTGGACTAGTATATGAGTATCACTCCAATTATTTTTGAATTGCTTCCGCACTTGTGTTAATTTCTTTACTTAATTGTAAATTGCGCGTTCCAAATTCCAATTTGTTATGCATATCCCTCAGCACTTTTCTTCTAACCCTTCAGGGGCCTCATCAGCCTCTTGGGTGGCTTCCCCAGTTCTTGGTATCGGTGTATCGATGTTATTGGTATATCGGTGTCCTGAACTCTGGGTCGTTACACGTTCTCTGTCCTTTGGAACTTGGGCGGTTTTTTTAGAGCCGTCCACCAT
The DNA here is from genome assembly GCA_022559845.1 of Amorphophallus konjac. NCBI lineage: Eukaryota > Viridiplantae > Streptophyta > Magnoliopsida > Alismatales > Araceae > Amorphophallus > Amorphophallus konjac. Next base: position 421,362,061 of record CM040121.1, on the reverse strand, counting down.
TTCTGCGGCTAGAAGTCCACCGCCCTTCTCTGTGAACAGTGCCATATCTTCCGCAAAACCTGCGGTTATAGGCGGTCCAATACCATCCATTCAAGTCTTACACAGTCTAGTCTTGGCCGTCCATCTTGTTGGCACAGGTACGCCTCTGTCTTCTGATTGTTGTTTTGATTGCTATTACACGGCTTCTGCAGGTCCGTTCCATACCTTAAACGGGCGAGGAGGAGACCGTCCAACCTTGTACGTCTCTGATTTCTGCCTTCTCTCATTCCAGAGTTCTTTGATTTTCTGTTAGTTCATCGTTACTCCCTGTTTTATACGGTCATCTACAGACCGTCTATACCCTTGAGCGGTCTAATAGAGACTGTTCTTGTCATGCTATAGTGCACCGTGATTCACTTTGACTATCTTGTTATTTCATATTCATGATGATTGGTGCTGAGTGGTGATCTCTCCCTGCTCTTATATCATTGTTGCATGGTTTCTTTCATTTTCTTACATATTTGATTGATCATTGATTGTTAGTTGCCAGATTAGACTTTGCATGCACTCCGGTGCACATAGGGGCATACATTCTTTTCATAGTAGTTGCATTCCTACCGAGGTAGGGTCTCATCTTGCCTCCATACTCCTTGGGGCCGACTAGGGGATCTTGCTGAGGAACTCCGTAAGCCCTTGTGAGTTGTTGATTCCCACACGGACGTCGGGCAGGTTGTACCGTATCCACCCCCAGTCTAGGGATTGCATCCGTGAGAAGAGAGAGTTCCATAGAGTCACCTAGTTCCTCATTTCCTACCGTGGTTAGGTATCTTGTGGTTGAGTGTATTTATACATTAATTAATCCACTAAGGTCCCAGAAGAGGAATTAAAAAAAAATTACCGCGCATCATTTGACAATTTGGTTGCTTAAGTGGTTGATTCTCCGCTCATCTCTCCCCTCCATTGGATGCTTGGTTGTTTGAGGTTTTGCTTATTCTTTGGTTAGGATTGTTTGCCTTAGTCTTGGAGTGCTTAGTGTATGTGGAGTTGTTTCTCCTCCTCAGGATCACCTCCTAGGGTCAGTTCTCATTTCCATTCTTACCTCAATCCTTTGTTTGATTCGTCATCCCCCATGTCGTCATACGAGTTTTCCCATTCCCACGAGGATTCACTTTCTCGCGGACTTCTTGAGGACCCGTCTAGGGTCACCCATATGCAGAGAGGAGAGGGGACTGCCCCTCCACTCCCGACCATTCTTGGCGAGGGTTCCCAACCCCCTCTTTCCGATCCATCCATTCAGAATCCGGCCAGTCAAATTCTCAGTATGATGGCCCAGCTGGACCCTACCCAGCTCCATCTCATTCGGCAAGCTTTGCAGGGGGCCGATGCCCTGATTTCAGCTCCTTCTCATGGCGCGACTACTGTCGCCACTACATCTCCTGTTGCTGGGACCACCTCTGTGGCCCCCATTGACCTTACTCCCATCTGTCCTCAGATCCCTCGATTCTCTAGCATGGAAGCGGGCCAGGCTTTTACCTCGGCCCATCAGCCTGTCGATAAGGGGAAGTCTCAAATCCCTTCTGTTCCTTACCTTGATCCCTATGTCACTGTTCTCCATCGCCACAGGCCCTTGTGGCCCCGGCAGACTTTACTCGGTTGCAACCAGGGGCCGCCCAACTAGCTCATGCGGATATGGGCCCTTCCCTGGCCCATTATCCATCTTCCGGGTTGCCCTCTCAGTCGGCTTTTCCTTTAGCTCCATATCCAGGTCCTGCTCTTCCTGCTCCTTCTCTTCCATCCCGGGAACGGGAAATTCTTGACAAGTGGGCTGCCATGCAGCAGTAGATCGACCTCCTTCACAAAAGGGTAGTCCCACAGTCCCTTGCTGATGCCCCCACTCCTAACTTCAGGGACATCCGATTTCCCCCTCAGTCCGAGCTACCCGTATATCGGAAATATGACGGGAACGGCAACCCGTTCATTCATGTTCGGGAGTTTCTTTACGAGTCGGCGCAGTTTCAGCATGACGATCGTTTGATGACTTACTTGTTCCGCCGATCCTTGGACGGGGTCGCCTTGGAGTGGTTCTACACCTTGCCGCTAGAGGAAGCGGAGAGCTTTAAGAATGTGAAAGAAAAGTTCATTCAGAGGTTCCAAGATTGGGTCGGTCCCGAGTATTCCTTCACCGACCTGGTAGCGGGAAAGATGAAGCCGGAGGAGGATTTTTCAACCTATGCGGATCGATGGAGGCAGATGGCCTCACGTGTGCCTGGGCAAATCCCGGAAGAAGAGAAAGTTAAGTTGTTGATCTCCAATGCCACCCCGACATTCAGAAATATTTTGGCAATGAATGACATTTCGAATATGCACCAGTTATACGGTAGGGCTCGGTTCATACAAATGCAGTTTAAAGACTCCCCTATTCATTCACTGTTCGAGGCCCATAAACCCAAAACCACCAGAAAGTCCCAGGGTCCCGTCACTGAGGGAGTGCAAATCAATGAGCAGGTCCATGCTGCTCAATTTCCCCACCAAGCCGCTCCACCTCGCTTCCCGCAGCCTCCACGCAACCCCCAGTTCGCCGCTCCACAAGCTCCCCAACCCACTTTCCCGACTTCTCAACACCCGCAACAACCACCACCACCACCCCAACAGCCTCAGCGGCCACTGCAATATCATAATATTCCTCCACCCGCCGCTTACGGACCTGCCCGACCGAGCCCGAAGAGGGCCCATTACCCTCTTCTTCCTGAAACCTTGCCTGATATTTTCTCTGCTTTGATGTACACTGGTGATATTCAACTGCCTCCGGAGCGTCAGAATTGGAATCCGGCCGCCGATCAGTCCCGATATTGCATATATCATCGACAGCCCGGGCACACAATAGAGCGGTGCTACCAGTTTAGAGATCTGGTGTATGATTTACACGAGGGCCAGAGGATTGATTGGGCCTAGATGCACCAGTTGATCGACGACATCAAGCAAAGGCAGAGACAAGCCAGGCCGCAGTAGGCGGCGCCCCAGCAACAACAACAGCAGCAGCCCCCACAGCAACAGCAACCCCAGCAACAGCAGTAGCAGTAGCAGTAACAAGACCTTGGGATCAATCAGAATTTCATGCCAGTACATCCGCCTGCTCCTCAGCAACAACAACAGCCACCGGCGTCGGCACCAGTCCAAGTAAACAATGTTCAGCACCCAGCCCCCAACGCTGGGTGGACTTTTGATGATGAAACCCCCGCACACCTCTTGGCCTTCCACCACAACCATTCCCCCGCACCTGCTATCCCCTCCGTCCTCAGGCCCGCCGTTCTGACCACCACTCTACCCATTATTCCCTCTGCATCACCCATCAGGCCCATCGTATTCCCCTCCATACCGCGAGTCCTTTCGCCATCACCCACCATACCCTCCATCATCACCCCTCCACTTAACCCTTCGCCCATTTCCCCTTCACCAGGGCCCATTAGACCAACCACCGTCATCCTCACTCCCACTTCTACCCCTTCCACCTACCCCACTGGGCCAAGTAGGGGTCCCTCTCAGGCCGTGCCGGCCCGACATTGCGCCCTTCGGAGCGGGAATCCATTCCACAAAGTTTATCCTTCTACTCGTGCACCCACACCTAGCCCTCAGGCTTCTCCCTCAACAGCTGAAGATGCAGATCCCGTGCCAGGCACGAAGTACGATTTGTTACAGCACTTGGACAGGATGCCGGCCAAAATTTCAGTTTTGGAGTTGATCAAAAGGTCGCCGCTACACTAGGATGCCTTGAAGACTTTTTTGCAGAAAGTAATGGTGAATGAAGACGTGGCGGTGGACAGTTTACCGATGGTGTTGGCAACAATTACGAGGGGGCCTTCTATTTCATTTTCTGAGTCAGAACTAGCTCCCCCAGAGGCACGGCAGATGCCACTCTGTATCACCATTTCTTTGAATAAGGTGGCGGTGGAGTCAGCCCTCGTGGACACAGGAGCATCGATAAATGTGTGTCCATTGAGTACCCTCCCTGCCTGCAACATTTCAGAAGACATGCTTAAGCCCACACCGACCACAATAGCAACGTATGACAACTCCAGGCGTGCTTGTCACGGGGTCATGACTGTATAGGCCGAGCTAGAGCCTTTGGTTATGGACATGGAATTTTATGTATTGGACATAGACCCAATGTTCAAAGTAATTCTGGGTCGTCCATGGATAAACAGTTTGAATGCCGTGCCCTCGACCGCCCATCAATGCCTGAAATTCCCATTCCAGGGCCGGGTGGTTAAAGTGAAAAGTATCTCCACCGTCCAATCTGTTGATACCATTACAGATAAGATTCTCCCTACATTGTGGCCAAGCAATAGGCCAATTTTATCAGTAATGGACTTAAATTATTCATGGGCATATGCGTCACGCAAGCCTGCCACTGCACCAACAAATGTCAAGATTAAGTCCAAGATTAGAGATTCCAAAGGGTGGCACATGATTCTGAAATTAGATTATCAGCCGGGCATGGGTCTCGGCGCATAATTATAGGGACGGACCAAGCCCGTCCCTAAAGGTAGGAAGATGGGCCGCCGAGGCCTTGGCTACCGTGATTCAGCAATGTCGATACTTGGAGATTCTGGGCCATTAACGTGGGACTATCGACAACATTTTGTGAAAGGCCCGCTGCAGCCCGACACTTTGAAGAAGCCACCGCCATGTGCTGATGTGAAGGTTGATGCCACCTGTGATGTTTCTGACCCACCGCCACCACTGAAGGGGCTGGTGGGTGATATGGATGATTTTTGTGTTTGTTTTGAAAAGCTGCTCAGCGAAGAAGAAGACCGTCCGAGGAAGAAGGAGATGCAGCTGGTGAAGCATTCTCCAACGCAGCTAGTCCGCCGGAGGCCACGGGAAGTGGGGAGCTCTATCACTACCTTTTCTCTGTCCCCGTCCCGTCTTGCCTCTCTGTTTCAACAATTGGGGTTTGTCCCCCGTTCCCCTCCAATTCTGGTCGACCCGTACTTCACGGAGAGACCGCCTGAAATCCTGTTTGTGCCGTGTGCATGTGGGCACTGCCCACCTATTGATCTTTCAACTTTGTTTACTTCTCCCCCCAATGCCCAACTCCATGAGATGTGATTTCGATCCTCTGATCCATTCTTCGATTGTATTTTCCCCGATTTGTTCCCCATGCAACTACCTCCTCTCCCGTCTTCTTCATCCTCTTGTCTCGTGATCACCTCCGACCTCCACAAAAAATGCCAATTTTAAAATGGAGGTTTCAATGGAAGAATACGTTGTTTTCAGTCCATCCTCTCCCCAGGGGCACAAGACCCCTGCTTCTTTCCCTTTAGACTTCTTATCTCCTAGGTTAGATGTACAGTGTGCAGAGTCTCCTAGGATAGTCGAGTTAGTTGGGGTAGAGCCTAGTTCGAGTCTAGTCAGCCCATCCACGTCTGCGGCGCACCCTGTGATGCGTCATTCTAAATCCATCCCTGATAGGTTTCTACAAGATTTGGCCGAAAGATGCCATGCCCTCCTTAGGTGCCCGGAGTTTGTAGAGACCGTAATTGTCTTAGAGAATGATGAGGAATTGGATGGGGTGTGGAGCAATGACGGATTGGGAGTATATGAGATTGTAGACGAGAAGGATCCAGCCGATGATGAGGAAAGCGAAGTGGACAACACTGCCGATTTGTACGCGCAAGGTTTGAAGAGGTTTGACGAACCATCCTCGGCCGTGGATGAACCCACTAAAGAAATTAATCTCGGAACAGAAGAGGATCCCAGGCTCATACTTATTCCTACTAATCTCCCTCCTCAGGTCGAAGAGGAGTTGATCAAGGTATTGAGGGAGTACAACGATTCTTTTGCCTGGTCCTATGAGGACATGCCGGGTCTTGACCCCACGTTGGTTGAACACCGATTGATTCCTAAACTAGGGGCAACACCCGTCAAACAAAAAGCAAGAAGGTTCCACCCGCAGATGGCCTTAAGGATAAAGGAAGAAGTCGATAAATTGCACAAGGCCAAGTTTATTAGAGTTGTATTGTATCCGTAATGGGTGGCAAACATAGTCCCAGTAATGAAGAAAGATGGCAAAATTTGGATTTGTATTGATTTCAGGGACTTGAATAAGGCATGTCCGAAAGACGATTTCTCGCTTCCTCACATTGATGTATTAGTTGATAACACGGCTGGGTATGAGGCCCTCTCATTCATGGATGGTTATTCTAGATATAACCAAATCCGTCTTGCTCTTGAGGATCAAGAGAAGTCCTCGTTCACTACGCCCTGGGACATATACTGCTATGTTGTTATACCATTTGGATTAAAGAATGCAGGTGCTACTTATCAGAGGGCAATGATAGCTATCTTCCACGACATGATGCATGTGTACTTAGAAGCTTACGTGGATGACATTCTGGTAAAGTCAAGGTCCAAAGAAGAACACCCCGCCATTCTAGCCAAAGTGTTGCAAAGGGCTAGGGAGTATAAATTGAAAATGAATCCAAAGAAATGCGTGTTTGGAGTTGCATCAGGGAAATTGCTTGGGTTTATAGTTAGTAAACGGGGGATTCAAGTCGATCCAAATAAAGCAAAGGCCGTTATGGAGATGCCGCCGCCTAAGAACATCACCGAGCTCAGAGGTTTGATTGGGTGCTTACAATTCATTAGGAGATTTATATCTCAACATTCGCAAAGATGTTGCCCATTCTATGAATTATTAAAGGCAGGAGCTAAATTTGAGTGGAATGAACAATGCCAAAAGGCCTACGAGGATCTTAAGGTCTATCTTTCTAATCCCTCGATTTTACAACCACCTGTCCCTGGGAAACCCCTGATCCTATACATTTCTGTTATTGAGGATTCCCTAGGAGCTGTCTTGGCTCAGGTGGATGATGAAGGAAGGGAAAGGGCAGCATACTATCTTTCAAGGTTGTTTAATCCTACTGAATCTAAGTATACTGCCATGGAGAAGACCTGTGCAACATTAGTATGGGTGGCTCAGAACCTCAAACACTATTTTCTTGCCCATGAGGTCAAGCTGATTTCTAGAATGGACCCCATTCGTTATTGTTGGGATGGTGCGATGGATACAGAGGGGGGGGTGAATGTATCCCCTTCAAAAATATTGCCCAAATTAAAACACTAAGCCTGAAGCTAGACACAGTTGCGGAATAAACAATTTAACTCTTCAAGAAGAAATTCAAACAGACATTTGATCAATCAATTGAACTGCTAATAATACTAGAGATACCTGATCAAGTCTAATGCCGAAGGCAGAACTATGCAGACCAGACACACTTAGCAAAACATATAATGCTCAAGGTCACTATAGATAGAAACAAGAATGCTCAGACGACCTGTGAAAGAGGTAGAAGACAAGGGGCAAACGCACAAGGCAAACCACGGCACAGTAGATTTTTTAGGTGGTTCGGTCCATAGACCTACGTCCACCCCTCACTCCAAACCAGAGTGAGGCTTCCACTAGCATAAGTTAGAACCGCAGACTCAGTCTGCAACAAGTGCTGCCTAACAGCTTGACCAGGGGAACAACCTCCCCTCTTTCTCCAACCCGGAGGGCAACCCTAGTGACACACAGTCACTAGAAACCATAGACTAGCGTCTCTCTTCCTCCACCCAAGAGGGAACCCACAAGCGACACCCAGCCGCTTGCAAACCAGAGGTCACGAACCTCTCTTCCTCCACACCAGAGGGAAACCACTAGTGACTACCCGTCACTAGCAACCAGAGACCGAAGTCTCTCTTCCTCCACCCAGGAGGGAAACCACAGGTAGCAACCACTACCTGCAACTGGAGGACCAATCCTCCCTTCCTCTGAAACCCAGAGGGAACCCCGATCTCAAGCCAGAGAATCGGAAAGAAACACAAGCCAAGTGTAAAAGAAAAGAAAACAAGAAACGAAAATTACAGCAATCAGAAAGCTGGAAATGAAACTCGAAACTGTAGCTCTCTCTTGGAGCAATGTAGCTTGGATTTGATCCAGAGGCTACTGATCTTCTTCTTCTTCTACTGATCTCTCACTCCCTTTTTCTTTCTCTTCTTCTTCTTTCACACTCTGCCTCTCTTCTCTTTTCTTCTCACTGTCTTTTTCTTCTTCTTCTGGATCGTGCAGGCTCCTTACTGCTTCTCGATCTCCTCTTCTACTTCGATCACTTTCACTCTCAGCACTATCTTTTTCTGATGGAGGAGTCTTCCATTTATAGCGACATCAGCTAGGGCATGTGCAGGGCTTGTGCCCCCTTTATCCAGAGAACACCTCGGATCACGTGCCAAGTGCCAACCTCGGATCACGTGCCACTCATCAGCTTGAATCATCCTGAACGAAGAGAAGAAAGGGATGCATTGAGTTAGTTCAGGATTTGAACTAAGCGTGTACAGACATGATGCAGCATATAGGCAAGTATGTACATTGACGATGAGTGTTCAGGCATGCTGTCAAGCAATGTACAGACTTGATGAGAAGGATGCATGAACAAGCCACAGCGGATGTATAGACTTGATACCAAAGTATGCACGACGTAAAACGATGTACAGACTATGTGAATGCATGAAGAGCATGGGCTGTACATACTTAATAGCCTGCAGCTGTGTACAGACTTGACCGATGCATAGACAGCAATGTATAGACTTGATAGATGATGCATGAACAAGCCACCAATCGAGTGTACAGACTTCACGCGATGTATAGACTTAGTGTTCTGAACGTAGGTAAAGATAAGGAATGCAGATAGCCGTTGTATAGACTTGGCGTTATGAAGCACACAGGCTGTACAGACTTGTACTAATGCTTGCGATGTATAGACTTGATAGCATGAGACGCTGAGTGAGACTGACCGATGTACAGACTTTGAAAGACGATGCATGCACAAGCCAATGATGTACAGACTTTGCCAATGTACAGACTTGAATGCTCCATGCACAAAGACGCTAAGTGAGACACTAGAATGTATGAACTTTAAGTGTGGATGACTAGATAATGTATAGACTTGCACATATGCATGAACAAGTGGCGATGTATAGACTTGGCCAATGTACAGACTTAGCAGCGAGATGCACACGATGTATAGACTTGATGCAGCAATGTACAGACTTTGCGTCTAATGCCTGAAGCACATGATGCAATGTACAGACTTGGAAATCATGAGACACAGACACCGAGTGTACAGACTCTTGATGAATGCATGTAATGCACTAAGCGATGTATAGACTTTGAACTGATGCAATGTGCAAACGTTGCATTGATACGCCACAAAAGGATGTACAGACTTTAGAAGTGATGCATGAACAGGCAACGATGTGTAGACTTGGCCAATGTACAGACTTGAAGAAATGCATGAAGAGTACTGACTGTGGCTGTATAGACTTGATCGAATGAATCAACCTGAGGTTGTACAGACTAGCCACTAAGGAAGCCACTAAGGAATGTGCAGACATGCACACAAGCTCAATGAATGCACCGATGCAGTGAATGCAGATAACAAGTGTATAGACTTGAAAATGTACGAGAGACATGAAATGCATTGGCTTATCACATGCACCAACATTTCTGTACAGGAAATAGCATATGCACAGATCTGAGAGTAGACAGAACATTACATGATCTGACTGTGCACTGATCTTACCTGTCACTGGTTGACTTTTGACTTGTATTGACTTCATGGCCTGTGAGTCATTCTTAAACCTATTCTGACAGTTTCTCATAATACATCAGGATTATATCATCAATGATGTACATGTAGACATAATGAGACATAATATTTGTCATCATCAAAACTCCAGAACCACAGGGGACACAACAATCTCCCCCTTTTTGATGATGGCAATATTATGAGTCATTACAATAGATTCATCATGATGATTATGAAATACCATATGACAGTTCATAAACATTTTCATAAACATGCACCACAGAATAGCTCAGTCAAGAATGAACATGTAAAACACCATGTGATGCAGGTGTTGATTTGATGCAAATGATGACTCACAAAAGTTCTCCCCCTTTGACAACATCAAAAAGAATGGAATGATCATTGACTGTTGAGGGAGATGATATAGGAGCTATTATGCAAACTGGGTTACTATCATCTAAAACTCCCCCTGACAAGATACTCTCCTGAAAGAAATGAATGAACATTGAACCACAGGGACATGCAAGAATTCTCCCCCTTAGATGGACAGTGATTGGAATGAAGCACAGGACAAAAAGAAGTCAACAGTTATGTCTGAAATAATGGAGTCCAATGTGAGAAAGTAAGCATTCAGAATGAATGAGAAAGGTTTTCAATGGGATATCAATTTCATAAATCTGATTAAACATGTATTTCAGACTCTTCTATTATAGAGATTTAGGAATGATCTTCATTGACAAGTCAGATCAGAATATGATGTATGCAAGGCTTGTTCATTAGCATTCTATACTCATATCTGAAATCAGTTTTAATAAAAATGAACCTTGCTTTCATATTGAAAGTCTTGTTTAACCTTTTTCTTTCTTACTCACTCAATTTCAAAGATTCCTTTAAGAGATGCAGTCAATAGTAATGAAGTTAAACACATAAGAAAACATTTGTTTCTGTCAAGGGTTCTAATAGAATATTTCTTTTGCACACATTTTCAAATGATACACTAGATCAGCAATAATTTTCATAACAATCTTCATGAGCACTTGAGTTTAGTACACCCTTGTAACTAGAGGATACACGTTGTTTAGATGCCAGAATCCCTAAGCATTTGGAAGGACTAACTGTCATGCTTCATAGGAACAGAGATAGCATTTACACTTCATGACACACTACAAATCATTTCTTTGATGAGTGAGATGTATTTCTCAGTGTGCATGCCATTACTCTGCCAGATTATCAATCATTCTTCAGCAGAGTTAACTATGGCACCTCATGACACAGTCGTTTGGACATGGTTTCTTAGTGACCAAAGTTATTGCTCTGACAAGATTTACCCTTAGACATGTTCCAGATTTTCAGATGTTTAAAAATAAAACTAATTTCATACATATCAATCAAGGAATATCATGATTTCAGAATTTTCAGAATTCAGAAGAGCTTAAAGGACACAACATGAAAATGTTGGTTAAAGTTTATTAAGATTAACTCAGATATTTTCAAGATATGTTCATAAACAAACACAAAACATACATGAAACTTCAACCGGCTGAAAGTATCAGACATTCATAGTCCTATATAATAGAAGATTCCTCTTTAAGTTGTTTTCAGATTTATGATCAGGATATGCACAGAGAAGTCTTTCTGAATTTTCAGGGAAGGCAGAATCAATTTAAGGAGCAGCCAATTCAACAGATACCAATGGATATGGTGAGTAAAAATGGCTGATAATAGTTGAAGCAGGAAGCTGAAATGTGTTGTGATGCATGGGTCAGATGCGATTTCAAGAATATGAATAATGCTCCCCCTAACTGTATGCATGAGCTAGCGTTCCTAAATGTATGCAACTCTGACCTATGGTACCAGGCGGAGGACTTGGTCTAAAGACCACCTCACACATAGCAAGCACTTCCAGACAGAATTCATCTGCCCTTTAGTATCTCACTATTTATATACCAAGAGTCATGCATGACAATCCAATGCAGATGTAGTTCTATATGCATCTTAAGCTGACAACATGCTACTTATATGTAATTGTGAATGCATGTGCATGTCAAATGTGCAGGTGAACATTTTTAAGCATGAGACATTGTCCAAGCAACAGATTTATTCAATTCAGCTTTTCAATTTTATGATGTGTAATTCATTTTCAGTCACTTTCAATCAATTCAGAATTCAGTATTCAAGCACCAATTTTAGTTGAATTGTTGCGCAGATAACACATCATATTCATTGAGAGATTTTAATGCCAAGCATAGATGCAGTTGAGAAGCTATATACATAAAATTTTGATTAACAAATCAAACATGATATGCAACTATCTAAACAACATTATCAAAAACTCAAATGTCTACCAGCAGAGGTGGGGTTTTACCAAACTTTGGATGCCTTAGTTTATTTGACCCCCTTTTTATTTCTCATCCCCAAGGCATACCTGCAAAGCACAGATCTCATTTTGTGATTCTAGGTACCCAAGACTTCTTGGGTCCTACATTGTTAGTAACACCTCTGATAAGTGCTTTCCACAATCTTTGGGCATGTAAGTCATCAGATTTCATTAAGCGACAGTCACTCATGGAGTGCCCAAACTGCCCACAATAATAACAGGAAACAACATGCTTTGATTTCTTGTTATGCACACAATTATTAGCATGGAATTTTTATGCATGTGCATACTGGTTTCTATTTTTATTATGGAAGTTGTTCCTGTTAATCTTACCAAACATGTTTTCCTTAGAAGGATGTCTAGCATATTTGAAATTTGCCCGCCTATCTTGAAGATGCCAACAGTCCTTGACTGCATGGCCATACTTTCCACATTGAGAGCAGCTAATTAGATTTCTTCTGAAAGAGCCTGACCAGCATTTGGTGGCCTTGTGACTAGATTTGTTATAGTTATAGCAAGTGATGTGCTGGTTCATTGAAATAAATTTGTTTTTGTTAAAACCATGTTGGCTTGCAGGGAATTTAGCATGATATGAATGAGATGTTTTCTTACCACTTGCAAACCAGCATTGTGTAATCGTGTCCTAATTTGTCACAGTGAGAACATTCTATTTTCTTTTTCTGAGATGAAGGATTTTTATCATGAAATTTCCTAGCATTCAAATCATCTAGTTCCATTAATCTACACCCATGCATCAGATGGCCAATCTTGTGACAGTAATGACAAATCATTTTCTTTTTAGATGCATGTGAGTGTGTGGGTGAAACATGCAAAGTGGGGAGAGGAACATGTTGGATCTTTTCTTTCTATTTTTCTGTTGTTTTCTTTTGAGCAGATGACTGATAACCAGGAAGGTTCTGAGGGCTGTGAGAAGTTGAGCTGGAAACAAAGGAAGTTTGAACTTTGTTTTTAAAACTCTTCTTGTTTGAAGGGTTATAGCCCAACCCTTCCTTCTGAAAATTAACCTTTGTTCCTAGAATCTTGTCCAGATTATCTTTTCCGTCCAAAAATTTTGACAAGGAATTATTCAAATCTTCAATTTCATTTTCCAGAGAAACGATGTGTATTTCATAACTTGTAATCTCTTGTTCATTGCAATTTACACATTCGCTTAGTACCTTGTTGGCAGGTTTATATTCCTCAACTTTATGTTCTAGATTTCTCAATTTTTCAGATTCTTCAATGTAAACAGATTTTCCTTTTTCTAAGAAAAGAAGTTTCTCTGACATAGCAGTGTTCACCTGCTTCAATCCTTCAACCTCTTTAGTTAATTTGACATTTTTTGATTTCAGATTTTCAGTTTCTTCAACAGAGCCTTTATCAATTTTCATTGAGCTCATTTTATCATTCAGCTCTTCCTCTATCTGTTCAAGCTCCAGAGTCTTGTTTAACAGATCTCTGTTTTCTTCCTTTAGGGAAACAATTAACTCCTTCTGTCATTCTAAATTTGAGTGAAGATTTTCATTTATTTTCTTGACAAATGGACAATCATTGCAAGCAGATTTACCAGAACATATTGTTTGAGCTTGGAGTTTTTCACATTACTTCCTAAGGCATTCATTTTTAGATTTTAGAACATCCAATTCAGAGCTAACACATTCAAATCCTTTCAACAGTTTTTCATTCTGAACTAAATTATTAAAATGAACCTGATCATCATCAATCGAGCTAAGTTTTTCTTTTAGTTCAGAAATTTCACATACAAGTTCTTGATTTTCTTCTTTGAATAAGCCAATTTGTTTCTTAAGCACTTGGGCTTCAGACAAGCATGCATCATAGGATTGTTTCAACTCTAGACATTTTTCACAAGAAGAGCTTGAACTTTCTAACCCAGCTTCAAACTCTTTCAATTCTTTTTGCTATTTTTCAAGATCTTTCTGCAATTCCATATTTACAGATTTTATGACATTAAATTTTTCAGCAAACAAATTCTTCTCTTGCTCAAGTTTTCGAAATTTTTCTTCATTTTCTTTAACAAATTTTCTAAGAGAGTCATTTTTAGATTTTAGCCTACTTAGTTCAGAGCAAACACATTCAAGTTCCTTCATCAATTTTTCATTCTGTTTTTTATGTATATGGATATCAGACAAACATACATCATGAGATTGCTTCATATTTGAACAATTTTCACATGGAGAACTTGAACTACCCCGATCACTTTTCTTTTTCAAGTTCTTGTATAGTTTTCTTATATGTTCATGAGATTCAAGCAACTCAGCATATGCATTCTCCCAATCATCTAAAGTATAATCCTCGAAAGGGTTTACCTCCTCATCATTATCATCTTCATTTTGATTGCTGCCTTGATCGCTGCCACTTTGATTTCTTCCGTTAGCCATCATGCAGCTATCCTCATTTAACCTGTGAGCTAGCTTCAGCACATCCAGAATGTCCTTAGCAGACCTGCAATCATGAAGACAAGAATGTAAGGCTTTGTCAGTAGCTGCTTTCATCAGATTCAAAGCTTTCTGATTTTCTCCATCCTTTGATCTGTGGCTGTCGATCCATTTGGACACTTTCTTTGGTAATCTGTGAGGACCTTGTGAAATTAATTTCCACATATTAGGATTAACTGATATAACATATTTGCGCAGACTGACAAACTACACATTAAAATTAGAGCCGTTGACAATTGGTGGTACACCCATGGAACCAGATCAGATTAATGCATCAGAAATAACGATGCACCAAAAGTGAGATAGCACCGAAGACTGCAGGATTGGATCTGCAGGTCGCTGGACCTTCTATGCAGACACCCGCTCTGATACCAATTGTTGGGATGGTGCGATGGATACAGAGGGGGGGGTGAATGTATCCCCTTCAAAAATATTGCCCAAATTAAAACACTAAGCCTGAAGCTAGACACAGTTGCGGAATAAACAATTTAACTCTTCAAGAAGAAATTCAAACAGACATTTGATCAATCAATTGAACTGCTAATAATAATGGAGGTACCTGATCAAGTCTAATGCCGAAGGCAGAACTATGCAGACCAGACACACTTAGCAAAACATATAATGCTCAAGGTCACTACAGATAGAAACAATAATGCTCAGACGACCTGTGAAAGAGGTAGAAGACAAGGGGCAAACGCACAAGGCAAACCACGGCACAGTAGATTTTTTAGGTGGTTCGGTCCACAGACCTACGTCCACCCCTCACTCCAAACCGGAGTGAGGCTTCCACTAGCACAAGCTAGAACCGCAGACTCAGTCTGCAACAAGTGCTGTCTAACAGCTTGACCAGGGGAACAACCTCCCCTCTTCCTCCAACCCGGAGGGCAACCCTAGTGACACCCAGTCACTAGAAACCAGAGACTAGCGTCTCTCTTCCTCCACCCAGGAGGGAACCCACAAGCGACATCCAGCCGCTTGCAAACCAGAGGTCACGGACCTCTCTTTCTCCACACTAGAGGGAAACCACGAGTGACTACCCGTCACTAGCAACCAGAGACCGAAGTCTCTCATCCTCCACCCAGGAGGGAAACCACAGGTAGCAACCACTACCTACAACCGGAGGACCAATCCTCCCTTCCTCTGAAACCCAGAGGGAACCCCGATCTCAAGCCAGAGAATCGGAAAGAAACACAAGCCAAGTGTAAAAGAAAAGAAAACAAGAAACGAAAATTACAGCAATCAGAAAGCTGGAAATGAAACTCGAAACTGTAGCTCTCTCTTAGAGCAATGTAGCTTGGATTTGATCCAGAGGCTACTGATCTTCTTCTTCTTCTGCTGATCTCTCACTCTCTTTTTCTTTCTCTTCTTCTTCTTTCACACTCTGCCTCTCTGCCTCTCTTCTCTTTTCTTCTCACTGTCTTTTTCTTCTTCTTCTGGATCGTGCAGGCTCCTTACTGCTTCTCGATCTCCTCTTCTGCTTCGATCACTTTCACTCTCAGCACTATCTTTTTCTGATGGAGGAGTCTTCCATTTATAGCGACAGCAGCTAGGGCATGTGCCCCCTTTATCCAGAGAACACCTCGGATCACGTGCCAGGTGCCAACCTCGGATCACGTGCCACTCATCAGCTTGAATCATCCTGAACGAAGAGAAGAAAGGGATGCATCGAGTTAGTTCAGGATTTGAACTAAGCGTGTACAGACATGATGCAGCATATAGGCAAGTATGTACATTGACGATGAGTGTTCAGGCATGCTGTCAAGCAATGTACAGACTTGATGAGAGGGATGCATGAACAAGCCACAGCGGATGTATAGACTTGATACCAAAGTATGCATGACATAAAACGATGTACAGACTATGTGAATGCATGAAGAGCATGGGCTGTACATACTTAATAGCCTGCAGCTGTGTACAGACTTGACCGATGCATAGACAGCAATGTATAGACTTGATAGATGATGCATGAACAAGCCACCAATCGAGTGTACAGACTTCACACGATGTATAGACTTAGTGTTCTGAACGTAGGTAAAGATAAGGAATGCAGATAGCCGTTGTATAGACTTGGTGTTATGAAGCACACAGGCTGTACAGACTTGTGCTAATGCTTGCGATGTATAGACTTGATAGCATGAGACGCTGAGTGAGACTGACCGATGTACAGACTTTGAAAGACGATGCATGCACAAGCCAACGATGTACAGACTTTGCCAATGTACAGACTTGAATGCTCCATGCACAAAGACGCTAAGTGAGACACTAGAATGTATGGACTTTAAGTGTGGATGACCAGATAATGTATAGACTTGCACATATGCATGAACAAGTGGCGATGTACAGACTTGGCCAATGTACAGACTTAGCAGCGAGATGCACACGATGTATAGACTTGATGCAGCAATGTACAGACTTTGCGTCTAATGCCTGAAGCACATGATGCAATGTACAGACTTGGAAATCATGAGACACAGACACCGAGTATACAGACTCTTGATGAATGCATGTAATGCACTAAGCGATGTATAGACTTTGAACTGATGCAATGTGCAAATGTTGCATTGATACGCCACAAAAGGATGTACAGACTTTAGAAGTGATGCATGAACAGGCGATGATGTGTAGACTTGGCCAATGTACAGACTTGAAGAAATGCATGAAGAGTACTGGCTGTGGCTGTATAGACTTGATCGAATGAATCAACCTGAGGTTGTATAGACTAGCCACTAAGGAAGCCACTAAGGAATGTGCAGACATGCACACAAGCTCAATGAATGCACCGATGCAGTGAATGCAGATAACAAGTGTATAGACTTGAAAATGCACGAGAGACATGAAATGCATTGGCTTATCACATGCACCAACATTTCTGTACAGGAAATAGCATATGCACAGATCTGAGAGTAGACAGATCATTACCTGATCTGACTGTGCACTGATCTTACCTGTCACTGGTTGACTTTTGACTTGTATTGACTTCATGACCTGTGAGTCATTCTTAAACCTGTTCTGACAGTTTCTCATAATACATCAGGATTGTAACATCAAGGATGTACATGTAAATATAATGAGACATAATATTTGTCATCATCAAAACTCCAGAACCACAGGGGACACAACAATTTTCTTTTAGAAAAACCTGTCCTTTCTAGCCGTTTAGCTCGCTGGCAGAGCTTTCTTTCCCAATTCGATATCACCTTCATCGTCCAGAAAGTGATCAAGGGATACGCCATTCCTGAGCATCTTGCTCATTCTCCTATCCCTCGCACGGATTCAATCCAGGATGAATTTCCTGATGAACACTTGGCAGTAATCACTCATCTTCCTTTCTGGTCTCTTCAATTTGATGGTGCTCTCAATTCCCAAGGCCGTGGAATCAGTGCCGTTCTCCTCACTCCAGAAGGAGTGACCATCCCTATCACTTATCAACTCTCTTTTCCTGCCATAAATAATATAGCCGAGTATGAGGCTTTCCTTGCCGGTCTGAAGCATGCCTACCTCATGGGCGCGTGATACCTTAACATCATAGGAGACTCTTAGTTTGTGTTGCGTCAAGTTCTTTCAACTTACCGCACCCGTGACCCCAAGCTTAAACCCTATCAAGATCTAGTCACGCTCTTGGCTAGGCAATTTCGGAAGCTCATCTATATTCATACTCCTCGTTCTCAGAACATCTTGGCTGATGCACTTGCATCACTCGCTTCTTCTCTTTCATTCCCCCTCAGTCGCGCCACTGAGACCATTGTGGTCCAGGGACTAGACATTCCTTCTCTTTAGGATCCCTGGTTTGACAACCTTAGGAAATCTGTAGAAAGGAAGGTAGAAAGGGAAGATGTGAAAGAAGTTTCGTTAACTGAGCTTGAGGAGATCATAGAAGAAGAAGAATTGTCGTGGTATTATGAGATTGAACAGTATTGCAGGGATGGTTCCTTTCCCGAGATGGCAAACGCCGAGCAACGTAAGGCCATTAGAAGAGTTGCTGCAAGATACACAGTTATTGCTGGAGAATTGTATAGGCAGGCTCTCAATGGAGTTCTGATGAGATGTTTGGATGATGATGAGGCTTGGAAGGTAGTAGAAACCGCTCACTCCAGTGAGTGTAGAGGGCACGTAAATGGGCAGGCGTTGGTGAAGAAGATTCTTAGGCAGGGCTATTACTGGCCAACCCTAGAAGAAGATTGCTCCACCTATGTCCGTAGGTGTCTTCAATGCCAGCTCCATGCTGATAAGATCCATGCTCCTGCTTCTTCTCTCCATCCTCTCTCTGCTCCTTGGCCATTTTCCATGTGGGCCTTTGATATCGTCGGACCTCTCGGTGACCCGAATTCTGCAGTCAAGCAGAAGTCCTTCATTTTGACGGCTACAGAATACTTCACCAAGTGGGCGGAAGCTGAAGCTTATGCAAAGATCAAAGCCACCACAGTATGTCACTTCATCCTGAAGAATATCATCTCACGGTTTGGAGTGCCAAGTGATATCGTCACCGACAACGGGCCTCAATTCGTTTCTCAAGAACTCCGGGACCTCTGTAAGAAATTTAATATATGATTGCATCATTCATCACCATACTACCCCCAAGGTAATGGCCAGGCTGAGGCAACGAACAAAACCCTTCTTAAAATCATCAAGAAAACATGCGAGTCACACAAATTTATTGATTGGGCCGATAAACTGGTAGAAGCTCTATGGGCTTATCGCACCTCCGTCCGTACTCCCACGGGGCAAACACTTTTTGCTCTCACCTATGGGATGGTGGCGGTACTCCCGTACGAGATCCTGATACCTTCCCTAAGGGTGCAGCTAGACAAAGAACTTAATCTCGACGAGCGTCGAGAGGCGTTGCTAGTCCAACTGGAACTCTTAGACGAGAAGAGGCTTAACGCGACCAATCACGTCTCGGTTTATCAAAAACGTGTCTCGCGGTATTTCCAAAAGAAGGTTATTGAAAGAAAATTCTAATTGAGTAACATGGTTTTGAAACGCAAATTTATCAGATCAGCAGGTCCCAGGTCTAAGCTGCAACCCAACTGGGATGGACCGTTTGTAGTTAAGGAAGTCTATCCAGGTAATGCGTATCGTCTAATCAACACGGAAGGTGAGGAATTGCCGAATCCGTGGAATGGGCTATATTTAAAATTCTTTTATCCATAGAGTCAAGCCAGCGATAGCCCAGCGGCGGGGTGTGCCTTCACCTGATCGCAAAGGGGGATCCCCGGTTCAACATTTCGCACACTACACGACCCCCCGTGGTTCGGTTTTCATCTTTTGCGCAACACCGTTTCTCCCTCGGCCACGCTTAGGGGAGGGTGAAGATCCTTGCTCTTCTTCTCTCTCGGATGAACATAGGGGCAAGTGGTGAATAAGGGGGCGAGAACTGATCTAGACCCCCCGATAAAAGAGGTCTCAAATAGGGGCAGTCCGTTATAACCTTATTTCGTAGGACAAAAGAGCAAGAAAAAGACTAAGAAAAGAAATGGAGAAAGAAAGGGGCAAAAATCAAAGCTAAAAGTTCACCCAAAGCTCGAAGCTCTCAAAAGTTTGAAAGTCCCCAAAATGATAAAACTAGGCATGGCAAGAGTGGCAGTATAGTTTCCCCGCGGGACGTTATGAGCCCGGTCGTATGCATGCCTAGAGCAGATGTAGGTTCGATGACGGACACAAAACCCCAGCGCAACAGACCAAATTCTTTGAAAAGGGGGTGTCGTGAGAAGAACTCAAGCCCTAAAAACCTCTATACCTACCGCCAGCTTTTCTGCTAAATCTTGTTTTTTTTTTCAAGGAATGGATCCCACCCCGGGTATGGCCTCGGTAGAGACACCGTTAAGCGAAATTGGCCCCGACCACATGCGGTCCCTTTTAGCACGTGTTGGACCTGGGAGACCCCTAGTGAGATGGGAGGTTCCCCATGTTAAGTTTAAGTTGGTTTCAAAATCAACAAAAATCAAATATTTCAAATCTCCAAAAAAATCAGATATTATAAAATCCAAAAAATCAAATATTTCAAAATCCAAAAAAGTAAATATTTCAAAACCTGAAAAAGAAAAAAAATCAAATATTTTAAAACCAACAAAAAAATCAAATATTTTAAAACTCCAAAAAAATCAAATATTTCAAAACCCGAAAGAAAAAATCAAATATTTTAAATACAAAAAAATCAAATATTTCAAAAATCCAAAAAAATCAAATATTTCAAAAAAACTCAAACAAAAAAAAATCAAACATTCCAAAATCCAAAAAGTTTAAAATTTCAAAATTACAAAAAAGGGTTTTATGATTTGCATTCATAGCATCCATTGCATTCATCATCATTTCATTTGCCTATTTAATAAGGCTTACCCCCTTGACCAAAAACCAAGAACTGGTTATTTCTTAACTTGCTACAGGCAAGGGGTTAAGCCTAAAACAGATTTAATCTATCTTTTCTGTTTGCGTTTGTATTTGTGCAGGGACAGGTTGAAGCTCAAGGCTCAGCACTTCAGCCTTCACGTGGCTAGTTGTCAATCATTTTATTTCAACGGTCTTGGTCGGACCGTCCACCCATTCACACGGTTTTAAATCAACACCGCTCAACTCCCTTCTACCAAACCTGCTGTAAATCTGATGCACAGCTCCGAGAGAGCTGTCCTAATCTCTGAGCGATCTATGTGTGACCGCGTAAATGTTGAAATCATATCCCAACTCACTCATTCACACCAGCAAAGCCCAAACTCAACTCAAATCAAATCATTAGTTTTATTCATTCATATCAAACTTTCTAAGCACGAATATCTACATCAATACCATCATGAAAAGAAGAAAAGGAAAATCACTCAGTCCTTCACTGGGCATCCCCGCGGGGACGTATCTCTCTCAGCTCTCTAACGTAGGCCTGGCGTGTCGTCGGGATCTCTACAACCTCTGCTGGTAGGGTAAGCACCCTACTCACCTCCCACATGACCAGGGCATTCCTAACCGCCTGCTCGTCCTCCTCTGTACCGATCCTCCTCGCCTGGAGTGCGGGAAGGTGGGGTAGTGCTGGTAGAACAGTCCGGGGTATCCAACCTATAGATAGCACCAGTGCGGGCTGTACATCGCCAATGCGGTGTCGCTCACGAGCCTCAAGTCTAAGCCTGGCCTCCTGGGAACTCTGACAGTGGTGTCACGGAGGAAGTCCGGGCGCATCATGAACCAATCCAGGGGCAGCCTGTTGATGTGCAATCGCCACTCATCCCTGGTCTTCTTTTCTGTTGTCCTGCACTCTACCTGTGGAGAGAATCCGAATGCGCCACCTATGAAGAAGAGAGGGTGTCTCCCGAAGACCCTGCTAGCTGAAGTGACATCCTCCTTATAAATGAATTTCATCCTCACACCCATCCAGCACTCTAAGAGGATCATAGAGCCAAACAGGGGACCTCCTAAGGCTGTTGAGGTGAGGCCCTCGTACAAGTAGGCAAGGACTGCCTGGGAGATGGAAAGTCCCTGCCATAGGCCGCTGATGGTACTAAGAAGGGGAATCTCTAGCACATGGTCAATTGAAGGAAACAAGATAGCCCCGCACAAGTAGATAGACACGGCCTTAGCTATGGCCTCATCCCACCCACACCGATTCCTACAATGTTCAACTACCCACTGGCTAAGAGGAAGAAGGTGAATCTGACGTGGGCCTATGAAAGTGTGGACATCCCTGCTGTCTGGTATGAACCCTCCCAAGATAAGCCTAGGATCTATAGGGGCAACAGTGTGACACACGGAGTCCTCCTCCCCCACCTGGGACCTGGGTAAAGAGAAGTAGGTCTCTACCTCCTCTAGTAGGACAATGGCCTCAAATGGTGGAAATAAGAATGTGTGGGTCTGGGAGTGCCAGATTTCTACTAAGGCTGAGATGCCGTGCCAATCAAGGGAAAGCTTTGGGTAGTTCTGACCCAGTACTAGGAGAGGTTGTAACTGCCAAGATCTCAGGATAGATGTCACTCCTAGGGGTAAGGCGCGGACCATGGGAGCCAGCCACTTCAAAGTGGAATATCGCCTAGGACTAGGGAGGAGCTGAGGTGGAAGGACGAAAGAAAGAGATAGAAAAGAAGAGCACGTAAGTAAATGAAAGATTTGAACTGAAGGAAATCATGATTAACTTACCTCTCTCAGAGGGCTTGAGCTGAGATGTCGTGGGATCGCGATCAGTCGTTGGAGCACTTCCCGATCCTTCCTGGCCAGCTTTGGCCCTTCAAAAGATGCTCCCTCCATGGAACTCCCCGCTAGGGCCCTCTTCATGATGGTTTGGTGAAGTATGGCAATGGTTTCAAGGCTTAGAAGAGGGAGGGTGTGTGAATCACGAATTTGGACCCCCTTCCTACTTATAGGGCTTGGTTAGAGGCCTAGACCCCTTAGGAATGAGATTGGATAAATTTAGGAAGGGATAAGATAGCTTTGGATGGGGTTAAAGTGGTTTACCCTCGGGTTAAGACTCTCCAGGAGAGTCCCATTCAAAATCGCAGGACGCCCATTTGGGCGGTCTCACGATAGACCGCCTATCTTATTGCGCGGCCACCGAAGGACCGCTTATCATCTTCCAGGGGGTTCGAATGCTGAAGTTTGAGCGGCCTAAGTTAGACAGTTCTTGTTATCGAGCGGCTGGTTATAAACCATTCTACTTTCTGAACGGTGGTCAGAGGACCATTTATCATCCTTCTGTACGGTCTAACGAATGACCGTATGTCTCCTTCGGCGGCTCGATTGAAACCATTTTACTGACCTGAGGCCTTCATTCAATAGTTGTCCACCTGTGCCACTAGTAGTCGTGTCCGTCTCACTCAGTTGGCATCCCTCACCTCACTCATTTGGCGTCACTCTTCTCACTCATTTGGTGTCGCTTTTCTCACTCATTTGGTGTCACTCTTCTCACTCATTTGACGTCACTCTTCTCATTCATTTGGTGTCACTTTTCTCACTCATTTGGCATCACTCTTCTCACTCAGTCGGCGTCACTCATCTCACTCGTTTGACGTCACTCATCTCACTCAGTTGGCGTCACTCCCCTCATTCACGCTTGGCTCTCTCTTGCTCACTCTTGTCGTCTCTCTCTCACTATGTCGTGTCTCTCTCCTCACTCACTTACTCGTGTTGTCTCTCTCTCTCGGTCGTGTCCGTCTCACTCGTGTCATAGTCATAGTCAGTGTCAGTCATTTGCATTCATTCATACATTTCATACATCCACAAAATCAAAACAAAGAAAGGCATATCACTATCATATCATATCATGTACAAAAGTCAGGCCCCGAGTACAAAAGTCAGGATTGTCCCTCTCCATGGCCCCCGTCACTGTCTCCACCGCCCTCGTGCCTCTTTGGTGGAGGCATCGCTGAAGTCGCATCGTCACGCTGACGTCACCGGCGCTGCTCGTCCTCCTCGTTCCTCCGGTGACCAGAGGAACCCATGAAGTAACTCCTCACAGAGCCGTGGGTGCCGTGACTGTCGCTCGGAGTCCCGCTGCATGATCACCGGCTCATCTCCTTATAGGCCCGCAACTCTCCACTCAGCCCCGACGCCTCGATCAGAGCCCGATCCCCCTCCGCTCGGACCCACTCCAGCTCCTCTGCTCTAGCTCGGAGTCGCTCCAGCTTCGCTCGCAGAAGGGATGTCTCGAGGGTGTCGGCTGGTCAGCTCTGAGCTGCCTCCTTCCGTACACGGGCCACCTCTTCCCTAGCCGCTGCCCGGCTCTGCTCTAGCTTTGCTCTAAGATGGGTCAGCTCGGATGTCTGCATGCACATATCATTATCAGTCAGCTGCATTTCATAAGCATAAATAACAAGGGAAAGTGTCATGATTTTGCGTACCCTCTCAGTGAGCGCCACCTCGGCCGCCTTGGCCCGCGCTACCATCCGAGTGAAGTCGGCCTCCCACTCGGCCCGATCTGCAGGAGTCTGGGTAGAAGAAGAAGAAAAAGCATCGGCCCCCTGTCGCTGGGCCCCCTCGACACGCTGCATCCAAAACTCCAGGTCAGTCACATGCATAACCATAATCATAAGCATTCACATAATTTAGGAAGTATAGGGTTTAGAAAACTCACCAGTAAGGCCAGGGCCTGCCGGGCCTCGTCCCGCTCCCTGATGGTGGAGTGCAGGAGCCCCTGCAGCTCCGCAATCCGTCCTTCAGGGTCAACATGTATTTAGAAGTCCCAGTGTCAGTGCATAATCATATAGAAATAATAAGCATAATAGGTAGAGTTTAAGTTTAGAAGTCGTACTGGTCGGTGGGCACCCCGGAACACCTGGTCCCGGTAGTGTCTAGCGTATGCGGTGTAGTACGCTAAGTCGCTCTCTGCTCGGGTGGTCACCACCCGCCCAAGAGCTGTCTAGTCGGCCACCTGCGTAGCATTCCTCGCCGTCCAATCAAATGCTGCCGCCAGGACCCGGGTAGTCCTCGTCACGCGCTCCCCTGTCGTCTCAGGCGCCGGGAACTCCACCGCGGGCTGATGGACCCCGATGGTCCTCATCACCAATCTGTAGTGCAGTGGCTCCACCACATTCATGCAGTGAAGCCACACGTCTCGTCCGGCAAAAGCGAGGGTGCCAACCACCCAAGGCTGACCCTCCTGGCCCTCCTCTGTGAAAGGTGTCCACCGTACCTGCAAGAAATAGAAAGTCGCATCAGCATCATCATCATCATCTAGAATTGCATTTAATTAAAGAGTCTAAGTTTCGAAGCATACCGAGGCAAACGGTAGAGCGTCCAAGTCATCCTGCAACTCTCGGACCTATCTCTTGAGAGCTGCGGTCTCTCGAGGTGCTGTCCACCTACATGCAATCGGCAGGAGCCCAGGACGGGTCTCCTCACCTCTACCTAGCCCACGTAGGTGTACATAGGCCCACACCTGCATCATAGCATCATGTCAGCACTTAGGAAACATATAGAATTGCATAATTAAGTCTAGGATAGGAGTCGTATTTGGAGTAAGGGGGAGAATCCCCTGAGCATCGTTCGACGGGCCGTCGAACTCAGTGTATCGAACAAGAACGCGAGGACTGCTGCTCCCCATGCGTAGTCGCCCACGTGGCTGAGCTCCTTGATGAAAGGAAGGAACCGAAAGCTCATCACATCCGCCCTGGTGGAGAAGAGGAGTCGCCCGAACAACAACATCAGGAATCACCGTAGTACTCTGTCTGCCTCTGCTCCTGGCTCCGCAGCTACTCTCGGTCGCGCCAGCTCCACCAGCCGCTGCAGGTGCTCCTCCAACTGCTCACCAACTGCAACTCCCGCCCGTCATAAACCTAGGCTATCCTAGAGACTAGCCCTGGGGTAGGAGGGTCGACTGCCTCTTGGGGCGCCGTAGCTCTAAGCCCAGCAGCCCCCGAGCCATCGCCCGGTAGTAGGGAAAAGTGGTCTCACTAACCGGTAGCCCGTGCACTCGAAGGCCAGTGAGTCTGGCCACGTCCTCCAGCGTGGGGACCATATGGCCCCACAGGAAGAGGAACGTACGACTCACTGGGTCCCATCTGTCGTGCAGGGCGTAGAGCAGAGCTGTGTCAAACCGACACACCTCGATGCTCGGGAATGGGGCAAACCCCATGGCAGCCAACCGCTCCCGCTGAAAGTCCGACAGTGCTAAATACACTGCGCGGACCTGCAGCCACGAGGTGCCGGTCCTGCGCTTTCCCTACATTCATTCATTCATTTCATACATTTAGTAATTAATTTGGGCATTTTATTTCATAAATAAATGAAAATAATCAAGGTTCAATTCTCTGTCAGAAGAACGGTCCACCTTGGACCACTCTTCCATATAAACGGTCCCATATGGGCTGTTCCAATTCTCGGGTTCTTAGTTTTGAACGGACCGATGTTAGCCATTCTTACCTTGAACGGTTGATGATGCACCGTTCTTTCCTTGGGTTTCTTCGACTTGAGCGGCCATTCCAGGGCCGTTTGAAAGTTGGGCGGTCCGAAGTGGGCCGCGTGGTTCTGAGTCTCCAGGGTTCGAATGGCCCATTTAGACCCGTTCTTAGTTTGAGCGGTGGGAACATCACCGTTCATCCTCAGGTGTGGTTCTGTTATTTTATAGTTTTGGGCGGCCATCCCTGGGCCGTATGGGCTTTGGACGGTCCTATGTGGGCCGTAGGTCTTGAGTTTTGTGGTCTCTTGGAGACCGCCCAACCGTCGTCTTCCCCGACGATGGTGAGGGCTTGCCCCACCGGCGGGGAGGCCACCGTTGCCCCCACGCCGGTCCCTAAGCACCCTAGTCCCCCTTGAACATCTAAAACTAACATGCATGCACTGAAATTAAGCAACGGCTAGAGGTGAGCCTACCTCGGGGTCTCGGGCCACTTTCCCGTTCACCGCCGGTTCGTCGGCGTCTCCTTTCGGCCCCACTTCGTCTCCTCCGACGTCAGCGGCAACGGCTGCAGCTTCTTCCACCACCGCGGGTGTAGCTTCTTTTTCGGCGACAGGCGTCTCCGCAACCCCTCCCTCCGCGGCGGCTGTCGGAAGCGGCGGCGGTGGCACTTCATCGGCCTCCGGTGGCGGCATCTCCTCCTCCGTGGCCGTAGCGGGGCCGGCGGCTTGGTGTTTCATCCTCATCGGAGAGGTGAATGGGAGAGTGAGAGAGATTGAGAATGAGAGGGATCGAGATAATGGGGGGGTTGTGTGTGGGTTACCCCTTCGTTCTCCCTCCCACCGTCGGTTACGGTGGAGGGAGGGAGACGAAGGGTTTTAGCCTTTCGAAGTTGCAGAGGTTATACGGTCCAACGATAGACCGTTCTTTATTTGAGCGGTTTGGATGTAACCATTCGTCTCCAACGACATGTTGTCTAAGTCGGTTTGAATTCCAGGTATTTAGACGGCTAATATCTAGCCGTCCTTCCATTTGGGCGGTTTGTTCTTGACCGTACAGGTTTTGAAGAAATGATCATTCTCTTATTTCTTGGTATTCAATTGATGAATTTTGGCTATTTCGTGATATCATTGGAAATCTTGCTAACAATCTCATGGGCAGCATCAAACTCTCACTTGCCGTTTCACCTGCACAGGTAGTAAGTCAGGTATGGCCTTCCAACCCTATCACCCTTATTGCATTACTATATGGTATTATGTTATATTATCTCGAGAACCAGTTGGTTATCTACGTGTTCCAGGATCTGATGTTCCCCTTTAACAAAAATGATGATGATCCAGGTTCACGTGTTTAATCTTCAGATAGGCCGTTAGGTTGGGATGTCCCGGGGAGGATGGTTCTATCCTGCACGCTGTGGTTGCAGATAGTGTCTTGACTCGAATTCTCCCAGCTTAGCAATATTATTCTCGAGTATTTTATATTTTAATCTTTCTTTGCGTTTGTTTTAACGATTTCTTTTATTTTATCCCAACATGCATCATACGCATCTTTGAGCATTCATGCTCCATGGTTTGCCTATAAAATGTCCCGTCAGTGATGGTTAGCTGTGCGTTCAGTGTTTGGGTAAGAGGAACTAATTCCACTTTGAGTTGGAAGGTTCTCTTTGGTCAATTCGCTTGGTTTGGTTGATTAAGAGGTCCCCGTCTGGAGCTTTAGCCTATTTCCTTTACTTTTACTGCCTGCTTTTGGCCTCCTCATTGGACCGCGGGATTGTGTCCCCATGAGGTTGGTCTTATCGATTTGTTTCATTTCGTTTAGTTTAGTTCATCCAGACTGGTGTCGCTTTTGGTTTAATCATTCCTTGCGTTTGGTTCAGAGTTTTCCGAAAAATTCCTGTCGCTTGTTGGTAAAAACGGGTGTCGTTTTACCTTAACGCCCGCTTCTCGACCCACTCCGCTTCATTTTCGCTTCATCTTCATGTTTCATGTCACTTTCGCTTCACCTCCGCTCGCTCCCCTGCAAAGAGGACGTTAAGGAGGGGCATCTGTTGACACCCATTTTTTGTCGATAAGTTGAGTAGTTCATCTTACTCCCATTTGTTGATGCCTCGCGTTGTCCATAGCTCGTTGGGGTTATTTTCGGGCATGTTTTGGGCCAGTTTTATGGGTAGCCTCCCTCCCCGGCTGGGCTTGCTTCAATTCTGGGCTTAATGGGCCTTGGTTTTGGTTGATTGAGCTTTTCTATGAATTTCAAGCGCCCATGTACATGTGTGGTCAACATCCAGCCGCACAATCATTGTGCAGTTGCTACTGGGCCGTTCATACATTTATGGGATATTTGGTTAATTTTCTGAATTATCACCGACAAGCATATATACGGCCTAGCAATAGCCGCATAAGACCATTGTGCGGTACTGTGGACGCACTAAAATTTGGGGGGGAATCTGTTCGTTTGTTGATCGGGGTTAATTCTTCAATTTAGTGCGAGGGCGTGCCAGTCACAAAGTGACGATTTATTCGGGCTTCGTGAAAGCCCATGGTGCGCGCGATCTGACTAATCAGACAATTGTTTGGTTCGTGTCGGGACCGAAACCCGCCGTGCCGTAAAGGCCACGGCGTTATTTACATCCCCCATACGGGGGAACACCCTTGATTGATTGCCGGGAATAAGGGCCCTACGGCCTAAAGAGAATACTAATAATGCAGGAGGATAGTGAAAGATGAACTATGCTAGAAACCCGTCTCGGGACGTGAATGTTCAGACTATGTTGGCCACTCACGGGCCACTTCATGTTCGGACGAAGGTCCGTGTTTGTAGTATAAAAGACGGTGACAAAACCACGCAGATATCTGCCACGAACAAGGCAAGTTTAATGAGAATGTGGGATTGGATCCCGGTAGAGACGGGTCAAGTTGATAGACTGTTGGCCGGAGATGATTTCAGACTATGGCCATGTCGGAAATTCCGTAAACCACGTCCGATACCATAAGGCGTCGTCGATTTTCTCTTTGCACCCAGTCCGAGGGAGTGAATTATGAAGTGCGTAGCCCGAAGGGGGCAGCGCCCCTTGCGGGGGTTTCCGGGGGCAGCGCCCCCAGAACAAAATTTTAATCGAAGCACAGGTAATAGAGTTCCTTTCATTTTTTTATTTGGCATTGATCTTTGCATTCTTCTTTTGTTTGAACCTTTCTCTCCCTTTTTTACTATTATTTACCCCCCCCCTCTTTATATAAAAGAGGCGCGCCGAGTCTGAAGTGGGCAAAAGGGGAGGCACGCCGGATAAGGGCTTCGAAAGAGGGCGCCGGATAAGGGAGCACATGGGGGGGGGTGCCAGTTGTGGGTATTAAGGGGGGGCGCGCCGGTTTAGGGTGGCAAGTTGGGGCGCGCCGTTTTTGGAGGGCAAGGGAGAGATTGGGGGGGAGCGCCGGATATGGAGGGCAAGGGAGAGATGGGGGATTTTGTGAGGAGGGTTGAAGCGGCGCGGTGGAGCAATGGCCGCGCCGTTTTAACTCGCACCGGGATAGCTATATGGAGGTTGTTTTGAGGCTCTGTTTACTGTGTTTTCTTTTCCTTTCACCCGTAGGTCGATTCCAGGTTTGATTTGCTCATTCTGTTGATAGATCAAGCTAGTAATGAGGAGGTTTTAAGAGCTTTAACCATTTTAATCGTTTATTATGATGAAACAGTATGAACGTCTAAGTGTTTTACTCCAGCAGTTGCTCACATAGGCCTCATTTCATTCTTCATCAGTTCAACTTGTTCACTAGTTGTTGGGCGTTCTTAGCCTTGGCGAGAATCCGGCAGCACCTCCCCCGGACCGGGACTTGCCAGAGATAAAGGAGGGTCACCAATCGGATTGCTCCGGGGTAGACCCTCAAAAATCGGAGTAGCCTCACGGCGGTCCGAACCCAAATGTGAGTATGGAACGTTCGAGGGCCAGCCTACAAGAACGACCACAGCTCACGGGTGACGATTTCATGGAACGGGACAGATGTAGGCCATAGGTGGCCATGAATGTTCACCCTTCGAAGGGGTTCCCTCAGAGTTCATGCCACAGAAGGGCAAGCTTCTGAAGACCCCAGGTAATGTTGAAAATCAGGAGGAAGAAGACAGAAGAAAAGGGGAAGGGATCAGAGCAATAGAATAATGCGCATGCTTACAAAGTCACTCTTTTATTCATCCTCAAGGGAAAGGAAAGGAGGGAAGAGAGGTACAAGACGAGATCTACCCCCCCAAAGCACAGGGAAGAATATGACGGAGAAGATAAAAGAAAAAAAAACTAGGTGTTGAGGTGGGGGAAGAAGATACATTGGTGGGGGAGAAGGAGGAATAGAGCACAAGCTCTTCCCCCTCTCTCCCCTCTCACTCTCTCACCCTCTCTCTCTCTCTTTTTCTTCACCTTGCAGGTGGGAATGGATAGAGCTTCTTCTTCTCTTCGGACACCGGAGACCCTAGCCGAACCAGCCAGCCTTCCCTTCAGCCTCTCTTCTCTCTGCCCTTTCTTCTTCTAGCTCCTTCTATCTGTGAGCTCCTCCTGTCCCCCTTTTTCTTGCAATGTAGCCCCCATTTTATATATTGGCCAGCCTGGGGAGGTTCCTGCCACTTCCACCTCGTCCGCGACGAAGCTCAGAGCTGACATGGTGCGCTGGACGACGTTGGTTCGCGCCGTATGCTACTGTTCGTCCAACGATGAGATGGTCGCAGGTCCGTAGGGGTTGCTTCGCCGCTGCCACTCCTGTGCTGTCGAACGGAGGCGGAGACAGAACGTCGGGCATTGAATGTCCCCTGCGTGTAGCATTTATGCCGAATAGAGTATCGCACCAGAGATGGGATAGAATGAGGTTAAAACGGCGCGGTGGAAAGTGCCCACGCCGGTTTTACCCCAAGTGCAATTGGCGCGCCAGTTCAACTTTCTGGCCTTCAAGATGGCCATGCCGTAGTAGCCATATGGGCGCCGTTTTAATGCAACGCAAGTGGCGCCGTTTTGAGCATCAAAAGGGGAGGCCCCTTCGACGGGAGCGCGCCGTGTAGCCAAAGGAAGAAGGGGGCACGCCGTTTTAAGAGGGGGGCGCGCCGTTTTAAGGCCCCTTCGTGCCGTTTTATGCACCAAACGGATTCTTTTCGAAGTCGCGGCCGTTTATATGAATGTCGGCATTACCAGAACGTTCCGGTTGCAATGCATGGCCTCCGTAATATTCCGTTTGTAGCCTCTGGGACTCGGTCTCAGATTCTGCGTGGCTTTCAGAGCATGCCGAGACTGTGCCGGAGCTCCCGACTTTTTCTCTGATTCAGCTCTCGGCGTAACTGGTCGGAGAGTTGTAGTCGTATCTTCCGCCTGGGGGGCTTCCTTAACGGGTAGCGGACCACTAAGCGAGTTCTCATCCTGATCGGGCGAGGCACGAGGTTTATTCGGCATTTCCATCTTCGACTCGCGCTCGAATGTGTAGACGCGAATGTCGCCATGATCATCATCGTCATTTTTGGCGTCCACAGGTACATACTAAGCCGTCTATCTCTCAAGAGTCCTAACGTCGCTGGTTTTTAGATAATTATCTAATTATCTAATCTATTTTGATTTATCACCGACAGGCATGAGCAGTTGACTCTTGGCCGCTCTTGTAGATGAAAGGTCTATGATTAGCCGTTCATCTATGAGAGTCCAACGGCGAAGATTTCGGTCAGTTCAATGGATAATTTGGATTATTTTGTGAATTGTTGAATTTCCACCGATAGGGTTGAACGGCCCAGAATGAGCCGCCCATATTGATGAGTGGTCTATCGTAAGACCGTTCATCTGCTCGTTTGCTGAAGATTCAACATATTTTCTCTCTCTCATCGTGGATTTATCCCAAACTTCCTCCGATGATTTCTCCGCGAATTCTTAACCATTTTGAGTGCCGTTTCTTCCAGATGAAAGATAATTGAATTATCTTCATCTTTTATTTGATTATCTCGACCTAAAAATGCATGGAAACCTTAATTTCGGGGTCAGCATTTGGGGGTTCTATAAATAGACCATAAAGGTTACCTTTGAAAGGGGGGGAGATTTTGGTCGACGGCGAAGCCCTGCTGAATTCTTGAGCGACCTAGCACCAAGGAGGGAGGCCTTCTACGTCCACGCAGGCCTCCGGTTCAGGGAGTAGTCCTAGTCTTGAGTCTTTTGCATTTGATAGTCCCATTTTTTCTCATTGCATGCTTGTTTCTACACGTGCATTCGCGCATGTTTTCCTTTGTTTGCACTATCATGCACACACCCCCCCATGTTTTCTGACGCCCTAGGGGTTTAAAAATCCCCAGGTATTCCCCATTCAATTAATTATGTTCATTTCCCTTCATTCGAGCATTTGCTACACTCCACGTTCCTAACTTGGGTTTTGTTTTCTTGTGTTCTACACTTTGTTTCACAGGTCAGCAGCACACTAACGCGAGGCCCATCCTTTCTGGCCGGCGAGAAAGGGTGGAGGTTGAACTCTTTACAATTTCTGGCGTGGTGGCATTGCGTGATTCCCAACTACCCGTTCAAGGAGACGAGCGGTGCAATCTGGACCGTGCTTCTACTTCCTACGGTCGATTTGGAGCCGTTCGTCAGCCAGGAATACCTCATCCCGCGTCTTTTGCAGCATTCATAGGCAGTCTGCACTTCGACAGTTTATCTCCATAGGCGGTTCCTCCTGAGCCATACATCATTGCAGCGCTGCACACCAGGCGAGTGTCTCTCCCCTTTTCCAAGGTACGGCGTGTCCATCACGTTCGGCACCTTGGTGGCAATCACAGGTTTCCACTCTTCCCTTTCCCTCTGTCTTTGTTCATTTCCCATGCTGGATGTGGTAAGATAGGCATGGGAAGGCATTAAAGAACGGACGGGAGGAGAAATATATCTACATATGTGTGTGAGCAATATGACGATGTGTGCTATAGAAAGTAATTAGGATTCCCTTGATACAGCAAACACACACACACCTGTGAATGGGGGTAGAAGATACGGAGCAAACCCACAAGGTGATCAACCCACAACACAAGGATTTTAAGGTGGTTCGATTGTAAACCCACAACCTACGTCCACCCCTCACCAAATCCGGTGAGGCTTTCCTGCTGACTCACAGCTTGACAGGGGACACGTCCCAAAACCACATAACGGAAAACCCTCCGTCTGTCTTCCTACACACAAAACCGGTAGGGACGATTCTCCACAGATCGGAGCAAACCTCCGTCTATCTTCCTACACACAAGCAGTATGGATGGAACAAAGTATGAGGTTGAAATGAGTGGAATGAAAAACACAAGCGGAAGACACTGCAGGTGCAGTGGGTGAATCACAAGAACAAGAAGAAAAACTCCCGCTGGAGCTTTAGATGATGATTTGCCAGCTGGGGACTGTAGCTACATATTCTGGATCTGAAGATCTGATTCTTCAAGCTCGGGAAGACTGCAGGGGTGCTCTCTTTTCTCTCAAGGCTGCTCTCTCTTCTTCTTCTTTCACAGCACTGAACTGAGAATTAGTGCTGAGCTACTTTCTCATGCCTTTCAAGGATATTCTTTGCAGATGCTCTAAGGCGTGGCACTCCCTGGGCAGTAGCAGCTTCCTCTCTTGAGGAAGCATGATATTTATAGCCGAGCCAAAAGGAAATGTGGTGAAAAACTTTCCCTCCAAATTTTCCCTCCAAAAGCTTGTATAGTCTTTGAGGAAGATTCTCTGCAGGATTTGGCTTGAGCTGGAATTACATCTTGTTTGGATAGGACGGTGGCAGATTGATGGCAGATCATAAAATCTTCACATTAAATGCCCTTTAGACATGTGGTCCTCTCATTGGCTGACATTTACTTTCTGTCTTGCTAAGGACTGCTAGGACCGGAGTCACATGGGGTGACAGTAAAGAGATGGCAGACTGTGTTGACTTTTCCCAGTGGCAGACTGTGAGGTGTCCTTTCTCTAGCTGGATTTTTGACAAAAGTAGCTCCAAGAAAGTGACATGTTGATAGGGACAAAAAGCCAAACCTAGGTACCCCATCCAGACCTCAAAATCCGTGAAATTAGACATTTGTGGTACCTATTTTCTCTCTCTGGATCTTCCATTGACTTGACAGACAACTAGCTTGAAAGCTTTTGGAAGAACAGAGGTGTCGACCTCCTGTGAAGGAAGTGTCGACACTTCTTGGTAAAGTAGCCAATATAACGCTCTCTTGAATGCCATAGTGTCGACCTCTTTTGAAGGATGTGTCGACACTCCTTTGTCTTTAGCTTCTGGGATCATCAAGGTGTCGACCTGCTGAGAAGGAGGTGTCGACACTTCTTATGAAGTCTTCTTGTATGACTGTCTCTGGAAGCCCAAAGTGTAGACCTATGATAACTGAGGTGTCGACACTTCTTTAAGGATCCTGTCTTCAATGCTTTCTAGAAGGGCCAATGTGTCAGCACACTGGAACAAGGTGTCGACACTCTATAAGTGAAGTGTCGACACTTCTTTGCATGTGTGCATCAACCTTCTTGCGAATATGCTCAGACCTTTTGAGGTTGGAAGCAGACATTGCACAGACTTTGATTTCATATGTGCTCAGACCTTATCTTGTCAGAAGGTAAACATGCACATACCTTGATTTCATATGTGCTCAGACCTTATCTTGCCAGAAGGTAAACATGCACAGACCTTCTAGTGTTGAAGGAGAACATGCACCGACCTTGATTTGTCAAATAGTGAATGTGCACGGACCTTATAGTGTTGACAGCAAAACATGCACCGACCTTGAAGTCACATGTGCTCAGACTTTGTATGTCGAAGCAAAACCTGCACCGACTCTGAAAGTTACATGTGCTCAGACTTCGGCTATGTGCACCGACTTTGAAGCATTGAAAGCAAGCTTGCACCGACTTTGACTGATGTGCACCGACCTTGGTTGTGCTAGCCAAAAGTTTGCATCGACCATGGTCTGTGCTAGTCTTGGATGTGCACCGACCTTTGCTACGTTGAGAAGCAAACAAGCGCCGACCTTACTGATGACCAACTCATGAACATTCACAGACTTTACTATGTTGACCTGCGTTGACCATTTGTGTGCTTCGACCTTGACAGCAATGTAGCATCGACTTTCCTTTGCTGAGGAATGGCTGTGGTGTCGACACTTCTGTAGCAGATGTCGACACTTCTCTTGTAACACCTTCTTTCTTCAGCATGTGCACCAACTTCAGTAATTGCACTGACCTAACTGCATGGACTTTTGTGAAACCTGTTGCAGATGTCGACACTTCTCTTGTAACACCTTCTTTCTTCAGCATGTGCACCAACTTCAACAACTGCACTGACTTGACTGCATGGACTTCTGTGAAACCTGTTACCTTGAATTCTGTGTTGCCAATGTCTTGGTTTCTTACAGTTATCAGTGATGACACAAAGATGTATCTTCTTGCTTATGTTGTCATGACCTGAAATGTATGAATATGTGTTTATCAAATGCAGGTCAGACTTATCAATGAGTCATAGTCAGACATCATCAAAATAATAGAATTAAGCATGTTGCACACATGCCCAACAGGTCGGTGGCTGTTGAGGGGTTGTTGTTGGATTTTAAGAAGGGGGGCTCATGGGTTTTTGCCTATAAAAAGGGCTCGACGGCTTGGACCGATGGGGATAATTTTTTAGCCAGTTTTTTTGTTTTTCTATTTTTTGTGATGTTTATCGTTTATCAGGTTTAGGGAGGTTCTGTCCCTTCTTCCTCCACCATCTTCCCCATGACAGAGTGACAATGCTATTTCTTCTTCACCTCTTCCACGGCGTCTTCTTCCAAGCGGGGTGAACATCAAAGGCTCGGCACGAGGAGGACGGCGGCTTCATTTTCCTACTTTATTTCCTACTTTACTCCCCATTGTACTTTCATTTTTATAAATCAGATTTTAGTCCCTTGCACTTGTCCATTTCTCTCTCTCTCTATATTCCTTCAAATTTCTTTTCTTCAACCCTCCAACATTCGTTTAATTCCAAGCACTTTTATTTTCTCATAGTTTTCAAAGAAACTCACTCATCGCTTTTTAATAAAATAAAATACAAGAGTTTTCAACTTGTTAAATAAGAAATTTTCCTCCTCGTGAAATCGACCCGTACTTACCACTTTATGCTCAATTTAAATTTGGATTGTGAGTGAGTGCGGTATTTTATTTTAAAATTGTGTGCACGATGTTTTAACGACGAGCATCCGCTCGCTTCAATTTTTTGGCACCATTGCCGAGGAGGAAATATTTTTTAAAGTTAGAAATCCTTGTGTTTGATGTATATATTTGGATACTATTTTTTTGTTTTTATTTTACAAAAAAGAAAAAAAATCAGAAAACCAGATAATAAAGAGGGCAGAAAGCATCGCTAAAAGGCTAGAAACTGTCGCAGAAAGGAGCAGAAAATCAGAAAGTTGAAAATCCTGAAAATGTAAAGCGTCGCTAAAGGTCAGTATACGTAGGAATATGTTCTGTTTTGTTCTGAAAATTCTAGAAAAATCAAAAAATTTCTTAAAAAATCTCAGAAAAATCAGAAAAATGCCTGAGAAATCTAAAAAAAATCAAAAAATTGTTTCATTTGATTTAGTTTTCTAGTTTATATGATGTTGGTTAGATACGTTCACAAATACAAAAAAAAATCACTTGAACGTAATAAAAGCCTTCATTGCAAGATTAGAAACCACACCTCCATGTTTTAGGTCATGCATCATTTAGGTTGCATTAGTTGTGTTTTATTTTAGAAATTAATTGTTCATGCATTTGCATTCCAAACCCCTTGTTTGTCATTATGTGTTGCATTTCATTTTCTAAAACACACTAAGGGCGCTACCTTAAATAACATAAGGTGGAGATTTCATCACCCTTCCTTGGCCCACAGATCATCATCACCCTTACATCCTTCGCATTTCCTAAGCCTTAAATAAAATTCAGTAGACGTTGGCCCTAGGATCACACTATGATTTTGATATAACGTGAGTCTATCCTCTTTTTGGAAATCGGTGTCTAAGGCTAGAGGTCAACGGCAAACGCCATAAGCGGGCAAGTAGTTATTTAATTAGAACCATACGAAAGTAGGGGGAGCCTCCCACTATCCCACCTCTTACCTGGCCGGTAAAAAATTAGAGAGTAGACTTAAGTTGTGTCTTAATCACTTTGTGAAACCCAACATTTAGTTCTAGGGAACACTTAGGTCATTAGGATAATTTGTGTGTCAACGTGATTCTGTTTGCAAAAAATAAAAAAAATAAAAAATAAAAAAAATAAAAATAAAAAGGACTTGAGAAACAGTCTACATCCATGGATTTGGTACACAAGTTAGATACGGTAGACCGAGTAAGCTACAAATTGGATCAACTCTTGGCCATGCAATTGAATTCTTCAATGCCACCATGCAATTTCCAGAAAAAATAATTGCATGTGGACCAAGCTGGCCCATTATGAATGCCAAAATCAATTTTCACCTCTCCCCAACATGGCCCGACTCATTTTGAAAATTCATACTTTTATGTGAGTCAACTTTCTTCTTTTACCCAAGAGCAAACTCAAATGCCTCCAGATTTTCCCACCCCCTCTTATCACACATATTCATCTCATTCTGGGTGGGAAAACCAACAATCATTCTTTTGGGAACCTCATCAAGACCCTGTGCAATGTACTCCAGATCAAAATTTTCCAAATTGGACTTCATACTCAAATGATCCTTACGGTCAAGCCCAATATGAAGGACAGCCCATCTACGCCCCTCCCCATTATCAGACTGATTATCACTCTGATCGCTATCAACATAAGTCTGATTATGAACCATCTTATCTAGCTCTTCCACAGTCTGATTTTAATAAGGAGGATAGGTTCAATCAAATGGATCAACTCATTTTGGCCCAACAATAGTCCATTAAAGCTCAAAGTCAAATCATTCAGGCCCAACTAGACCAACTTGCTAAGAGGCTGGAAATGGACCAAATAGCTAGCTACTCTACTTCAAACTTTGAAAATCAATTTTCTGATTATGACTATAGTGTTAGTCTAAATGATAAACCCATGAATCCTCGACTCAACAACACTCAAATCATTTTTGACAATGAGGAGAATATGGAACAGTTACATCACGAAGAATTAGAGGCAGCTAGTGAAAATCAATTTGAGGAGGCCGAGAAAAATCATGAAGACAATTATGAGGAGTCAAACAGTTTTAAGTTGGGGGGAGAGGAAGAGAAAAATGAATTTAAAAATTACAATCAATTTACTCTTCCCGAATTTGATAATTCTTTCTTTAAAGATGAGGATGAAAAAGAAGTGAGGGTGGAGAAAGAATTGAGTGAATATTTGAACCATTCATCTTGGGTTAATGAGGAGTTGGACATTGTGCATAAAAATCACTTTGATCAGGTAGCTCTTGATCTAGGAAAAGATGTAGATCGTGTGACCATGGATACTTCTGCCATTCTTCAAGCCGATTGGTCAGATCCACCTGAAATTCATGACCAACAATGTGTTGAAGAGCATGTTCATCTCGTTTATCCTTGTCTCCTTGACACTGAACTTGTGATGGAACCTTTTGATACCTCTCCCATTCCTAATTTTTCTCATCTCGACCTAATGCTGGAAAATTCCAAAATAGAGGAATCTTTGGAAGATAATAAGGTCTGCATGGATTTGTTTCCACCTTATCAAGACCTTAAAGAGGAATATTTTGTCATTCATGATATGATAATTAACAAAGTTCCTCTTCCATTTTCTGACCAGGGGGGTCCATTTGGACTACTAGACCCGCCCTGGAATCTTTTTGGCCCATGGATTCATTTGCAATATCTTTTCCTCATATGGCATGGAGACTAGAATTTAAAGAAAAATAAAATCATTTGGTGGCTAATATTGAAATCAATATTTTGGTAAATAAGCCACATGCGTCTGGCTGAAGACGTTAAACTTAGCACTTCTGGGAGGCAACCCATTATTTTTGTTATTTAATGTTTTGTTTTAGATGTTTCAGATCTTTAGTCAGCCCAAAAATAATGAGAAGTCGGCTTAATTTGATGAAAGAAAGGGGAAATCCCAAGATCAAGCCGACTTGGCCCTCATTTTCCAGGAAGAAACTTTTTGGAGACTCCACCAAGTCGACTTGGAAAGCTACAAGTTGACATATCCTCACATCTAGGAATGTCGCCAATGCCGGACAAGTCAACTTGGCCTACACGCCTGCACAAAAGCTTCAAGCTATATGCCAGGTTGTCTCTCTCCTTGCCCATATTGATTATTGTTAAATTGTTCTCCATATTTTCATTGTTTTCACATGCCATTGGGGACAATGTCATCTAAGTTGGGGGGGGGGGAGAGTAAAGCAATGTCATATCATGAAACAACATGTCATATCATGCATCATTCCACATCAAAAAAAAATGCTAACTGAGCTTACTTGATTCATGTTCTTATTGAAATAAACTCTGGAATGGAAAAGAGCAAGGAGAGGGATGATGGAAACGTTTAGCCAATCTAGCCACGGGAAACTGATATTAGAATCTTTTTGAAGTCCCTTGGCACTTTAGAAAAATTTCTCTCACTTGCACACTAATGACACACGCGGCAAGCCTTCTGTTGTTCTAGGATAGGTTGTTTGAGATTCTGCACTTCTTGAGGAGGAGTTTATATTTAAAAATTCTACCAAATAATATGCAATAAAAACATTGAAAAATACCCCTGATCCAAGTAACTGGACCTGCTTCTCCTAAGGTAAGAGTCGAGATTCGCGTCAAACGGTGAAGGGTTGTGCAGCATCGTGGTATATATAAAAAAATTATGAAAAATGTCCCTGATCCTAGTAACCGGGTCTACTTCTCCTAAGATAAGAGTTGAGGTTCGCGTCAAACGGTGAAGGGTTGTGCAGCATCATGGTATATCAAAAAAAATGACTGAGAAAATGTGCTGAATGCTCCGAGTTAGGAAGTGCAGAATTGAAAAAACATCATCTTGAAATAACAAATGAGGGATGCAATTATCTTACTTTGGATTTAGTACTACACATGCACAAGTGCCCTCGAGCTTCAAAGATGTATTCTGAATCATGTCCACAAGAGCTAGTGTGCATAAATGCCTCCTAATTCTTGATTTTTACTTAATTCTATGAAGGAGGATATGGACATGAAGGCATAAATTTTGTAAACTCTTGTTTGTCCTAAATTATAACCTAATCACATTGCTAAGGGACTAACAATGAGTAAATTGGGAGGTGTGTTAAGCATACATTTTTATATGTTTATTTACATTACACATCACTTTTAGATTAAAAACACGAGTAATTGCATAAATTTCATGAGTAATTTAACTCTCACATGCAATCTTGATTTCCACGAGAAAACCAATTAAATTGTGAGAGTTAGATATTTTTTTTGTGATGACTAGTCATATGATGGTTTTGCATGCAGCATACTTAATAAAGATGCATAAGATGGGTGCATGAGTTTGCATTTGCATGGGCAGACACGTGAATGAAGGCTCAAACATGAAGGCTGGATATGTACGGTAGCTGCATGGGCACATGAGTTTGCATGAGCGCACGGGTGAAGAAGGCTAACAAAGTATGCATGGGCGCTTTGCTTCGATGGCATTTATTATAGTTGGGACTCACGCGGGAGGCAGCCAAGGCGGAGCTGCCATTGTTCTTCTGCATTCGTAGAAGCGTTCTGAGGCAACAGAAAGGGCCAGTGACTGTTAACAGTTGGGCAATGCCAATTTATTACAGTTGGGACCCACGGGAGAGCTTTTGTTCTTTTCCTATTTTGAGTTTTAAGGGAGGCCGACAGAGGGATTTCTTTTGGGGTTTTCTGATCGGCTTGGCCAGCGGCTGTGAGCAGTGTGCGATGGCATGTATTTGGGTTTTGCTATTGGTTGAAAACCAAAGGCACGGATGGCTTATTGTTGGGCGGTATACATTGGGTGTTTAATGAGGTTTAAGGAGGGTTGTTAGATGGCTATTGGCCGGTGGCTGTTGAGGGGTTGTTGTGGATTTTAAGAAGGGGGGCTCATGGGTTTTTGCCTATAAAAAGGGCTCGACGGCTTGGACCGAAGGGGATATTTTTTTAGCCAATTTTTCTATTTTCCTATTTTTTGTGCTATTTATCGTTTAGCAGGTTTAGGGAGGTTCTGTCCCTTCTTCCTCCACCATCTTCCCCATGACGGAGTGACAATGCTATTTCTTCTTCACCTCTTCCACGACGTCTTCTTCCAAGCGGGGTGAACATCAAAGGCTCGGCACGAGGAGGACGACGACTTCATTTTACTACTTTATTTCCTACTTTACTCCTCGTTATACTTTCATTTTTATAAATCAGATTTTAGTCCCTTGCACTTGTCCATTTCTCTCTCTCTCTATATATTCCTTCAAATTTCTTTTCTTCAACCCTCCAACATTCTTTTAATTCCAGGCACTTTTATTTTCTCATAGTTTTCAAAGAAACTCACTCATCACTTTTTAATAAAACAAAATACAAGAGTTTTCAACTTGTTAAACAAGAAGTTTTCCTCCTCGTCGAATCGACCAGTACTTATCACTTTACGCTCAATTTAAATTTTGATTGTGAGTGAGTGCGGTATGTTATTTTGAAATTGTGTGTGCGGTGTTTTAATGATGAGCATCTGCTCGCATCACTATGCGATGTTAGGGTGGGGGCCGAGGGCCTGAACCCTACGATTATGGGGCGATAGCTCAGCCTGTCATGTCCCTCCCTAGGATGGGAGCACCCACAATAGTGGGGCAGACTTTGTGCCTTGGGGCACGGGGCTCTCTCCTCACTCTATCCATAGTGGCCACTCATGATCGGGAAGCCACGGGACCGGGCACTCTCTTCCTCACCGGCTGAGCTTAGAAATGATACTAATTGAACAAACAAAACCAGGAAGGGTGAAGCGGATACCTGATCGGTGTGAAGACATCGATCCCGAGCCGGAGACGTGGGCGAGCGGGGAAGCATGGGATCGCAACCCGCACGCTGCGCCGATGAAGCTTGACATGAGATTCGATGTTACAAAACTACGCCTCACGTAGGAGGGTTGGCTTCAGAGGGGGGGATTATAATATTACAATCAAAATGTACCTCCACGCAGGGAGGGGCTTTCAGCCGGCCAGGTGAAAGGGGGGACGGGGGAGGTCGAGGAAGACCGGCTGTCAGCCTGTGCAGTCTGGCTCGCTGACCACACAGTCCGTCACCAGAAACTTCCCGACAGTGGTACTCTCTGCTAGGATGCCCGAAGGGGATGATGTCGATGCTGTAGGGAAACCACTCGCCTTAGGACGCACCATGAAGAAGAATCACCCCGGTCAGAGGTCGGTCGAGTCAGGGCCGCCGAATCTCGCGAGACTGCACATGTTGCACTTTCTGCAGATCAGAGGCCTCTTGATCGGGGCAGTACGCCCGGCTGGGATGTCAAATTGAGCCAGGACCACCTTTGCTTGAAAGAGGACTGACTTGTAACGACCCAAGATCCTGATACCGGGAGGAGCCCGATACCATTCGAATCCTGGCCCGCTGCCCACGAGTCGGGAGGGCTCAGAAGGGCTAAAAGGAGTGTGGAGGTATAAAGAAATAGGAAATAAAGTAGGACAATTCAAAAATTAACCAAAATAAATAAACAACTACAACAGCAGAGTCCAGTCCAACAAAAAGTACAGTCCAAGGCAGAAAACGTACCCAACACCGAGTGAACACTCGGCCCGACGAGCTAGCGACTAAGAACCTCCGAACAGCACCCTCGAACCTCGAGGAAGAATCGCCACACCTGAGAAGCAGGGGTGAGCCTCCTGTCACTGGCTCAGTAGGAATCCTGCGGAACCCCAACCGAGAAACAACGGCAGTAAGGAAAGCAACGCTAACAAGAGCAACGACAGCAACAGTAGGAACAACAAACCGATGGCCGATAAAAACTCGGCACTACAGCTACTCCTACTGTACACGAAAGGGGAAACCCCAATCTCGCAATGGGGAAATGGACCACTCTAACACCAGTCCTACCGAGGAACACTCACGGTAACCCTGCCGTAGAAGCCTGCCCATGCAGGCATGACTAACTGGGACCGCACTGTGCCACACTGGCACGACGAGGCCTCGGTTCTCCCCACCGAGCACTCCTGGCCACCACCTCAGGAAAGCACACTGGAATAGTCTAGAAGCCACGTCTCGCAGACGGGAAATGGAACTCAGAAATAGGAGAGTC
Source organism: Amorphophallus konjac (assembly GCA_022559845.1). Taxonomy (NCBI): domain Eukaryota; kingdom Viridiplantae; phylum Streptophyta; class Magnoliopsida; order Alismatales; family Araceae; genus Amorphophallus; species Amorphophallus konjac. The sequence goes on along the minus strand of CM040121.1, from coordinate 421,318,635 downwards.
ACGTCTCACGTGACAGGAGTACCTGCCCACCAGAAGCAAGGCCGGATGCATCCACTGACGACTTAGTCCATAGCCTTAGGTGTCTCGCTGCGGCGCCCCAGGCGGAGACTGAGACACCGTACAAGTAACCACAGAACACAGAATAAGGGTCTAGGCGGGGTCGTGCTCGTCAGCACGTGTCCGAAGTCCCCGACCACGAGTGCACACACTGACTGACTGCGCTACGTCAGGCCCTCTAGCTGGTATTCCTCCCGGCCCGGACTCGAGCTGCCATAGTGGGAGGCCCTACGGCAACCAGCCTAAAGCCGTCTCTCTCGGGTAAAGCCTCTCCACCACTCCCTGGTGGGACCACACGCGTGTCAGAAGGCTACGACTAGTGGGGAGTCATTGATGTGACCACTCTCCGAGGAGAACTCTGAGAAACACGCACGCACCTTGCGCAAAAGTCAAGAAGAACCAAGTGCCACCGAGCCACTAGACTTTGGACAGTCCTCTAGACTCACTAAATCCAACAGTCCTTGAGTCACAAGACTCGGGGTCAAGACCGTTGCACCGAACGGCTCCATGTCGTCAATCTAGCCTAATCCCTAGGTCTAAATCCACGGTAGCAAAAATACCGAGGTAGCTCATGAGCTGTCGAGACCATTCCCTCAAAAGGGAACTAGGAAACCCTCCAGCCTCAGGCTGGGTAATTGGACTCATAGTCCACAGGCCACACATACGGCCCACGCGGAAAACACAGAAGCACGATTACCAAGGTAACTCACAAGCCACCACGCCGATTCCCCATCCCAGGGAAAAGTAGGAAGCCTCCAGCTCTAGGCTGGGCAACTGGACTTGCAATCCAAGGCCATACACTTGGCCCAGTTGGGAACCATCTTTCGGAGAAACCAAGGACATGCGAGGGGAAGCCCCACCTCACTCATGCCGATACACGATGACTCGATCTAGCAGAAACACGAAAGCCCGGAACACAAGCGTCATCCGGACCCTCCAAACCCATGGCTACGCTAATCGAGGTAACACGGTACCTCCAGACATCCCAGAAACATGGTCACGGAACCCATGGGATGTCTAGAACACTCATGAGACCGAAGATCGACCACTGGGTCACAACCGGGTCGACCGGAGGTCAACACAACACTAAATGGCACGAGAACCAATAGGTGGTCCTCCCTAGACCGTCTAAACAAAGGCGGTCAAGCCCTAGGCCGCTAGGGGAATAGAACGGTCACACATGGACCGTGACTCCCAAAACTCACGATCTACCGCCAAACAGTTTGAAGAGTGACACGGTCTACTGTTAGACCGCTCCAAGCATAAAATGGTCTCTCATGGGCAGCTCTAGAATTAGGCGGTCTGGCTAGGACCATGCAACTCTGAGCGCCTCAAGAACCTAGGCGGTCACTCCCAGACCGCTCAGGGATAAAACAGTCGCCCTTCAAACCGCACCATTATGTAGCGCTGAAAGGGTTGAACGGTCACTCCCAGACCACTCAAAGAGGAAAACGGTCAGCCGATAGGCCGCCGCTAGACCCAGACGGTCTCCTAAGGACCGTAAAAACTGCCGACAAAATAGTAACTGAACGGTAGCTCATAGGTGGCCGCCCAAAGCCTCGGTGATCTGCCCACAACCACTCAGCCACAAGAAACGGTCCTGGCCTGACCGTACACAGAGCCAGGTGGTCCACACCAACCCGCTAAGGCCCTCAGACGGTCTATCGCACAACCGCTAAACCTACCGACACTCTAAAGCTGGAAACGGTCCACCTGGGGACCGCTCAAAATAAAAACGGTCTAGCTAAGGCCGCTTAAGGCCAAAAATGGTTACTATTAACCCGCGTACACTCCGTGAAATCGAGAACGGCGGGAACGGCCCCAAAACGTCATTCCACGCCCACGTGAAGGGGAAAACAAGGGGAAGCTAGTCCCCAACCTCTCTAGCACTGAGAGTATCCATTTAAACCCCAAAAAGGTGATCAAAACTCTAGATCTGTCTCACTCCCCAAAAACATGTATTTTCCCCAAAATGTAAGAATAAGCCTGCTCGGCTCACCACGGCCTGCCAAATTCGCGGGAAAGGAAGTACACGAGCTGGGGATCCATCTCCCTACCTCCACCGAAGATTTCACGTGCCGTGGACGCCGATCTACGAAGAAAATGCCATTGAAGCCTCACCGGGACACAAACTCACGGCCGAGCTTCCACGCGCCTCCACTACCTCGATCCTCACCCGTCCTCGCCTGGGCCTCACCTGCGTGGTCCCCGCCTCGGCCGCGCCCCGCTCCGTCAGCCACCGGAGAAGAGAGGGTGAGAGGAGAGAGCGTGAGAAGAGAGAGGGAGAGAAGAGAGAAATGAGAGGGAAGAGAGAGGAAGAGGTTAATATATAGAAAATCTGGAAATTATCAAAAATACGAAGCATAGGGAAAAATCACTTCCCTGATCCTCAGAAAACATGCAACGTCGTGGTAACGTCCCGGAGTCGGAGAATACGACGGTTCACCCTCCACGGCGTTCCAAAGGCCCGATAGGCAAAAACACACGTAAACCGCTAAACTCAATCCGGGACCCACGAACACGATCAGAAACCCACGGATTTGATCCGATTAATATCCATGAAAACCCGGGGCATTACAGCCCTCCCCCCTTAAAGAAATTTCATCCTCAAAATTCAGGATAAACGCTGGAACACAGGGGAAGAAAGCCTTAACCAACTGACAACGTTGTCAGAGCCCCAGCATAGAAAGACCTCAATTCTCACGAATGCTCATATCCTGAGGGACACAGCCAGACTACAATCACGAACGACACCTCGCTCCGCATGCCGCACGCACCGGCCATCAGAGCAGGCATACACCAAAGGACATAATTTGGCATCACCTCAGTCACAAGGAAAAACCAATTATGGCACTGCTGCCACCATCTCGCTCACTGAGGAAACACAGTCCTCATCACGAGAAACAACTACCGATCCATCCCATGGTCGGCGTACAAATCACACATCAGCTTCACAACCAGCTGATTTATTTCACGCCCTGCTCCAGGGAACAACCAATACAGTGCCTCCACCAGCTCACACCTGGCAAGCCGAAGGCCAACCATAACACTGTGCCAACTCTGCCAGAAGACAAACTTCGACAAAGCCCAGATCCCATCCGGAAGGCACATCACGAAAATGACCACCAAAGGCCTCACCTGCACACGGCTCCCACCAATCTCGATGCGCAACCACCAGCATCTTCTATCTGTGAAAGACCACACGCCGGTCACCAACTACCCGTCAACGAAAACCCTCCTCTTGCTCAACTTCTTCTGCCTTTCCTGGTCCTACACCAGGTCCGAAGGGCATATTCCAAACCTCAATGGGGCCACCCGCTGACTCACACACAGACAATTTCCACATCTCGTGCTGAACTCCTCTCAGACACCGCATCCTATCTCGATCATCGCGCCAACTCAACCCTTGCAGGGGAGCATGATGAAACCAATGACAAGACTCAAGAGTCTTCGGTCATCACCTCACTCGACTCAGACTTACATGGAAATCCTCCCATGCTGGTCACTAGACTAGGGATAACCACTCCAACGCCAACGTCCCATCAAGGACCACCATTCCGACGCCAATCTCACTAAAAGGCCTCCGCCCACAGGCGTCACTCTTTCGTCTTGTCTCATCGAAACCTTCGTCTCAATTAATCCAAGTGGACACCTGCCAATCTCGATTCTACCCTCACCACAGAGCCAAGGGACACCACCAGAACAATTCATGGCACACGTCTCTAGGGGAGGAAAGTGCCATCCAATATTACAGCAACCTGGTTGATGACACTACGACCAATGCACATGGGTCTTCAAACGACACAGATTCCAACACAGTTGGGTCTTGTCCGCCATAATCCAACACGACCATAACCTACAGACGATGCAGTGGTCGATCACACTGTTAGGCTCACTAGTCGCTCACAGCTACCAACAGGGACCCATAATCTTCCAGAGATCACTTCTCCAAAATACGATCACATCCGAGGACACAACTTGCAACACAAGTCGGGCACCAAGCCACCGACTCTGACCAACACGTCCTCGACCTCCGTCAGGCGACATCCTCAACAACCCCTTCCGGGTCTAACACCGACGCTTGACACGACTTCCATCACATGAATAGGGTACTCATGCGGCACACTTGTCGACATATTTCCCCAACACTCCATCATGCCAGTGCCAAGAACCACAATACCTCAAGCAACGGCACGACAACAACAAGTCTCACACCGAGGAACCAATCCTCCGATGCTCAACGTAACCTCAAGAAATCCGCCCGTAGCAACAAATGCTATGATCCTGAACCTGTGGGTTATGGGCCCACCAGGCTTCCGCTGCGCACTCTGATCTACACACGCACAACCAACATGGCAACTCGGGACTCATCATGCCGACAATCCACAACTTGGCTGGTCAACCTCAGAAAACATGGTGAGGAAAGCTCCATTACCTTGAACCCAAAGCACAAATTCTCTCTCTTAATCTGGCAATCTTCTACAACTCTGCAGGCTCCGATCCGCCACGCATCGGAAAGTTCCAACACCAGCCAAGAATGCGAACATCCCCCAACCAGCACTCGTCCTTCCGGAACAGCGCCAGCACCCTTACACACCAGGGGAAATGGGCACAACTCTCACAGGCAACCACCTTGCCAAAACACGGATCACGTCCCGCACAGAATTTGTGGCACACGAAGGCCAACCAATCCGGACACACAATGCAAGACGATGAACCTTAGCTAAACACAATCTCTCCAACCAAGGGAGAAACTGATCACACCTCCGACCAACGAAAAACCTCCACGCTCGACCTAACCTTGAACCTTGCACATGCTGGGAACATCACCATCCAGCACCAAGAAAACCTTTGCTTTCATAAGGTCGGTGCCTCCGACACACTCGACGAGTGTCACATCAGACCACAATCACAACATCTCTTGATGCACCATCACTGCAATTCCTTGAACTGTAACACGCCATGCCAAGAGCCGCACCCGAGCCATAATCGACAACCGTCAACGTTCATCCTCGAGTCCCGAACTCGCCACGGAACCTTCATATCTCAAACCAAATCTAGGGCGAACACAATCCATTCGCACGCAAGAGCGCAGGAGCAAGAACTTACTGGGACAACTCCGCCCAATCTTGCCTCGAAATCCACAAAATAATTGGGACCGACACGTCATTCCTGACACCACAGAGCACGACGGGGACAACAGGCTCGAAAATCATCAACTCACTGGGAGGATCCTCCGCTCACCCGAGCACACTTCTCGATCAGAGCACCAACTCTGACACCTCAAACTACAACCTTAATGTTGTGCTCCTGGTTTTGATGATGACAACCATGAGATGTGTGTGTGTTGAGTTCAACAGAACTGATGAATTAACCCTTGATTCATTAACGCATGTATCTACTTTACTCTTGAATGCAAGGAAGAAACAAGGTCTACGCAGGATGCTCAAGGCGTCCACGCAGTGGTTTGCATAAAAGGATAGCGTCTACGTAGGATGCTAATTGCGTCTACGCATCAGTTCAAGAGGTAGAAGCATCAATCACTAGCATAGCTCAGTGCGTCAACACCACAACATGTAAGCGTCGACGCATCTGCTCTTGGTGGAGATAATAGAGTGTTCAGGGTCAGTCCAGTGAGTTGACGCAGGCACCCTATGCATCAACGCATCTGGCTTATGCACAAAAATAGTATGTGGGCAGTTCAAGGCTGCGTCAACCTCTTAGTCACAATGAGTTGACGCCATCTGAATTTCATCAAGAGATGATTGGGTGGACCCCAGCCGTAAGTGGCGTTAGATGCCACATCATCAAAAAGAGCATGCGCTCTCCTTTTTTCCTGGTGATTCTAGAAACCTCTGTAGAGAACAATCATAAGGCTAACCAGAAAATCTGGTTGGGGCCCACAAGAGGAATATTCACGTGAATCAAAAGAGCGCGGGAGATAAAAGTCGGTGAATGGTAGAAAAAATGGTAGCAAAGAAGTAGCTCTCGAGAAGAATGACCAAGATCATCATCTTCCTCCTGGCGTGCTGTTGCATCCACTAAAGATCAGAGGAAGCCCAGTGGCAGTTGATCATCGCAAGACTATCTACCATCCAGAAGGAGAAAGCCAGCTGATCGACGAAGCCTTTTCCTTCCGATCTCTATGTTTGAGATTCGAGAATCAGCACCATCATACATCTGAAGCTCTTTCTTTCAATTTGTTTTGGTGACTTCGTTTCTTGTTGTTCATTTCAGTTTGAATTCTATTATTGCTATTCTCCGTCGTACTGGTGATTGTAGAGGGAGGTTTCTTGATCAAGCGGTGCTTGGATCAAGGGGTTTGGGTGTGTATGCCCTCAAGCTGTTTGTCAGCGGGTAACTGATTGAGAGGATGTGTTCCTTTTGTTAACCAAGCTGTAGTGGTCAGCATTGTCGAGGGGATTGTTCCTCGGTTTAGCAAAGCTGTAAGGCTCAGCAGGGATCCTCACTGATCTAGTGAGGGGTGGACATTGGTCTCCACAGGGAGACCGAACCACCATAAAAATCTGTGTTCTCTTGTGGTTTGCTATCTCTTGCAATATCTGTGTGTCGCTAGATGATTGATTAGGTTAGATCTCCACACCTTCTGTTTACTGAATTTTGAACTAGTATTCTGCTACTTACAAGTTGATTGTGATTTTTCGCAAAAGATTTCAAAGGGTCAACCTATTCACCCCCTCCCCCTCTAGTTTGACCATCCACTTAATCCAACACGTGGTATCAGAGCTTGGCTCTCTTGTCAAGGGTCTCACAATCCAGAGAGATTTAGTGGAATGGAAAACAAGGGGCTCATGCCTAAAGGATATGCAGTGAATAGGCCACCCTTCTTTGATGGCACTAACTATGCTTACTGGAAAAATCGGATGCAGGTATTCCTGAGATCTTAGGACCATGAGATTTGGAGAGTCGTGAGCAAAGGACCCTATCAGTTAGAAGGAGATGAAGAACTATGGGTAAAAGAGCAGATTCGGAAGTCCAACATCAATTGGCAAGCTATGAATATCATGCAATGCTCATTGCATCCTAAGGAGTTTTCACGAGTGTCCTCATGTGCCAGTGCCAAGGAAATGTGGGACAGACTTGAAGTCATCTATGAAGGTACGTCAGAGGTAAGAGAGACAAAAGCTAATATGTTAATTTCTGAGTATGAAGCTTTTAGAATGAAGCTAGAGGAAAATATATCTGAAATGTATGCTAGGCTAACTCTATTAGTGAATGGTCTTAAAGGTCTGGGAAAGGTTTACAGTGATTATGAACTGGTCAGAAAAATTCTTAGATCCCTAACTCCAATTTGGCACACCAAGGCCACGGTTGTTGAGGAATCTAGGAACCTTCCTACCACTACCCCTAATGAGCTTATTGGATCACTGATGGCTTACGAGCTGAATTTCAAAAGAACTAATGAGGATGTGAAAAAGAAGAAGCCACTTGTATTGAAGGTTGGTCCTAGCAGCAAGGAGAGTTCAGATGACAGTTAGTCATCTACCTCAAATGATGACTCAGGTGAGATAGCAATGCTCACTAGGAAATTCAGGAAGTTTCTAAGGAAGAAAGGTAAATTTATGAGGAACAGTAGACCACAGGTAAAAAAGAGTTCAAAATTCAAATCAGAGAATTCTAAGAAATCTAACAAGGTTGTTTGTTACAAATGCAGGAAACAAGGTCATATCAAATCTGAATGTCCAGAGAATGTGAAGAAAGTCCAACCAAAATGGAAGAACAAGAAGCCAAAGGCTATGATGAGTACTTGGAGTGACGAGGAGAAAGATGAAGATGAAGAAGAGAGTACCTCTGAAGAAGAAAGTGATGTTAAGCTATGCTTTATGGCTAAGGGAGATGATCAGGATGAGGTAACCTCCTCTTTTGAAAACTTTTCTTTCAGTGATTGGGAAGAAGCATTTAATGAATTGCTAGATAAGTATGATTATGTGAAGAAAGAAAATAAATCACTGAAGAAGAAGAAAATTTTGACTAGTCAAGATAATTCCTTGAATGAGAAAATCATGTGCTTAGAAGCTGAAATTACTCATCTAAGAGAGTCTCTTGCTTAAAGTGATCTATGTAAAGATCAATTGATAGAGATGAAAAGAGAAAATGAACTTTTACTGAAAGTGCATGATGACCTGAAACTCAGAATGCAAAAATTGGAGAGTGATGTAAAAATTGCTGAAGAAAAATATGAAGCCATTCAAGGAGTAAATCTAGAACTCTAAGAAAACTTGAAGAGACTGGAAGATGAAAACTTAAATAAACAAGCCTCCCTTGAGAAATTTACACAAGGCAAAAATAACCTAGAAGCTGTTATGGGAATGAAAAGTAATTTTGGAAAAAAAGGACTTGGATATAATCCAACTAAAAAGAAGAATCTAGGGATAAGACTGATAACCTTTGTTCCAGAACAGGGCACATCTGAGCAAAACCCAATGGCTGCAGTGAAGCCACATGGGAAAAAGTAAGAAGAAAAGGGCAAAGAGAAAATGAATGCTACCTTGAATACCAATCACCACACAAATATGCCTAAGTCTGGAAGTAAAACCTCAAATCAACCCATGGGCCATAGTACATCAACCCAGCATCAAGCTTATGAAAATTCAAGGAGTCATTGGATTGGCACAAGACAGCCGCGTCAACGCACTGGCCATCCTGCGTCTACTCAACCTATGTCTAAGGGCTTCTACAGAAATAAGGCTAAAACAAATCACTGGCCGCGTCAACGCAATGTCTATACTGTGTCAACGCACCCTGCGTACCAGAACCCATATGACATGGGGTTTGGGTGGATGGGTCAACGCAGCCGTGCAAGAGGGTCTACGCAGCAAAGCTTCATTCCATCTGGAATAAATATTCAACTAGAGCTTCTAGTCCTAGGTTCCCCAGTGCTTCTTGGATTCAGAATAATCATTGGAGTGGAAACAAGAATAAAAATTCACACTTCTTTAACAACAGAACTGGTTCAAAGAATTCATTCCGAAGGGTACCTCAACCTAATCAGAAAATTCTCAAACCTATGAACTCCACATCTCAAAAACCTCCAAAACAACAGATATGGATTCCCAAAAGTATGTTGTCTTACTTGACAGGATCATATGGTCTGATGGGACCCAAGTGTATTTAGGTTCCAAAATCCCTCGTTTGATGTGAATTGCAGGAGTGCCTTGCAGCTGTACACAACAGATGGTGTCTTGACAGCGACTGCTCAAGGCATATGACGGGCGATAAGGCAAAATTTTGTTTCTTGGTTGAGAAAGAAGGAGGGCATGTCACGTTTGGGGGCAACAATGAAGGCAAAATTATTGGAAAAGGTAAAGTGGGCAAAACTCCCTTGAACTCCATTGATGATGTGTTGCTTATTGAAGGACTAGAATATAATCTTCTTAGTATAAGCCAACTGTGTGACAGGGGACACAAGGTTGTGTTTGATTCTCTTGTATGCACCATTCTTGAAATGCATTTTGAAAATGTTAAGTTTATTGGAAAAAGAATAAACAACATGTACATGGTAGACTTAGATGATCTTGCTCATAATAATCTCTGTCTTGCTGTGAATAAAACTGAGCTGGCTTGGCTATGGCATCGTAGACTAGGACATGCTAGCTATAGTGTCATGCATAAGTTAGCAAAATTCAGCATGGTAAACGGTCTGCCTGATGTCTCATTTAAACAAAATGACAAAGTTTGTGATGCATGCACTCAAGGTAAGCACACTAGCAAGTCATTTAAATCTAGAATAGAAAACCAATCTTCTAGACCTCTTGAACTTATTCACATGGATCTGTTTGGACCCACCAGAACAGCAAGTTTAAGTGGAAATAGATATGGCTTTGTTTTGGTAGATGACTTTTCTAGGTTCACTTGGGTGTTCTTTTTATCTCATAAAAATGATGCGTTTGAAGAATTTCAGGCATTCTTCAAGAAAGTTCAGCAGGATGGTAAGTATACTATTTCATCTATCATGTCAGATCATGGAGGAGAGTTCAAAAACTCAGAATTTGATGGCTTTTGCATGGCAAAAGGAATATCACATAGATTCTCGTCACCAAGAACTCCTGAACAGAATGGAGTGGTGGAAAGAAGAAACAGGACTCTTGTGGAGATGGCTAGAACAATGCCGATCGAAGGACAACTTCCAAGGAAATTCTGGGCTGAGGCGGTAAACACTGTGTGCTATATTGTAAATCGTGCAATGGTAAGACCTCTATCCAAAAAGACTCCATATGAGTTAATGAAAGGTAAGAAGCCATATGTTGCTCATTTCAAAGTTTTTGGGTCAAAATGCTTTGTTCAAAATAATGACAAACGGGACTTGGATAAGTTTGAACCTAAGAGTGAACCAACCATTTTTCTGGGATATTCTAATCACTCTAGGGCCTATAGAGTCCTAAATGTCAAAACTCAAAATGTAGAAGAATCTCCACATATTGTCTTTGATGAAATGAATGTTAGATCTGAAAATGAACAATCTAGCAGGGACAAGGATGATGGGGAGTTCCTTGAAGTAAAGGAAGAACAAGATCTTCAGGAGAAAGAGTCAAGGCCAGGTGAGAGTCTAGCAGAATCAAGCACTCAAGGTAATGTAGATGCTAATGAAGATAACTCTCTAACTAATGTTAGAATGTTAAGAGATCATCCTTTATCAAGCGTTATTGGCAATCTGCATGACCCTACTAGAACTAGATCTCACTTTAGGATAATTGAGGAAATGGATAATTTGGCTCTTGTGTCTCAAATTGAACCTAAAAATGTAATTGAAGCCCTAAAAGATGAATGTTGGATAAATGTAATGCATGAAGAACTAAATCAATTCAAGAGAAATAAAGTGTGGCACCTTGTACCAAGACCCAATGAACAGTCAGTAATTGGAACTAAATGGGTTTTCAGAAATAAACAAAATGAAAATAGAATTGTGATAAGAAATAAAGCAAGACTGGTAGCACAGGGATATAACCAAGAATTCGGCATTGATTTTGAAGAATCCTTTGCTCCAGTAGCTAGATTAGAGGCCATTAGATTATTACTTGCATATGCTTGCTGCCATGGAATAAAACTACAACAAATGGATGTAAAAAGTGTGTTTCTTAATGGTCTAATAAAAGAAGAGGTGTATGTTGAACAACTCCCTGGTTTTTAGTGCATAGACTGTCCTAACCATGTTTACAGATTAGACAAAGCTCTCTATGGGCTTAAACAGGCACCTCGAGCATGGTACGATAGACTCAGCTCATACCTCATTGAAAAAGGATACTCAAGAGGTAAAGTGGACAAAACTTTATTCACCAAGGTAAGAAACAATGACATTGTTCTGGTTCAAATTTACGTTGATGATATAGTCTTTGGATCCACTAAACCAAGCATGTGTGAGGAATTTGCACAATTGATGACTACAGAATTTGAAATGAGTCTAATGGGTGAGCTGTAATTTTTTCTAGGTCTTCAAATCACCTAAAGCAAGGAAGGATGCTTTATCAACCAGGCAAAATATATCTCTGAACTATTGAAGAAATATCAAATGGAGAATCTTAAAACAATCAACACTCCCATGAGCACCAACACAATTCCGGATGCAGATCTGAAAGGTAAATCAGTGGATGCAAAGACTTATCGAGGTATGATCGGATCACTCCTCTATCTTACTGCATCTAGGCCAGATATCCAATTTTGTGTATGTATGTGTGCTCATTTTCAATCTGATCCTAAAGAATCCCACTTGAGCTCTGTTAAGCGTATCTTTAGATACCTTGCCGGAACTTGAGATATAGGGATTTGGTATCCTGCATCTTGCGCTCTTGATTTAGTATCTTATTCTGATGCAAACTATGCTGGATGCAAACTTGACAGGAAAAGCACTAGTGGTTATTGCCAATTTTTGGGAGGGTGTTTGGTTTCTTGGGCATCCAAGAAACAACACTCAGTGGCACTATCCACTGCAGAGGCAGAATATGTCGCTGCAGGGAGTTGTGGCACTCAAGTGTTGTGGATCAAACACCAACTCTAAGATTATCAAACTGATCTTGGGTGTGTCCCAATCTTGTGTGATAACACAAGTGCCCTTAACCTGGCAAAGAATCCTATTCAGCACTCTAGGACCAAACATATAGAAATTAGGCATCACTTCTTGCGAGATGAAGTTAATAAAGGAAGCTTTAAATTGGTTTTTGTTGACTCACAATATCAAGTTGCTGATATTTTTACGAAGCCTCTGAGTAATGAAAGATTTACTTGTCTTAGAAGAGAGCTTGGACTATGTAATCCTCATGTTGTTGCCTAACTTGATAGCTCAGTTTATTCTTTGGAATTTGATTGGTTAACTTTTCCTAGCAATAAATTGATTACATGCCTTGCTTAAATTGAAAGCTCTTGGTTTCTAAATAAGTCATAAATCTAGGGGGAGTTCAGTTTTTGGTCATTTTCTCTGTCTTGAAAAACACATGTTAAATAAAAAGCCCATCATGTCAATCACTGCATTTTCATCAAAACTTTTTGTCATGCATGATCTGAGGGGGAGTTTGTACTAGATTTTACTTGCTGAGGAGAGTAAGTTAGCACCTTGAGATTAATGTTTTGTGAACCTGAAGCGTGGCTCACGTAGTTGTTTGAATAGACTTATTGGTGAAGAAGTCTGAGTTAACGCAGTAATGAGGCTGGGTCAACGCACTGATTGAAATAATCTGGAAACAGTGTTGGCAGTTCAGCTCATTGGTTGAGTGAGTTAACACTGTGATGTGGTTGAGTTGACACTCTGACAAAAAATCTCGCGTAAACCGTTCTGGAGTCAACTTGCTCACTTAAGAAGGGTTAACTCAGTACTGGAAATGAGTCAATGCAATCTGGAAATTCTGCCTACTGAGGACATATTTGGTGAGAAGAAGCTGACGCAATGTCTGCTGTGCGTCAAAGTCAGTTGCAGTGTGAAGTTGTTCTGAAATGGCACTTCCAGTACCTTAGATTGTCTGAAGCCTGGAGTCTTCTCAACTTCTCATCAATTCGTTTCTTCTTCACATATTACATCTATTCATTTCTTTAGCTAGTAGTTGAAGAACCCATCAATCTTCAGTATGAGGGTAGGTTCATGAGCTCTGGAATTTGAGTTGATGTCATAGATTCAGGGGGAGTTAAAATGATAATTCCTTTATGAGAGGTTTTGGTCTTCACCGACTGACTCTATGTAATATTAATGGCTGGAGACTCATAAATCTTATGATCCTTGAATGTTAAAAATTCTTGAACGTAAAAGTGCCTTGCATATGGAATAGCTATAGAACTATTTAATAAAACTGTGAACTCATCTACTCTAGAACCATGATGATCAAAAGTAAAGAGACCACTTTGTGCAAAATGAATTTAATATCTGTATTGACCTTAAACTCAGAATAGGTTTAATAAGAGCTGAAGGAATAAACCCTATATATATATGTAATAAATTGCATAGCAATGGCCAGTTTTCACTGAGAAACTATCTCCATGCACCAAGGAAGTGCTAAGGAGCATGTCATGATGTGAGCTACTATCTCTGTTCCCAAAGAAAAATAATTTGTTACAGAGCAATGGCAAATTTTCACTGAGAAACTACCTTCATGCACCAATGAAGTGCTGAGAGGCATGTCATGATTTGAGTTGCCAACTCTGTTTCATTGGAGCAGAATAGTTAGCTATGCTGAGTAACCGGGGACTCTGGTGTCTGATAAACATGTGTACCCGTGTCAAGATGCTAGCTACACTTGACTGCTAATGAAAATCAAAATTATATATATTCTATAAAAAGAAAAAATGACAATAAATATATATATATGTGTGGTTGACCTTAAGCTCACATACAATCCTACAGAGTTCATATTCAATACTCGTTAAATTCACTTATATAAGGGTATCTTGAAATTGAACAATCTAGGGGATAGTTTTGAGAAAGTTCCTGGTGTGCAAACGGTTCTATCTTTATTCCATACACATACTCTTCTTGTTCAAGGGCTTAACTCAAACTCTTAAGATTGTTTTTCTTCACATCATTAAATGAATTAGGGTCTCTTATCATATCTCTCATAAGGGAACTTGAATGTTATCTATTAAAAATCCCTGAATGCAATCTCATCTTTCATATTTCAGTGTCTTTAGAATGCCTCAATACTGTTGTTCGTAACTCAATATTTCCTTCATATTTTTTTTGGTGGCGTCGACTCAGTCCTTCAATGCGTCAACGCAGTCGCGTGGTCGCTTTATCAACCTAGTCCGGTTCATCCCGTTGAACCGGCTCTATCTTTTTGAAACCGAGGGGTCATCTCTTTAAAACCCCTCAGCGTAAACGCTTCAGCCTCCCCGCCTCTTTCAAAAACCCTGTTGGCTCCTCCCTCTCCGCTTCCCTCATCTTCTTTCCCACGGCACTTCTCTTCCTTGTTGCCGTGTGATTCACCTCCCTACCATGGCTCCTCCGAAAAAAGTGACAAAGAACAAGAAGGGTCTAAAGAGAAGAGATCCCATCTTTGCTGAGGGCAAGATTGAGCCTCGAACCAAATTTCAACTTGCTCAAGAGGAGACGCCATCTCAGTCAGCTCCAAGAACACGGAAAGGAAAAGAGAAGAGCTCGCTGGCAAAGACAAGAAATCTCTCAGAATCAAGGGCAGCGAAGCAGAAGGATACTCACGATGCTCCCGTGGCAGATCCTCCAAAGGAGATACCGTCTTCTTCAGCTCCAAGGAAACAGAAAGGAAAAGAGATAGAGCTATCTCTTCGGAAACGTCGTCTCCATCTGAGCCCACCGACCAAAAAGAGAAAGCTCTCTAAATCAAGGGCAGAGGAGCAGTCTACATCTTTAGCTGCTAATAAGGGGAAGCAAGGTGTAGACAGTTCACATGCAAGGTCTTCTGATCCCTCTCTCATGTTCAATATAGAAGAACCTCTGAAAGTCCTTATCCCACGATATATTGTTGATACTGATGTTGAGATGCTTGAGGTTTTTCCACAGTTATTTCCCACTTTGGATTTTCAGGGTTGGTGGTCTTTTGTCACAAATCATAGAATATATTACCCCACCCTCGTTCGGGAATTTTACCAAAATTTGAAATATGATCCTCACATCCCTAAAATTTCTTCAACAGTCAGAAACGTCCGTTTTGAGTTAACAAATAAACTGTTTGCCAGATCATGGAAAATCCCAATGGATGGGGTTCAACTACACAGTTTTCATCTTGATGAACATGACGCTTATGCCCTTCTGACTGAACAGCCTAGTGATCCTACTATTATCAAGCAGACATATCTATCTAGTCTGAAAGCCAATCGGTTCCCTCCCTTCAACAGACTGCTACATCATATCTGCACATCCATCATTACACCCCAGAGCAGTGGTAGGGAACGAGTTACTGAGATGCAACAATTCTCGCTATACTATATGCTAAAACAGATCAAGATGTCATTGACTGATGTTATCATTCAGACCATGGGTACATGTCTGAAACAGTCTATGACACTTCCATATGCTGCCCCATTGACTGTACTTTTTAGAAAGGTTGGAGTGAACTTTGGAAATGAAAAGAAACTAAACATTCCCAGAGGGAATAGATACTCCTTATCATACATTCAGAAGTTCATGGGATTTAAAGTTGTGAATGGACAGCCAGTCAGAGTACTGCCAAGTCAGAAGCATGCCTCTACCTCTGGGGCACCTGTTGTAGAAATGAGCGAAATAGCACAAGAAAACCCAGCGGCCAGTCCAGCCAGAGTAGACAGACAAGAGGTTAGTCCTGCCAGAATGGACCAACAAGAGGCCTGTCCTGTCCAAGCTGATATTGTCACAGATACTGCTCCATCTCTCCCAGTTGTCACTAGAGACATTATGATCATACATGGTCCTTTTCAGGAACCCTCTCCTCGAAGGGAACATGAATCTACCTACTTTCCTGAGGAAGAAATGCCAGATAATGTTCATTATGATGCTGGCATGCATGATCAGACTTCTGGTATCAATCCAACCTTGATTCAATTTCTGGAAATGAAGTTCAAGAACATTGATTCTTCCATAATGCACTTGAGCTCAACCATGGAAATGAGGATTTCCCATCTTGAGCAGAAATCAGACAGCAGATGGGAACAGTTCAAGAATGACAAATTCAAGTCAGACAAAAAGCTTCATAACTTCATGGAATCCCTCCTTTAGGTTTGTCAGAAAGCTAGGTCAATAATGCACAATTTGAAAAGCTTGCATCAACAATTTCTGAACAGGCTAAAGGCTGTGCAGACATATAACTATGATGTCAAGGAAAACCAGTCCAAGCTGAATTTGAAATTTTCTACCCTAATTGACAAGAGCAATGTGTTCAGTGAAAAGGTTCAGACCTTGTTTGAAAAGATTACATCTTTTGGTAAGGACCTTGCTAAACTGTTTGAACGATCCACTCTAGTGGGTGATGAGGTTATGGATGTTTTGCATATTCTAAAAGAAAACTTCCCACCCATAATTGAAGATCAGCGTGATGTGTACTGCCCTCCACCAACAGAAGCCTCCTCTTCTGCACCTGAATGGGGATCTCAGCAGAAAGCTCAAGTGGACTATCTGTTTGACATTTTACACAGCTGGTTTGATAGTATCACTTCCAAAGTACATGATTATCATAAGTCTATCCTACAAAGAGATCAGCAATTTTTGGACAGACTAGATAGTTTAGCATCTTCTATGACTCAGCTTCAACAACAACTGGATAATGTGTTTGCAAACATTCTTCAGTCTCACTCTTCCTCACCTGCTCCCCTTCCTGATGATGTCAAAGGGGGAGAGACATGAACTCAAGTTGGAGCGTGGAATTGCATTGCATCTGCATCAAATGTGATTGAGTGACGTTTTCCTTCGTTTACATATTTTGTGATATGCTTGAAAGAAATTGTCTGTGAGATTGTCCAACTTTTTGTTAGAAGAGTTCTTTTGTTCTTCTTATTGATGTTATACCTTGGACCTAAATGAAATGAATGACATGAACTGGTGTTCTGGTCTCTGAAGTGAATTCCTTGTTTGATCTGAACAATACATTTTTATGTAGATGCAATGGCATACACCTCATAGTTGCCATCATCAAAAGGGGGGAGATTGTTGTTCCCCTGGTTTTGATGATGACAACCATGAGATGTGTGTGTGTTGAGTCCAACAGAACTGATGAATTAACCCTTGATTCATTAACACATGTATCTACTTTACTCTTGAATGCAAGGAAGAAACAAGGTCTACGCAGGATGCTCAAGACGTCCACGCAGCGGTTTGCATAAAAGGACAGCGTCTACGCAGGATGCTAATTGCGTCTACGCATCAGTTCAAGAGGCAAAAGCATCAATCACTGGCATAGCTCAGTGCGTCAACGCCACAACATGTAAGCGTCGACGCATCTGGTCTTGGTGGAGATAATAGAGTGTTCGGGGTCAGTCACGTGAGTTGACGCAGGCACCCTATGCATCAACGCATCTGGCTTATGTACAAAAATGGTCTGTGGGCAGTTCAAAGCTGCGTCAACCTCTTAGTCACAATGAGTTGATGCCATCTGAATTTCATCAAGAGATGATTGGGTGGACCCCAGCCGTAAGTGGCGTTAGATGCCACATCATCTAAAAGAGCATGCGCTCTCCTTTTTTCCTGGTGATTCTAGAAACCTCTGTAGAGAACAATCATAAGGCTAACCAGAAAATCTGGTTGGGGCCTACAAGAGGAATATTCACGTGAATCAAAAGAGCGCGGGAGATAAAAGTTGGTGAATGGTAGAAAAAATGGTAGCAGAGAAGTAGCTCTCGAGAAGAATGACCAAGATCATCATCTTCCTCCTGGCGTGCTGTTGCATCCACTGAAGATCAGAGGAAGCCCAGTGGCAGTTGATCATCGCAAGACTATCTACCATCCAGAAGGAGAAAGCCAGCTGATCGACGAAGCCTTTTGTCTCCGATCTCTATGTTTGAGATTCGAGAATCAGCACCATCATACATCTGATGCTCTTTCTTTCAATTTGTTTTGGTGACTTCGTTTCTTGTTGTTCATTTCAGTTTGAATTCTATTACTGCTATTCTCCCTCGTACTGGTGATTGTAGAGGGAGGTTTCTTGATCAAGCGGGGTGTGCTTGGATCAAGGGGTTTGGGTGTGTATGCCCTCAAGCTGTTTGTCAGCGGGTAACTGATTGAGAGGATGTGTTCCTCTTGTTAACCAAGCTATAGTGGTTAGCATTGTCGAGGGGATTGTTCCTCGGTTTAGCAAAGCTGTAAGGCTCAGCAGGGATCCTCACTGATCTAGTGAGGGGTGGACGTTGGTCTCCATAGGGAGACCGAACCACCATAAAAATCTGTGTTCTCTTGTGGTTTGCTGTCTCTTGCAATATCTATGTGTCGCTAGATGATTGATTAGGTTCGATCTCCACACCTTCTGTTTACTGAATTTTGAACTAGTATTCTGCTACTTAAAAGTTGATTGTGATTTTTCGCAAAAGATTTCAAAGGGTCAACCTATTCACCCCCTCCCCCTCTAGTTTGACCATCCACTTAATCCAAAACTTAACACATCAGGGGTTGGGTAAACCTCAAGCTGGAGTGGCCATACTCTATAACATCTCCCTCAGAGCACGCTCATGGCCACTTAATCATGAACAATCCGCGCCAGCCACCTGACCTCACTACAAAAACCTTGAACGCAACACTGTAAATCCGCACTTACCAACAACCTCTGCCCAACGCAGCACAATCGGGGCCACCACCGATGAGGGAGAAAGCTCTCGACCTTGATCCTTAGACCCCCACGCCGGCACGGAAGCCGCGAACAGCAACCACCTGAACAGCACCGCGCAGTGCACTCAAGATCTCAAGCGAAAAATAAAGCAGAAAACATGCACGAAACCCTATGCCAGCTACCGACTGTACTGGACCTTACGGACTCTGATCACTGCAATATCTTGAATTCCCATGTACGTCCACAACCACCGCTCTGATACCATCTGTAATGACCTAAGATCCGGATACCGGGAGGAGCCCGATACCTTTCGAATCCTGGCCCGACGCCCACGAGCCGGGAGGGCTCGGAAGGGCTAAAAGGAGTGTGGAGGTACAAAGAAATAGGAAATAAAGTAGGACAATTCAAAAAGTAACAGAAATAAATAAACAACTACAACAGCAGAGTCTAGTCCAACAAAAAGTACCGTCCAAGGCTGGAAACGTACCCTACACCGAGTGAACACTCGGCCGGATGAGCTGGCGACTAAGAACCTCCGAACAGCACCCTCGAACCTCGAGGAAGAATTGCCGCACCTGAAAAGCAGGGGTGAGCCTCCTGTCACTGGCTCAGTAGGGATCCCGCGGAACCCCAACCGAGAAACAACGACAGTAAGGAAAGCAACGCTAACAAGAGCAACGACAGCAATAGCAGGAACAGTAAACCGATGGCCGGTATAAACTCGGCGCTACAGCTACTCCTACTGTACACGAAAGGGGAAACCCCGATCTCGCAATCAGAAAATGGATCATTCTAACACCAGTCCTACCGAGGAACACTCACGGCAACCCTGCCGTAGAAGCCTGCCCACGCAGGCACGACTAATTGGGACCGCACCGTCCCACACTGGCACGACGAGGCCTTGATGATCCCCACCAAGCACCCCTGGCCACAACCTCGAGAAAGCACATTGGAACGGTCTAGAAGCCACGTCTCGCAGACGAGAAATGGAACACGGAAACAGGAGAGTCAAGTCTCACGTGACAGGAGTACATGCCCACCAGAAGCAAGGCCAGATACGTCAACTGACGACTTAGTCTACAGCCTCATGTGTCTCACTGCGGCGCCCTAGGCAAAGATTGAGACACCGTACGAGTAACCACAGAACATAGAACAAGGGTCTAGGCGGGGTCGTGCTTTTCAGCACGTGTCCGAAGTCCCCAACCATGTGTGCACACACTGACTGACTGCGCTACGTCAGGCCCTCTAGCTAGTATTCCTCCTGGCCCGGACTCGAGCCGCCATAGTGGGAGGCCCTATGGTAACCAGCCTAAAGCCGTCTCTCTCGGGTAAACCCTCTCCACCACTACCTGGTGGGACCACACGCGTGTCAGAAGGCTACGACTAGTGGGGAGTCACTGATGTGACCACTCTCCGAGGAGAACTCTGAGAAACACGCACGCACCCTGCGTGAAAGTTGAGAAGAACCAAGTGGCGCCGAGCCACTAGACTCTGGACAGTCCTCTAGGCTCACTAAATCCAACGGTCCTTGAGTCACAAGACTTGGGGTCAAGACCGTTGCTCCGAACAGCTCCACACCGTCGATCTAGCCTAATCCCTAGGTCTAAAATCACGGTAGCACGAATATCGAGGCAACTCACGATCCGTCGAGACCATACCCTCATAAGGGAACTAGGAAACCCTCCAGCCCCAGGCTGGGTAATTGGACTCATAGTCCACAGGCCACACACACGGCCCACGCGAAAAACACATAAGCATGATTCCCAAGGTAGCTCACAAGCCGCCACGCCGATTCCCCATCCCTGGGAAAAGCGGGAAGCCTCCAGCTCTAGGCTGGGCAACTGGACTCGCAGTCCAAGGCCATACACTTGGCCCAGTTGGGAGCCATCTTTCGAAGAAACCCACAACATGTGGGGGAAGTCCCACCTCACTCATGCCGATACACGGCGACTCGATCTAGCGGAAACACGAAAGCCCGAAACACAAGGGTCACCCGGACCCTCCAAATCCACTGGTACACTAATCGAGGTAACACGGTACCTCTAGGCATCCCAAAAACACGGTCACAGAACCCATGGGATGTCCAGAACACTCACGAGATCGAAGATCGACCACTGGGTCACAACCGGGCCAACCGGAGGTCAACACGACACTAAACGGCACGACAACCAATAGGTGGTCCTCCTTGGACCGTCTATACAAAGGCGGTCAAGCCTTAGGCCGCTAGGGGAATAGAACGATCACACATGGACCGTGACTCCCAAAACTCACAGTCTACTGCCAGACCGTTCGAAGAGTGACACGGTCTACTGTTAGACCGCTCCAAGCATAAAACGGTCTCTCATGGGCCGCTCTAGAATCAGGCGGTCCTGCTAGGACCGCGTAACTCTGAGCGCCTCAAGAACCTAGGCGGTCACTCCTAGACCGCTCAGGGATAAAACGGTCACCCTTCAGACCACACCATTATGCAGTGCTGATAGGGTTGAACGATCACCCCCAGACCGCTCAAAGAGGAAAACGGTCAGTCGATAGACCACCGCTAGACCCAGACAGTCTCCTAAGGACCGTAAAACCTGTCGACAAAATAGTAACTGAACGGTGGCTCACAGGTGGCCGCCCAAAGCCTAGGCGGTCTGCCCACGGTCGCTCAGCCACAAGAAACGGTCCTGGTATGACCGCACACGGAGCCAGGCGGTCCACACCAGGCCACTAAGGCCCTCAGACGGTCTATCGCGCGACCGCTAAACCTGCCGACACTCTAAAGTTGGAAACGGTCCACCTGGGGACCGCTCAAAATAAAAACGGTCTAGCTAGGGCCGCTTAAGGCCAAAAATGGTTACTGTTTAACCGCGTACACTCCGTGAAACCGAGAACGGTGGGAACGGCCCAAAACGTCATTCCCCGCCCCATTCACACCCACGTGAAGGGTAAAACAAGGGGAAGCTAGTCCCCAACCTCTCTAGCACTGAGAGGACCCATTTAAACCCCAAAAAGGTGACCAACACTCTAGATCCGGCTCATTCCCCAAAAATATGCATTTTCCCCAAAACACAAGAATAAGCCCGCTCGACTCACCACGGCCTACCAAATTTGTGAGAAAGGAAGTACATGAGCTGGGGATCCATCTCCCTACCGCCACCGAAGATTTCACATGCCGTGGACGCCGATCTACAAAGAAAAAGCCATTGAAGCGTCGCCTGGACACGAACTCGGGCCAAGCTTCCATGCGCCTCCACTGTCTCGATCCTCACCCATCCTCGCCCGCGCTGTCCCTGTCTCACCCGCGCCCTGCTCTGTCGGCCGCCAGAGAAAAGAGGGTGAGAGGAGAGAGCGTGAGAAGAGAGAGGGAGAGAAGAGAGAAATGAGAGGGAAGAGAGAGGAAGAGGTAAATATATAGAAAATCTGAAAATTACCAAAAATATGAAAAATAGGGAAAAATTACCTCCCTGATCCTCAAAAAATGTGCAACATCGTGGTAACGTCCCAGAGTCAGAGAACGCAACGGTTCACCCTACACGGTGTTCCGAAGGCCCGACCGGCAAAAACACACGTAAACCGCTAAACTCAATCCGGGACCCACGAACACGATCCGAAACCCACGGATCTGATCCGATAAATATCCAGAAAACCCGGGGCATTACATGACTCTAGTGTGCCTCAACCAAAATTCTCCATAGAACTTGACCGGATTTATCAGCGGCAGCTCCTGAACGTAAGTGGGGTCGGACTGAGTGTAGGAATAGGAAATGAGGCCCGACTTACCAGGGCTGTAACTAGAAGGTTCATTGCTGGATTGAGTTGGGACTGGCCTCAAAGTGAAGAGGGATGTCTCAACATTGAGCCGGAGCTGGAATGGTAACGTTTTGACATGAGGAGTGCCGGTACCGTCTGTTCTCATGATATCGCGCAGTCGGGGCCGCCGGTTGGATAGTGATGCCTTATCGGGGATGAAGCTCTTAGCTGGGTGATCGGATCGGAGTGAGACCAGCCTTGGATGGTAGCTGGAAGGCCCAAGATGAACTCCACCCAAGGGTGGCATCAGAAGAGGTGAGATGAAGCCGTGGCACCTTCTATGGTCGACCATCGTGCTGGGGCGCTGTCGGGTCGACCTGCTGAACAGGGTCAAATTGCCGGAAGCGGTACTCTCGGACGGGGACTCCGAATGGAGTGAGACTGGTCTTGAATGAAATCTGGACGACTCTAGTTGATCTCTACCAAAGGGCAGAGACAGAAGAGGTGGGAGAAATTTGTGGCACCTTCTACAACTCGTTCTAGTCGCTGGTTGGAGTCTGTCGCGCAGTCGGACGAGAAAGGCTCCCCCGAACGGCTCCGACATCGGATGTGAGTGCACGAGCTACCGTAGCGAAGCTTGTTCATAGTAGAATCCTATGATTCTAGAATGGACACTAGGAGATCCTCAGGGATGGCATGGGTGACGCTGTAACTTGCTGGCATTTCTGCTGCCTGTGCAAACTAGGGGATAGAAGATGATAGGGAGTGGGAAAAGGGGGAGATGAGGGGGAGGACGAGGTGGAGAGGAGTGGGGGAGGTTTCCTAGATGAGAGGGGAAGTGGGAGAGGTTGAGAACAAGCTGTGGGGTGGAGGAGAGGGCTGGAGGGGGCGAAGCTAGCAGCGGAGGAGGAGGGGGTCACATGTCTTTCAAGGGTGGGAGACAGAGGGGCACAAATGGGCTCAGGGAGGGAGATCTCTCCCTAGTTTGAATTTTGGTTAATGGTGGTGATCAATGGGGGTCTTGGGAATGTAGAGGGGTGTGTTGGGAGGTGGAGAGGTGTGTTGGGGATGAGAAGGGGTTGCTTGGGAAGAGGGAGGGTTGTGTTGGAGAGTGGAGAGGTTGTCTAGGAGGCTATAGTATTAATGGGGGTAGTAAGTGAGGGGGAGGGATTTGAGGAGGAAGGGGGTCTGATGATGTGCAGGAGAGAGAGGGGGGCGACCTAGAGAGAGAAGAGAGGTAGAGAGAGAAAGGGGCACCCCCTTTAGAGAGAGAGAGAGGGGGGGGAAGAGATAATTGTTCAAAGGGAGTTTGTATTTATTAATGCATCAAAATTGCTACAACTGAGGGGGATGGGGTCCTATTTATAGGCATCCAACTTTTACTAGACCGTACTACCCCTGACATTTGAACAAATGGTCAACCCAGTCCAGGAGGGGGCGCCCCTGGGCCTAGCCTGCTAATTTGGCCCAATAGACACCAATTGCTACTCTAATGACCCATTAACCTAATTAATTGACTCAAATAAAGAAAGATTACATAGATATGACTCAAATAAAGTAAAAATTACATTATACGGCTCGAAGATAAGCTGCTACTCCATGCTGCACACTCTCACGGGGTAATGGGACGGGCCGTGTGAGCTGGACGACTGACGATGTCCTCATCACACCCCCGGGGTGCGAAAAACTCGACCCTGTTGAGTAAGGGTCCACCCAGCTCGGATAGCGCTGCAGCAGGACCTTTCGGCTCGCTCATGTGTCATCCGACGGGGCTAGCCCTTCCACCTCACAAGGTATCACTGGTATACCCTGATCCTGGTGGTGATAGTCTGTTCATTCAGTATCACATCTTTTCGCTTTTGCCGGGCTCTCTAGGTTAGAGGTGGACTCTCATGGATGGGGTCTCTCACAAAAGTGGGGATGGGCTCAAAATCCTTGCTAGGTACCATCGCGGGGCGCTTGTAGGGCACGAGGTCCGCCACACAAAAACTAGGGTTGACTCTGAATTCATTCGGGAGGACCATCTCATTGGCATATGTGCCCAAACGCCTCAAGACCCTAAAAGATCCAGTTCCTCGAGCCCCAAGTTTAGAGGCAGTTCGACGGAAGAGCCTCTCTTTCTTGACCATCAGATAGTCACCTTTTTGAAATTCTTGGTTTCCTCTGCGGGTATCCGTTTGCCTTTTACAAATCTCGTTGCCTTGGTTTATGTGCTTGCATGCATGCAACCTCTTGACATGTTGGGCAATGGACTTTGTGAATACTGATACTGTAATATCCTGGATTCTTTGGATTGGAATCGGAGAGCTTTCGGATCGCTTTCGTGGGTCCTGATACGTGTTTTACGATCCACTCGGGTTTTTCCCTTGTATAACTTGCGGAAGCCGGTGGAGAATGAACTATTGAGTTTTGCGACTCAGGGATGCTACAGGTGCGTTATGCTCGTTCTGAGGATTGCAAATACTATTTTTCCTGTAGCAACCCAGATAAGTTATAGGAATGAAAAATTTCTAAATAAATAAAAGACAAGGTCCAAATTAAACAAATAATAAAAGCCCAATTGTAAAAGCCTTTAACCAACCTCTTATGGGCCTTAGTTAAAAGGGGCCTCATAGGAAGGATTTAAAAGGATATAAAGTGTGCCTTTAATTCATACCCTCCTCACGTATAATGAATACCCAAGCCCATTAGATGCTCGAAGCCTGCATGGGTATAGGACTTTAGGGTTTTATTCTAAAATAGGAAGGGCGGCTGCGGATATGGCAGCAAGGGGTTTGCATGGGAAAGTTTATACCTATTAGGATTGCTACGTGGGAAGGCTAATGCCATTAGGAAAACTAAGCCCACAACCCTATAAATAAAGCCTTCATCGAATAAGCAAAGGCTAATGCTGTTGCTTTCGAAGGAGTTCTGCTTCCCTCGCGTCGACGTCGTCTTCCTCCTACTGCGGTAAGTGCTGCCATAGCTACTGCTGTGTCTTCCTATAGCTGCTGCAGTATTACGACGAGAAGGCGCTGTCCTTTCACCTTTCTTCTTCCACGGTAGCTACTGCTGGACGTACGTGAAGAGGAAGCGGGTGCTTCTGCTTCTTCATACTGCTGTCGAGGAAGCTTCATCTTCTTCTTCCTGATCGAGTTGCTATTGCCTTGTTACTTCATCCATCGTACGTGAAGAGGCAGGGCTGCGGTCTTCTTCCTCTTTCTTCCTTCGTTTGAGTGCCATTGTAGCTGCAGTTACAGTTGTTGCTTATTACCTTTCTTATTTCTTCTCTGTTTGTTGTCTAGAATAAGTCAAAGAGGTAGGTGTTCTCAAGTTACAAAGCCTAACCTGTTAATCACAGTAATTTTATGCATATAGGTCATATAGCATGATACCATGATTTCTGTTTCAGTGCCTGTAGTTTTTACTGCGTTTTAATAAATAGTGACCCTGGCATGGGCACTTATTAAATGAATGACCGCATGCGCTGTCGTTAATTCTTTTGAAATAGCGACAGTTCTCAGAGTGTCTTTTAATGAACGGCCCTTTGTCAATCCGCTATTTCCTTTAAGCATTTAATAAATATCAATTGTTTAAAAATTTATATCTACAAAACCTAACGTTAAAATTAATGCATGAATATGATTCTGGATTCCTGATAATTTTCTCTGTCTATTCATGTCTTTACTTTCTGATTTTATGAACTTCTAGTCTGTGAATAGTAAAATGTGTCTATGAACGTATCTGCCCGATGCGTATCATCAGACAAAGAATGGGTGACATTCCCTTAGTCACTATTTAAATAATGAACGCCCTCACACAAGGGCGATAATTTGTAAATAACTAGTAAATAGAGAATATATTGAAAATTATGAATGCACGACTGAGGTTAGGGCGTCATTCAAGGAATGAACATCACTATATATAGTCGCTATTTGAAATCATAGATATTAATTTCTGGAAAATCCTAGAATTG
The DNA here is from genome assembly GCA_022559845.1 of Amorphophallus konjac. Taxonomy (NCBI): domain Eukaryota; kingdom Viridiplantae; phylum Streptophyta; class Magnoliopsida; order Alismatales; family Araceae; genus Amorphophallus; species Amorphophallus konjac. The sequence continues at coordinate 421,292,190 of CM040121.1, read as the reverse complement.
ATGCCCTTATACAGTGTCATTAATTTCTATTATATTCATGAAAATTCTGTAATAAATTCTGATTGAACAACCTTTTAGAAGGTCGCTATTTCATTAAATGATGACTTCTGTACAGGCACAAATTTCCTGTCTCACAGTTTTATCGCGTTTTCTGGCCCATATCACGGGTCTATTGACACTCTCATCTCACATCCATAGATGGGGTTTCTGTTTTGATTATATCGATTACACACTAACTATTGGTGATGTTTGAACCCTCCGCGGGATATTCCTTCCTTGGGACTGGTGATTTCATCATGGAGACCTCCGTAAGTCTATGCTAGTCTTGGATTCCCTCAAGGTAGCCGAGCAGGTTGTACCCTAAAAACCCATGACACAGTGTCTTGTCACGTCACTCTGAAGAAACATGATGCTTTAGCCCTCATAGAGCGCTGTTTCTTGCCTCTTTGAGAAGTCTGTTCTCTGTCAATAATTGGCGACATTGACATGGGCGCCAGAAGGAATTGGCGACCTGTCCAGTGGCGTTATTTCACTGATATAGCGACCAGAGCCTAGGTGCTATTTCATTGAGCCCGTACTGTTCATAGGAATGGGCAACCACGGATGTGGGCGCTATTTCTATAATTGGTGGCGACTGAGTGAGCGCCAATTACCCAGTTTCACACCGTGTTGGTGTGGACACACGCCGCAATACACGCCGGTGGACGAGGACACGCCGGAGTCCCTTTAGCCCGAGGAGGACATGGACGCGCCGATCAAGCTATCATCTTTGTTTCACTTTTTTTTAGCCTTGTTGGGCCCTATTTTAGTCCATGTTGGACAATTGAACTATTGTATGGGAATGGGCTAGACTAGATTAATGGGCTAGAGTTAATGGGCTTTGGGCTTTAAATGGGCCAAAAGGGGTTAAGTGTGAACAAGTCTATGGGCTTAGTGTGCTGGGTGTGAAAGGGGATAGAGAATGGAGGCAAGTGGAAGGGGGCGCCCCCTTCTTGGTCCAAGGAGAAGGCTGCCACCTACTTAGCTTGACTCCCCTCCCCTCATTTTTCAAATTAGGAAGCTTCCCTTGTCCCCCCCTTGGTCTTCTTTTCCCCCCTTTAGTCAAGGGGGCGCACCCCCCTCTCTCTCCTCCCTCCTCCACCTCCCATCCTCTCCCTAGGGTTTCCATTCCCCTATATATCATCTCTTGTAAACATATTTCAGAAGTTAATGAAGAAATTTTGAGAGAAAATTGTGTAAGAGAGTGATTCTCTTTCCCCCTCTTGGGTGTGACGCCCTAGACCCCAATCCTGTGACTAGATTTTCTATGTGTGTTACTCGAACCCCTTATCATCCCCTTGCTGCTCGTATCTGGATCTAAATATTTTAGTAGAGCTGCTCATACAAGTCAGGAAGAATTTGGCGCTAGTTTTGCCTCGATCGGAGCTCTGGATCGCCAGCAACAATTCTGATCGTGAAGTCGCGCAAGTTTGTTCGAGCCTGCTGTCCAGACCCTCAACTTCCTGATATGAAATTTTGACGGATCTACTACCAAGCCCTTTGGATCTGAGATTCTGAGTGGATGTATTATTTTCTGTCCTCTTCGGGTTACCGCTGAGCTCGTGTCGTTCTGAGGCAAGTACTAGTCGTGGCGAGGATTTTCGTGGGACTGTGCCGACCACCCTGTGAAGATCCGACCCAGAATCAGAGGCAACTTATAGAAGCTATCACGTCTCCTTCCTCTCAGATCTGCCTGAGCCCTTTGGTCTACGTTTTCCTATGGATGTCACCGACGATCTCGAAGATGAAGAAATCCATTCTGACACCGGAGCTATTTTTCCTGTAATTTTTAGCTCTTCTGTGCAGTTCTGTGTGAGCAGAACCTGAGGCTGAGTATAGTTGCTGCCATGCCCAGATCTGATCGGATCTGATCGTGCCATTCAGACCAGGCATTTTTCATCATTCGCCAACATTCTCCAACAAACGGCACCCCGATCGGACGTTGGATCTTTGCGTACCAGCCTCCGCAAGTCTGCTGCGCTGGGTGACCTGTGGGGGTAGAACCCGATCGGCTTCCAATCGGCTCACCCGATCGGCCCCGACTCGCCTCCCTCGCCTCCTGCGAGTGCAGCCCGTCAACCCGAGTCCCAGCAACCCCAAATTTGTGTTTGTAACCCTTTACCTCCCTGTGTGGAGTGGGCATCATGTTCCGAAATTGTATGGTTAATAATTGTGTGTATCGGGGTTTGTCAGATTCGGCCGAGATTTCTTCCCCACGCGCTAGTCGTGGAGGTACGCGCTTCGTTCTTACACTCACATTGCTTATTTAGTACATTTTCTATCATGCTGCGTTTGTGAGAATAGGGCTGATAGCTAGCTTCAAATCGCCGTGGTTGTGAGCTGTGAGCGCCCGTTCCATAGGCCCAGTCGAGCATCGAGCCCGAACTGGAAACCCCTAGGTGACAATGGTTCCTTAACCGCTACGATCCCACGTTTCCCTCGCAAGGGACGATTGTCGGGATAGTTAGAGTTCTTGTTGAGAGACGTCTCCCCCCGGAGAATGCCACGGTAGTCAGCCGCTCGTCTTACCTTAGTGTGCTAGTGCTGGCCGCACTTTGAGTCGGTCATATGTCTTAGCCCGGTCGCGTCACCCATCCCGCATCAAATTGGTATGAGAGCCTGGTTTGATTCTAGGGTAGTGTTGCTTTCCATTCCTATACCTGGTATATTAAAAGGTGTTCTCGAAATGATGAGTCACACCTATTGGGAAGGTTGCACACTTGCGTGAGTTCGATCTTCGGATCATACCTCCACCACGTACCGGATATTGGAGTCTAGGTTCCTCAGTTTGCATTAGTCAGTGCATTCCAACCTTTGTGTCGTTGCATGCCCACCCGGCGAGGTACCCAATACCATCGCCCCGCGTCTATGGTAAACCCACGGGATGCCGTCTCGGGAGACTTTCACTCCTTGCATGAGGCGATTATGGCCATCATGGCCCGGTTGGACCAGTCCGAGGCTACCTTTTGGAGCTTCTCCGACAATATGGATGGTCGCCTTAGGACCATGCAGGAACGCATGGAGTCATCTGACAAATCTGCCTAAGGTCTAGTTGGACGGTTGGATAGATTGTCACACGGGGACCCTCCTGGAGCGGCCCAGGGCCCACCTACACCTGCTCCTGCGGTGGGCCAAGTCCAAATTGCTCCCAAGGCCCTGGTCAAACCCTCTCCCGTGGCACAGGAGCAGCCTGCACATGCTCCTCAGCTCGTCCCTCATCGAGCCATCGAACCACAACATCGTGACCTTGGTCTCGAAGACTATGGGTCCGATAATGCTTACGAGGGGTATGGTCGACGTCGTCGTGGCTTTCAACAGTCGAGGGATGAAGAGGATGATAGAGTCCTCAGGACCGTGCGAGCAGACCCTCCCACTTTTGATGGGTCCTTGGACCCAAAAGTCTATCTTGATTGGGAGGCCGACATGGATCGGTACTTCGAGTGGTTCGAGATGACGGATCACCGGAGAGTCAAGTTTTCTAAAATGAAGCTGTTAGGGCAAGCGCAAACTTATTGGCGCAATGTGGAGAGCTTGCTATTTCATCGTCGGGAGCCCCAGGTTGAGTCTTGGGATGAGATGAAGAATAGACTTATAACTAAGTGTCATCCTGCCACGTACTGTCAGAGGCTCATTGATAGGTGGCAGAATCTCAACCAAGGGGACCGGTCCATGTCTGAGTACATCACAGAGTTTGATGAATAATTTTTGCGATGTGACATCTCGGAAGAGAGAACGATGCCTGTTTCCCACTTCCATCGTGGTCTGCGGCCCCACTTTCAGTATGAACTCTTTCACCGCAATGTGACCACCCTGGAGGCCGCATATCAGGTTGCTCTCGAGTTAGAGCAGTTTGAGTCGTAGTTCGATCCCATCCAGCGATCGGGGACCATCCATCAGCGTGGGTCCGACTCTCGTACCACGCCCAGTTCCTATAGTCGATTTCCGGTGGTTTATCCTCCGGAACCCCCTCGCCAGGACCCCACTGCTCTCGGACCTCGCTCTCTCCCTCCAAGGGACCCTCCCCCTCACCAGCAAGCATCATTCCCCACGCCCCGCCCTCAGCAGCCCACATTGCCTGCCCGACCTCAACTTCCACCACCCCCGGCCCGACGAGAAGACAAGGGAAAGGGGCCGATGACCGGTGGAGCATCTTCTAGCACAGGACCGCGTGACCAGTGCTATAGGTGTAGTGGGATTGGCCACTTTACGGCCAAGTGTCCCACTTGGGAATCATTGGTTATTTCAGACACTCCAGCCCGCGACCCCACACTGGAGCTAGTGCCGGTCAGCTATGAGCCAGATCCAGAACTCGCAGAGGAGTTCTTTGATGTGCTTTTAGAAGAGCACGCTGTCGTCCCGGGTACTCAATCCTAGGACAATGTGCAATTGGGTGTGATCCTCCCAAACCTCTGAACCCCTATTAAGAAGTCAGTAGGTACATGTTAGATGTCTAAGAGTCCCAAACTTTGGGTTGCATCGTTTGTATGCGAGTATTACTATGGGTGTCTAGGTTTGTCTAGGGTCATGTATGAGTCAGTTTTGCTTATACAGTTTGTTTGTCATGCATATGGAGTTTGCATAAAGTCGTCCCAACAAAAGGCCAACAATGCACGTATAAGGAGTTAGCTGATGCATACCGACGTATCCGTGAGTTCCAAAAGGAAAAGTACATCATGATCAGGGTCATACTTGAACGGTTTCCCCTCGGGGACCATAAAGAAACTCCAAGGCCTGCGATGCCAGCCCTTTCCGAGTCGTGAAACAAGTGGGTTCGAATGCGTACGTTATTGAACTACCAGACGACTATGGTGTCAGTTCGACGTTCAATGTTTCAGATCTGGTAGCATATCGGAACTCCGTGGTGATCCCTAGTAAGTTTTTGGGATTGCTCCTCCTGTTGTGAGTGACACACCACCCGAGAGCCCACCTCTTCCAGCCTCAACGCAAGCATATAGATTGTATACTGGATGAGCAGGTGACCACCACCAGGAACGGAGCCTACCAACACATCTTAGTGCGTTGGAGAGGACGCCCCACGATGAACAATGCCTTGATCACACACGGAGAGCTCAAGCCTTGAGACCCTTACTCGACGGGGTCGAGTTCCTCCCACTCGGGGAGAATTGGTGCGGACACACGCCGCAATACAGATCGGTGGACGAGGACACGCCGGAGTCCCTTTAGCCCGAGGAGGACATGGACGCGTCGATCAAGCTATCATCTTTGTTTCACTTTTTTTTAGCCTTGTTGGGCCCTATTTTAGTCCATGTTGGACAATTGAACTATTGTATGGGAATGGGCTAGACTAGATTAATGGGCGAGAGTTAATGGGCTTTGGGCTTTAAATGGGCTAAAAGGGGTTAAGTGTGAACAAGTCTATGGGCTTAGTGTGCTAGGTGTGAAAGGAGATAGAGAATGGAGGCTTGGAGGCAAGTGGAAGGGAGCGCCCCCTTCTTGGTCCAAGGAGAAGGCTGCCACCTACTTAGCTTGACTCCCCTCCCCTCATTTTTCAAATTAGGAAGCTTCCCTTGTCCCCCCCTTGGTCTTTTTTTCCCCCCTTTAGTTAAGTGGGCGCACCCCCTCTCTCTCTCCTCCCTCCTCCACCTCCCATCCTCTCCCTAGGGTTTCCATTCCCCTATATATCATCTCTTGTAAACATATTTCAGAAGTTAATGAAGAAATTTTGAGAGAAAATTGTGTAAGAGAGTGATTCTCTTTCCCCCTCTTGGGTGTGATACCCTAGACCCCAAATCTGTGACGTGATTTTCTTGGCGTGTGACTCGCCCCCCCTATCATCCCCTTCCTGCTCGTATCTGGTTCTGAAAATTTTACCAGAGCTGCTCCTACAAGTCAGGAAGGATTTGGCGCTGGTTTTGCCTCGATCAGAGCTCTGGATCGCCGGCAACAATTCTGATCGTGAAGTCGCTCAAGTCTATCTGAGCCTGCTGTCCAGATCCTCAACTTCCTGATCTGAAATTTCTAAGGATCTACTCCCAAGCCCTTTGGATCTGAGATTATGAGTAGTCGTAGTATTTTTTGTCCACTTCGCGTTGCCACCGAGCTCATGTCGTTCTGAGGTCAGTGCTGGTCGTGGCGAGGATTTTCGTGGGATTGCGCCGACCACCCTGTGCAGATCCGACCCAGAATCAGAGGCAACTTACAGAAGCTACCCCGTCTCCTTCCTCTCAAGCAAGTCTGCAGTGCCGGGTGACCTGCGCGGGCAGAACCCAGTCAGCTTCCAATCGGCTCACCCGATCGGCCCCGACTCACCTCCCTCGCCTCCTGTGAGTGCGGCCCGTCAACTCGAGTCCCAGCAACCCCAAATTTGTGTTTGTAGCCCTTTACCTGCCTGCGTGGAGTGGGCATCATGTTCTGAAATTGTACGGTTAATAATTGTGTGTATCAGGGTTGTCAGATTCGGTCGGGATTTCTTCCCTACGCGCTAGTTGTGGTGGTACGCGCTTCGTTCTTACACTCACATTGCTTATTTAGTACATTTTCTATCACGCTGCGTTTGTGAGAATAGGGCTGATAGCTAGCTTCAAATCGCCGTGGTTGTGAGCTGTGAGCGCCCGTTCCATAGGCCCAGTCGAGCATCGAGCCCGAACTGGAAACCCCTAGGTGACAATGGTTCCTTAACCGCTACGATCCCACGTTTCCCTCGCAAGGGACGATTGTCGGGATAGTTAGAGTTCTTGTTGAGAGACGTCTCCCCCCGGAGAATGCCACGGTAGTCAGCCGCTCGTCTTACCTTAGTGTGCTAGTGCTGGCCGCACTTTGAGTCGGTCATATGTCTTAGCCCGGTCGCGTCACCCATCCCGCATCAAATTGGTATGAGAGCCTGGTTTGATTCTAGGGTAGTGTTGCTTTCCATTCCTATACCTGGTATATTAAAAGGTGTTCTCGAAATGATGAGTCACACCTATTGGGAAGGTTGCACACTTGCGTGAGTTCGATCTTCGGATCATACCTCCACCACGTACCGGATATTGGAGTCTAGGTTCCTCAGTTTGCATTAGTCAGTGCATTCCAACCTTTGTGTCGTTGCATGCCCACCCGGCGAGGTACCCAATACCATCGCCCCGCGTCTATGGTAAACCCACGAGATGCCGTCTCGGGAGACTTTCACTCCTTGCATGAGGCGATTATGGCCATCATGGCCCGGTTGGACCAGTCCGAGGCTACCTTTTGGAGCTTCTCCGACAATATGGATGGTCGCCTTAGGACCATGCAGGAACGCATGGAGTCATCTGACAAATCTGCCTAAGGTCTAGTTGGACGGTTGGATAGATTGTCACACGGGGACCCTCCTGGAGCGGCCCAGGGCCCACCTACACCTGCTCCTGCGGTGGGCCAAGTCCAAATTGCTCCCAAGGCCCTGGTCAAACCCTCTCCCGTGGCACAGGAGCAGCCTGCACATGCTCCTCAGCTCGTCCCTCATCGAGCCATCGAACCACAACATCGTGACCTTGGTCTCGAAGACTATGGGTCCGATAATGCTTACGAGGGGTATGGTCGACGTCGTCGTGGCTTTCAATAGTCGAGGGATGAAGAGGATGATAGAGTCCTCAGGACCGTGCGAGCAGACCCTCCCACTTTTGATGGGTCCTTGGACCCAAAAGTCTATCTTGATTGGGAGGCCGACATGGATCGGTACTTCGAGTGGTTCGAGATGACGGATCACCGAAGAGTCAAGTTTTCTAAAATGAAGCTGTTAGGGCAAGCGCAAACTTATTGGCGCAATGTGGAGAGCTTGCTATTTCATCGTCGGGAGCCCCAGGTTGAGTCTTGGGATGAGATGAAGAATAGACTTATAACTAAGTGTCATCCTGCCACGTACTGTCAGAGGCTCATTGATAGGTGGCAGAATCTCAACCAAGGGGACCGGTCCATGTCTGAGTACATCACAGAGTTTGATGAATAATTTTTGCGATGTGACATCTCGGAAGAGAGAACGATGCCTGTTTCCCACTTCCATCGTGGTCTGCGGCCCCACTTTCAGTATGAACTCTTTCACCGCAATGTGACCACCCTGGAGGCCGCATATCAGGTTGCTCTCGAGTTAGAGCAGTTTGAGTCGTAGTTCGATCCCATCCAGCGATCGGGGACCATCCATCAGCGTGGGTCCGACTCTCGTACCACGCCCAGTTCCTATAGTCGATTTCCGGTGGTTTGTCCTCCGGAACCCCCTCGCCAGGACCCCACTGCTCTCGGACCTCGCTCTCTCCCTCCAAGGGACCCTCCCCCTCACCAGCAAGCATCATTCCCCACGCCCCGCCCTCAGCAGCCCACATTGCCTGCCCGACCTCAACTTCCACCACCCCCGGCCCGACGAGAAGACAAGGGAAAGGGGCCGATGACCGGTGGAGCATCTTCTAGCACAGGACAGCGTGACCAGTGCTATAGGTGTAGTGGGATTGGCCACTTTACGGCCAAGTGTCCCACTTGGGAATCATTGGTTATTTCAGACACTCCAGCCCGCGACCCCACACTGGAGCTAGTGCCGGTCAGCTATGAGCCAGATCCAGAACTCGCAGAGGAGTTCTTTGATGTGCTTTTAGAAGAGCACGCTGCCGTCCCGGGTACTCAATCCTAGGACAATGTGCAATTGGGTGTGATCCTCCCAAACCTCTGAACCCCTATTAAGAAGTCAGTAGGTACATGTTAGATGTCTAAGAGTCCCAAACTTTGGGTTGCATCGTTTGTATGCGAGTATTACTATGGGTGTCTAGGTTTGTCTAGGGTCATGTATGAGTCAGTTTTGCTTATACAGTTTGTTTGTCATGCATATGGAGTTTGCATAAAGTCGTCCCAACAAAAGGCCAACAATGCACGTATAAGGAGTTAGCTGATGCATACCGACGTATCCGTGAGTTCCAAAAGGAAAAGTACATCATGATCAGGGTCATACTTGAACGGTTTCCCCTCGGGGACCATAAAGAAACTCCAAGGCCTGCGATGCCAGCCCTTTCCGAGTCGTGAAACAAGTGGGTTCGAATGCGTACGTTATTGAACTACCAGACGACTATGGTGTCAGTTCGACGTTCAATGTTTCAGATCTGGTAGCATATCGGAACTCCGTGGTGATCCCTAGTAAGTTTTTGGGATTGCTCCTCCTGTTGTGAGTGACACACCACCCGAGAGCCCACCTCTTCCAGCCTCAACGCAAGCATATAGATTGTATACTGGATGAGCAGGTGACCACCACCAGGAACGGAGCCTACCAACACATCTTAGTGCGTTGGAGAGGACGCCCCACGATGAACAATGCCTTGATCACACACGGAGAGCTCAAGCCTTGAGACCCTTACTCGACGGGGTCGAGTTCCTCCCACTCGGGGAGAATTGGTGCGGACACACGCCGCAATACAGATCGGTGGACGAGGACACGCCGGAGTCCCTTTAGCCCGAGGAGGACATGGACGCGTCGATCAAGCTATCATCTTTGTTTCACTTTTTTTTAGCCTTGTTGGGCCCTATTTTAGTCCATGTTGGACAATTGAACTATTGTATGGGAATGGGCTAGACTAGATTAATGGGCGAGAGTTAATGGGCTTTGGGCTTTAAATGGGCTAAAAGGGGTTAAGTGTGAACAAGTCTATGGGCTTAGTGTGCTAGGTGTGAAAGGAGATAGAGAATGGAGGCTTGGAGGCAAGTGGAAGGGAGCGCCCCCTTCTTGGTCCAAGGAGAAGGCTGCCACCTACTTAGCTTGACTCCCCTCCCCTCATTTTTCAAATTAGGAAGCTTCCCTTGTCCCCCCCTTGGTCTTTTTTTCCCCCCTTTAGTTAAGTGGGCGCACCCCCTCTCTCTCTCCTCCCTCCTCCACCTCCCATCCTCTCCCTAGGGTTTCCATTCCCCTATATATCATCTCTTGTAAACATATTTCAGAAGTTAATGAAGAAATTTTGAGAGAAAATTGTGTAAGAGAGTGATTCTCTTTCCCCCTCTTGGGTGTGATACCCTAGACCCCAAATCTGTGACGTGATTTTCTTGGCGTGTGACTCGCCCCCCCTATCATCCCCTTCCTGCTCGTATCTGGTTCTGAAAATTTTACCAGAGCTGCTCCTACAAGTCAGGAAGGATTTGGCGCTGGTTTTGCCTCGATCAGAGCTCTGGATCGCCGGCAACAATTCTGATCGTGAAGTCGCTCAAGTCTATCTGAGCCTGCTATCCAGATCCTCAACTTCCTGATCTGAAATTTCTAAGGATCTACTCCCAAGCCCTTTGGATCTGAGATTATGAGTAGTCGTAGTATTTTTTGTCCACTTCGCGTTGCCACCGAGCTCATGTCGTTCTGAGGTCAGTGCTGGTCGTGGCGAGGATTTTCGTGGGATTGCGCCGACCACCCTATGCAGATCCGACCCAGAATCAGAGGCAACTTACAGAAGCTACCCCGTCTCCTTCCTCTCAAGCAAGTCTGCAGTGCCGGGTGACCTGCGCGGGCAGAACCCAGTCAGCTTCCAATCGGCTCACCCGATCGGCCCCGACTCACCTCCCTCGCCTCCTGTGAGTGCGGCCCGTCAACTCGAGTCCCAGCAACCCCAAATTTGTGTTTGTAGCCCTTTACCTGCCTGCGTGGAGTGGGCATCATGTTCTGAAATTGTACGGTTAATAATTGTGTGTATCAGGGTTGTCAGATTCGGTCGGGATTTCTTCCCTACGCGCTAGTTGTGGTGGTACGCGCTTCGTTCCTACACTCACATTGCTTATTTAGTACATTTTCTATCATGCTACGTTTGTGAGAATAGGGCCGATAGCTAGCTTCAAATCGCCGTGGTTGTGAGTTGTGAGCGCCCATTCCATAGGCCCAGTCGAGCACCGAGCCCGAACAGGAAACCCCTAGGTGACAATGGTTCCTTAACCGCTGCGATCCCATGTTTCCCTCACAAGCGACGGTCGTCGGGCTAGTTAGAGTTCCTGTTGAGAGACGTCTCCACCCGGAGAACGCCACGGTAGTCAGCCGCTCGGCTTACCTTAGTGTGCGAGTGCTGGCCGCACTTTGAGTCGGTCATATGTCTTGGCCCGGTCGCGTCACCCGTCCCGCATCATGTGTCTTGGTTTTTTCGTAAGGATTAATGATGTGTCATACTTGTTCAAGTTCAACCCTTGAAAACTTTCATTCGTGAAAATCTACCTTATCATCTTACAATGGTTATTCCTTTGGAACTCTATATTGGCTATAACTATAGTGGATGTCTAAAATATACATGACACAATGCCTGCGCATATAGGGCCCGATCTGGTCCTAGGAGGAGCACCCAAAAGTACTTGTGCCCATGGGAGCTATATTGATCATGGTGTGACATTGTACCGAAGTGCATGACTAGATAGATTTGACATTCCACGACTCGTACTTGACTTGACATGACATGACTTGCGTGACCCGGAATGGGTATTTACTTGCTTGACATTATAATAGCCAATTCATGTGACATGACTTGAAATATTTACACGCTTGACTATCTTGTTACATTTCACATGATTATCTTGAAATCTTGGTAGTTCAACTCAATTATCTCTTGATACACTCTCTCTCGATATTCTCATGCGTACATGCATAGCTATGCTTGCATTCATATTACATGTAATTTACTTAAAGTAAGCTTGTACTTGAGATATAATTCCTACTGAGCGTTCGTGTCACGCCCCGAACCGATAGTAGCGGGAAGCAGCATTTGGAACGTACAGCGAAACAATCATGATAGCCAGAGCAGAATAAATAAACACAAATAGACACATTGAGGCCATACAATTTGATAAAAATACATTTTTATTGATGATTGAAAATTTAAATTTACAATTTGGACTCAATAAAAGACAAAAAGAAGAGAAAATGACAAGACTCACTATACTATCTAGACTCAAGAAAATAAAAAGACAGACTCCGGTCTCTCAAGCTCCAAGTTCATTCGATCACGCTGTCCCGATCCCAATTGCAAGCGTTCCATCTACCGCGTTACTTGAAAAGGGTTAGAAAGTAGGGGTGAGCAAGAAGCTCAGTAGGAATTACTCTCTATCATCAGGCATAGTTTAAGTAATTAACCACTTCATGAATGCATGAATAACGCGAGAAGACAATTAAGAGTGATAACAAGATAACTAGCACGAGAAAGATTGCAAGTCACGATAGCAAGAGAAAGTAATCAGAACTTCAAGTGAATGCCCATATATCAAGTCAAGTCAAGTCGAGTCATGCAAGTAAGTACTTCATGCTTTCAAGCATGAATAGCAAGTTCACGAGAATGTGGAATGTCATAGACCCAACACGCTAGATAGTACCGGTGCCAAATGCCACACCTAGTCATTCACCTCCCCGAGGATCAAGTACTTTTCGGGTGCGCCTCCTAGGACCAGACTGGGCCCTTTAATGTGTTTGCCATGGCATGGATTTGTTTGGATCATAGATCCCACAAAATCTAGACATCTACAATGTTTAATGGCCAAGAGTTCCAAGATCGAGTTCATGTAATCAAGGTAAAGTGCATAAGAATATTGATTTTCTTGAGATTCCAAATAATAAGCTCCTTGATCAAGAGGAAAAGTCATTCAAAGAAATGACTTAGAATTAATAATGTCATCGATAGACCTAACAATAGGTCCCAACTCGAGAAACCATAGCCTGGATAGGCTAGAGCAGCTCACACACATCAAAACCATGAAAACATCAATTTTTAGAAATCTGGAAGGTACACGGTCATTATTGGGCCGCTTAAGATAGAAACGGTCCATACTGGGCCGTGCAAGGATGATTGGCCGAAGAACAGCCCAACCGAAGCTAAGTGGATACACAGTCTCAAATGGGCCGCGCTACAATAGAACGGTCCAAATTGGGCCGCTGAACCGAACTGGGCGGTTCACAATATGCCGTCCAATTCAAGAAGAAAAGGAGCCCATGATGAAGGCTACACGAGCTAGATTAGGCTGCGCATTAATTGAGCGGTCGAACGATAGTCCGCTCTAGTACCTAAATGGGTCAGTCTTGGCCGTTCAGTAACTGGGCCAAGCAGGATAGAGAAAGCTACCCAAAAGGGCTCCTAGGCCAACATAGGCATGGTGGAACTAAACCAGGGTTCAACCCACGATTCTTAGGTCATCTTAGAGGCTCTGGGTCGACTTAACATGGCCTGACCGAAGAACAAACAAGGATAATCGACCAGCAAGACTTGGCATTTAGCCAGTGATACACGGTCTTAACCGGGCCGCTCAAATGGCATACAACGGTCTGATATAAGCCGCTTATGAATCAAATGGTCAGATCCAGGCTGCGTAGGTACTCGAACGGTTCCATATGGGCCGTGAATCTGGACAGAGGAAAGCAAGCGATCCGGTCGAGTTCACAGGTGCAGGACTTGAGGTACAACCTGCCCGACATCCTAGTGGGAATCCTAGGCTCGCGGGGACTTACGGAGGTCTCATAATGGAGGTCGTAGTCTGACGGAAGGAGTATCCGGCGGAGAGTTCCAACCATTACAAGAGTTGAGGGCTAGAAATCATCGGAACACAAGTGTACAACGGTCAGTCAATCCTACCGGAGTAGAATGATTGTTAAAACAACTCTAGTATCATTAGCTCATTCTCCATTATAACATGTTTGAGATTAACTTCACTAAAATGATGAACAAGGTCATGATGAGAGTAATCAAGCAAGAAAATTATAAGCTTTTAACTTTCATAAGTTCCAATTAATATGTAGGTTGCTAAATTATCATTTAAGACTAGTTGACTAAGATGAAACATGCTAGAACAAAAATAAAGTATTCGGCGGGATAGAACGGTTTGTCCGAAACCGCTCAGGGGGCCTCAGCTGTCGGTCGATAGTCTGTTCAATCCCTAAAGGCCAGGGGGCCAGACGGGGTTTGAGCGGTCTATCAAGGGGCCGCGGGGGTCTCTAGACGGACTGGATATGGCCGCTCTGCTCCTGGAGGATTCAAACGCAAGGACAATAAGCGGTTAACTACTGGCCGTCGATATCGACCACACGGTCTATCGAGGGGTCATTCAGAATAGGGCGGTTCCTGTAGGACCGCGCTAAGGTCGCCCTGCCCGACTCTGGCGAGCTCGGCTAGGGTTAGCAAAAATGACTAAATACTCATCGTATGACGCATAAAAATTGGGCAATAAGCTATCATTGGAAAGAGGACTTAAACATACACAAGATAGCATATTCAATTACGGCATTTAACTACAATAAGCCTACCTGAATCAAGCGGAAAGAATAATACAAACCCTAATCACATGCCTTTCATAAAACTAGAAATACGCATGATATAGAAAGCACAAATTGGGCAAAATAGATTCAAATGAAAGCTAAGAACGAGCTCTATACAATCTTGTTAGTTAATTAGGTTGGGCCTGAGAGAAACCTACCTTAATCGAAGAAGGAGGAGGAAGACGCCTGAAACCCTAATGCACGAACACGCCTCCGATCCTCACCCAAATTCGCTCTCGATCGGCCACCCTAGGTCACGCCGCCGGCTGGGGAGACAAAAGGAGGTATAGGGCTGTAAAAGCCCACAACTTATAGCGTCCAAGGAGGCTTCTAGAGATCGAATTGGACTCAAGAGTCCAAAGAAGAAAAACTGGCAAAAATCTCACACCTTGATCAAATTTGTGCCGCCGCCGCCGAGAGAAAGCTCTAGAGGCTAGGGTTTGAGAGGGGAAACGATCTACTAGGGTTAACCTTTCGATTGGGCCTAATTTGGGCTCATTTGATTGAGAAATGGGCTCGTATTTGATCTTTTAAGATTGATTTGGGTTGAGTTATTAAAACAAGGAATTTGGCCATTAATTCCTTAATTCAGTTTAATCCAAGTTTTATTAGGGGTCGGCCCAGTTGACACTATTGCTACACTTTTCATTTTTTACAGGAATACATTTTTTCTATATTTTTAGAAATTAGTCAAAACTTCAGCCTGCGTGTGAAATTCAATTAATTTAATTTCTACTTATTAAATTTAAATCATTGTAGAAAAATTCGATTGTATCTTGGAATATAAAAAAATATTTTTATGGTGATTGTAGAAAAATAATTATTGATATAATCTTGGCCACTTTCAAAAATAGATAATATTATTTAATTAAGAAAATCATTGAAGTCATTAGGTAACAAGGAAATATCTTTAATTCTAATACATATTTCAAAATTTTTCTTTTGTATTTTATTATTTAACCGGGGTGTTACATCCTCCCCCACTTTAAGGAATTTGGTCCCCAAATTCGTCGGATGCTAAATAATTAAACTAAGATGATCCTTATCTATTCAAAATAACATGGTAATCATACAACTAATGGAATGCAAAAGAATTTTAACTATAGTTAAGGATGAAGGAAAACGATACGTTATATAATTCTTCATTTAATAGAAATCAGTTCCATTTTACTTGTGGAGGTAGCTTAGGGCAATTAGCCATTACATGTTCTTTGTTTCCGCAACGAAGACACGCTCCGCTCCTTCGCCAGCACTTCTTGATTAGATGACCAACTTTCTGACAGTGAACACATTTCATTTGGGAAAGGTTATTCCTTTTCTTCTTATTATTTCGAATTCCTTTACGACGAACTCGCCAACTTTTAGCAAGGTCGAGTGTTGCAAACCTTCTCGTTTTCATTTCAAAAGAAGCTTTAGATACCTGCAGAATAATTTAAAGTTAAAATTTTTATTACCCTTTTACGTCATGCTACACACTCTTATACATGTTTTATTACTGAAGGCAAGATACTACCCAATCTCACAAGGTGACAAAAGGGATGACACAGGTCCTATAACTTAGGGTAACCTATACTTAGGGACAAGAACTAGGACTCAACAACCGAGGCTCTGATACCACTTCTGTCACGTCCTGAACTGATAGCAGCGGGAAGCAGCGTTCGGAACGTATAACGAAACAATGATGATAGCAAGAGCAGAATAAATAAACACAAATAGACACATGGAGGCCAAACAATTTGATAAAAATACATTTTTATTGATGATTAAAAATTTGAATTTACAATTTGGACTCAATAAAAGATAAAAAGAAGAGAAAATGACAAGACTCACTATACTATCTAGACTCAAGAAAATAAAAAGACACACTCCAGTCTCTAAAGCTCCAAGTTCACTCGATCATGCTGTCCCGATCCCAATTGCAAGCGTTCCATCTATCGCGTTACCTGAAAAGGGTTGGAAAGTAGGGGTGAGCAAGAAGCTCAGTAGGAATTACTCTCTATCATCAGGCATAGTTTAAGTAATTAACCACTTCATGAATGCATGAATAACGTGAGAAGACAATTAAGCATGATAACAAGATAACTAGCACTAGAAATATTGCAAGTCATGATAGCAAGAGCAAGTAATCAGAACTTCAAGTGAATGGCCATATATCAAGTCAAGTCAAGTCGAGTCATGCAAGCAAGTACTTCATGCTTTTAAGCACGAATAGCAAGTTCACGAGAATGTGGAATGTCGTAGACCCAACACGCTAGATAGTACTGGTGCCAAATGTCACACCTAGTCATTCACCTCCCTGGGGATCAAGTACTTTTCGGGTGCGCCTCCCAAGACCAGACTGGGCCCTTTAATGCACTACATGAAAAGTTGAGACGGAATTTCCGTCTCAAATTTGGGACGGAATATTTTCCGTCGTAAATTCCGTCTCAAATATGGAATTTGGGACGGAATTTGCGACGGAATTTGGTAGGGAAACTATTCCGTCCCAAATTTGTGACGGAATTTATGACGGATTTTTAGAACCGTCTGAAATTTTTGACCAAGAAATTGTGACGGACCGACTCCGTCGGAAATCAGTCTCAAAATCCGTTGCAAAACACATTTGCGACGGATTTCGCAAGGGCCCCCTTGCGAAATCCGTAGCGAAACCCTTGCGAAATCCGTCGCAAATGTGTTTTGCGACGGATTTTGAGACGAATTTCCGACGGAGTCGGTCCGTCACAATTTCTTGGTCAAAAATTTCAGACGGTTCTAAAAATCCGTCACAAATTCCATCCCAAATTTGGGACGGAATAGTTTCCCTCCCAAATTTTGTCGCAAATTTCGTCCTAATTCCATATTTGAGACGGAATTTGCGACGAAAAATATTTCGTCCCAAATTTGAGACGGACGAATTTTCGTCTCAAATGTCCATCGTAAAATTCCGTCCCAAATCGCGCTTTTTCTTGTAGTGATGTGTTTGCCTTGGCATTGATTTGTTTGGATCATAGATCCCACGAAATTTAGACATCCACAATGTTTAATGGCCAAGAGTTCTAAGATCGAGTTCATGTAATCAAGGTAAAGTGCATAAGAATATTGATTTTCTTGAGATTCCAAACAATAAGCTCCTTGATCAAGAGGAAAAGTCATTCAAAGAAATTACTTAGAATTGATAATGTCATCGATAGACATAACAATAGGTCCCAACTTGAGGAACCATAGGCTAGAGCACCTCACACACATCAAAACCATAAAAACATCAATTTTCAGAAATCTGGAAGGTACACGGTCATTATTGGGTCGCTTAAGACAGAAATGGTCCATACTGGGCCGTGCAAGGATGACTGGCCGAAGAACAGCCCAACCGAAGCTAAGTGGATACACGGTCTAAAATGGGCCGCGCTACAATAGAATGGTCCAAATTGGGCCGCTGAACCGAACTGGGCAGTTCACAATACGCCGTCCAATTCAAGAAGAAAAGGAGCCCATGATGAAGGCTACACGGGCGGGATTGGGCTGCACATTAATTGAGCGGTCGGATGATAGTCTAAAACGGGCCAATCTTGGCCGTTCAGTAACTGGGCCAAGCAGGATAGAGAAAGCTACCCAAAAGGGCTCTTAGGCCACCATAGGCATGGTGGAACTGAACTAGGGTTCAGAACACGATTCTTAGGTCAGCCTAGTGGCTCTTGGTCGACTTAACATGGCCTGGTCGAAGAACAAACAAGGATAATCGACCAGCAAGACTTGGCATTTAGCCAGTGATACACGGTCTTAACCGGGCCGCTCAAATGGCATACAACGGTCTGATATATGCTGCTTATGAATCAAACGGTCAGATCCAGGCCGCGTAGGGACTGGAACGGTTCCATATGGGCCGTGAATATGGACAGAGGCAAGCAAGCGATCCGGTCGAGTTCACAGGTGCAGGACTTGAGGTACAACCTGCCCGGTGTCCTAGTGGGAATGCCAGGCTCGCGGGGACTTACGGAGGTCTCATAATGGAGGTCCTAGTCCGACAGAAGGAGTATCCGGCGGAGAGTTCCAACTATTACAAGAGTTGAGGGCTAGAAATCATCGGAACACAAGTGTACAATGGTCAGTTAATCCTACCGGAGTAGAATGACTATTCAAACAACTCTAGTATCATTAGCTCATTCTCCATTATAACATGTTTGAGATTAACTTCATTGAAATGATGAACAAGGTCATGATGAGAGTAATCAAGCAAGAAAATTATAAGCTTTTAACTTTCATAAGATCCAATTAATATGTAGGTTGCTAAATTATCATTTAACACTAGTTGACTAAAATGAAACATGCTAGAAAAAAAATAAAGCATTCGACGGGACAGAACGGTTCATCTGGAACCGCTCAGAGGGCCTCAGCGGTTGGTCGATAGTCCGTTCAATCCCTAAAGGCCAGGGGGCCAGACGGGGTTTGAGCAGTCTATCAAGGGGCCGCAGGGGTCTTTGCACGGTCTGGATATGGCCGCTCTGCTCATGGAGGATTCAAACGCAAGGACAATAAGCGGTTAACTACTGGCCGTCAATATCGACCACACGGTCTATCGAGGGGCTGTTCAGAATATGGCGGTTCCTGTAGGACCGCGCTAAGGTAGCCCTACCCGACTTCGGCGAGCTCGGCTAGGGTTAGCAAAAATGACTAAATACTCATCGTATGACGCATAAAAATTGGACAATAAGCTATTATTGGAAAGAGGACTTAAAAATACACATGATAGCATGATCAATTTAGTGATTTAACTACGATAAGCCTACCTGAATCAAGCAGAAAGAACGATACAAACCCTAATCACATGCCTTTCATAAAACTAGAAATACGCATGATATAGAAAGCACAAATTGGGCAAAATAAATTCAAATGAAAGCTAAGAACGAGCTCTATACAATCATATTAGTTAATTAGGTTGGGCCTGAGAGAAACCTACCTTAATCGAAGAAGAAGAAGGAACACGCCCGAAACCCTAATCCACGAACACGCCTCCGATCCTCACCCAAATTTGCTCTCGATCGGCCACCCTATGTCACGCCGCCTGCTGGGGAGACAAAAGGAGGTCTAGGGCTGCAAAAGCCCTCAACTTATAGCGTCCAAGGAGGCTTCTAGAGGTCGAATTGGACTCAAGAGTCCAAAGAAGAAAAACTGACGAAAATCTCGCACCTTGATCAAATCCGCGCCACCGCCGCCGAGAGAAAGCTCTAGAGGATAGGGTTTGAGAGGGGAAACGATCTACTAGGGTTAACCTTTCGATTGGGCCCAATTTGGGCTCATTTGATTGAGAAATGGGCTCGAATTTGATCTTTTAAGATTGATGTGGTTTGAGTTATTAAAAACAACGAATTTGGCCATTAATTCTTTAATTCAGTCTAATCTAATTTTTATTAGGGGTCGGCCCAATTGACACTATTGCTACACTTTTTATTTTATACAAGTATATAATTTTTTTATATATTTAGAAATTAGTCAAAACTTCAGCCTACAGGTGAAATTCAATTAATTTAATTTCTACTTATTATATTTAAATCATCGTAGAAAAATTCGATTGTATCTTGGAATAGAAAAAAATCTTTTTATGGTGATTGTAGAAAAATAATTATTGATATAATTTTGGCCACTTTCAAAAATAGATAATATTCTTTAATTAAGAAAATCATTGAAGTCATTAAATAACAAGGAAATATCTTTAATTCCAATACATATTTCAAAAATTTTCTTTTGTATTTTATTATTTAACCGGGGTGTTACATCCTCCCCCACTTTAAGGAATTTGGTCCCCAAATTCGTTGGACGCTAAATAATTAAACTAAGATGATCCAAATCTATTCAAAATAACATGGTAATCATACAACTAATGGAATGCAAAAGAATTTTAACTATAGTTAAGGATGAAGGAAAATGATACCTTATATAATTCTTCATTTAATAGAAATCAGTTCCATTTTGCTTGTGGAGGTAGCTTAGGGCAATTAGCCATTACATATTCTTTGTTTCCGCAACGAAGACACGCTTCGCTCCTTCGCCAGCACTCCTTGATTAGATGACCAACTTTATGATAGTGAAAACATTTCATTTGGGAAAGGTTATTCCTTTTCTTCTTATTACTTCGAATTCCTTTACGACGAACTCGCCAACTTTTAGGAAGGTCGAGTGTTGCGAACCTTCTCGTTTTCATTTCAAAAGAAGCTTTAGATACTTGCAGAATAATTTAAACTTAAAAATTTTATTACCCTTACACGTTGTGCTACGCACTCTTATACATGTTTTATTACTGAACCCAAGATACTACCCAATCTCACCAGGTGACAAAAGGGATGACACGGGTCCTATAACTTAGGGTAACCTATACTTAGGGACAAGAACTAGGACTCAACAATCGAGGCTCTGATATCACTTCTGTCATGCCCCGAACTAATAGCAGCGGGAAGCAGCATTCGGAACGTACATTGAAACAATCATGATAGCAAGAGCAGAATAAATAGACACAAATAAACACATGGAGGCCATACAATTTGATAAAAATACATTTTTATTGGTGATTGAAAATTTAAATTTACAATTTGGACTCAATAAAAGACAAAAAGAAGAGAAAATGACAAGACTTACTATATTATCTAGACTCAAGAAAATAAAAAGACAGACTCCGGTCTCTAAAGCTCCAAGTTCACTCGATCACGCTGTCCCGATCCCAATTGCAAGCGTTCCATCTACCGCGTTACCTGAAAAGGGTTGGAAAGGAGGGGTGAGCAAGAAGCTCAGTAGGAATTGATGGGTGCAGAAATAGGAAGAAACGTAGAGCCAGAGGGGGGTGAATGGATCTTCTTAAAACATTTCGCCCAATTTTAAAGTTGAATAGAATTATGATGGGTTATTCAGCAGACACTTTCTCAAACACTAGAGGTGCACGCCTAATCAACTATTTGAAGGCATGCAGACGGAAGCTATCTAGGCGATTAGGAACAAACAATCTCACACGAGAAAGCATTCAACCACACTGCACAAGATATTTTAGGTGGTTCGGTCTGCTGACCTACATCTACCCCATACTCCAACCAGAGTATGGCTTCCTGTTGACTCATAGCTTGAAAGATCACTGGGCCTCACAGCTTGCCTACAACCACTGAGCAACATAGCTTGCTGACCAGAGGAACCAATCCTCTGCAACGCTGACAAACAACTTGACCCGCTGGGCTTTACAGCTTAGCCGACCAGAGGAAAACCTCCTCTGCAACCACTGACAAACAGCTTGAATGAGTGTCAAAGAAGAAATAACAAAAAGAACAAAACACAGCAACAGAGGGCTGTCAATAAATCCAAACTAAGATGCTCACGTAGGAGCCAAGTGTCTCAGACCTGATCCAGAGAACACTACAGAAAGCCTAATCTTCAATGTGCTACTCTTGCTTCCCTTCAAGCTATCTCTCTCTCTCTTTCTATCTCTTTTTTTTTCAAGTGCTCGATCTCCTTGTTCTCTCTAATTATTTTTCTGTATCGTGCTCACTCACTCTTCTTCTTCTTCTTCTTCTATCTTTTTTTTTTCTTTTTATGAGCATAAGATGAAGGGCGTGTGCTTTTCACGATTCCCGCCCAAATGCCTTGGCCCACGTGGCAGCATCCTAGCTCAATGCTTTCCACGTGTCTTGATCCTAGCACCTCCTCCATTCTTGGATCACGTGCCACTTTAGAAGTTACGATCACTTGGCCTCAGTTCTCTGGAGAGAAAATCTCTGTCAGGAGAGCGGTAGTCATTAGGTCAAACATCTTATAGGCAGACTTATGCATGCACAGACTCATATATGAATAAGTCAACATGCACTGACTTGATACATATATTAGGCAAGTCACACACACAGACCATCGGTGTACATAATGAGGTATGCACAGACACGCGTGGGTGCATCCTGCAAGAGTGCACTAACTTCAGTAATGAAATGCACCGATGTTAGAATGCAGGCCAAGCAAAAGCTTGCACCGATCTTCTATGTACGCTGACCTAGATATGCCTTAGGCCAAAGATTGCACCGACTATTGAATGCACTGACTTTGGTGAATGCGTAAACAGGAGCTACACCGAGGATGGATATGCAAGACAAGCAATGCACCGACTCAAGCTAACACCAAATATGCACTGACGCTAACGAAGCTAATACCAACACTGTGTCAACCTTCTATGAACTAAGTATGCACGGACCAACCATTGCACCGACCGGAGCTATAGGGAATAGCACGGACTTTGTATATATAAGGCGAAAGCTGCATTGACTTCTGTAAGCAGAATGTAAGATATGCACTGACCAAGCTATATGCAATGAATGTTATGCACAGGCTCTCATATGAAGGACTTAGAACATGCACCGACTATGGAAGCATTACACCGACCCTGAATATGCAAAGAACTAAGACGTATGCAGTCGTTATTTGCCAAGTAACGTGGTATGCACAGACCTGACTATGCACTGACTTCTTCAACCTATGGATGAACTGTATGCAACAAATGCAAGGTACACAGGCCTTGCATGCTGAAAGACTTAACTGTGCACAGACATACATTTTATATGAAATGATCAAATGCAAACAAACTTATGCAATCCAGTCTTCACATGACTCATAGATTGTCATCATTAAAACTAGGGTTCCAACAATCTCCCCCTTTTTTATGATGACAACTTTAATCCATGTATTATTGAAACTAGCAGAGAGTTTATTTGTTGACATGCATGGCAAAGATAACATTCAACATAAAACATGCATCCAACACAAATATGCACTATGTAGAAGTTACGTTTATGTGTACAGTAAGAGAATATAGGCAAGTGTCTGAATGAACTATCTCGTTAAGCATTTTTACATCAGAAACCTGAAAAATTGTCCATCAGAAAACTATAAGCTTGAAAAATTGTCCATCAGTCAATAAACTATAAAATTTCATACATATCCATCTTCACCATAATATATTCTCCCCCTTTGTCATGATCAAAAAGAATGGGGAAATCTTGGGAATCATTGACCTCTGAAACTCCCCCTGTCTCTAGGAGGATGTGCACTGCTGAAACCAGGGGTTGCAGATCTGTTGAGCATAGAATTGGGAAGATTTCTCAAGAGTTCTAATAGGTCATCTAGCTTTCGATGTACTGTATACCCAAGTTTGTCCACTAGAGAGGTGGTAGAGTCTTGCTTTGGGAGAGTTTGTTTAAAATTCTTTGAGAGGGTCTCCAATTCAGACTTAACATCTTGAAATTTGCTGATGACTTCAGGCTGACAGTTTGCAATAGTGTTAAATGTACTCTTTATCAACTCAAATTCAATCTTCAGATTAAAAGTGTGGCTCAGAATTTGAGCAAGCTTGGTGAAAGTAGAGAGTTGTATGTAATGCCCTGGATCTTGTTGGATCTTTATTGGATCTTTCGGATCTCTTTCGGATTGGTTTCGTTGAGTTTCGGTTCGCTTTTGTGGCTTCCGAGTTGAGTTTGACGAGCCGTGTGGGTTTTTCTCACGTACTAGTTACGGAACCCTACGGTGAGTTTGTTTGTCAATTCTCGAGCTTGTGGATGCTACAGCGACGATGTACTCATCGAGCCGGTCGTTTCGACTATTTTTGCGTATTTTTCTGAATTTATGCATTTTCGGCGCATTTTCAGAATTTTCAGAAATTAGGAAAATTTCCTAATTTCTTTTCCTTTTTCTTTTCTCTTTCTCTCTCTCCTTCTCATTCGCGCGACCGTCCCTCTCTCTCCCGTTCTCTCTCGTTCTCTCCCCTTTCCGGCTCCGGCTGCAGACGGAGGCGTAGGTGGGCGAGGCGGTGAAGCCGTGGAGCTGGTTGGATGCGCGATGGGGCGAGGATCGGATCGATTCTGGCGCGATCCCGAACGGTGGATTCAAAGCCGGTGAAATTGATTCGCGAGTGGTTTTCGGCGTGGTTTAGTCCTTTCGGGGCACGGTTTCTTCGGTGGAGGTAGGGTGACGGATCCTTGCTTCTCCATCTTCGTTTTCCCTGCCATTGCACGGCGTTCGGCTAGGAAACGAGCGTGTTTGGGCTTGTTTTGCCTAAATCGTGATTTTCGTGGTTTTTAGGGTCGGCCGGTAAACGGTGACCGTTTGCGGTTCAGTTAGTTTCTAAATGACCGCAGGGATGTTAGAATCCCATCCACGTAGTTTTCGTGCGATTTGGTGTTCATTCGAGGCCGGTAGAAGCCCGGGAACCTCGGTGACCCACTTAGGGTTGATTTGGTAAAATCGCCCGAATCTTGCGTTTTTATGCGTGCATGTGGGCGTTTTGGCCCTTGAATGTTGTATTTTGTCGAATGGGTTTGTATCCCCTGCGTTTCGGCGTGAATGGGGCGTGGAATGGGCCGATCCGGCCATTCCTATGTTTTCCCGCCGTAACCGAAGTAGCGGTCTAGCCAGCGACCGTCACTTGCTTTTGACGGCCCTACGATGGACCGTTATTTGGTTTGAGGGTTTATTAGCCCTTTTGTTTCTGGGTAAGCGACGGCCCTAGCTTGGAGCGTCGTTCCCGTGTAACGCGCCGGTGACTGGCCGTTACTTGCGTTTTGTCGTTTTCTTTGGGGGTTAAGTCAGTTGGTCTAATGCGCTTGACCCAGCGCGTTAGATGGAAGCGGCGCGCCTTGCCCAGGCCGTTGCTTGCCTGTTGACTGACGTTGACTCGTTGAGGCGGTGCCTTCGACAGTCGAACCCTTGTGCGTTGTTTGAGTGTAACGCGCCTGCCCCTGGCCGTTGCATTCTGTGTGGACGAGGTTGGGTGGCTGTCCCGTTGGAAGCGACGGTGGAGCCCCTGTGCGTCGTTAGAGAGTAACGCGCTCACCCCTGTCCGTCATTTGCTGTGGTGTTGGGTTGAGGGTGGCTATGCCGTTGTGAGTAACGGATAGGCCCCCGTGCGTCGTTTGGTTCTGACGGCCCTCCTCTGCCGCGCTGTTTCGTGAGTGACGCGCCTGGCTTAGCACGTTGCTTCGTTTTGGGTTTGGGTGGCTATGCCGTTGGGAGTAACGGTGGAGCCCCTGTGCGCCGTTTGCTTGTAACGCGCTAGGAGCTGTGCGTTACTTGGCTTTTGTGTGCTTTGTAGGTTGTTAGGGTGGTGTGAGCGACGGCCTGTGTCCGTCCGTCGTTTGGGAAATAACGCCCCTGAGCTAGACCGTCACTTGCTAGTAGCGGTCTAGGGCTCGTGCGTTACTTTCCTTGTGCCTTGGTTTTCCGCCCGATGATTCTGTGTGTCTTGGCTTGGCCTTGTGGTCTGCCCGTTGTCCCGTGGATGTCTCCTGACGTCCTATGAGGGTTAAGACTACGTTGTGAGGTAGCCAGGAGTCTTCTTACTTGTGGTAGGATTCTTGATCCTACTCTTTTATGCTTTTGTTGTTTGGTTTCGGTCAACCCGGTGTGACCCAGTGGTTGACATGTGACCTTGTTTGTGCGTGTCTTGGCGGTTCTGTCCTGTCCAAGACACTGCTTCTGGATGCTTCGAGGTGTTGTTCTACCTCGGTTTGCGTGTCCAGCTGTGCTGAGGGTTCTTGATGTTTCCCTCAGGTCTCCGTGTGTTGTTTTCTGCGGAGCGTGGTTTCTCTGGCTTAGGATTAGACCGATTGGCGGCTTGTTCCGCTGTTTGTGACGATCTTGCCTTGAGTCGTTCGACTCAGGATCGTTACATAGGAGGTCTAGTTGCTTGTCCTGAGTTGTCGGCAGTGGCGATGCTGCCATTTGGTGCCTCGAAGTACGTGTTGAGGGGCGTGGTCGCCCGTTTGTACTTCGGCACTTGTGTTTGAGCTTCTGTGTCGTGTGAAGCCTCCACTTGTTGTTGCCTAAGGTCTGTTGAGTGCCGACCCGCTAGCGGATGGCGGAGGGTTATTCCCGGTGAGCGGTTTGTAGTTAGTTCCGCGGGCTCCTAGTCAACGGTAGCGTCCTACCGAGGGAGAATACTAGCTAGAGGACCTGGCTTAGACTATAGCCAGTGTGTGCACACGTGGTCAGGGACGGAGGACTTACGTCGACGGGCGTGACCCTGACTAGTTACTTGTTTGTTGTTCCTGTTTGGTTCAGCTTGTGTCTCTGTCTCTGCTGTTGTTACAGCAGTGCTGTAGGCGAGACGCTTGAGGTGCGGCATAAGACGTCAGTGGACGCAGCTGGCTTTTTAAGGGGGTGCTTCGGTCACGTGACGTGTAGCTCTTCGCATTTTCTTGCGCGTTGTGACCTTTGCGAGTTGCCCGTTCGTGGCCGTGCTCGAGGTCAGTGTTTTGTTGTCCGCACGGTGTTCTGTTCATGCGTGGGGCTTTGTGCACGACGTTTCCGGTCGTGTACGTGCTTGTTTGGCGTCTGTCTAGGTCGTGTCTAGACCTGGATTGTTTGGGGCTCCCTTCTGTGTGAGTTTAGGGTCATCCATCTGTTGCCTTTAGTTTGGAGTAGTTTGGGATGCCGAGGTTAGTTCGGTAGCCGCTTGTTTGGTGCGGGTTCTCACCCTCTCCTGCGTGTTCCCTACTCCTACTTCCCGTCTGTTCCTTTACAGCTTTGTAGTGTAGCTTTCCTGCTTTGATACGTTGCTGTTCTTGCTGCGTTTGTTGCTGCTTCCGTTGCTTTTGCTTTGTGCGTTTTCCAGTGGGGATCCGCGTGACCCCTACTGAGTTTCTGTTGAGACTCACCCCTGCTACTTTTCAGGTGGGTTTCGATGTCTGCCTCTGCTGTTCCTGGCGGAGTGCTCGCTTGCTGTTGTAGCTGCCAGCTGTACCTACGGTCGGGCTTCTTCCGACTTCTGTGTACGTTTCTTTCTGTAGTACTGTACTGAGCTATACTTGTTGTCTTTCCTTTGGGCTGGACTCTGTGTTTAACTGTTAAAAATTTATTAATGAAGCTTTATTTTTATTTCTGCTACTTTAGCAATCCAATCTAATGAAATTTACTTGCTTACTATTATATCTCTGTGGCTTCAATGTACTCTACACATGCCTTTTATCCCTTCGGCGCTTTCCCGCGCTTGGGAGGCCTCGCGGGTCCCTCATGGTATCACGTGTATTCGGTATTTATACCGGGTGCACCGGGTATCCGGAATCCGGGTCGTTACAGATGGTATCAGAGCAGTGTTCTGAGATGTTCGGAGTTTTTCTTTTCTGAGCTATCAGAGCGTTGTTGTGTGAAGTACATGGGAATCCGAGATATACAGTTTCCAGAGTCCTTAGGCCCAGTACAGTCTCTTGCTGGCGTAGGTGTTGCGATGTTTATCGCGGTGCTTCTCGCGTGTGGTCTTGTACGTGCTTGGTTGGCACTGTACGAGATGGTTTTTGCTCTCGTCTGGATGTGACGATGTGCTTCGTTCGTTTTGAAGTTGGTCTCGATCGTGTTGCGCTTGGCAGTGTTTGTCGGTTGGCATGAACCTGCAGTGCATTGTTCGAGCTGTTTTCTGTATTTTGCTCAGGTGGCTTATGACTTTTAGCGTTGGTGTGATGGCCATGCACGTTCTTACGTTGCTTTGGTTGTCCCAGCTTGAGTTTGTGTAGCTCCTGATGCATCGTTGTTTTGGTTGTTTCGGTTGTCGTGTTGCCTCGATTGAGAAGTTGCTCGAGCGAACCTAGGATTTTCCCTTCCTGGTGAGCTGTTGTTGTTGAGCTTGTTGCTTCTCGTCCTTCTTGGTGATGCTTTTCCGAGGTTTGCCTTGGATTTGCTGTCTTAATGATGCCTTTGTCCTGTGTCTGCTTAAGTGTAGACAGCTTTATTTTGAGTCTGATCTGCTTCTTGTTGTACGGTTGCTTGGCTTTGGACTCCGTAATGGTGTTAAGAGCTGTTGTGTACCGTAATTGTCGTGCTGTGTCTAACGGCCGATGTATTGTGAAGGCTCATTTATTGTGTCGGGACGTGAAGGTAAGCTGAGACTGATGCTTTCCTTGTGCTTTGTGCTGAAGCTGGTGCTCTTCTCTTGTTGCACTTAGGCTCTTTGTGTTCGGTTATTCGTTGGATCGGTGCGCGTGGCGTGTGAATTGCAATCTTGTTGATTGCGATGGCGCTGGTGTGTGCTGAGATGCGATTTCTGATGTTGTTCTGTTGCCTGTGCATGTTGTTGAGAGTACAGCTGTTGTGTGTGGGTTGGCTACCCACTTGTCGAGAGGTTCTTTCTTTCTCGATGTGACTCCGTCTTGGCTTCTCGTGCCTTGATGTCGTCAGTTGCCGTGCCTTTGTTTGTGGTTTTTCTTGTGTTGGCATTGGCAATTGTGTGAGTGTTGGGGAATTGGTTGGCATTCCTTGCTGATTAAGTACCCTTTGCTCTGCTTTTTCCTTCTTGGGTGTTGTGCTCTTGAGGCGTGTTGCTAGTCCTTGAGTTGCGTTCCCCGAGATTGTTGTCGTTTATTGTTGTTGTGGGTCTTCTCTTGGTGAGCAGTCTGATGCGTAACCCGTTCTTGTGTGGTTGTGTGCTCAGCTGTTCTTGTGCCTTGTTGTGACCCTGCTTGCAGATGTGTTCCTTGGCACTGCGTGTTGTGCGGAGCCGGAGTTCTGCAGGTACTACCGTTGTGTCGTTTTGGCGTTGTTTCTTTATGATTTTGTGTTCTTGCCTTTGGACCATTGTCTTGTCAGTTGGCCTTGCTGTGCTCCCTTTTTCTCCGGTGGAGTTAGCTTGCGACTTGATCAGATGTGATATCTGAGTGAGTGCTGACTTGATGGTGCTTGTGGTCCAGTGGTGTTGTTGTCGTTGGCGTTCTCTGTGCCAGGTGTTCCCTGTTGCCTTTTGGCACTGGAGCCGATGATGTGGTCGAGCTATCAGCTGTGAGGACTGTGTCTCCTTGTGTGAGCTGCTGCTTGCCGTGTTGTTATTGTGTTTTTTCGGTATTGGTTCTTGATTGTTGTGGCTGTCGTGTCTCTTGCCCTGTGAGACGTAAACGACGTTGCCCTTGCTTCGGAGGTGTCAGATGTGTTCACTTTGGTGCCGTACTCGTGCTGTGGACTTGCTATCTTGGAAGCGGAGTGTGTACCTGTAATTGTGGTCTGACGGTGTTCCTCTGAGCTGTGTTTTCCGTGATTTGTGCTGTTGGGTTGCTCTCCCTTGCTTCTCCTTTGTTAGTCCTTAATTTCGAGGGCGAAATTTCTTAAAGGAGGGGAGGATGTAATGCCCTGGATCTTGTTGGATCTTTATTGGATCTTTCGGATCTCTTTCGGATTGGTTTCGTTGAGTTTCGGTTCGCTTTTGTGGCTTCCGAGTTGAGTTTGACGAGCCATGTGGGTTTTTCTCACATACTAGTTACGGAACCCTACGGTGAGTTTGTTTGTCAATTCTCGAGCTCGTGGATGCTACAGCGATGATGTACTCGTCGAGCCGGTCGTTTCGACTATTTTTGCGTATTTTTTTGAATTTGTGCATTTTCGGCGCATTTTCGGAATTTTCAGAAATTAGGAAAATTTCCTAATTTCTTTTCCTTTTTCTTTTCTCTTTCTCTCTCTCCTTCTCATTCGCGCGACCGTCCCTCTCTCTCCCGTTCTCTCTCGTTCTCTCCCCTTTCCGGCTCCGGCTGCAGACGGAGGCGTAGGTGGGCGAGGCGGTGAAGCCGTGGAGCTGGTTGGATGCGCGATGGGGCGAGGATCGGATCGATTCTGGCGCGATCCCGAACGGTGGATTCAAAGCCTGTGAAATTGATTCGCGAGTGGTTTTCGGCGTGGTTTAGTCCTTTCGGGGCATGGTTTCTTCGGTGGAGGTAGGGTGACGGATCCTTGCTTCTCCATCTTCGTTTTCCCTGCCATTGCACGGCGTTCGGCTAGGAAACGAGCGTGTTTGGGCTTGTTTTGCCTAAACCGTGATTTTCGTGGTTTTTAGGGTCGGCCGGTAAACGGTGACCGTTTGCGGTTCAGTTAGTTTCTAAATGACCGCAGGGATGTTAGAATTCCATCCACGTAGTTTTCGTGCGATTTGGTGTTCATTCGAGGCCGGTAGAAGCCCGGGAACCTCGGTGACCCACTTAGGGTTGATTTGGTAAAATCACCCGAATCTTGCGTTTTTATGCGTGCATGTGGGCGTTTTGGCCCTTGAATGTTGTATTTTGTCGAATGGGTTTGTATCCCCTGCGTTTCGGCGTGAATGGGGCGTGGAATGGGCCGATCCGGCCATTCCTATGTTTTCCCGCCGTAACCGAAGTAGCGGTCTAGCCAGTGACCGTCACTTGCTTTTGACGGCCCTACGATGGACCGTTATTTGGTTTGAGGGTTTATTAGCCCTTTTATTTCTGGGTAAGCGACGGCCCTAGCTTGGAGCGTCGTTCCCGTGTAACGCGCCGGTGACTGGCCGTTACTTGCGTTTTGTCGTTTTCTTTGGGGGTTAAGTCGGTTGGTCTAACGCGCTTGACCCAGCGCGTTAGATGGAAGCGGCGCGCCTTGCCCAGGCCGTTGCTTGCATGTTGACTGACGTTGACTCGTTGAGGCGGTGCCTTCGACGGTCGAACCCTTGTGCGTTGTTTGAGTGTAACGCGCCTGCCCCTGGCCGTTGCATTCTGTGTGGACGAGGTTGGGTGGCTGTCCCGTTGGAAGCGACGGTGGAGCCCCTGTGCGTCGTTAAAGAGTAACGCGCTCACCCCTGTCCGTCGTTTGCTGTGGTGTTGGGTTGAGGGTGGCTATGCCGTTGTGAGTAACGGATAGGCCCCCGTGCGTCGTTTGGTTCTGACGGCCCTCCCCTGCCGCGCTGTTTCGTGAGTGACGCGCCTGGCTTAGCGCGTTGCTTCGTTTTGGGTTTGGGTGGCTATGCCGTTGGGAGTAACGGTGGAGCCCCTGTGCACCGTTTGCTTGTAACGCGCTAGGAGCTATGCGTTACTTGGCTTTTGTGTGCTTTGTAGGTTGTTAGGGTGGTGTGAGCGACGGCCTGTGTCCGTCCGTCGTTTGGGAAATAACGCCCCTGAGCTAGACCGTCACTTGCTAGTAGCAGTCTAGGGCTCGTGCGTTACTTTCCTTGTGCCTTGGTTTTCCGCCCGATGATTCTGTGTGTCTTGGCTTGGCCTTGTGGTCTGCCCGTTGTCCCGTGGATGTCTCCTGACGTCCTATGAGGGTTAAGACTACGTTGTGAGGTAGCCAGGAGTCTTCTTACTTGTGGTAGGATTCTTGATCCTACTCTTGTATGCTTTTGTTGTTTGGTTTCGGTCAACCCGGTGTGACCCAGTGGTTGACATGTGACCTTGTTTGTGCGTGTCTTGGCGGTTCTGTCCTGTCCAAGACACTGCTTCTGGATGCTTCGAGGTGTTGTTCTACCTCAGTTTGTGTGTCCAGCTGTGCTGAGGGTTCTTGATGTTTCCCTCAGGTCTCCGTGTGTTGTTTTCTGCGGAGCGTGGTTTCTCTGGCTTAGGATTAGACCGATTGGCAGCTTGTTCCGCTGTTTGTGACGATCTTGCCTTGAGTCGTTCGACTCAGGATCGTTACATAGGAGGTCTAGTTGCTTGTCCTGAGTTGTCGGCAGTGGCGATGCTGCCATTTGGTGCCTCGAAGTACGTGTTGAGGGGCGTGGTCGCCCGTTTGTACTTCGGCACTTGTGTTTGAGCTTCTGTGTCGTGTGAAGCCTCCACTTGTTGTTGCCTAAGGTCTGTTGAGTGCCGACCCGCTAGCGGATGGCGGAGGGTTATTCCCGGTGAGCGGTTTGTAGTTAGTTCCGCGGGCTCCTAGTCAACGGTAGCGTCCTACCGAGGGAGAATACTAGCTAGAGGACCTGGCTTAGACTATAGCCAGTGTGTGCACACGTGGTCAGGGACGGAGGACTTACATCGACGGGCGTGACCCTGACTAGTTACTTGTTTGTTGTTCCTGTTTGGTTCAGCTTGTGTCTCTGTCTCTGCTGTTGTTACAGCAGTGCTGTAGGTGAGACGCTTGAGGTGCGGCGTAAGACGTCAGTGGACGCAGCTGGCTTTTTAAGGGGGTGCTTCCGTCACGTGACGTGTAGCTCTTCGCGTTTTCTTGCGCGTTGTGACCTTTGCAAGTTGCCCGTTCGTGGCCGTGCTCGAGGTCAGTGTTTTGTTGTCCGCACGGTGTTCTGTTCGTGCGTGGGGCTTTGTGCACGATGTTTCCGATCGTGTACGTGCTTGTTTGGCGTCTGTCTAGGTCGTGTCTAGACCTGGATTGTTTGGGGCTGGTTGACAGGCCGATGTACCCTTCTGTGTGAGTTTAGGGTCATCCATCTGTTGCCTTTCGTTTGGAGTAGTTTGGGATGCCGAGGTTAGTTCGGTAGCCGCTTGTTTGGTGCGGGTTCTCACCCTCTCCTGCGTGTTCCCTACTCCTACTTCCCGTCTGTTCCTTTACAGCTTTGTAGTGTAGCTTTCCTGCTTTGCTACATTGCTGTTCTTGCTGCGTTTGTTGCTGCTTCCGTTGCTTTTGCTTTGTGCGTTTTCCAATGGGGATCCGCGTGACCCCTACTGAGTTTCTGTTGAGACTCACCCCTGCTGCTTTTCAGGTGGGTTTCGACGTCTGCCTCTGCTGTTCTTGGCGGAGTGCTCGCTTGCTGTTGTAGCTGCCAGCTGTACCTGCGGTCGGGCTTCTTCCGACTTCTGTGTACGTTTCTTTCTGTCGTACTGTACTGAGCTAGACTTATTGTCTTTCCTTTGGGCTGGACTCTGTGTTTAACTGTTAAAAATTTATTAATGAAGCTGTATTTTTATTTCTGCTACTTTAGCAATCCAATCTAATGAAATTTACTTGCTTACTGTTATATCTCTGTGGCTTCAATGTACTCTACACATGCCTTTTATCCCTTCGGCGCTTTCCCGCGCTTGGGAGGCCTCGCGGGTCCCTCATGGTATCACGTGTATTCGGTATTTATACCGGGTGCACAGGGTATCCGGAATCCGGGTCGTTACATGTATATCTTGGATCTTGCTCACCATGTCACCAACTCTAGTACTGATTCCCATAAGAGATTCCAAGATCTATCGGACTGCTGCATCAGTTTTGTGTTTGGCAGTCAAAAACTCAATCCCTTGGGTCTTCACAACTCTTTCCAAATGCTGCAATCGGGCATCTAGTCTGTCCAGTTGAACAATATTGAACAGAAACTGTTTAATCATCAATTCATTTTGGTTCATCACTATCTCAGTCAGATTTGACAACATCTGGGCAATATCAGGCTCAGTACTAGGTCTAGGTGAACCAAATGTAGATGCACTAGACTCTGGGAATTCAGTAAAATATTCATGCTGTGGTTCAAGAGATGAAGTGGGTGGTATACTAAGACAGATTACTCCTCCGAAATGTGGACCATATTCGGGAGCTTGAGCGAATGACATTCTTGGATATAATCTGAAGTAAGGGGCATGACTCATAACATATTCCTGTAAGTCCTCCTCAGCCACTCCTTGAGCTGGTGGAATTTCTTCACCATGTTGAGGAGCTCCTGTCTCTGTCTCTTGAATTCCTTGGGGAACACCTTCATCTTGTGCCTCTCCCTCCTCTTGTTCTTCCATTTCAACCTCTATCTGAACTAGTTCTTCTGGCTGATGTTCACTAATCACTGGTTGAGCTGGTACTTCTTCTTCTTGTCAAAATTTATCAAATATTTTATCAATAGAGTGATCCAACTGGTGCTTAATTTGAACTTCAGAAAGATTGAGCTCGTCAACTTCCTGTTCTAGCTGCAGGTCTTTAAGATGCTTCTCATCTGGCATCTCAGCACCTTGTTCAGATTCTCTCACAATACTTTCAGACTGTACACTGGTGTGACCACTTTCAGGTAATACCTTTACTTGGGGTAAATCCTCTCCCTCGGCTTGTGCTTCTTTGACCTTCTTTGCCTTCTTTGATTGACTCCTTTTAACAGCCTGACTAGTTTTAGTGGGCTTCAATCCCATGAATGTAGAAATAAAATCCATAGTGTAAATGTTTACTTTAGGTATCTCTACAAAGCTCTCATCCTCAAGAGAAACCCCTGATTTCTTGAAGATAGTTGTTAAGTGGGCTCCATAGGGAGGGTGTCTTCTCGACTCCTTGCATGTCTTCATAATTTGCATAATAACATCTGGTAGACATATTTTTATACCCTTCAATAAACAGTACATGATAAATCTCTGAGTGTCTGTCACTCTCCCTCTGCCTCCAACTTGTGGAGTTAACATTGTTGTAATTATGTGATGCAGGAGTGTCTTGAGAGGGGAGAAGTTACTGGCATTGTAGGAGCCAAGTTTCTTTTGTTCTTTATCAGTAGGATTGTTTGGCAAGTCAGTGATGATGGAGTATGCATCATGAAGATTAAATCTATACTTAAATTCAACCACTCCATCTTTTGGAATTCTAAACACTTTATGAAGAAAGTGTCTTGTTATCTCAATCTAGTTCCTTTGACGCTTGACAGCAACATAGACTTATCAACATCATAGGCTTGATTGTTATAGAATTCAACAATGAGTCTAGGATAATAGACTCTGTATTTGCACAAGAACTTTTTCCATTTTTGAAATTTTGCAATATCAACCAACTTAGGAAATTTCTCAATGATCTTCTTGTCATGAAGGTCTATGAACCGAGGAGGCACAATTTTTCCTGGTCCCAAAATGATTTCCGATTTGCTGGAAGGTTTTGCAGAAGTACCTTTTTCTTCTGAAACTTCACCCACTTTCTCTTTTCCTTTTCTCTTCTTTCTTCCAGATGCCTCTTCGCTTGGCTCATCTTTGACTTCTTCTTGGGGCAAAATCTCTGCAGCCTTCCTTTTTCCTTTGGTGGAAGCGTCTTGAATGGGTTCGGAAGAAGCTTCCTTTGCACGCACCTCTTCAGACATACTGACTTGAGGAGTTGTGGGCTGCTGCTCCTCAGAAGACTTCTTCTTCCCCTTGCAATCTGTTGCCGAAGAAGACATGGTGAATGCAATAAGAAGAGAAGGATGAAAGGTAGAGAGGGAATGGACGAGATGAGAAGAGGGAAGGCTGGAGAGGCGGGCTTGCAAGCTGAACTCGAGAGAGATGAACACGAGAGCGGGAGGACGCTTCAGCTTCAAAAGAGAAGGTATGATGGATAAGACAAGTAGGGTTATGTAAATACAAGAGACACTACCAACTTTACCAATATTCAACAATTAATACCCAAACTACCCCTTACTTAAAATAAGATGCCTTTCTATGCAGAAATGCGGTTTCCGGCATATGAGATTATATCTTAGAATGTTATTCTCCACAAGTTATCCCTGTGAATCAATAGAAATAAGATAGCTTAATCAAGGGAATAACCTAGTCAAAGAGATCATTAATCTTACTAGCTCCATTTTATTAGCCAATTACTGATTGACAAACCCAAAATTTTATATTGACATTAAATCAGTCTAAATTTTCTGAAGAAACCAAAGGGTCAACCATGTTTTAATTGAACTTTTGCCAAAAGAAATTTTTATTGAACATTTTAGTATAACTGCCCTTTTTTACTTAAGGAAATATGTTGATCAAACACTAGAGTCCCTGGTTACTCAGAGCAGTTTACCTTTATGTTTCATATTTTTTTTTGAACAGAGATAGCATTCATTATCATGACATGACCTCTGAATTTCTTTGAGACAGATGATCAATTTCTCAAATAATATGTCATTGCTTTGTCACACTCAATTTTTATTTAATGGTGTATTCCCAGTTCTTTTGTCAGAATTTTCTTTAGACATTACTTAAGGACCATATAAAACTTGGATTATCTATCAAATTGGTTTATTACTAAGGACTTTCAGATTATTGATGTCCTACTGAGCAATTTCCAATTTGGACTATTTTAAGACCATTGAGGTATCTTCCAGGGTTAATTGTGAGAGCTTTTCAGATAAGATTTAATATTCATACACCAAAAATCACATCTCAATTAAGATCAGCAATTTCGTTCTTAGTTCAGGGTGATCTTAGTAGTTAATTATTGAAAATAAGTAAAGGTGACAGTATTCAGATATTACTCCCCTGACTAGCACAAACTATGAATTTCTTGACGATAAATGTGAAAAAGAGAAGGAGAAAAAGAACAAGGTGATGTAGATGAAGACCATTCATGGTCAGGGTTGAGACTAACGGCTAGATAGCACAAATCCAAAAACACAACCTGAATGACCATCAATATATAACCACCCATCTCTAAAAAACCATCAAACATATAGCCTTCTGAGAAATCAGTGTATCCAAAAGCCCAAATCACAACCATTTGACCTCTCATTTTAGACCAGATTCAAGCTGACTCTAAGGTCAGTACCACAACAGCAGAACCTTGTAATTCATCAGACACAGAAAGCTAACTATCCAAGCATCAATAAATCACTGACCAAAACATGTATTCGATCTCAGACAAGCACAACTCCCCCTCAACAAGTGCAGAGATTTCAAACAATCACTATTTGATTCTCTTAAGGTACACAAATATGTATCAACATTATATGCATTCTACAGACACATGCACAGACCCATTCATGTTATGACATACAAAAAATTACACCGACCTCATCTGGCTCGAGGCAACAGATGCACCGAGTTTATATGCATGCAGCCAGTTGAAGCACAGAGGAAACATGAATGCATAAAGATTAGAAAGAAGTTCAGCATATCTTCAATGAATATGGGCACACACAACTCAAAGTGTGAACTGATAAACTCATGTACCTCAATGCAAATGTCAAGACAAATAAAAGAGCGTGTATGCATGAAACTTTTGACCAATCAGATTTAACATGTTATGCAGTTAAAATGTGTTCCTAAGGAATTCAATTGAATAGATGTGAAGAATGCAAAACGTTACCTGAATGGAGTTTTACCAATTGGGTGCCTTGGTATATTTACCCCTTTTTATTCTCCAGCCCTAAGGCACACCTGCAAGAATAGGTCCTTATTTTGCAGATTTAGGAACCCAAGAAATCTTGGGTCCTAAATTGTCAGTGGCACCTCTAGAGGGTGCTTTCCACATTTTCTGAGCAAATAAATCATCTGACTTAATCATAAAACAGTTAGACATTGAATGTCCTAACTGACCACAATAGTAACATGAAACAATATAGTTTAAATTCTTTTTATGCACATTAATATAAGCATGTAATCTTTGTGCATAATCATGAAATTTTCTGTTATTTGCATGGACATTTTGTTTTCCATAACCTGCCAACCAACATTCAGAAGCTCGATGGCCAGGTTTCCCACAGTTAAAGCATTCAAAATATTTTACCTTAAACACAACTTTTTTTTTGCCAAAATCAATTTTGTTTATAGGGAATTTAACAAATTTAGAATTAAGTTTCTTTCCTTGAATATGCCAACAATCCTGAACTGTGTGGCCATACTTCCCAGATTCAAAATAAGAAGAAAAATTTCTTCTCTTAACCACTGACAAGCACTTACTAGCCAGATGGCCTGGCTTCCAACAGTTGGAACACATAGGAGCTTTTCCCTGGGCATGCCTGCAATGGGCAACAATGTGGCCCATCTTGCCACAATGAAAACAGAAAATTTTCTTATTCTAAAATGCATGATTTTTAGGATAAGTTTTCATAGCATGCATTTTACTGGCATTTAGATCATCCCTTTTCCTCAATTTGCAGTCATTCATGATATGGCCGAGCCTACCACAGTAATGGCATGAAATTATCTTCTTGTGTGCATGAGTATGAGTATTGGTATTGTGGACAGCATGCACATTTTTAACATGAGTGTGTGTAGGCTTGTTCTGCATATGTCCATTTCCTTCTGCTTTTTCAGTAGATTTCTAACTTTTCTGAATAGTAGCAAGATTTGGATTTTTCTGTACAGTGAACTGAAAAACCAATGGAGTTTTGATGCTGGTATGTTCTGAGCTACTTACAAATGATGTATGAATTTTGTTTCCAAAGCTATTCTTATTTATTGGATTATACCCACCCCCTCTTTCTGAAAATTCACTTTCATCCCCAGTAGCTTATCCAAATTATCCTGTCCTTCAACAAACTTTGAAAGAGAATTTTTTAAATCTTCAATTTCAGCTTACAAAGTGGCAGCATCATGTTCATAGGAGATAACTTGTTGATGCAGACAGTCATTGAGATTTTTTAAAGATTCATTTTCTTGTTGAAGCTTTATTTCATTGTTTGTTTCCTTTTCCTCCAAAACAGAATTTTCTTTTTCCTAAGCCAGCCATCTTTCAGAAAAGACTGTATTAAGAACCATCAACTTTTTATTCTGTTCCTTCAAATTACTGTTTTCTTCAATCAATTTGTCTTGATATTCATCAGTTTCCTTTTTCTGTTTAACCAATGACTCATTTTCTTCTTTCAAAGATCTAATTAGATTCTTCTGCATATTGTCATCCAAGTCAAGGTCTTCAATTAGTTCCTTTAAGAATGCACATTCATTACATAAATTTTCATCTCTAGCAAATTTGTTTCTTAAACTCTCATTTTCATATTTCAAATTTTCCTTTTCATCTCTTAAATGAGTAACTTCTTGAATCATTTCTTTTCTCAACTTGTTCTTTTCTGATTTGACTCTATGATATTTATTAACTAAATGCTCATTCATGGAGACTAAATCATCATAGCTAAAATCCTCAGCTTCAGAATTTACCTGGGAGGATGAGTCCTCGGATTGATCTTTGACCATCAGGCACATTTCCTCATCTCCAACAGATATTCCCAACATTCTGTTGATGATAGCCGCTGCACTCCAGCATTCATTGACATATGGAACATAGTTAGAGTCTATTGCCCTTTTGATTAGATCTAGGGCCTTTTTTTCATCAAATTTCTGT
The DNA here is from genome assembly GCA_022559845.1 of Amorphophallus konjac. Classification (NCBI taxonomy): domain Eukaryota; kingdom Viridiplantae; phylum Streptophyta; class Magnoliopsida; order Alismatales; family Araceae; genus Amorphophallus; species Amorphophallus konjac. The sequence continues at coordinate 421,253,276 of CM040121.1, read as the reverse complement.
CTGTCAGAAGATTTCCATTGGGATTTGTCCTCTGGAACTTCATACGGACTAAGAGCTATAAGAATCCAAAGATCTAAATCCATATGCAACACATAGTCTCTAAAGGAGCCATACTAGCCATAAAAGTTCGAACCGGTGTATACTGGAATTTCAGCCATGAATTCACTACAAGTCAGATCAGGAGCAATGCTAAGAGTCGGATCAAAATAGATCGCACCTAAACCAAATCAAGGAACGGATCTGCAGGTCGTTGGACCCTCTGTGCAGAAACCCGCTCTGATACCAATTGATGGGTGCGAAAATAGGAAGAAACGTAGATCCAGAGGGGGGTGAATGGATCTTCTTAAAACATTTCACCCAATTTTAAAGTTGAATAGAATTATGACAGCTTATTCAGCGGACACTTTCTCAAACACTAGAGGTGCACGCCTAATCAACTATTTGAAGGCATGCAGACGGAAGCTATCTAGGCGATTTGGAACAAACAATCTCACATGAGAAAGCATTCAACCACACTGCACAAGATATTTTAGGTGGTTCGGTCAGCTGACCTACATCCACCCCATACTCCAACCAGAGTATGGCTTCCTGCTGACTCACAGCTTGAAAGACCGCTGGGCCTCACAGCTTGTCTACAACCGCTGAGCAACACAACTTGCTGACTAGATGAACCAATCCTCTGCAACGCTGACAAATAGCTTGACCCGCTGGGCTTTACAGCTTAGCCGACCAGAGGAAAACCTCCTCTGTAACCGCTGACGAATAGCTTGAACGAGTGTAAAAGAAGAAAGAACAAAAAGAACAAAACACAGCAACAGAGGGATGTCAATAAATCCAAACTAAGATGCTCACGCAGGAGCCAAGTGTCTCGGATCTGATCCAGAGAACACTACAGAAAGACTGATCTTCAATGTGTTGCTCTTGCTTCCCTTCAAGCTATCTCTCTCTCTCTCTCTCTATCTCTTTTCTTTTCAAGTGCTTGATCTCCTTGTTCTCTCTAATTCTTTTTCTGTATCGTGCTCACTCACTCTTCTTCTTCTTCTATCTTTTCTTTTTTTTTTCTTTTTATGAGCATAAGATAAAGGGCATGTGCTTTTCATGATTCCCGCCCAAATGCCTTGGCCCACGTGGCAGCATCCTAGCTCAATGCTTTCCACGTGTCTCGATCCTGACACCTCCTCCACTCTTGGATCACGTGCCAGTTTAGAAGTTACGATCACTTGGCCTCAGTTCTCTGGAGAGAAAATCTCTGTCGAGAGAGCGGTAGTCATTAGGTCAAACATATTATAGGTAGACTTATGCATGCACGGACTCGTATATGAATAAGTCAACATGCACTGACTTGATACAGATATTAGGCAAGTCACACACACAGACCATCGGTGTACATAATGAGGTCTTCATAGACTATGCATGGGTGGATCCTGCAAGAGTGCACTAACTTCAGTAATGAAATGCACCGATGTTGGAATGCAGGACAAGTAAAAGCTTGCACCGATCTTCTATGTACGCCGACCTAGATATGCCTTAGGCCAAAGATTGCACCGACTATTGAATGCACTGACTTTGGTGAATGCATAAACATGAGCTGCACCGAGGATGGATATGCAAGACAAGTAATGCACCGACTCAAGCTAACACCAAATATGCACTGACGCTAACGAAGCTAATACCAACACTGTGCCAACCTTCTATAAACTAAGTATGCACGGATCAACCATTGCACCGACCGGAGCTATAGGGAATAGCACGGACTTCGTATATACAAGGCGAAAGCTACACTGACTTCTGTAAGTAAAATGTAAGATATGCACTAACCACGCTATATGCAATGCATTTTATGCACGGACTCTCATATGAAGGACTTAGAACATGCACCGACTATGGAAGCATTGCACCGACCCTGAATATGCAAAGAACTAAGACGTATGTAGTCGTTATTTGCCAAGTAACGTGGTATGCACAGACCTGACTATGCACTGACTTCTTCAACCTATGCATGGACTGTATGCATCAAACGCAAGGTACACAGGCATTGCATGCTGAAAGACTCAACTGTGCACATACATACATTTTATAAGAAATGATCAAATGCAAACAAACTTATGCAATCTAGTCTTCACATGACTCATAGATTGTCATCATTAAAACTAGGGTTCCAACAGAAATTACTCTCTATCATCAGGCATAGTTTAAGTAATTAACCACTTCATGAATGCATGAATAACACTAGAAGACAATTAAGCATGATAACAAGATAACTAGCACGAGAAATATTGCAAGTCACGATAGAAAGAGCAAGTAATTAGAACTTCAAGTGAATGGCCATATATCAAGTCAAGTCAAGTCGAGTCATGCAAGCAAGTACTTCATGCTTTCAAGCATGAATAGCAAGTTCACGAGAATGTGGAATGTCGTAGACCCAACACGCTACATAGTACCAGTGCCAAATGCCACACCTAGTCATTCACCTCCCCGAGGATCAAGTACTTTTCGGGTGCGCCTCCTAGGACATGACTGGCCCCTTTAATATGTTTGCCTTGGCATTGATTTGTTTGGATCATAGATCCCATGTAATCTAGACATCCACAATGTTAATGGCCAAGAGTTCCAAGATCGAGTTCATGTAATCAAGGTAAAGTGCATAAGAATATTGATTTTCTTGAGATTCCAAACAATAAGCTCATTGATCAAGAGGAAAAGTCATTCAAAGAAATGACTTAGAATTGATAATGTCATCGATAGACCTAACAATAGGTCCCAACTCGAGGAACCATAGCTTGGATAGGCTAGAGTAGCTCACACACATCAAAACCATGAAAACATCAATTTTCAAAAATCTGGAAGGTACACGGTCATTATTGGGCCGCTTAAGATAGAAACGGTCCATACTGGGCCGTGCAAGGATGACTGGCCGAAGAACAGCCCAACCGAAGCTAAGTAAATACACGGTCTCAAATGGGCTGCGCTATAATAGAACGGTCCAAATTGGGCCGCTGAATAGAACTCGCCGTTCACAATACGCCGTCCAATTCAAGAAGAAAAGGAGCCCATGATGAAGGCTACACGGGTTGGATTGGGCTGCGCATTAATTGAGCGGTCGGACGATAGTCCGCTCTAGTACCTAAACGGGCCGGTCTTGGCCGTTCAGTAACTGGGCCAAGCAGGATAGAGAAAGCTACCCAAAAGGGCTCCTAGGCCACCATAGGCATGGTGGAACTGAACCAGGGTTCAACCCACGATTATTAGGTCAGCCTAGAGGCTCTGGGTCGACTTAACATGGCCTGGTCGAAGAACAAACAAGGATAATCGACCAACAAGACTTGGCATTTAGCCAGTGATACATGGTCTTAACCCGGCCGCTCAAATGGCATACAACGGTCCGATATAAGCCGCTTATGAATCAAACGGTCAGATCCAGGCCGCGTAGGGACTCAAACGGTTCCATATGGGCCGTGAATCTGGACAGAGGCAAGCAAGCGATCCGGTTGAGTTCACAGGTGCAGGACTTGAGGTACAACCTGCCCGGCGTGCTAGTGGGAATCCCATGCTCGTGGGGACTTACGGAGGTCTCATAATGGAGGTCCTAGTCCGACGGAAGGAGTATCCGACGGAGAGTTCCAACCATTACAAGAGTTGAGGGCTAGAAATCATCGGAACACAAGTGTACAATGGTCAGTCAATCCTACCGGAGTCGAATGACTGTTAAAACAACTCTAGTATCATTAGCTCATTCTCCATTATAACATGTTTAAGATTAACTTCATTGAAATGATGAACAAGGTCATGATGAGAGTAATCAAGCAAGAAAATTATAAGCTTTTAACTTTCATAAGTTCCAATTAATATGTAGGTTCCTAAATTATCATTTAACACTAGTTGACTAAGATGAAACATGCTAGAACAAAAATAAAGCATTCGGCGGGACATGATAGTTCGTCCAGAATCGCTCAGAGGGCCTCAGCGGTCGGTCGATAGTCCGTTCAATCCCTAAAGGCCAGGGGGCCAGAGGGGGTTTGAGCGGTCTATCAAGGGGCCGCGGGGGTCTCTGCACGGTCTGGATATGGCCGCTCTGCTCATGGAGGATTCAAACGTAAGGACAATAAGCGGTTAACTACAGGCCATCGATATCGACCACACGGTCTATCGAGGGGCCGTTCAGAACAGGGCGGTTCCTATAGGACCGCGCTAAGGTCACCCTGCCCGACTCTGGCGAGCTCGGCTAGGGTTAGCAAAAATGACTAAATACTCATCGTATGACGCATAAAAAATGGGCAATAAGCTATCATTGGAAAGAAGACTTAAAAATACACAAGGTAGCATGATCAATTCAGGGATTTTACTACGATAAGCCTACCTGAATCAAGCGGAAAGAACGATACAAACCCTAATCACATGCCTTTCATAAAACTAGAAATACGCATGATATAGAAAGCACAAATTGGGCAAAATAAATTCAAATGAAAGCTAAGAACGAGCTCTATACAATCATATTAGTTAATTAGGTTGGGCCTGAGAGAAACCTATCTTAATCGAAGAAGAAGGAAGAAGATGCCCGAAACCCTAATCCGCGAACACGCCTCCGATCCCTACCCAAATTCGCTCTCGATCAGCCACCCTAGGTCACGCCGCCGACCGGGGAGACAAAAGGAGGTCTAGGGCTGCAAAAGCCCTCAACTTATAGCGTCCAAGGAGGCTTCTAGAGGTCGAATTGGACTCAAGAGTCCAAAGAAGAAAAACTGGCAAAAATCTCGCACCTTGATCAAATCCGCGTCGCCGCCGCCGAGAGAAAGCTCTAGAGGCTAGGGTTTGAGAGGGGAAATGATCTACTAGGGTTAACCTTTCGATTGGGCCTAATTTGGGCTCATTTGATTAAGAAATGGGCTCGAATTTGATCTTTTAAGATTGATGTGGTTTGAGTTATTAAAAATAACAAATTTGGTCATTAATTCCTTAATTCAGTCTAATCCAATTTTTATTAGGGGTCGGCCCAGTTGACACTATTGCTACACTTTTCATTTTCTACAAGAATACAATTTTTCTATATTTTTTGAAATTAGTCAAAACTTCAGCCTACGGGTGAAATTCAATTAATTTAATTTCTACTTATTAAATTTAAATCATTGTAGAAAAATTCGATTGTATCTTGGAATATAAAAAATCTTTTTATGGTGATTGTAGAAAAACAATTATTGATATAATTTTGGCCACTTTTAAAAATAGATAACATTCTTTAATTAAGAAAATCATTGAAGTCATTAAATAACAAGGAAATACCTTTAATTCCAATACAAATTTTAAATTTTTTCTTTTATATTTTATTATTTAATCGGGGTGTTACAGTTCGGTCACCCTAGTGTTTCCCATATTTTTCAGGTAATTCCGATGACGAAGATCACTCAGAAGGGAACGGACATGAGTGAAGAGCATAGAGCCACCCGACTATTAAAGCGTCTATCCAATCATGTCTTTTTCTACTTTCTTGAGTCAATCATTGTAATTTTTTTTTATTGAGTCAAGATTGTCCTTAGTACTTTTATTGAATTTATGTAATAAAATTACCTTGATGGTTATTATGAATAAAGAATTTGGTTTATCGATCTCTACTTTTGCGCGCTCTGTCTGTGTGTCGAATACACCTATGCTCTGATTGACATGATTGATATAACTCGTCACGCATACCGGGTTCCTTCCTCACTTGAGACGTGATAGTTTTTGTGATATCAAAGCCTAGGATATTCAATTCCTAGGAAACCAAGTCCAAGGATAGGTTTATATCTTTACCCGGTGAGATTGGGTAGAACCATGGGTTAAGTTAACTTAGGGACTTAGACTCTTGGTTAATCATATATTAATATAGTTACTTAAAAATCTTGTAGGACCATGGCCACCGAATGTGCCCAGTGGCGTGATATGAAATGCACTGTTCAGGGTCTTGCTCAGGTGCTACAACAGGTGGAGCAGGGAGGAGCCAACCGTGGAGTGGGAGATCTCCACTGAAGTTTTCGTAACATGAACCCACCCAAGTTCATTGGCTCGACCGACCCTGACGATGCCAAGCACTGGATCAGGGAGATTGAACGTATATTCTATGTCATGCAATGCACGGATGAAGAAAAAGTTTTATTAGCAACCTTCCAATTGGAGCAGGACGTTCATTTTTGGTGGGAATCAATAGAAGCTACCTTGCCCTGAGAACAAGTCACGTGGGGTGAGTTTGTTGACTATTTCAACAAAAAATACTTTTCAGACCGTATCCAAGAGAAAAAGGCTGCGGAGTTCGCCGCATTGAAGCAAAGGACATTATCCGTGGCCGAGTATGAGTCCCAATTTTCCCATCTGTCAAGGTATGAACCGCATCTAGTGCATACGGAGAAGATGAAGGCCCGAAGGTTTCTAAACAGACTTAGGCCGCAATATATAACCCAACTAGCACCGATAGACATCCAAGTCTATTCGGAGATGGTGCGAAGAGCCCAGCTATTGGAAGATGCCACGAAGCTATCCGACCGGATCCATGGAAAGGATATGAAGGAGCATGTCACAAGCTCCGGCACCTTCAAGCCGACCTTCAACAAGAAGAGAGCTTGCAACGGAGAAGATTCTTCCCAAGAGAAGAAGTTTAAGAAGAATAGCAAGCCCTTCTCCATCACTACCACACCTTTCAAAGAGGTGTGTAAGCACTGTGACAAGGCCGGCCATAAGGTCGAGGAATGCTGGAGGAGACTGGGAGCTTGTCTCCATTGCGGAAGCCGTGATCATCGGATTCCCGACTGCCCCTTGCTCAATGATCAAGCCGGAGACGAGAAGCGCCCGGTGAAGAAGCAAGCACGTCTCCAAGCTCTTCATGAGGTGGAGCAAGAGGAAGGCGGACTGGTGGAAGGTACCCTAAAGATTTGTTCCAAGTCTGCTCGTGTCTTGTTTGATACCGGCGCATCACATTATTTTGTTTCCAAGAAGTTTGCTCATCCATTACCTCTGGAATTGGAATGGATAGATTTAATTGTTTCAACTCCTCTCGGAAACGAATCTGAGATCACACACCATTATCTGAATTGTGAAGTTATGGTGAAAGGGAAAAATCTACCTGCTAATTTAATATGCTTAGACATGAAAGATTATGATGTTATACTAGGAGCCGGCTGGCTATCCACACACAAGGCAGTTATAGATTGCCGGAACGGCAAGGTAACTTTTAAGGAGTTCCCGGAACTTGTCTACACTAGCCCTAAGGGTCGGAACAAGTCACCCATTATTTCAGCTCTCTGAGCTCGTAAGCTCTTAAGGAAAGGGTGCATGGATTTTCTAGCTTTTATGACTGCCACAGAAGTGAAGGAGTCTAAGATAGAAGACATCAGAGTGGTTTGGGAGTTTCCCGATGTGTTTCTAGAAGATTTGCCCGGATTACCCCCACAAAGAGAAGTGGCCTTCACCATCGACCTTGTCCCTGGTGCTGGGCCAGTTTCTAAGGCACCTTATAGGATGTCCCCCGCCGAGCTCAAGGAGTTAAAAGAGCAACTGATGGAGCTTTTGAAGAAAAGATTCATCAAGACGAGCACTTTCCCGTGGGGAGCGTCCGTGTTATTTGTAAAGAAGAAGGATGGATTGATGAGACTCTGCATCGACTATCGGTGATGCAGAACGGGACGTGACTCGAGACAACAAGGGACTCTAGCTCGTGGATGTCCCTAAGCGAGGGAAGCGTGCGGACGTGCGCAGTTGAGAAATCGGCAATGGGTCTCGGGTATCGGCTTTTCTGCGTACTCGGATTGAGTCATGGGACGGGTCACACTCACTCTATCGCAGGGCTGATTGAAATAATATAATGAGCCAATTAACCTATCACTCATGCAGCGGCATATAAAAGTATATACTAGTAAAGCAAATGCCAAGTGGGGAGCGGACACGATACCTCCACGCTCTAGACGTGGGGAGGACGACCCCGGTCGAAACTCGTACTCCCGGTACACAGTAAATAAATAATTACAGTAGTGAATTTATTTGCCCACTCCACATAGGGAGGTAAAGGGCTACAATGGGACCCGAGAGTAGCGAACTCGGGTTGACGGGCAGTGAGACGGAAGGGCTTTTGGGCCGGAGACGGGCTACTGGTCCGACTCGGTTCCGACTCGGTACTGTTCCAACTCGGTTCAGCAAGGGAACTCAGCAACTAGGACGGCGGATTCCGGTCAAATCCTTGCCGCGGCGACTGGCTGGGACGCCGGTGGAAGACTCTTCTTCGATCTTCGAACTCGGCGGTTGCAGAATCTGAGCCGGTGTATTTTCTGAGGAATTAATTTACGGACTGCTTCTGCTGGCCTGACTCGGATCTGATCTGCGCCCCTTCATGAAAATAATTGTTGCGCCCAGATCCGGCGTCGGATTGAGGCGAAATTGGTACCATTGGAAACTAGACTTGAAGCGCTACAACATTTATTATTTTCAGATCCATCCAGTAAACGGATTGGAAACGAAAAACTATGTGGCTTGTATTTGTTTCTGGCCTGAAATTACAGATAGTTAGGATAGAACATGATCTGCCTGAAAATGAATTTTGACCGACACAAAAATGATGGATCTAGACTCTAGGAAAATTATGGGTGGAAGAGGGGGATGTGAGAAACACGTATGAGTTTTTTGAGAATTTTTAGAGAAGACTAAGTGTGCGGGAAAAATACAACAACAACACACTATCCCGCAGATCTGCAAACTGGCAGGTTGCTGGGGGAAAACTTAATTACGGGAAAAATACTAAACGAAGGAGAAATTACACGAAATTTGAACTAGGGATGAGGGATGATAGGAAGAACAAACACTCAAATTTGGGGTCAAATAGATCTCCTGATTGGGAGATAGAATTTCGGCCTCAGCTTGCTATCCAGAGTTGGACAGAACTCCGATGAGGTGGCGGTGGTGGTGCGATGGCGGCTCGATGGCGGCGGCGGCGGCGGTGCTGAGCTTATCACTCAGAGAGGGGGAGATGGGGAGGCTTCACACCTCTGAAAATTTGAGCTTTCACACCTCCAAGGGGGAGAGAGGGAGAGAGGGGCGCCCTTAGGGTTCCATGAGCACAAATGGGTTTTTTTTCTTCATTAATGCTAAGGAATTCACAAAATACATGGGTTATATAGAAATGAAAAAAAGACATAAACCATCCCTAGATCTAGGGTTAGGGAGGGTAAATAAGGGATGGGATAATTAACCTCCCATGTGATCAAATGACCAAATTAAATAAAATACAACAAGTATTAAACTATATTGAAGGGAGAGGGCACCCCCTTGACTAAGGGGTAGTCAAATTTGAAATTTCTTCCATCTTGTCCTCCCCTTGGTCCAAGTCCAATCTTGGACTTTGAACTAGCCCCACATGGGCCATAAATCCTAGGTGGACCGATGGGAAAGAGGGCGGGGGACCCTGCTGGACTTTCTGGCATTTTACATAGAAACCCAAAGGCCTTTTTGCAAAGAAATCCAAAGATTCCTAATGACTAACCCTTTGGCTTATAATGCCTTACAATTGTAAACCCAATTAGCCAAGGATATAAATGCAAATAAAAAGGACACAAATGCAAAACAAAATGTTAGTGCTTGGTGTTGATTCCCATGAATTCTCCCCGGGTTGGAAGAACTCGACCCCGTCGAGTAAGGGGTGCGGCTGCTCGTGTGGCTCCTACGGATCTGTCACCATACAAGGAAGCGCGGAGTACGCTCCACTCTAAGTAATCGTCACCTGCTCATCCCGTATATATTCGATATACGCATGCTGCTGTGGGAATGGGGGTAGTGGTGGACACTTCGGTGTGGGGTCACTCTCAAAGGGAGGAGACAGCTCGATGACTCACTAGGAATCACCGATGGGTCCCTTTATGCGACTAGATCCGAGACATAGAAAGGTAGAGCCGATCCCAAATTCTGGCAAGTCTACAACGTACGCATTAGACCCGTCTTGCCTCACACTCGAAAGGGACTGACACCATGAGCGGACATGAGACCGACTATGCAACTCCTAATATGCTTGACACATGCGGACTCACTAATGCACTCTGTTGTGCCCCTTGTGCTTTGTTGATGATGTGGTGTTTTAATGATAGCAACATAATTGAGTCACCACTTTGTCTTGAATATGTCTGATCTATTCTGTGGGAGATTGCATGAGTGTGCCATGTTTGAATTGTGAAGAATGCATGTGTATGCTTGAGTCATGCTGTGATAAATTGGTTTATGCTTGATTTCTGTTCTGTGCATTGCTTCTCTGCTGATAATGTTCATGTTGCAGTTCATCAAGTCTATACATCCGTCTCACTGTTCACATGCATCAAGTATGTACATCGTCCGTCTCATGTCATATGTGTTTACTTCATTCAGAACTTGGTACACAGTTTAACTGTGAGCATGGCATAGATCATGTCTGCATGTCTATCTTTCACTAATATGGGTGCGGTGCAATGGCTGCGTTGACGTAGTGGATCAGCTGGGTTGACGCCATGCTGCTTTGTCTACTTTTTCTTGCGCATTAAGTCTTAAAGTCTGTACAGGGTAGTTCATGCATCACTCTCTTTGCCAAGTGTATACATCGGTCAGCATTGCATCTTGTTCGCGAAGTCCATACATTGGGCCATTCATCAAAGTCCATACATTGCATAATGTTTGTCAAGCCAATACATTGCACTGTAGATGCATCGAAGGGAAGTATGCACATTGGTCTGTTCATATGAAGTCTGTACATTGGAAGTGTGTACAGTGTTCAGTTGCCTTCTCATAAGGTCTATACATCCAGTTGAACGCAAAGTCCACACATCACTTTACATCATATGAAGTCTGTACATTGGAAGTATGTACAACGAACTGTTACACGCATCATTCCAGTTGTCTTCGTGTCATTATTTGTTCCATCGTGTGCTGAACACTGCAGCACCTCGTGCTGCTTTCTGTGCCACCTCGTGTCGCTCCATCTATGTCACCCCTATGTCTTCGAGTCTTCTGTATTCGTGTTGTTTCTTCCAAGACCCTGTGTCTTTCTTGCTTTGTGATTACACTTCGTGTCAGTTTCTGTTTTCGTCTTTGAGTTGTTCTCAGCCCGTGTCGTCCTCGAGTTCGAGTCATTTTCCTGTGTCTTCGTGTTATCTTTTGTTTTTATGTCTTCGTGTTGTTTTTATGTCTTCGTGTTATTTTTGTGTTTGAGTCTTCATGTTAGTTCTGTGTTTATGTCTTAGTGTTGTTTTTATGTTTTCGTGTTATTTTTATGTTTGAGTCTTCATGTTAGTTCTGTTTTTATGTCTTCGTGTTGTTTCTTTCTATCTTCGTCCAGGTTTCCTCTGATCGCGTGTTTTTCTACCGTTTTACTCCGTGTTATTTCCTTCTTCACCTCGTGTTGTTCTCATCTGACCTCGTGTCATTCTCTTTGTAGTGTTAGCCTTGTTACTGTATGCACTTCGTGTCGTTTTCTTTTTATCTCGTGCTGTAGTCATCTTATGTACCTCGTGTCGTTTTCTGTATAGTGCACCTTTTGCTGTTCTAATGTCTATACATTCATTTCTAAGTTCAAGTCTACACACTTGTTATCACATCTTAAGTCTATACACTCGTGGCTAGCTGTTCAAGTCAATACACTCGTTGGCTAAGTCTTCAAAGTCTATACATTCTATCCTTCTGATTAATCTCCTATGACTGTGTGACAGGTACTGTTCATGGAGACTATGCAGAGTGGGCACGTGATACGAGGTTGGCATCTGGCACGTGATCCGAGATGCAGAGGAGCATCCACGTGGACTGAAGCATTTGGGCGGGAATCGTGGAGAGCACACGCCGCCCTAATCTGCTGCTGCTATATATATGTGTCTTCTTCCTCTGAAGAGGGGGGCGAGGGGGCAGAGAGTGACTGAAGTAGAGGCAGCCAGAAAAGAAGAAGAGGTGCAGAAGAGAAAGAAGAGATAGAGAAGGCTGAGAGCTAGATCGAGAGAGCAGAAGAAGAAGGAGAAAGAGAGACAGTGAGATACAGAGTGTGAGAAGAAGGAGAAGGCAGAAGCAGTGAGAAGAAGAAGAAGTAAGAAAGAAGAAGAAGAAGAAAAGAGAGTTCGTGCTGGGAGAAAGAGAGAAGCAGTAGAAGAAGTTCCTGCTGGACCGTGGATCAAATCCAGGCCAGCCAGCTCCTGTGAGAGCCACATTTGATTTTATCTTTTCAGCTTTCTGTTGCTGGGTTTTGATTTTCTTTTGAACTATTCACTTGTTGTTCTTCCGATTGCCCTGTTGGGGATCAGGTTCCTCCTGTGGACTCAGGAGAAGGGAGATCTTGTGTCTTCGGTTTGCAAGTAGCTGGGTGCTACTTGTGGGTTCCCTCCTAGTTTGAAGGAAGGGAGGTTTGTTCCTCCGGTTCTGGTCTTGTGGGTTGCAAGGCTAGGTGTTCCCTCCGTGTCTGGAGGAAGAGAGACCGTGTGTCTCTGGTTTCCAAGTGGCTGGGAGTCACTTATGGGTTCCCTCCTGGTTTGGAGGTAGGGAGATTCATCTCCGGTTCTAGTCTTGTGGGTTGCAAGGCTAGGTGTTCCCTCCTGGTCTGGAGGAAGAGTGACCGTGTGTCTCTGGTTTCCAAGTGGCTGGGAGTCACTTGGGGTGTCCCTCCGGTTGGAAGGAAGAGGGGAGGTTGTTCCCCTAGTCAAGCTGTTTGGCAGCCTTTGTTGCAGACTGAGTCTGCTGTGCTAGTGTTACTAGTGGAAGCCTCACTCTGGTTTGGAGTGAGGGGTGGACGTAGGTCTGTTGACCGAACCACCTAAAATCATCGTGCAGTGGTTTGTTTGATTGCCTGCTTCTACTAGATGCATGCTAGGACCGTGATTTAATTGATTATCTATCCTAGAGGTTAATTGAGTTTCTTATATGTTCACTTAATTATTGCGCATTCGATGCTTGCTTAGGATCGTTTGAGGGCTTCTTGAGTTGCTGTCTTGCTTTGATCCTTCTAAGGTTCCTCAGGCTATTTCTGCAACAGTTTTAATTCCGCATTACTGAGCATTAGAGTTTTAATTAGGCCATATTTATAGAGGGATACATTCACCCCCCTCTGTATCCGGGCCTTACATTCTAACAATTGGTATCAGAGCGGTGTCTGCATACAAGGTCCAGCGACCTGCAGATTCGATCTTGCTGTCTTAGGTGCTAATTTGTTTTTAGTGCATAATTGTTCCTGTTGCCTTGAACTTATTCGCTATTTGTTTTTCAATGGCTTTACCACCCGTCTTTAATGGTTCTGGTTTCAGTCAGTGGTACACTGCTTTACATGCCTATGTAAATTCTGCTAATCCTGATTTGTGGAAATTAATTTCACAAGGTCCTCACACCTTACCAACGAAAGTGTCCAAATGGACCGACAGACACAGATCAAAGGATGGAGAAAATCAGAAAGCCTTTAACCTGTTGAAAGCATCTACTGACAGAGCCTTATGGTCTTGTCTTCATAATTGCAGCTCAGCAAAGGACATCCTGGATAGGCTGAAGCAATTTCACAGGGTAAACGAGGACAACTGCATGATGGCTAACAGAAGTAATCCAATTGGCAGCAATCAAGGCAGCAGTCAGACTGAAGATGATGATGATGAGGTAAATCTCTTCGAGAATTTTTCTCTAGATGATTGGGAGAATGCATATGCTGAATTATTTGAATCTCATGAACTGTTAAGAAAACAGTATAAAAAATTGAAGAAGGCTACTGGTTTAGATAGTTCAAGTTCTCCTTGTAGAAAGTGTGTTGAATTGAAAAATATTCATGATGCCTGTATGTCTGATTCTCTAATGTTGAAGAAACAAATTTCTTTATTGAAAACTGAGAATCAAGATCATGTGAAAGAAATTGAATGTGTCAAGTCTGAATTAAACAAGCTGAAATCTGAAAATGACTCTCTTAAAGAGTCCTCCAATAAAAATGATGAAAAATCAGAGAAACTTAGACAGGAGAACAAATTGCTGATTGAAAAGCTTAATGCCATAAAATCTGTAAACATAGAATTACAGAAAGATTCTGAAAAATAACAGGAAATGTTTCATGAATGTCAGTCTCTCTCAGATGAATGGGTGGTTGATGCTGATCTCCTAGAGCAGAATGGTAAACTGCAAGAGGAAATCAATGAGTTGAAACATCTAATCACCCAGTTGACAGATAGGCTAATAACAATGGAAAAAGGCAAGTGTGTGAGTGTGGATAATTCTGATAGGTTGATGAATGCTGAACAAGAAATTGAGAGTCTAAAAACCATCAACTTAATGTTAAATGGAAATGTCAGTTGCAGTGAACAGAAAATAGCTGGATATGAGCTTACTATCACATCCCTTCAACAAGAAGTTGATGATCTTTATAAGTCCTTATCTGAAGCTGACAAGGAAATAGAATTAAAACAGGAAGTAGAAAAACTCAAAAGTCTGAATGATGCCTTGCATCAACAAGTAATTTCCTGTGAAACAGATTTGTCTAAATATGAAGCTAAAATTACTGATTTGAATTTTGAGATTAAAGATTTGAATAATTCTCTATCAAAATTTGTCAAAGGTAAGGACAATCTGAATAAGCTTCTTAGAAAGAGTGATAACTTTGAGAGAAAGGGACTGGGGTATAGTCTGACAAATAAAAGGAGTAATGGAAATGAAACATCTACTGTTTTTGTCAAAGCCACCAATCAGAACACAACCTCTGCTCCTTCTGTCTTCAAATTCACTGCACAAAAATCCACTGTGAAACCCAAAACTGTGGAACAAAATCAAAAACTGAAAAAGGGTGAAACTTCACAGAAGAAGGATAAAGACACTCCTGTTACTATAAAGAAGGCTACACACAACTCACTTGATCTCTCACACACTCACATTAAAAAGGGTTCATGCTATTATTGTGGGAAAGGAGGTCACATAATGGAGGATTGTGGATTGATGTCAAAGGATGAGCATCCTAGTGAAATTCTACATTTTAGAAACTCTTTTGATAGAAACCATGTTGCCATGAAGCCTGATGCCTCATGTTATTATTGTGGGAAACATGGTCATCTCATAAATGATTATTTTATCATGAAAGAAGACAACAAACTACAAGCCAGGTCTTCCATGCACTTTCATGATCCATATGGATCTAAACATAATTCTAGTCAGCACATTGTGTGCTTCAACTGCAATAAGCCTGGGCACAAGGCTGCTGAGTGCTGGTTTAGATCTACTTGGGGTAAAAATGGTTTTCATAGAAGAAATTCTTTTGCTTGCTCTCACTATGGGAAAAATGGGCATACAGTCAAGGACTGTTGGTATGTTCAAAAGAACTATGTTAAACCCCATTTTGTCAAATTCCCTGCAAAACCTTTTGTGAAAATTTCATGCTATAACTGTGGGAAGCCAGGCCATAAATCTGCTGAATGTTGGGTGGTTAAGAACAAGCATAAAACTGCTCATGCATATAACAGAAAATCTTATGAACATGTTTATAAACATCACCCTGCTGTCAATATGCATCATAAGAATCAAACACCAGCCATTTCATGTAGATACTGTGGAAAATTTGGACATTCTATGGATGACTGTTCACTGATGAAAT
Source organism: Amorphophallus konjac (assembly GCA_022559845.1). Taxonomy (NCBI): domain Eukaryota; kingdom Viridiplantae; phylum Streptophyta; class Magnoliopsida; order Alismatales; family Araceae; genus Amorphophallus; species Amorphophallus konjac. The sequence goes on along the minus strand of CM040121.1, from coordinate 421,237,717 downwards.
TTGATGATAATGTTGCAATGAAAATGTTTAGAAAACCTGTCAGGGCTAACGCAGGACCCAAAGTTGCTTGGGTCCCTGCAGGATCAAGATGATCAAATACTTTGCAGGTGTGCCTTGGAGGGAGAAATAAAATGGGTTAACCAAGGCACTCAAAAAGAAAACCCCAGGACTCAATTCAGGTCAATTCTGAAATCTGTTTCAATTTCATTATCTGAAATTATTGTTTTGCTTGGTTGATTTTTGATGTTCTTCTCATGCTGTTGTTTGCACTAAACAAATGAGATTGCTTTGCACTGCATATGTAGGATAGTGCATATCATAAAATTTTAAAAAATCTAAAAAGAAATTCACTGCACTTAGACAGGGGGAGCATTCCCATTTCATATCTTCTTCACCTCATGAACTCCTTTTGTTTAAGTAACCTGATTCATTCTCTTGACTATGCGCTATTCAACTGTATTCTCTACTGATATCTCTAAAATAGCTGATCAGTCTGTATTCCAGACTCAGCTACTGTCTGATGATAAAAATCTCTTCTGTTGCTCTTCTCTATTGCTGATTTACTCTTCCACCAGCTTGTACTCTTCCTTCATATACCTCTTAGCTGGTGTGACTATTTTGGCTCCATTATTGAGTTGTTGGTCAGCTAAATTTATTGTTCTGATCTGAGGAACTTAAGCTGCATGTCATGCAATTCAGTCTGAGATTTTGGTAGAAACTCCTATCATATGGATTTAAGAATTATCACTAAATCAGACTGATATAAGATTAATGTATTCTCAGCTTTGTAATTAAATGAATTGAAAATATATGTTGATGAGGTTTAATAAACTTTAACCTCTTGTGTCATGTAATCCTTAATGTCTCTCATCTGATATCTGAAATTTGAAATCTAGGCTACTTTGGTAGAGATACATAGAGTGAGTGTTGTGGTTAAACATTAACTTGAAAAAGTTGACTAAATGAAAAAATTATGAATTCAGAGCAATGACTCGGTCACTGAGAAACTGAGTTCCTTATCAATGAAATAAAGTAACTCATGTCATGAGGTGCCACAGTTATCTCTGATAAAAATTTAGTGAAACAAAACCTGACAGAGCAATAGCTTATTTGTGTTGAGTAGCTGGAGAGTCTGGCCTCTGATAAAGGTGTCTTCTCATGTAAAAAGACACTCATATTGCTAACTCTGCTCTCAAAGTGAGAGGCAATGCCAGTTATCACACAGAGTAACTGAGTCACTTCAACTAAGACTTGTTGTGCCTCATGTAAAAAGGTGTTGATCAACTTAAATTGCTCAGGAAAAATATAATGTGCTTCAAATAAAATTATCTTGAAAAAATCTGTCAACTCATGTTCTTCAAAAAGTGTTTAACTTCAGTACTAACCTGTGTATTTTTCAAAGGTGCAATTGAGATCATATGTGTAAGATAAAAGATGACTGTTTTTGAGTGTTTTCTGACTATTTGGTTCACTTTTATTAAAACTTGGATTCAGATACGAGGATTGAGTTTAATTTGGCAAAGTTGGTATACATCAAAATTAAATCAGATTGGTTAATTTGCCACTTCATAACTCCTTATGATAGAAGAGTCTACATCCTTTAAGACTTATTGAAGTGATGTATGCATTCAAATCCCTCATGATCAGATTCTTGCATGATCAACAAAGTGAACTTCTCTCTTATCAGTTGGCTGATTCCATCTGCATTTTTCTGACCATACAAATGTGAGGTGCCACTCCCATTATTACCTTGTTCACTTGCAGCCCTCTGAACTTCAGAATCCTTATGGTGGTGGATTTCAGATTGATTCCTGAGATGCATTTCTCTCCACACTGTTGGAATCTTCCATCTTGTTCTGCAATAAGTTCTGATTCTGTGGTATTTTCACCAGAATTCAGATTCTTTGAAATGGCTGATTTCAGATTGATTTATTGGATAACCAGAGTCCATTCTTGTGCTTCAGGGGGAGTTATGGTTTATTTACATCTAAGGGGAGAGTAGTTAATCATGCATGTTGATAGTGGGAGAGCTATTTCATTGTCATAAGGGAGATCTTCATTTTTAAGAACTATGACTCATTCTCTACATTTATGTGCTGTCTTTGTGTGCTGCTTTTATGTGCTACAGTTGACTATCAAACCATTTCCCTTCTTTTTGATTCTGTCAAAGGGGGAGAATAGTTTGATGAGTCAGTGTGACTCATTATGTTACCATCATCAAAAAGGGGGAGATTGTTGTGCCCCTTGTGCTTTGTTGATGATGTGGTGTTTTAATGATAGCAACATAATTGAGTCACCACTTTGTCTTGAATATGTCTGATCTATTCTGTGGGAGATTGCATGAGTGTGCCATGTCTGAATTGTGAAGAATGCATGTGTATGCTTGAGTCATGCTGTGATAAATTAGTTTGTGCTTGATTTCTGTTCTGTGCATTGCTTCTCTGCTGATAATGTTCATGTTGCAGTTCATCAAGTCTATACATCCGTCTCACTGTTCACATGCATCAAGTATGTACATCATCCGTCTCATGTCATATGTGTTTACTTCATTCAGAACTTGGTACACAGTTTAACTGTGAGCATGGCATAGATCATGTATGCATGTCTGTCTTTCACTAATATGGGTGCGGTGCAATGGCTGCGTTGACGTAGTGGATCAGCTGGGTTGACGCCATGCTGCTTTGTCTACTTTTTCTTGCGCATTAAGTCTTAAAGTCTGTACAGGGTAGTTCATGCATCACTCTCTTTGCCAAGTGTATACATCGGTCAGCATTGCATCTTGTTCGCGAAGTCCATACATTGGGCCATTCATCAAAGTCCATACATTGCATTATGTTTGTCAAGCCAATACATTGCACTGTAGATGCATCGAAGGGAAGTATGCACATTGGTCTGTTCATATGAAGTCTGTACATTGGAAGTGTGTACAGTGTTCAGTTGCCTTCTCATAAGGTCTATACATCCAGTTGAACTCAAAGTCCACACATCGCTTCACATCATATGAAGTCTGTACATTGGAAGTATGTACAACGAACTGTTACACGCATCATTCCAGTTGTCTTCGTGTCGTTATTTATTCCATCGTGTGCTGAACACTGCAGCACCTCGTGCTGCTTTCTGTGCCACCTCGTGTCGCTCCATCTGTGTCACCCCTATGTCTTCGAGTCTTCTGTATTCGTGTTGTTTCTTCCAAGACCCCGTGTCTTTCTTGCCTTGTGATTACACTTCGTGTCGGTTTCTGTTTTCGTCTTCGATTTGTTCTCAGCCCGTGTCGTCCTCGAGTTCGAGTCGTTTTCCTGTGTCTTCGTGTTATCTTTTGTTTTTATGTCTTCGTGTTGTTTTTATGTCTTCGTGTTATTTTTGTGTTTGAGTCTTCATGTTAGTTCTGTGTTTATGTCTGTGGACGCCAAAAAATGATGACGACGATGATGATGGCGACATTCGCGTCTACACATTGGAGCGCGAGTCGAAGACAGAGATGCCGAATAAACCTCATGCCTCGCCCGATCAGGACGAGAACTCGCTTGGTGGTCCGCTACCCACTCAGGAAGCCCCCTAAGTAGAAGATACAGCTACGACACTCCGACCGGCCATGCCGAGAGCTGAATCAGAGAAAAGTCGGGAACTCCGACACAGTCTCAACTTGCACCGAAAGTCACGCAAAGTCTGGGACCGAGTCTCGGAGGCTGCGAACAGAAGATTGTGGAAGCCATGCAACGCAACCGGAACATTATGGGAATGCCAACATTCATATAAACGGCCTCGACTTCGGAAAGAATCTGTTCGGTGCTTAAAACGGCGCGGGAGGGCCTTAAAGCGGCACGCCTTAAAACGGCGCGCCCCCTTGCTAAAACGGCGTGGCCAAAACGGCGCGCCCCCTTGCTAAAACGGCATGGCCAATTCCGGCGCGCCCCTCTCCCTTGAATGGCCCAATTCCGGCGCGCTCTCACCCCTTCAATACCTTAAAACGGCGCCACCCTTTGTATGCTATTACGGCATGGCCAGTTTGAAGGCCAAAAAGCATAATACGGCATGCCAATTACACTTGAGTTTAAACCGGCGTGGTCACTATTCCCCCGCGCCGTTTTAACCCCTCATCCTATTCTTTGAAGCATGTCTACGGCGCGCTACTTTGGACAAGCCATCACCATATGCTCTTCTTAAAACGGCGCGTCGAATGAAATGAGTTTAACCTCATCCTGTCCCGTCCGCCAGCCGATACTCTGTTCGGCATAAATGAGATGTACAGAGAACATTCAATGCCCGACGTTCTGTCTCCGCCTCCGTTCGACAGCACAGAAGCTCGATGGCGAAGCAACCCCCAGCAAACCTACGAGCATCCCGTCCTCGGACGAGCAGCAGCGTACGGGACGAATCAACGGCGTCCAGCACAACGAGTCGACTCCTGACTTCGTTGCGGACGAGGTGGAATTGGCAGGGACGCTCCCAGATTGGCTGATATATAAAGGGCAGCATTGTGAAGCAAAAAAGGGAGATACAGAGAGAAGAGGAAGGAACAGACAGACGAAGACACAGATAGAAAGAGAGAGAGAAGGGAGGCAAAAGGGAAGGCTTGCTGGTTCGGCTAGGGTCTCCGGCGTGACAAGAGAAGAAGAAGCTCCACCCATTCCCACCTTGAAGGTGAAGAAAAAGAGAGAGAGAGAGAGAGAGAGAGTGAGAGGGGAGAGAGGGGGAAGAGCTTGTGCTCTGTTCCTCCTTCTCCCCCCCTCCGATCTATCTTCTTTCCCCCACCTCAACATTTAGCTTTTCCCTTATCTTCTTCGTTGTATTTCCCCCGGTGCTTTGGGGGTATATCTCCTTTCCCCTTGAGGATGAATAAAAGAGTGACTCTTGTGGGCGTGAATGGCATTCTATTGCTCTGATCCTTTCCCCTTTGCTTCTGTTTTCTTCCTTCCGGTTTCCAACGTCACCTAGGGTCCTCAGAAGCTTGCCCTTCTATGGCATGAACTCTGAGGAAACCCATTCGAAGGGTGAACATTCATGGCCACCTATGGCCTACATCCGTCCCGTTCCACGAAATCATCACCCGTGAGCTGTGGTCGTTCTTGTAGGCTGGTCCTCGAACGTTCCATACTCACATTTGGGTTCGGACCGCCGTGAGGCCGCTCCGCATTTTGAGAGTCTACCCGGGAGTAATCCGTGTGGTGACTCTCGCTCCTCCCTGGCAAGCCCCGACCCAGGGGAGGTGCTGCCCGATTTTCGCCAAGGCTAAGAACGCTCAACAACAGGTGAACGAGTTGAACTAATGAAGAACGAAGTGAGGCCTCTGTGAGCAGACTGCTTGAATAAAACTCTTAGACGTTCATACTGTTTCATCATAATAAACGGTTAAAGTGGTTAAAACTCTTAAAACCTCCTCATTACCAGCTTGATTTATCAGCAGAACGGGCAAATCAACCCTTGAATCAATCCACGGGTGAAAGGAAGAGGAAACGCAGTAGCAGAGCTCTGAAACACCCCCATATGGCTATCCCGGCGCGGGTTAAAACGGCGTGGCCACTGTTCCACCGCGCCGCTTCAACACTCCTCACAAAATCCCCCCCATCTCTTTCTCTAAACGCTAAAACGGCGCGCCCTCTCATTGCCCTCCATATCCGGCGCGCCCCATTTCTCCCCTATTGAACGTTAAAACGGCGCGCCCCCCAATCTCCCCATTCAACATTAAAACGGCGCGCCCATCTCCATCTTACCGAAGCCCAAAAACGGCGCGCCCCCCATTTCTCCCCTGTTGAACGTTAAAACGGCGCGCCCCTTTATATGTCAACCCGGCGCCCCTTAACCGGCGCGCCCATCTTATTACAACTTGCTAATATGGCGTGGCAAAAGTAAATTAAAAGAATGAAAAGAAGAAGGAAAGCTATTGAAATTAATGAATAAACAAGAGAATAAGGGCTAAATCAGTAAACAAAGTAGAATGGGAATAAACCACTTAATTCAATGATCGGAACGACGGCAATAGCATGATCCCCTCATAATTAAATTTTGTTCCGGGGGCGCTGCCCCCGGAAACCCCCGCAAGGGGCGCTGCCCCCTTGACCCCCGCGACCTGACCGGGCAGGTCGAACCCCGCGACCTGACCGCGCAGGTCGATCCGCGTGTGAGGGCGCACGTTAGTAAGCTCGGGCTATGCACTTAATAATCCACTCCCTCGGACTGGGTGCAAAGAGAAAACCGACGACGCCTTATGGTATCGGACGTGGTTTACGGAATTTCCGACATGGCCACAGTTCGAAATCATCTCCGGCCAACAGTCTATCAATCTGACCCGTTTCTACCGGGATCCAGTCCCGTATTCTCATTAAACTTGCCTTGTTCGTGGCAGACATTCACGCGGATTTTGTCACCGTCTTTTATACTACAAGCACGGAGCTTCGTCCGAACATGAAGTGGCCCATGAGTGGCCGACATAGTCTGAACATTCATGTCCCGAGACGGGTTTCTAGCATAGTTCATCTTTCACTATCCTCCTACATTATTAGTATTCTCTTTAGGCCGTAGGGCCCTTATTCCCGGCAATCAATCAAGGGTGTTCCCCCGTATGGGGGATGTAAATAACGCCGTGACCTTTACGGCACGGCGGGTTTCGGTCCCGACACGAACCACACAATTGTCTGATTAGTCAGATCGAGCGCACCATGGGCTTCCACGAAGCCCGAATAAATCGTCACTTTGTGACTGGCACGCCCTCGCACTAAATAGAAGAATTAACCCCGACCAACAAACGAACGGACCCGCGCCAGCGAATTTTAGTGCGTCCACAATGTCTTAGTGTTGTTTTTATGTTTTTGTGTTATTTTTATGTTTGAGTCGTCATGTTAGTTCTGTTTTTATGTCTTCGTGTTGTTTCTTTCTATCTTCGTCCAGGTTTCCTCTGATCGCGTGTTTTTATACCGTTTTACTCCATGTTATTTCCTTCTTCACCTCGTGTTGTTCTCATTTGACCTCGTGTCGTTCTCTTTGTAGTATTAGCCTTGTTACTGTATGCACTTCGTGTCATTTTCTTTTTATCTCGTGCTGTAGTCATCTTATGTACCTCGTGTCATTTTCTGTATAGTGCACCTTTTGCTGTTCTAATGTCTATACATTCATTTCTAAGTTCAAGTCTACACACTTGTTATCACATCTTAAGTCTATACACTCGTGGCTAGCTGTTCAAGTCAATACACTCGTTGGCTAAGTCTTCAAAGTCTATACATTCTATCCTTCTGATTAATCTCCTATGACTGTGTGACAGGTACTGTTCGTGGAGCCTATGCAGAGTGGGCACGTGATACGAGGCTGGCATCTGGCACGTGATCCGAGATGCAGAGGAGCCTCCACGTGGACTGAAGCATTTGGGCGGGAATCGTGGAGAGCACACGCCACCCTAATCTGCTGCTGCTATATATATGTGTCTTCTTCCTCTGAAGAGGGTGGCGAGGGGGCAGAGAGTGACTGAAGTAGAGGCAGCCAGAAAAGAAGAAGAGGTGCAGAAGAGAAAGAAGAGATAGAGAAGGCTGAGAGCTAGATCGAGAGAGCAGAAGAAGAAGGAGAAAGAGAGACAGTGAGATACAGAGTGTGAGAAGAAGGAGAAGGCAGAAGCAGTGAGAAGAAGAAGAAGTAAGAAAGAAGAAAAGAGAGTTCGTGCTGGGAGAAAGAGAGAAGCAGTAGAAGAAGTTCCTGCTGGACCGTGGATCAAATCCAGGCCAGCCAGCTCCTGCGAGAGCCACATTTGATTTTATCTTTTCAGCTTTCTGTTGCTGGGTTTTGATTTTCTTTTGAACTATTCACTTGTTGTTCTTCCGATTGCCCTGTTGGGGATCGGGTTCCTCCTGTGGACTCAGGAGAAGGGAGATCTTGTGTCCTCGGTTTGCAAGTAGCTGGGTGCTACTTGTGGGTTCCCTCCTGGTTTGGTGGAAGGGAGGTTTGTTCCTCCGGTTCTGGTCTTGTGGGTTGCAAGGCTAGGTGTTCCCTCCGTGTCTGGAGGAAGAGAGACCGTGTGTCTCTGGTTTCCAAGTGGCTGGGAGTCACTTGTGGGTTCCCTCCTGGTTTGGAGGAAGGGAGATTCATCTCCGGTTCTGGTCTTGTGGGTTGCAAGGCTAGGTGTTCCCTCCTGGTCTAGAGGAAGAGAGACCGTGTATCTCTGGTTTCCAAGTGGCTGGGAGTCACTTGGGGTGTCCCTCCGGTTGGAAGGAAGAGGGGAGGTTGTTCCCCTGGTCAAGCTGTTTGGCAGCCTTTGTTGCAGACTGAGTCTGCTGTGCTAGTGTTTCTAGTGGAAGCCTCACTCTGGTTTGGAGTGAGGGGTGGACGTAGGTCTGTTGACTGAACCACCTAAAATCATCGTGCAGTGGTTTGTTTGATTGCCTGCTTCCACTAGATGCATGCTAGGACCGTGATTTAATTGATTATCTATCCTAGAGGTTAATTGAGTTTCTTATATGTTCACTTAATTGCTGCGCATTCGATGCTTGCTTAGGATCGTTTGAGGGCTTCTTGAGTTGCTGTCTTGCTTTGATCCTTCTAAGGTTCCTCAGGCTATTTCTGTAACAGTTTTAATTCCGCATTACTGAGCATTAGAGTTTTAATTAGGCCATATTTGTAGAGGGATACATTCACCCCCCTCTGTATCCGGGCCTTACATTCTAACACACTCGACAATCTTGACAAACAGGACAAATAAAGAAAAACACAGACTCACACATGACCCTAAAGAAATCTACTATTAGACCGACCCATACATATGCAACGGTGGAGCAGGACATCCGAATGTATGCCATGCATACACAAGACGCAACCAAATGTCGGTAGAATCATGGACTCTTAGATATCCCAAAGTGCACCACTCACGCACGGATGGCCCTTTGGACTTGGGTGTGGAAGGGCCAGGAGAACCGCAATCACTTTCTTTATCACCCAGATAGTGGACTCCCTCGAAGAAGTGGAGTAGATGGGGTGGGTCAAGGGGTTCACTTGGGAAGGGTTCGAAGGGATCAAAGAATGTGTGACCCCTCGAGCTGGGTTCCCATAGGTCACGGTCCCATGTTTGGAATTTTTGAAGGTGTAGGTGGTCACCTTCATGCACTAGGGTATAGGGGACGGTGATCTCATATAGAAGGTATGGTTCCTCCCTCGGGATAAAGGGAATGAAGTTTGGCTCGGCTAGCATGGGGAGGATGTTGGCACTCAAAATATATTCAATGGCGATCAAGCCTCAACGACAAATGATGCGGCCCACTGAAACCGAGAAGCCGAAGAAGACCAACACATTGAAGCCTTCTCAAGCTGCCAGAGCCTCAGGTCACCCATTTATGAATGTCGGGGACTTCACCTGATGAGGATCGAGAAGAATACACCATAAGCGGGCACTGTCTATCGTCCGACCAAGGATGAGCATGCCCTCGTCGTCCGACCAAGGACGAGAACATATCCGTCATCCGATCAAGGACGAGGATGTACCTATCATCTGACAAAGGACGAGCGTGTATCCGTTGTCTGACCAAGGACATAGGTATACTTGGCGGCACGCCGCCCGAATGAAAAGATCCTCCCCAGGTGAGAGAACGCCCTTGGCCCCTCAGAACAAGGGACCGACGGCACTATCAGTAGAGGACCCCGATTACCCGTCACGGGTACGGCTTCTCAGCATATTGGGCCCATCAGTGGCCAGATGATCGCCCAGTCGAGGCAAAAACACCCCAGGCACCATACCACTCCCCGTGAAAGCTACCAATGCAACTCAAGCCGAGCTAGCATCACGAACCATTGTGCCGAGGGCTGTGTTAGTGAAAACCCGCATGTCCGAGCTGAAGGTGCGTGAGTTCCAAAAACAGCCGTCTAGTGGCCCAAAAGCTTCATCGATATCTCTCCCTATGGTTTGGCAAGACCACAGAGATATGAAGAATCACAGTGACTCTCGGATTCAGTCCGGGGCCCGCTGTCGGACTCGTATCAAGTCGACGTGATGAAATGGCTCAAATCCGACGCGCCCTCTTTTCTTTTGGCAGCCTCTTCCCGGCGCGCTAAACCCCACGCCGGATGAAGCTTGGTCGAAGGATTGCCTATATAAAGGCCATGTGGTCGAATGAAAAGAAAAAAAGAAGGAACAAAAAAGAAGAAACAGAGAGGAAGGGTAGAGAAGAAGCGAAGACAGGAAGATAATAGAGAGGAGAAAAAGGGGATCTACCCTCGAGAGCGAGCCGGAGCGCCACCCATCTCGTCTATCCATCTGAAGCGCCCATTGCCGGAGAAGAAGACTGCGTCTACGGCACTCTGTTTCCGCAGGTGGGTGCCGATGTTCCTCCGCCCGGTCCCCCCCTTCCTGCTGCTGTTCTGTAAACCCTGCGAATGTGTAAGGTGGAGGAGGGGCGATGATATGAGCTCCCCCCCTCTTCCTCTGTTATTTTTCTTTCACGGCTTGGTTTTCATTCCATAATCTTTCACTATAACCAGGGTTTCGTCCCTGCTTCTCTAGCTATTGGCCGATCTTGAACGACAATGCCGAGCCGCAGCCGCTTGTGATGCCCTCTGTAATGCCTCCTTTGTGGTTGAATGAATGAATGGATGCGCTTCTCGGGGATTTCTTCAACCATCTGATTACAATTTATTTCATCTCTATCCCGTGTATGATCTTCCATTTCCCCCCACCACCGAATACGCCCCATTACTTCTCGGGGCAACATTAATAATCCCTTCCTCGGGGTTCTTTTTATCGTATAGATAGAGTCGAATGATTTAGTGTTCTCTCCCGGCCGGAGGGATGCATATCAGTGCACTATCCTTCGCCCTCGGAGGTGACTCCTCAACACTTCCCCGTTTGTGGTTCAGGGCTAGGAGGATGGCCATCTCTGTAGGTGTGCCGTATTTGTTCGTATTACAGAAGCCGTTGAACTATTCGACTGTTTGCCTCCCCCCTCCAGAACCTCAATCCTTTGACTCAGCTTCGGGTCTTTAGTCTGGCTTGTCCACTCCCATGTTAGCCTGCTTCCTCGATGCATATGCATGCATATGATCATCTGTTGTCCCCTCACCGATCGAGTGCAGTATGTGTATTATTGCATTTGGTGGTTTGTCCTCTCGAAGAACCTACTGCCCGGGGAGGGGAACATTCCCCATCAGTATCATCAATCACTATCGAACCATAGGGTCATATCTCTTAATGATATGAACCCTATGACTCACCAAGTGAACATCAACAGGGATTCAGCTCGACATTAAACCCACCTTCTCTGGGGAGTGGTGGTGGCTGTGGGAAGGTAACCTCTCGTAGGCTAGCCCTCGAGGTACCTTCTCATCTCAGCCGTCCCTTAATGATTTTGACTCATAGAGATGGATGCCGCTAGAAGGCTAGCCCTCGGGGTCTTTTCCCTCTATCGAAGTCTGCCGGTCACCGCTTGGCATTCCTGGCCTTAAAGAGCGTACCCCAACATTGTGGGACTGTCTCCACTTCGCCCCCGCAACCCTCCAATCATGGGGACGTGCTGCCCAAATTTTGACTGATGACTTGGTTTGAATTACAATGGACCTGCATTGATAAAGTTCATTGAAGACTATGCTCGAGTAGGAATCTCGCATAAGTCTAGACTTGCTTGGTTTGCAGTGCATCTTGGACTTAAATAAGTCTTCTAATCTTCTAAAAATAACACCAAAGTCCTAAGAAACTGGCCTGGCATTTCATTAGAACTCAAAAGGCCCAAAATCACCTTAATCCGGCGTGACCCTAATCCGGCGCGCCAATTTTCGGCGCAACCCCCCCCAGCGCCGTTTTAACCCCACACTCATCCTTCAATTTGTCCAGTTCGGCCTCCACCCAGCACGGCTAGGGCGCGTCGTTTTAGCTCCCAAGTTGGCATCGCGCCGTTTTAGCCCCAGTCTAGCCACCGCGCCGTTTTAACTCCAACTAGCCATCGCGCCGTTTTAGCTCCTTTGCTTACGTTTGCCCGCGCCAGATTAGAATTATTCTACCTATGTTTGGCCACACCGGGGAAACCTATCCCTACGCATGGTCGCACCAGTTTTGAATTCTTGCATGGATTTAATCACTCACTTATCCTCGGAGTGATCTTCGCCTCTCGCGGTCGAGGTTAATAAACCCTAATCAATAATAAACTAAATAAGAATAGGGCTGTTCAAGTCCTAACCGTTTTATCATTATGCTTCTACTATCATGTCCGTTAGCATCATGCTATCGTTATCATGCTTATGTCATCACTTTCGTCTCCCTTGGCAGAGATTAATGAATCTGATTGATCACTGTCTATCTCCAGAGCTCTATTACCATGCTTGGCATAATAATGAGCATTATGCATGCATGCTTGCATTGACCCTCGGATATATCAAATGGCACTGACGGAAGTCCAGGTTACGCCCGACAAGAAGTCTTTACTATGCGCGATGGTGGTCTTCGGACCTACGTCCTCTGCCACGTATCGAGGGTCTCCAACTTAATGGACCATGCCTCTCTTGCATGATAGATAAAGGCATTTCATGTGACCCCGTCACGTTTATCCCTTTGCATCTTGTTTCGGCCTCGAACGACCCTTTATCTCGGCAATTAATCAAAGGTTTTCTCCCTCATAGGGGATGTAATTAACGTCATAGCCTTTATGGTATGGTGGACTGTTGGTCCCAACCTGAATCTCACTCTCACCCCACGAGGGTCAGAATGAGCACATAATAAACTCGTCACTCATGTGTCTGGCACGCCTGCACGGTCAACTAATCAGCTGGTTATTTATTAATTAACTGGTTGATTGACCCGAACAAATAAACTGGCACGCCCGGTGGGACTAGTGTCACTGTTCATCTCGTTGCCGAGATATGTGGGCCCCAAGGCCTTCCCAAAGACTACTGATCGTTGCTTATCTTGTGTTTCCGCAGGCAAACAATGGCATCAACTAGACTAACTGGCGTTAACTTTGGGCCCGCGATCGTCACCGGTCCTGGGATCGTTCCCTGCTGCTGTAGGCTTCCCCAACTTCTTGGGGTTGGCCTTTGTTGACATGTTGCAAGTGGAGTCCTCGGAACCTACTAAGGAGACTGCAAAGAAGGTTGAAGCTTTGAAGGCTCGATGCTGCACGGGCTCGCCCAAGAGTCCAGTCCCGGTCGCCAACTGCCTGGTGCACCACATCGCCGATGGGGCCCACCCCTTTCCTGCCAAGAATGCCGGAGGACGCCAGCGTAGAGGCTCCCGGCGGAATACTACTATTGTTACCGGATGCCTCTCGGTATCCGGCAAGTCCATGCTTATCGGTGGAGTTCGCATCTTCCTAGACGGACACAACGCCCAGGCGGTCTCAGATCGGGTCATCCCCGCCGTACCTATCTGCAACTCTTACCAGGCCCTCTCCAGGAGGAGAGCTGAGAAGGAGGAAACCGGCCACCATGGCCGTGAGAAGCTGGCCCCTAGGCCGAAGAAATTCAAGCAGGTTTGGGTCCCTAAAAAGACCCAGCCCGCCTACCAAGTCACACCAACCCATCACCGCCCTGCATGTGACGGAGTGAGAATGAAGAAGGAAAGGGCCCTGGCCCCAAGGAAGGAAAAGATGGTTGTGGACCTACATGCCGTGAAAGCTTCAAGGCCTGCGCCCGACAGGCCAATATCCCTACAGTGGGAAGAAGATTCCAGCAACTCGCCAGACAAGCCTGGTTTGCTTATATCCCTCCCGTGGGAGGTCGACAATTGTCCCCAGTCCTACATCAGGGACTAAGACAAGAAGAAATGACCAACATGGTCAAGAGTTACTTCAGGGGTCTAGGCAACCCCTCGCTGGGCCAACAACGGCTACTACAAGTAGCCGTGAATGAAGAAGACTACTGCCCGCCAACGGTAGTTGAAGAAGACGAAGAAAGAAGGATGACGTCGTCAGTCGACGACAATGGTTATGGAGACGGCTTCGATCCTGAAGCTGATGAAACTGCCCCTCGGTGAGAAGAAAGAAAGAGGATCTATGTGTTTGAGAGATTAACCTTCCGGGAGCATGTAAGAAGGAAGGTTTGTAGACAAAGAAGAAGAATGTAGATCTTCACCTGTAACATGGCTGGCATATCCGGCCGATATGGAAGGCTTCCAGAAGATCCCCGCGAGCTGGCTCAATTGGCCGGTAGGTCAGGGCCGAACACCCAAAGGGTAGAAGCTGCAAGAGAACTACTGGCAGCAGCTAGAGGGAAGCAAGCCCTAGCCCATGTCCAACAATGTAATGAACCTGCTGTCCTGACCACCAATGTGGTGACAACAGAAGAAGAAGAAGATGTTCTGCTCGACATCCTGCCTGAGGGTGCATCCGGGGAGACAACAGAAGCTATCCCCAGCACTGCAGCTATGGACCCGGCAGTACTAATGATACTTCAGAGGTACCGCCAGGAGATAGAGCTACTGAAGAAGCAACTGATGGAGAAGACAGAGCAGTCTTCAGCCTCCAAGTAGCCTGATATGCAGGCCGAATCATCACGGGGAGCCGTCAACCAAAATGACTTCCCACCACTCTATGCCCCGCCTCAGCCGGTAGAATCGAGCTTGGCGACAACTCAGCAGCACCCACCACAGCCGCTGATGCCATCGGTGCTACCATAGGTGCACCAGACACCTCCATTGCTACGTCCTCCCCCGCAGGTGACCACCCTGGTCACCCCCTACCTACAGCCGACGCATTTCTATCCAGAACCGGTTGATCCAACCGTCATGAGCAAAATGATGGTAGAGAGAATGATCGAGCTGAAGCTCATAGAAAGAAGTGAAGGCGACTACGTCGCATTTGATGTGTATAGGGTTCCATACCCGCCGCATCATGCTGCCAAGCGGCTCCCTCCTGGGATTAGCAAGCCGTCAAAATTTGACAAGTTCAACGGGAAGGGATCCCCGAAGGAACATGTCACCTACTACATGACCGTCATGGGTGATCTGGGCATCGACGAGTCATATCTGCTGAAATTTTTTGGGTCCTCGCTGACAGGGCTCGCTTTTGAATGGTACTCCAGCCTCCCGGTCGGGTCGATCAGCGATTGGTTGGACATGCAGAGGAAGTTCAGAGAAAGATTCCATGTTACAAAGAGGGAGGTCACAGTGGCCGAACTCTATTCAATAAGGTAGAGGGCAGATGAAACAGCCCTTGATTATATCAAGAGGTGGAGGAACCTCGGAATGAGATGCAAGCGGCCCCCGCATCAGGAGGGCACTGTACAAGTATGCAAACAAAATCTCAAGAGAGAGGTCCTGGAGAAGATGATAGGAATGGAGATCTGGTCGTTCGACCGATTGAACAACATCGTGGCTGAGGTCGAAGCTTTCCTGGCCAGACCTGCCCCTGCATCAACTGCTGCTGCTACACAAAAAGGCAAGGCAGTAGAGCGGCGCCAGGCACCTAAAGAAGCAAATGCCCTTGATATTAAAGCATTTAAGTAGCAGAAGGATAAAGGCAAGAAGGCTGACGCCCTACAGCCTATTAAAGTCAGAGATGGCAAAGAAGGTCCCTCACTAAGGGATAAAATGAAGAAGGCCTATTTGTTTCCAAATGATAAGACCAGAATTCTATTTGATTGGGTAACCCAATATGATAAGGTCACCTTACTTGAGCCTAAGAGGCCGGAAGACCTGAAGAGAAAGGACAGTCCAAGATTCTGCCCCTATCACCAGATGTTGGGGCACCCAATTGAAGATTGATATGTCTTCAAAGATATTATTGAAGGCATGGTAAAGAAAGATGAAATCGACCTGGGAAAATACATGGTCGATCCCCCACAACCTCATGAGGCTCCTCTGAGGATGGCGGCAGCCAATATGGTCTATGTGTACCAAGCACTGCCTGAGGAGATCTCTGAAGCCAGCACTCGGCGCACTTATGAACTCTGTTTCCTGGCGCCCATAGAAGAACAATAGGGATGACTACAAGTCCCTGTGAAGAATAAAAAGAAGACGGCTCCTTGCCCAAAAGCGGGATCACATATTTGTGGCATCACACCATGACCTATCCCTCCGGTGTCAGCATGTCACGCCCCGAGCGCGGAAGATACCCGGAGATGCGCGACGTGTCTATATCAATCATGTCAATCAGAGTGGTCGTGTATTCGACACAAAGACAAAGATGCGTAAAATAGCAAGATAACCCAATCCTTTATTCCTTTATAACAGACTATTACAAATCTAATACTCTGTTTAATAAAAAGAAAAGTACATAGTTGACTCAAGAAACTATAGAAAAGACTAGATGACACTTGAGTAGCTCTATCACTTTCACTCTTGACCATTCCCATCCGATTGACTTCCATCGTCGTCGGACTTACCTGAAAAGTAAAAAGGGACAAACGGGATGAGCGAACGCTCAGTAGGAAATTATATCTCAAGTACTAGCAAGGGGTTTAAGTGATTACATTTTTCATGAATGCAATAAAGCTATGCATGCTCGCATAAAACGACAAGATAGAGAGAATGTAATATCAAGGAAATAAGATGAACTTAATCATGAACTTTCAACAAGATAACAAGTTTATTCAAGATATTCAAGCAAGTACGTTTAACAAGTCATGTCAAGAACTTTGGCTATCATGTATCAAGCAAGTAAATTACCCTTTTTCGGGTCACGCATTTCATGTCAAGTCAAGTACGATTTCAAGTACAAGATGTGTGTGGAATGTCCAATCAAGCAAGTCAAGTACTCAGTATAATGCCAGATACCTTATCATTTTAACTCCCATGGGCACAAGTACTTTCGGGTGCTCCTCCCAGGACCAGATCGGGCCCTATATGCGCGGGCATTTATCATGTGTTTTGACATCCACTCTTGTTTATAGCCAACATAGAATTTCAATAATCAAGCTTGTAGACACGTACGACAACTTTGATAGAATAGAGTCCAAAATATGACAAAGGACATAGATTGGCGATAATAACGGTATAATCACGATATCGATAAAACTAGGTGAAATTAGGTTCCCTTAACTTAGGTACCATGACAAATCGATATGGACATTCTATATATAGAATTGAGGTCCACATGAACAGTATATCAAAGGTAAGATACCCTCATTCTTATCATAGAATTGAGGTTTACAAGAATGACATGATATGGCATGATATCATCATTCCATTAAGAATTTCTTATGATATACTCTTTGTATCATCATAAGGGCCGGTATCCCATGTTTCTTTAGAGTGACATGGCATCAATGGTGTAATGGGTTTTTAGGGTACAACCAGCTCAGTCGGCCTTGAGGGAATCCAAGGCTAGGAGGAGTCTTACGGAGGTCTCTATGACTAGCTCGCTAGTCCAAAGGAACGGAATGTCCAATGGAGAGCTTGTATGTCAATGAGAGTTGAGTGTGATCGATGAAACAACGTGAAAAGTGGGACTATACTCACGGAGTGGAGAATAGTGCCGATATATACGTATATGTATAATATGAAACCATCGGTTATAGAATCAGGATAAAAATCAGTTTACAGAAAATAACGACTTAGGTCAAGTCGTTTCTCAAGTAAGTAACGCCTAAGAGAAGGGCGTTTACATATGTTCCGTTTTGCAGAATTTTCAATAATTCAGTAATTTATCTAAAACGCGCCCTGGACGGGGTCGTTTCTTAAAGAGTTGACGACTACAGTAGCAGGCGTCTCATTATTTATATATTTGACAGAATTTCAATAATTTTTCACGATTTGTCTAAAACACGCCCTGGCAAGGGGCGTTACTGTTTAATTCTATATTACAGAATATGTATTTCAGGATTTTGACCGATAAACGCCCTAGGAAGGGGCGTGTCTTTTCAATTTACGCCCTATGGTAGGGCGTTAACATGTGGAAAACGACTTTGTCAAGGTCGTTACTTAAAGTTTCTGCAGGAAATTTGAAGGACAGTAATAATTTCAGGATAACAGAGGAACGAAGATAATATCAGGACAGTAACGTTAGCAGGTTGAAGACAGAGGATCATGCATTGTTTATAATCATGATTTCATAGATAATCAGTTCTTAAGGTGGGTGATTAACGGTTTAAAGAAATTAATGCCTGAGTACAGGGCGTTAGATATTAAAGTAACGACCTTGGAAGGGTCGTTTCATGTGAAATAGCGCCCTTGACAGGGGCGTCTCTTTCAAAATATTTCAGAAAAACGCATGGAAACTATAATAACCGTATGCATGACATGCTTATATATATCTTGCATTAATTTCATTTGGGCTACAATAACTTGAGAAAATCCTACCTTTAATGGAACGTGAAGGATGAGATAGAAGATGAGCTCTGTTGCAACGAAAAATCCGCAACAGCAGCAGCAGCCGGAAGAAGAACAAATGTTCTTCAAAGATCTTCACGCTACAGAACCTATAGAGGAAGAGAAAAGGAAGGAAGATGAAGATGTTAATAATCTTCATAGTTATAATCGACATTTAAGGAAAAGATAGAAGAATATTACCTATTCTTCGACGGCAGTAGCAGAGTTTCCTGAACAAGAAGAAAACTAATTATTCTTCATATAATCTGAAGCAAGAAAAACAAAAGGGAATAAGAAGAACAGTTTGTTCTTCACGTACCGTGCAGCAGTAGTTCGTCCAAATAGATTTAGGGTTGGCCGAACAGGTTTATTTATAAGACTTTGGAAGTCCTATTAGAGTTAGTGATTGTGTGAGGGTAGTATATCCCTAATAGAGTCCTTTCTCTATTAGACACTTACTAGATTAGGTTAATCTTTCCCTGGATAAGCTCTGGGTTCGAATGGTTCACGAACGGAATTAACGCCTTTGGTCAGGGCGTCGATTCTTTAATTAACGACCTTGTTCAGGTCGTTTCTTAAGAAGTGCCTTATATAAGGGCGTTCCTTATTTTTAAAACACGCCCAAGACAGGGGCGTTTCTTGGCCTTGCCCTTTTTTTGGCGTTGGGTTTTGACGCCGTCAGGTGAGGGCGTCCTTTCTTTAGTCACGCCGTATATAGAGGCGTTTCTTTTTAAATTAACGCCTTACTAAGAGGCGTTATTTGTAAAATGTTTTATTTCGTCCAATTAACCCTATTCTTATTATCTGTATTATTTCTGTAGTATATATGTTTTAATTCATTTCAAATATTCATTTATCAGGGTTGCTACACCCTCCCCCACTTAAAAAGAATTTGGTCCCCAAATTCCATTGCATATTATGTATATACGCGGAGAGTGTAGAGTATATACCTCTTAGAATAACTCGGGAAATCGTTTCTTCATAGATTCCTCGGTCTCCCATGTCGCTTCGTGTTCCGTATTCTTATTCCATTGTACTTTAAGCATGGGAATAACCTTATTCCTTAGAGCTCGTATTTCACGATCTAAGATTTTCATAGGCTGCTGTTCATAGGTGAGATCTTTCTGGATCACCAGATCTCCATGTTCAATAATATGAGATGGATCGTGCACATACTTCTTCAACATAGATATGTGAAACACATTGTGCACGTCGGACAATTGAGGAGGCAACGCGACGCGATAAGCAACCTCGCCAACTCTTTCGAGTACCTCGAATGGTCCGATGAATCTTGGCGTAAGCTTGCCCTTAACACCAAATCTTCGTATGCCACGTCCAGGCGATATTTTAAGAAATACATGATCTCCTACCTGGAATTCAAGATATCTTCTTCTTGTGTCAGCATAAGCCTTTTGCCTGGTCTGAGCAACTTGTAATCTTTCTCTGATTACTTGTATCTTCTCAGTTGTATCCCTTACCATGTCTGGACCTAACAGTTGTTTCTCTCCAACTTCGTTCCAGCATAAAGGTGATCGGCAACTCCTTCCATATAAAGCTTCGAAAGGTGCCATTTGGATACTAGCTTGGTAGCTATTATTATATGCAAATTCAACTAGAGGCAAGTGGCCATGCCAGTTTCCTCCAAAGTCAATGATACATGCTCTAAGCATATCCTCAACAACTTGATTAGTTCTCTCGGTCTGACCATCTGTTTGAGGGTGAAAAGCTGTACTAAAATTTAGTCTTGTCCCCAACGAATGTTGTAATCCTTTCCAAAAATGAGAAGTGAAACGGGGATCTCTATCAGACACGATTGAGGCAGGGATTCCATGTATCCTGACTATTTCCTTGATGTATAGTGCAGCTAGTACATCAATTGACCATCGGCTTTTTATTGGCAAGAAATGCGCCGATTTAGTTAATCGGTCAATGATAACCCAGATTCCATCGTGTCCTCCTTTTGATTTAGATAAACCCATGATGAAGTCCATACCAATATCCTCCCACTTCCACTTAGGAATATCTAGAGGATGTAGTTTTCCAGCAGGCTTTTGGTGTTCCGCCTTGACCTATTGGCATGTGAGACAGCGTGATACATAGTCCGCTATTTCTCTTTTCATGTTGGGCCACCAAAAGTTCCTCTTTACATCTTGGTACATTTTGGTTGATCCTGGATGAATAGTGTACCTTGATCGGTGAGCTTCATCTAAGATCTTCTTCTTTAATTCCGGACAGTCGGGTATACAAGTTCTACCTTTGAATAATAATCTTCCATCAGAAGCTAATTGAAAATCAGATTGTCCTTCTAATCTGCCTTTGATTTTCACTAATATAGGATCATCATCCTGAAGGGCTTGTATCTCAGATAATAAATCTGACTGTATGCTTACATGAGATAAGGTGACACGTTTGGCTTCCTTGTCCAAGCTTATATTGAGCTCGGAGAATTGTTCTAGCAACCTCCATTCTTGTATCATATAATTGGCTATCATTGCTCTCGGCTTTCGACTAAGGGCATCAGCAACATAATTACCCTTTCCGGGATGCTATTGTATATTGAAGTCGAAGTCCTTGAGATATTCTAGCCAGCGTCTTTGTCTCATGTTTAGCTCCTTTTGCGAGAATAGATATTTGAGACTCTTGTGATCGGAGTATACAGTAAACTGCACTCCATATAAGTAGTGTCTCCATATCTTTAGGGCAAATACCACCGCGGCCAGTTCTAAGTCATGGACGGGGTAATTCTCCTCATGCTTCTTCAGTTGACGTGAAGAGTATGCTATGACCTTTCCTTGTTGCATTAGGACACATCCGAGGCCAATGCCAGAAGCATCTGTGTAAACCTCGAATTTCTCTCCTTCTATTGGTAGAGCTAACACCGGAGCTGTAGTGAGATGAGCCTTGAGAGTTTAGAAACTTCTTTCACATTCCTCACTCCATTCATATCGGATCTCCTTGCGAGTTAATCTTGTAAGTGGTACGGTGATCTTGGAGAAGTCTTTGATGAATCGCCGATAATATCCTGCAAGACCTAAGAAACTTCTGATCTCGCTTGCATTAGTAGGTCTTTCCCAATTTCTCACAGCTTCAACTTTTGACGGATCTACAGATAAACCGTCTTTGGATATGACATGTCCGAGAAAAGCCACTTCTTCGAGCCAGAATTCGCATTTGCTGAGTTTTGCATATAATTGATTTTCCCTCAATACTTGTAATGCGATCCTTAAATGCTTTTCATGTTCTTCCTTAGTTTTGGAATATATCAATATATCATCAATGCAGACTACTATGAATTGATCCAAGTAAGGCCTGAATATGCTATTCATTAACTGCATAAAGGCAGCAGGGGCATTTGTTAGTCCAAAAGGCATAACAACAAATTCGTAATGGCCATACCTGCTTCTGAATACAGTCTTATGAATGTCATCATCCTTGATTCTTAACTGATGATATCCCGACCTGAGATCAATCTTGGAAAAATATTTGGATCCTTAAATCTGATCAAATAACTCATCGATTCTCGGCAGTGGATACTTGTTCTTGATAGTAAGATGATTCAACTGTCGATAGTCGATACACAATCTCATGGATCCATCCTTCTTCTTTACAAATAAGACTGGTGCTCCCCACGGGGAAGTACTTGGTCTAATAAATCCCTTTCGAATTAGTTCCATCAACTGCTCCTTCAACTCTTTGAGTTCCGCGGGGGACATTCTATAGGGTGCCTTTGAAACAGGACCAGCACCAGGGACTAAGTCAATGGTGAAGGCCACTTCTCTTTGAGGGGGTAATCCCGGCAAATCTTCCAGAAATACGTCTGGAAATTCTTGCATTACCTGAATGTCTTTTATCTTGGTTTCCTTAGCTTCTTTAACAGTGACAAAAGCAAGGAAGGATACACATCCTTTCTTGACGAGCTTGCTTACTCGAAGAGCCGAAATAAGAGGGGATTTGCTCCGACTCTTGGGGCGAGTAAAGACTAATTCTGGAAAATCCTTGAAAGCAATTCGGCTATTGCGGCAATCAACCGTTGCATGGTATTTGGATAACCAGTCCGCTCCCAGTATAACATCATACTCCTTTAGATCGAGGCATATGAGATCTATAGGTAAATTCCTACCTTGAACCATTACCTCACAGTTTTGATAGTGATGAGTAATATCATTTTCACTTCCCAGAGGAGTAGTTAGGACTATTTTTATCCATTCTGGTTCTAACGGTAACGGGTCGGCAAACTTCTTAGAAATAAAGGAATACGATGCACCCGTATCAAATAAGACATAAGCACTTTTGGAACAAATTTTCAATGTACCTTCCACTAATCTACCTTCTTCTTCAGGTTCGGTCTCCCGGATTGCATGAAGACGAGCATTCTTCGTCACCGGGCGTTTACTGTCACCGGCTTGGTCATTCATTAATGGACAATCGGGAATCCGATGTTCGCGACTCCCACAACGGAGACAAGCTCCTAATTTCCTCCAGCATTCTTCTGTCTTGTGACCAGCCTTGTCACAATGCTTGCATACTACGTTTGAAGGTGTAGTGGTGATTGAGAAGGGCTTGGATTTCTTGAACTTGGAATCTTGAGAGGATGAACCTCCAGTATTGGGCCTCTTCTTAAAGTTGGGTTTGAAAGAACCCGAACCCGTGACTTGCTCCTTCTTGTCTTTTCCACGGATCCTATCAGATAGTTCCGTGGCATCTTCAAGTAGTTGAGCTCGGCGCACTATTTCAGAATAAACTTGGATATCCATAGGCGCCAGTTGAGTAATATAGTGGGGCCTAAGCCCATTAAGAAATCTACGGGCTTTCATCTTCTCCGTGCTAATAAGATGCTTAGCATATCTAGACAACCTGGAGAACTGAGCTTCATAATCTGCTAATGATAAAGATCGTTGCTTTAATGCAGCGAATTCTGTAGCCTTCTTTTCTTGGACTCGGTCCGAGAAATATTTAGCATTGAAGTATTCCACAAATTCTTCCCATGTTACTTGAGTAGGATCGATGGTTGCTTCAATAGACTCCCACCAGCATCTAGCATCTTTCTCTAACTGGAATGTAGCTAATAGAACTTTGTCCTGATCCGTGCATTGCATGACACGGAATATGCGTTCGGTTTCCCGAACCCAATGCTCGGCATCGTCCGGATCGGTCGATCCCATGAACTTCGGGGGATTCATGTTCTTAAATGCTTGGTGTAAGCTTCCAGCTCGTGGAGCACCACCTTGTGCTACCTGTTGTAGCACTTGAGTCATCCCTTGGAGGGTACGCTGCATGTTGCGCCATTGAGCACGTTCGACAGCCATTATCCTACAATTACAATAGCTACGTTAGTATCATATCACTGTGATCTTATTAAAAGACTTATTGACTCTTAACCCTTGGTTCTACCCAATCTCACTGGTTGAAAGGTTCAAACTTATCCTTGGACTTGGGATTTTCCTAGGAATTGAATACCTTAGGCTCTGATACCACAAAGACTGTCACGCCCCGAGCGCGGAAGATACCCGGAGATGCGCGACGTGTCTATATCAATCATGTCAATCAGAGTGGTCGTGTATTCGACACAAAGACAGAGATGCGCAAAATAGCAAGATAACCCAATCCTTTATTCCTTTATAACAGACTATTACAAATCCAATACTCTGTTTAATAAAAAGAAAAGTACATAGTTGACTCAAGAAACTATAGAAAAGACTAGATGACACTTGAGCAGCTCTATCACTTTCACTCTTGACCATTCCCATCCGATTGACTTCCATCGTCGTCGGACTTACCTGAAAAGTAAAAAGGGACAAACGGGATGAGCGAACGCTCAGTAGGAAATTATATCTCAAGTACTAGCAAGGGGTTTAAGTGATTACATTTTTCATGAATGCAATAAAGCTATGCATGCTCGCATAAAATGACAAGATAGAGAGAATGTAATATCAAGGAAATAAGATGAACTTAATCATGAACTTTCAACAAGATAACAAGTTTATTCAAGATATTCAAGCAAGTACGTTTAACAAGTCATGTCAAGAACTTTGGCTATCATGTATCAAGCAAGTAAATTACCCTTTTTCGGGCCACGCATTTCATGTCAAGTCAAGTACGATTTCAAGTACAAGATGTGTGTGGAATGTCCAATCAAGCAAGTCAAGTACTCGGTATAATGCCAGATACCTTATCATTTTAACTCCCATGGGTACAAGTACTTTTGGGTGCTCCTCCCAGGACCAAATCGGGCCCTATATGCGTAGGCATTTATCATGTGTTTTGACATCCACTCTTGTTTATAGCCAACATAGAATTTCAATAATCAAACTTGTAGACACGTACAACAACTTTGATAGAATAGAGTCCAAAATATGACAAAGGATATAGATTGGCGATAATAACGGTATAATCACGATATCGATAAAACTAGGTGGAATTAGGTTCCCTTAACTTAGGTATCATGACAAATCGATATGGACATTCTATATATAGAATTGAGGTCCACATGAACAGTATATCAAAGGTAAGATACCCTCATTCTTATCATAGAATTGAGGTTTACAAGAATGACATGATATGGCATGATATCATCATTCCATTAAGAATTTCTTATGATATACTCTTTGTATCATCATAAGGGCCGGTATCCCATGTTTCTTTAGAGTGACATGGCATCAATGGTGTAATAGGTTTTTAGGGTACAACCAGCTCAGTCGGCTTTGAGGGAATCCAAGGCTACGAGGAGTCTTACGGAGGTCTCTATGACTAACTCGCTAGTCCAAAGGAACGGAATGTCCAATGGAGAGCTTGTATGTCAATGAGAGTTGAGTGTGATCGATGAAACAACGTGAAAAGTGGGACTATACTCACGGAGTGGAGAATAGTGCCGATATATACGTATATGTATAATATGAAACCATCGGTTATAGAATCAGGATAAAAATCAGTTTACAGAAAATAACGACTTAGGTCAAGTCGTTTCTCAAGTAAGTAACGCCTAAGAGAAGGGCGTTTACATATGTTCCGTTTTGCAGAATTTTCAATAATTCAGTAATTTATCTAAAACGCACCCTGGACGGGGTCGTTTCTTAAAGAGTTGACGACTACAGTAGCAGGCGTCTCATTATTTATATATTTGACAGAATTTCAATAATTTTTCACGATTTGTCTAAAACACGCCCTGGCAAGGGGCGTTACTGTTTAATTCTATATTACAGAATATGTATTTCAGGATTTTGACCGATAAACGCCCTAGGAAGGGGCGTGTCTTTTCAATTTACGCCCTATGGTAGGGCGTTAACATGTGGAAAACGACTTTGTTAAGGTCGTTACTTAAAGTTTCTGCAGGAAATTTGAAGGACAGTAATAATTTCAGGATAACAGAGGAACGAAGATAATATCAGGACAGTAACGTTAGCAGGTTGAAGACAGAGGATCATGCATTGTTTATAATCATGATTTCATAGATAATCAGTTCTTAAGGTGGGTGATTAACGGTTTAAAGAAATTAACGCCTGAGTACAGGGCGTTAGATATTAAAGTAACGACCTTGGAAGGGTCGTTTCATGTGAAATAGCGCCCTTGACAGGGGCGTCTCTTTCAAAATATTTCAGAAAAACGCATGGAAACTATAATAACCGTATGCATGACATGCTTATATATATCTTGCATTAATTTCATTTGGGCTACAATAACTTGAGAAAATCCTACCTTTAATGGAACGTGAAGGATGAGATAGAAGATGAGCTCTGTTACAACGAAAAATCCACAATAGCAGCAGCAGCCGGAAGAAGAACAAATGTTCTTCAAAGATCTTCACGCTACAGAACCTGTAGAGGAAGAGAAAAAGAAGGAAGATGAAGATGTTAATAATCTTCATAGTTATAATCGACGTTTAAGGAAAAGATAGAAGAATATTACCTATTTTTCGACGGCAGTAGCAGAGTTTCCTGAATAAGAAGAAAACTAATTATTCTTCATATAATCTGAAGCAAGAAAAACAAAAGGGAATAAGAAGAACAGTTTGTTCTTCACGTACCGTGCAGCAGTAGTTCGTCCAAATAGATTTAGGGTTGGCCGAACAGGTTTATTTATAAGACTTTGGAAGTCCTATTAGAGTTAGTGATTGTGTGAGGGTAGTATATCCCTAATAGAGTCCTTTCTCTATTAGACACTTACTAGATTAGGTTAATCTTTCCCTGGATAAGCTCTGGGTTCGAATGGTTCACGAACGGAATTAACGCCTTTGGTCAGGGCGTCGATTCTTTAATTAACGACCTTGTTCAGGTCGTTTCTTAAGAAGTGCCTTATATAAGGGCGTTCCTTATTTTTAAAACACGCCCAAGACAGGGGCGTTTCTTGGCCTTGCCCTTTTTTTGGCGTTGGGTTTTGACGCCGTCAGGTGAGGGCGTCCTTTCTTTAGTCACGCCGTATATAGAGGCGTTTCTTTTTAAATTAATGCCTTACTAAGAGGCGTTATTTGTAAAATGTTTTACTTCGTCCAATTAACCCTATTCTTATTATCTGTTTTACTTCTGTAGTATATATGTTTTAATTAATTTCAAATATTCATTTATCAGGGTTGCTACACAGCACCTATGTGGACCAACTCACCTACAGTCATCAGGATACCTACACACAATCGGAGGAGACAAACTCCACTGCCAACGGTAAAAGAGATCAGTCCGGAAGCCCGGCGGCTGTAAGAATACATTAATGGGCTAGATGAATATGTGCAGCCCGAATTAGAACCCCTACTGGTACAGGATCATGTCTCGTGGCAAGAGCTGGAACAACTTTCACTCAAGCAGGAGCAGCAAGCTGACGCAGCGTCTGACAAGGATGGCAACCTATTCTGGGGGCAGACACCACTTGAAGAAAAGAAGAAAAAGAAACAAAAGAAGAAAAGAAAGACCGCCAGGGTCAACAAAAAATAGATTGTGCCCTGCAATACTCTCTCGGCTCTCTTCAACTTGCCTGGTATAGAGGATGAGGAAGAAATATGCTTTGCACCCGCCACCGGGGCAGGCCAGGCTGAAGCAGCCTCCGCAGCACATGCAACTCGGTCAGGCCGGAAATGGGGGTGCCAGCCGCCTGCTAACCATAACATCATATTCAGGGGAGAGCAACTCTACAAGATACCTCCCCTGAAGGTCAAAGGGGTCCAGATCCTGCCTCCGTCAGGCCTTTATAACCAGAATGGGGGTAGTACTACTACCCCTTCCTTCCTGGAGTTTCTGAAAATGTCCAAGGGAAAGCAGCAATGTCAGGATGCTGATCTTGCAACCGGGGATACCTACCCGCAGCCCCAGCAGTCTTCCGAAGCTTCAGATGCAGATGAAGCTCGCACGGCGGTGGCCGATGAAGGGCAACAAGAAGATTGCACCAAGCAGAGGGATGCAGAATCTGAACCCAATGAGGCAGGGCCGTCAGGGACCGTAATCCAAGACTCCTCCAAGCCCAGGTGGGCAGATGAGATGAAGCTGTCAAATGTCCGAGCAGGAAGCCGTGTAGTCAAGTTGTTGAAAAAGCTTCCGGCAAGATTCATTGTTTGGGAAATTCTCTCTCTCAGTGAAGAGACCCGACAGGCGATTATCACTACTTTGCAGATGCCTACTCAATATGAAACCTGCTTGGCTGAAGCACTGCCAGAGGCCAGCATGACTTTCAGGAGGACATGTTGCTCCCCACCATCAGCCACAACAGGCCGCTCTACATGAGGGGCACCTAAATGGACTGGAGCTGAATAGGATCCTAGTTGACCCTGGCACAGCTTTCAACATTCTACCATACAGAATATATCAGAGGCACCACTTTAACGTACGCCTCGATAAAGCCGGAGAGATGCGTATCACCGGCTTCAACCAGAAGTGTGAAGTGTCGCTGGGAGTAGCAGAATTCACACTCACTCTGGCAGATTTTA
Organism: Amorphophallus konjac; assembly: GCA_022559845.1. Taxonomy (NCBI): domain Eukaryota; kingdom Viridiplantae; phylum Streptophyta; class Magnoliopsida; order Alismatales; family Araceae; genus Amorphophallus; species Amorphophallus konjac. The sequence continues at coordinate 421,209,614 of CM040121.1, read as the reverse complement.
CTACGAAGGTGCAGTTTCATGTCATCGACTCCCGTACCTCGTACAAGGCGTTGCTTGGCCGCCCCTGGCTGCATGAAAATATGGTGGTGGCATCCACGCTCCACCAATGCATTAAATATAGCCTCGAAGGGAAGGAAGAGAGGATATTTTTCGACCTCCACCCATTCGAAGTGTCCGAGTATCACCTGGCAGACGCTCATTTATATGCGGATCGGTTTCAGAAGACCTATGAAGCTGAGATCCCTGCGGGGACACCAAAAAGCACCTTCGGTGACAAATGGTTTCCACCACCGCCGCGGGGATATGTCAAGCCCAAGGCGGTCTCTCATATTACCATCACTGGAGACATGGGCAGGCTAGCACCTCCCGCTATATACCCTGAAGCCAATGAAGCCAAGGTCGGTCCGCAACACGACCATATAACGGGTCCCAGAAGGCCTCACCAAGCCAATCCCTGGCCTCGATAATGCAACTGTCGAGCCTTTCAAAGCTTGGGAAGTGACGCAAATAGATGGTCCCAGCAGTTTGTTCTATACTGCTGAGGAGCACCCTACCCAAGAAGACACTGATTGTCATTTGCCCGAAGACATAGAGAACCTGCTAGCTCCCGTTCAAGGTCTGGCATTCACGACAAGTCGGATGGCCAGGATGTTCCAAAAGCAGCACATCCCCTCCAACCAGTCGCGCAAAGACAAGGAAGCATTCCAGAAAATGTGGTATACCGTGAATTTGGACAAAGAAATGAGACGTGTTTCTCAGCATCCAGGGTTGGGCTTCACCCTTGAAGAATATTACTACAATGGGCGCTATGAGGTGGATACCATCTCCACCTTCTATCCTGCTGAAGGCAATCCGCTGGGGGTAACTTTTGATGAATACCCAGCAGAAGCAGAATATGCTGAACCGGCTCGACCAAGAGACTCGGAAACAGAGACTATGACTCCTTGCCGATGTTGGGAGCAAGTCTATCCTGAAGAGGCAGTCCTTCAAGTCAAATTTGATACGGCCAGCAGCAGCGAAGCCGAAGATATTGAAGAAACAGGGACGTCCCCCTCTGGCGGGTCTCCGCTAATGATGACTCCAGCACCTCTCATGCCGATCGGAAAGACTTCCGTCGAAGCCGAGCAGGAGATGCATGCTGCTAAAAAGGAAGGTGTTACCCCTACTGAGGACACAGCAACCCTAAGGGGAGATGAACCTTTAACTCACTCCTCGAAGCTGCAGTGGCAATGAAGTCGCTGATGGAACAATCTACACAACTGCTTCTTGCCGGGGCGGAGATCCTTGCTGAAGTTTAAATAGAACCAAATAAAGAGATCCAGGTCTTTGACCTTGAAGATGATATTCCAGACTTTGTCGACCTTCAACCGGTGCCCCCGGAAATAGAAGATGGAGGCCAAGCAACATTCGATGAACTGATAGAAGTCAACTTGGGAGACGAGGACAACCCCAGGCTGACCTTCCTCAGTGCCCAGTTATCTACTGAAGAACAGGGGTTGTATATCCAGCTGTTGCAAGAATATCAGGATTGCTTTGCCTGGACCTACAAGGAAATGCCAGGACTGATCCCCACAGTCTTGCAACATGAGCTAGCAATAAGCCTTGAAGCCGAACCGGTGAAGCAACTGCCGCGGCGCATGAGGCCAGAGCTCATCACTCAAATATGCAAAGAGGTGGACAAGCTCATTGATGTGGGCTTCGTTGAAGAAAATCAATATACCACGTGGCTAGCTAATATTGTGCCTGTGAAGAAGAAGAATGGACAGATCCGGATATGTGTTGACTTCCGAGATCTAAATAAATCCTGCCCTAAAGATGACTTCCCGGTGCCAATAACGGAAGTCATGATAGACGTAGAAACCGGTCATGAGGCCCTATCATTCATGGATGGGTCGTCCGGCTACAACCAAATATAGATCGCGGAGCATGACCGGGTCCACACTGCCTTCCGAACCCCCAAAGGCATTTATCACTACAAGAGGATGCCGTTCGGATTGAAGAACGCCGGCGCAACCTATCAACGGGCGATGACTAGAATATTTGATGAGCTGCTCTACCATAAGGTCGAGTGCTACATAGATGACCTGGTAGTCAAAACCAGAAAGAGAGAAGACCATCTGCAGGACCTCCGAGTAGTCTTTCATAGGCTGAGGCAGTATGAATTGAAAATGAACCCTATCAAATGTACATTCGGAGTATCGAGCGGAAAGTTCTTGGGCTTCATTGTCAGATATCGGGGAATTGCACAAAGATCAAGGCAATTCAGGAGTTACCCTTGCCGAGGAACCTCTCCGAGCTAAGATCTCTTCAAGGCCGCCTGGCTTACATCCGGTGGTTCATATCCAACTTGTCGGGGCGATGCCAGCCCTTTCACAAGCTAATGATGAAAGATGTGCCCTTTTACTGGGACGAAGATTGCCAGACGGCCTTTGACAAGCTCAAAGATTATCTGAAGACTCCTCCAGTGTTGGGCGCATCGGTAAAAGGACGGCCATTGGTTCTGTACATAGCAACCACACATAACTCTCTGGGGGCAATGCTAGCCCAAAACAATGAAGAAGGGAAAGAACAAGCCCTCTACTACCTCAGTCAGAGACTAGTCAGGCCTGAGGAAAAGTACACCTACATTGAGAAGGTCTGTTTGGCGCTGGTCTTCGTCGTCAAAAAACTCCGACACTATATGCTGTCACATGAAGTTAAGCTGATCTCCAAGGCGGAACCGCTAAAATACATCAAGTCCCAACCGGCACTCAAGGGTCGCTTGGGCAAATGGGCGGTGATACTTATGGAGTTTGACATCTCCTACATACCGCAAAAGGCCGTCAAAGGCCAAGCCATCGCAGACTTCTTTGCTGAGCATCCAGTACCTGAAGACTACCCGCTGGAACCAGAGCTTCCTGAAGATGAAACCCTAGAGGTCGGCCAGGTGCAGCCCTCTCTATGGCAGCTGTATTTTGACGGCGCTTCCAGAATCGACACCTCAGCTACTGGGTCGGCCAGAGTCAGAGCGGGGGCAGGCATAGTCCTGAAGTCTCCCGAAGGAGAAGTCATGTATACATCTTGCTCAATAAACAAGCCATGTACAAACAATGAAGCAGAATATGAAGCCCTCATAATCAGGTTGCATATTGCTCTGTCTATGGAGATCCAGATGTTGGAGGCATTCGGAGATTCCATGCTGGTCATAAATCAGTTGGAAGGAGAGTTCGATGTGTGGAAGCAAGAGCTCCTCCCTTATTATCAACTGGCCCTCCGATTAATGGCAAGATTCTACTTCGTCAAAATCAGGCATATTAACCGAGGACATAATGCTCAAGCAGATGCCCTCGCGAAGCTGGCTAGTTCATTGGCAATCCCGCCAGACATAAGCCTAAATATAGCCATGATCAACCGTCGCCAGGTCCCCAGTATGATGGAGGATCTGGCCGATGAACAAGAGAATGGAGCGACAGCTGTAGAAGAAGTTCAGCAGCCCTATTGGCGGGAGCATCTTCTGTGTTGGTTCCAGCACCAACAGCTTCCGAAAGAAAAAGAACAAAGAATGAAGCTCTTAAGGATCAAGGACTCTTACGAGATGAGAAGCGGGACCTTGTTCCGAATAATGGCCGATGCCCGAAGGAGAGTCCTGCTCCGGTGCTTGTCTCTAGCAGAAGTCGGGCAGGTAATGCAAGAAGTCCATGCCGGGTCAACTGGAGCGCACCAGGCCGGGCCGAAAATGAAAATTGAAACAAAGAAATTGGGTTATTATTGGCCCTCCATGTTTGATGATTGATGCAAGTTTGCTAAAGCTTGCAAAAAATGCCAAGAGCACGCAAATGTGTCCAGGAGACCGCCAGTGCTGCTACATCCCACCCTACCTGTAGAAACCCGATAATTAAAAATGAGAAATAAAATTTTCAATTTCATTATGTAATTAAAGTTTTAATGAAATAATTAAATTACATTTTTACTATATGAAATAAACTAGTTTATTGAATTTACTTGAATTAACTAGAAGTAAATAGAGATTAAATGTTTTAAACCTTAGATAAATCATAGAAAGCCCAATAAAAGTCCATGTAATGGACTAGGATCACAATTGGCCCATTGGATAATTCATAATGGGCTGGATTAATAGATTAAAGGATTTATTAAAGGGTAATTAGACCAAAATTCGTAACACATGTTAAATGCCTTTTGAAAAGGATTATAATAATCCAATTTCTAGAAGTTTGACACAAAAATCGACTCTTACCTAACATCCCACCTTGGACCAGCCATTTTTACATTGGTTTTACACCAAATGGAGGCTAGATTAAGAAGAAAAATTAGAATTTTGTTCTAATTCGGAGTTGGAAAGTTTGGCATTGTTAGGCAAGGAATCTTGACAAATTTGGTCAAGTTTTGGCTATAAATAGAACCCCATTTGACCCTCAAATAATCCCTGGAGGTTAAGGTTATGCTACTGCGAAGATTGGTGGAGATTTAAAGGAAGATTTGGAAGATCAAAGAGTTTTCTTATATTTGGGGATATTTATTTAGATCCGTAAAAATGTAGGTGTCTCTTAGGGTAAACTCTAATAAAAGCATGCCATCTTGTTTATCTTTCTATCATCTTTCCATTGATAGCTCATTTCTTAAATTCCGTTATGAAATGAGCAAGTTATGGTCATTTTATTGGAGGGGTATTCCCATTTTTTCGTCAGAACCAGAACGTGCTATACCTCAGGAGCGCATTCTGAACGCGCTGCCCCGACATAGCACGTTCATACAGTGTATTTTCTCGCCCTCAGGGGTCAAACAGATTTAAAAAAAAAAGATTTCCAGAACACGCTACCCAAGGGTAGCGAAATCTGAAAGGTCGTGCTAGCAGAGGCTAGCGCGTTCATAAGTTTTTACCCGATATTCCGGGGGTCAAAATAGAATATTTTGAAATTATATAAACATAAGTACAGATCGTGCTAGCACTGGCTAGTGCGTTCGGAGAGAAATAATAATAATAATAATACAAAACAATTTCAAAACCAACCTCGACTCGACTCGACTCGACTCGACTCGAATCGACTCGACTCGACTCGACTCAAATAAATGAATAAATAAATAAATATATTAATAGTTTTGTATCCATACACAACTCGAGCCCACATCCTATGTCCCTTGGGTCATGACCCAAAGGTGAGCTCTCCAACATATAAAGCCATGCAAGTTTTCTAAACTTCCAATGTGGGACTAAAGATTAGTCACTACACATTATGAACACAATATGAATTATAACATTTGAAATCTCCAATAATTATAAGTATTTAGTCACCAAAAGTAAGAAAACTTAATATTATCATGTTTTAAATTCTTACAGCATGTTAAAAAAATTATTTTTGTAGAATGAAATTATTTTTACATGTAAAAAACTAATTTTAACCATATTAGTAAATTAATGCATGAAAAATATTTCTAGCATGTTAAAAATGACTTCCAACATGATAAAATTATTTTATACATGTTGAGATATAAAAACTATTTTCCGCATGTTAAATCTATTTAAAACTATTTTTTGTGCATGCTAAACCTAATTTCCTATTAAATAATTAGTAAATTGATACATGAAAATTACTTCCAGTATGATAAAATTTCTTCCAGCATGATAAAAATTATTTCTAGCATGTTAGAATTATTTTAGCATGATAGAATTATTTTTAGTATATTAAAGTTATTTTTCAGCATGATAATTCTATTTTCCTATCAAATAATTAGTAAATAAATATAGAAAAATAATTTTTAGCATGATAAAATTTATATTGTTATCATAGAATTTCTGTAATCAGCATGGTAAACTTATCTTTATCATATTATCAGTAAGTTAATATGTGAGAATTATTTTAGTATGTTAAGTATTAATTTTAGCATATTAAAAATTAATTTTAAGCATGTAAAAATTAAATCTAGCATAAAAATTTATTTTTATCATGTTATAAGTAAAGTAACATATGAAAATTATTTTCAACATGTTAACATTATTTTCAGCAAGTTAAAATTATTTTCGACATAAAAACTTATTTTTATAACCAAATTCTGATTTTTATAATAAATCACCGTTTTTGCTAAACTAATGCATCTCTAATGTACAAAAAACATCATGTAAACATGTCTAAACACTTGTAAACCAAATACACACAAGATTAAACCATGTAATTAAATTAATTCTATTAAACTCTAATTACTTGAAATTTCTTCCTAGTTACCGTTCTTTCTTGAATTCCACGACTTAATGTCGTTAATCATGATGCCTTAAAATTATTATTCACTCCTCTTGCTACTTATGATATTTTTGCCAAATATGTACTTTTTACAAATGAGCTTATTTTTGAAATTCATTGGCCATAGTGTTAAGTGGATGTCTAAACGTACTTGGGATCTTATGATCCACTGACCCAATGCCTGACATTAATGGGGTCCGGTCTGGTCCTGGGAGGAGCACCCGAAAGTACATATGCCCATGGGAGTTGATTGACCACAGTGTGGCATTGCACCGAAGTGCATGACTTGCTAGATTTTACGACATTCCACTATTCGTAATTGTTTACTTGTTTACTTGAAAATTACAAGAATTACTTGACTTGCGTGAAAATGGCCAATTACATGAAATTCTTTACTTGTTCAAAGTCATTACTTGAAAATTCATCTTGATATCATGTTATCTCAATTACTTGTAAATTCCATTCATGTTATACACTTTTCGATACAACATGGAAAAAATTGCTCAAATTGTTAATACTTAAAGATTGTCTGGTTCTTAGAGATATAAAATCCTACTGAGCTTTTAGCTCACCCTACGTTTTGGTTAATTATTGTAGGAAATGAAAATGAACAAGGGAATGGACAAGAGTGAGAGAGTGATTTTCCCTTTTACCTAAGTTTCTGTAGATCAGTAGTGTTTTTACTAGAGTGATGTATTTTGGATTTAGAAGTTGTAATTTGCCTTTATGGCTTATCAATTAGTGTTGTAAACTTCATTTTGATGGAATAAAAGCATTATTTTCTCATTCATTTTTGACTTTAGAAATAAATTTATACTTGCTCTGATTCGACACGATTGTTTACGACTAGTTCGGGTCCCGATATTCCGCGTCGGGGCGTGACAATCTTTGTGGTATCAGAGTCTAGGTTACATAAAATCCTAGGTTTCACAATTATAGGTTCATTCTTAAACTTAGGTTAGGTTTAAGATCAATATCTAGAAATTGGATAGGTCTTAAAACCTTCCCGGTAAGATTGAGTAGAAACACGAGTTATGTTTTAAGAAAAAGGGAATTATCATGAAATAAATACCATGTTGAACCCCCTCCTCATGTATTATGTCTTATGGATTTTGATGATGACCAAATGAATTTATATGAACTGAAAATGAGCTTTTCTAACGTTTTGGAAGTGATCACATCACATAAAGATTTGGCGTTTAGAAGGCTCAAGAGTAAGTGTTTTGATTTGAATTTGGACGAAGAATCTAATTCAGAAGTTGTTTTGATAGGACAATCTATATGGCCAAAGATTACCAACATTGTAGGACGATTGGTGAGATCGACTTCAACATATTGACTTTTGAATGTGTGGTTTGAAGTTCTTTATTTTGATCTCAAGGATTAAATTGGTTTAGAACTCATCTAAGTTTAAATGGTTTGAGTTTCATTCCCTCTCATGGTTTAAAAACCATCTTGAAAACCCTAGACTTGTTCTTGGACTTAGTGAGTCTTTCAATCAATCTTCTGGATGTTCTGGAACATGGGTTGACCCATTGGGTCGACCCCTAGGTCCCCTGGTTCTGTTAACGTGGTTCTTTTATCTCCAGCTGAAAGGGTCGACCCATTGGGTCGACCCCCAGCCGTAAGGGTCGACCCCAAGGGTCGACCCCTGGTGATTATTTTTTAGAACCCGGCGGGCTTCTTCACCTGACCTGCAAGGGTCGACCCATTCACTCGAGGGTCGACCCCAAAGGTCGACCCCTGAAAACCCCTGTTGCCAGAATTGTTAAACCAGCACGGGTTCTTGGAAGGGTCGACCCCAAGGGTCGACCCATGCTGTCTGGCCCATCTGGCCCCTCACGAGGGTCGACCCCAAGGGTCAACCCTTTCTGGTCTGGGCGGCGCCGTGATTGTGGACTCTTGGCATTTCGACCAAATGGTCCAACCACACTTGTGTGGGTGTCTTTAATCCACTCCATAACAAGTGGATCTTGTCCCATGGCTGTCCCTTGACCACCCTTGGCCTATATAACAACTTGTAGAGGATGAAAACCCTAAGAGAAATTCGTATTTCCTAATTTTGGATTTCTTCCTAACATTTGTGTGTGCAGGTCGCAGCAGCCACCTCCAGCCCTTGTTCCACCTTGGTGTGTGCGTGAATGTGAAGGGAAGAAGGAGGAATCAAAGTTACAATCAAGCCTCTACTGCTGGCTGCGAGCGAAATCGAGATTCAGCCACATCCGAGCCAAGATCGTCAAGAACGGTCATCGTGCTGCACAAGTGTTTGATAAAATTCGCAGAAGAGAAAGGGGGAGCTCCAACAAGGATAAATCAATCCTTCTTCACTCTTTCCACTCTAAATCATTTAGCTTAAAGTTGAGCATACGTTTGTAATCATCATTTCAGATATTTGTGTGTGGCGTTCGTGTTTGGTAACACGAACATGTGTGTGTGTGTGTGTGTGTGTGTGTGTGCGTGTGAGGGGTGGACGTAGGGGACACGGCAGTGTACCCGAACCACCTAAAAATTCTGTGTGTCAATTGTGGTTTGCTATTCTGTTTACTTGTCGAGTGGGCTTCACGGTGAGGTGAGCATTCACCATTTTCTCTATCAATCACACCCACTTCACACACATTCACGAGTGTGATCCTGTTCGTGTAAGGCTAGAGCTTGTGTGCATAATTAGTATAGAATTCACGTAGGTAGTTTCTTTTAATTGGCCAATCAATTCACCCCTCCCCTCTTAATTGCCACCCTTCGGGACTCAACAATTGGTATCAGAGCCTTGGTCTCTGTTTAATCTCGACCACACGGTCGTCAGAGCTAGATCCCATTAAATGGCAAACAAGGGGATGATGCCCGAAGGGCATTCTATTCAAAGACCTCCGTTCTTTGATGGATCAAACAACCCCTACTGGAAAAATAGAATGTATGTTTTCCTACGTGCCCAGGACTACGATGTTTGGCCTGTCATACGTAGGGGTCCATATGTATTATCTGAAAATGAGAATGAGTGGGATGAAGAAGATATTAGGAAGTGTTCAGCGAATTTTAAAGCTATGAATATAATTCAATGTGCTGTTCATCCTAATGAATACTCACGTGTATCTACGTGTTCCTCTGCACAGGAGATGTGGAACAAGCTACGGCTTATCTATGAAGGAACGTCGGAAGTAAAGGAAACCAAAGCCAATCTTTTAGTCCGGGACTACGAGCTGTTCGCAATGAAGCAAGATGAGTCCATTTCTGACATGTTTGCTAGATTGACAGAAATTACAAATGGACTAAAGGGACTTGGCAAGGAGTATTCCAACAAGGAGCTTGTCAGAAAAGTTCTAAGATCCCTCTCTCCACAGTGGCATACAAAAGCCACTGTAATTGAAGACTCCAAGGATCTCAGCACTTAACTCTGGATGAGTTGATCGGCTCGTTGATGACATATGAAATAAACATCAAAAGGAGCGAGGAGGATCACAAGAAAAAGAAAATTGTCACACCATTAGCCCTAAGGGTGAATCCACAAGATTCAGAGGGCAGTGATAATGATTCCATTGGCAACACTGAAGATGAGGAACTGGTTGCCATGATCACACGAAGAGCAAGAAGATTCGTCAAAAGAACCAGAAACTTTAGTGGTCAGTTCAGGAAGGGACCAAGAAGGCAAGGACCAAACATAGGAGAAAGTAGCAAGAAAGAAGAAGTGATTTGCTATGAATGCAAGAAACCCGGCCATATGCGGCGTGAGTGCCCCGATCTCATCAAGAAGGTGAAGAAAGGCAAGTTCAGGAAGCCCAAGGCCATGATGGCCACATGGAGCGATGAAGATCAGGAGGAATCCGGAAATGAAGATGGACTAGATGAGCTAGTCCAGAATCTATGTCTCATGGCCAATGACGACGAAGGAAATGAGGTAGATTCTGAAACTGAAACTCTTACTTGTGAACAATGGTAAATTACATACGAATGTTTATATGAAAAATGTAAAAGATTGAAATCTGAAAATAGAAATTTGAAAAAGAAAATTGATCATTTTGTGCATAATAAAAAATCATGTGAAGAGTTCCATACTTTAAAATCAGAAAATGAAAACATGAAGCATGAAAATGAAATTCTTGCATCCAAAATTGAACTGTTTGAAGAAGAGATTTCATGCATGAGAGAAGAACAATCCACATTTCTAAAAATGCATGAAGAATTGAAAAATGATATGAAACAAGAAAAGCTTGAAAGCATTACTTGCAATGAAGCCAAAGTAAAGGCTGAAAAATAAAGCCAATCTCAAATGGCTCAAATAAAAGAGCTAAAGGATGCTCTTGCCATCCTTGAAAAATTAAAAGTTCAAACAACCCATTGGGCCCCCATAAGTTCAGCATCCTCCAAACCAAAGAAACACATGCATAATTCCTTTTCAAATGTTGGTAGAAGGAGAAAAAGAGATAGAGCCATCACTTGTTTCTATTGTGGAAAAATGGGTCATGACATGTATGATTGTAGAATTCTGAAATATGATGAAGAAATTCTGCTAGATTCATAAATAGACCATATATGCATCATGCCTCTAACCGTCATGGACCCAAGCTTGCTTGGGTACCAAAATCTCCATAAGCACTTTGGTTGAATTGCAGGTCTACTCGAGAGCTCAAAGGAACAAATGGTATTTGGACAGTGGTTGCTCTCGGCATATGACGGGAAATAAGGAATGGTTTGTGGACCTGCATGAAAAGGATGGTGGGACGGTAGCATTCGGTGGTGAGGACAAAGGTAAAATCATCGGAGAATGTAAGATAAGTAAGAATCAAAATCATACCATTGAAAATGTATTGCTTGTGAAAGGTTTGCATCATAATCTCTTAAGCATAAGTCAACTTTGTGATAAAGGATGCAATGTGATTTTTGATTCTAACCACTGCACTGTTTTGAATAGAAATACTCATGAGATAAAGTTCATTGGTTTCAGGTATAACAATGTTTATATGATAGACTTGAATGATGCCTCTCATGAGAATTTATGTTTAATTGCAAGGAACAATGATGATGCTTGGCTCTGGCATCACCGGCTTGGGCATGCTAGTTTCAATGTTTTGCTGAAATTATCTAGAAATGATTTGATAATTGGACTACCCAAGTTGAAGGCCGTCGATGATGGAGTGTGTGGGGCGTGTAGCATGGGGAAACAAACAAGGACATCATTCAAGAGCAAGAATGATGTGACCACATCGAGACCCCATGAAATCATCCACATTGATCTCTTTGGACCAAGCAGAACACACAGCTTGGGTGGTAAATTATATGGTTTTGTAATTGTGGATGATTACTCAAGATTATGTTGGCTTTACTTCCTTTCTCATAAAAATGATACCCTGACGGAATTTGAAGCATTTTGCAGGGTGGTTCAAAATGAAAAGGGGTTTTGCATCAAAACCGTGCGGAGTGATCACGGCAGGGAATTTGATAACCATGAGTTCAGTAATTTTTGTAGGGCTCAAGGCTACACTCATGACTTCTCCGCACCAAGAACCCCCGAACAAAATGGCATTGTTGAAAGGAAGAATAGAACACTGATCGAAATGGCAAGAACCATGCTAAATGAGAATAATCTGCCGAGGTACTTTTGGGCTGAAGCAATGAACACAGCCTGCTACATAATCAACCGTGCCATGGTAAGACCGTTGTTGAAGAAAACCCCCTATGAGCTGTACCGAGGTAAGAAGCCAAACATTTCATATCTTAGACCATTTGGCTCAACCTGTTACATTCATAACAATGGTAAGATAGACCTGGCAAAATTTGATCCCAAAAGTGACAAAGGTATACTTCTTGGGTACTCACTTAGCTCAAGAGCATATCGAGTGTACAACTTGAGAACTCTTGTAGTTGAGGAAAGCCCCCATGTCATTATTGATGAATCATCTCAAAATAGAACTAATGAAAAATCTGTCTTGAAGGATGATGAGTTGGATGTTGGAGATATTGAGAAGAAAGAAAGAAAAACTGAGAAACAAGAAGAAGAAGAACCACAAGAAGATGATGCTAATCAGGAAGTTCAAGTTGAACAGCAGCTACCAATGCAATGGACCTTTCCAAAGGACCATCCGCCAGATAATGTGATGGGCAATGTAGAAGAAGGAATACGGACACGAGCCTCTTTTAGGGAAGTTAAAAATCAGGATTACATAGCCTTGCTTTCTCAATTTGAACCTCACTCCATAGAAGAAGCCTTGAATGATGAGTCATGGATCATGGCTATGCAAGAGGAACTACACCAGTTCCAAAGGAACAAAGTGTGGTTCCTTATTCCATGCCCTAAGAATCACTCCATGATCAGAACGAAATGGGTTTTCTAAAACAAAACAAACGATCAATGAGTGGTAACTAGGAACAAGGCCAGGCTAGTAGCCAAAGGCAATAGCCAAGAGTTAGGAATTGACTTTGATGAGTCTTTTGCTCCAGTAGCAAGACTTGAGGCAGTGAGGGTTCTCTTAGCATTTACATGTTGTCACAATATCAAATTATTTCAAATGGATGTTAAGAGTGCATTTTTGAATGGCCATATCCAGGAGGACGTGTATGTGGAGCAACCACCGGGGTTTGAAGACACAAAGCATACAGACCATGTGTACAAGCTGGACAAGGCACTTTTACGGTCTGAAACAAGCACCCCGTGCATGGTATGAACGGTTAAGTGATTTCCTCATTCAAAATGAATTCAAACGAGATAATATTGATCAAACCCTCTTTATAAAATTGAATGGTAAGGAAATCTTGATTGTTCAAGTTTATGTTGATGATATTATTTTTGGCTCCACTAATGATACTCTCAGCAAAGACTTTGCAAATTAATGCAAAGTGAGTTTGAAATAAGTCTTATGGGAGAGCTAACAATTTTCTTGGGATTGCAGGTAAATCAAACGGTAGATGGGCTGTTCATACATCAAAAGAAGTATGCAATGGAGTTGCTGAAAAAGTTCAATTTGACATCAACAAAACCACAACCAACTTCTATGTCCACCTCAATAAAAATTGATCAAGATGAGACAGGTAAATCAGTGGACCAAAAACTCTTTAGAACCATGATAGGTTCACTATTGTATTTAACTGCCAGCAGGCCCGACATTCAGTTTGATGTTTGCCTATGTGCAAGATTTCAGTCAAATCCAAAGGAATCACATATGTCGACTGTAAAACGGATTTTTAAATATGTTGCTGGTTCAGTTAACTTAGGATTGTGGTTTCCACGTAATTCGTGTTTTGAACTAGTTGCTTATTCTGATGCCGATTACGCGGGCTGTAAGATGGATCAGAAAAGTACCAGCGGGTATTGCCAGTTTCTTGGGGGATGCGTGGTCTCATGGGCCTCCAAGAAATAAAATTCAGTGGCATTATCAACAGCCGAAGCCGAGTATGTGGCTGTCGGTAGTTGTGTTGCCCAGGTGTTATGGATCCAACAGCAAATGATTGATTATGGCATATCCTTTAAAAACACCTCAATTCTTTGTGACAACACATCTGTCATAAACATGTCCAAAAACCCAGTTCATCACTCTCGCACCAAGCATATTGAAATTAGACATCATTTCATTAGAGATCATGTAAGCAAGGGTGATATTGATATCAACTTTATTGAGACAGATCGTCAGATTGCCGACATTTTCACCAAACCTCTTAGTGAAGACAAGTTCACATCATTTAGAAGAGAACTAGGGGTTTGTAGGATAGACAAATCTGAATAATAGCCATGTGCATCAATGTATAAATAGGTCACTGCATTACATGTAATTGTATCAAGTTCCATGCATATAGTATATCCCTTGTCATGCACTTGCATCATATTGTGTGAAGAATAAAAGAAAAATCATCTTTATGTGTTACTGTATTTCTTCTATGTATATTGTATACACACAATGCTCTTTGTAATTTCTATGGCCAAAATCATTCTTGAAATATTAAACTGCCCACAAAGGAGCTAATTTGTTCAAAGTCAGAAATCCGGATCAAAAGGACATTACACGTCTCATATATTCCCAAATTTCGACTAACAATACCCCAATTGCTTACACCCCAAATTTTATCCAAAATTCCTTGATTTCATAAATTTTTACAATTGGGGACTCGAGCCGGACATTCCTTGACATTCTCTTGGAGTTATTCTTTCATGTTGCTGAAAACCAGAAAACGGGTCGACCCATAGGGTCGACCCTCGCAAACCCAGCAAATGGGTCGACCCCAAGGGTCGACCCTCGCGAACCCGGTTCTGCCAGGGGGTAAGAGTACCAGGGGTCGACCCAAACCGGTGGGGCGGCTCACCTGCACCCAAGCCATTCGAACATTGGTTCCAACCCTAAGTTAGACCCTCCCATGGCTATAAAATCTCTCTTGCCCCCCTCCTAGCCTAGCCACCACCCTTTGCAAGCCCTAAAAACCATTCCTTGGCATCAAAGACGTCAAGCCCTAGCCGCGGTTCTCCGGGTGGCATCCGTGCGAAATCTTCTCTTTGTGGCTTAAAGCGTCATCCTTTGATCTTCATTCCCTTGAGGTAAGCTTCTGATGTCTGTGGAGGATCATAGATTCACACTTCTCGCATTCCTCTTTGGTTGAACCATCAAGATCTATACCCCATCAGTGGGTTCTTTCGGTTTGTGTTTTAGATGGCCCCGAAGAAGCGTACTTCTCGCAGAGGTGAGGCATCGAGCTCTAGGCAAGGGCGTCGATCTCAGACCGCCGCACCTCATCCCACAAGCAAAGTCTTGGATCGGACCGTTCTACGTCCACGGGTAGTAAACTTTGAAAATCTTAGTCGCCATCTAAGTGGATTAGTTGATATATTATGCAGCCAGCCGAACTTGGATATTTTCATGTCTGTACATCGCAGTGTTTATCCCAATTTCGTACATCAATTCTATAGCAACTTGGCTATTTCGGGTGATGTTCCCATCACAACAGTAAACGGGCAAGAAATCATTTTATCACCACAGTTGTTGGGAGAAGCTTTTCTCCTTTGCAACGCATTTTACACTGTATGATTACGACTATTTTACTGCCAAGAGGAGGAGGCCACGAAAAAGTTACAGAAAAGCATATGTTCTTGTTTTATTGCTTATTCAGTGGAATTCCCATCAAGTTTCCAGCTCTTATTCTTGATCATATATGTTCAAGCATGATGCACAGGCACCGCACCTTCCCTTATGCTGTGGCTTTAATTGTAATATTTCAATATATGGAAATTGATCTCACACACGAAGCATCTCAGTCAATCCGTGAAGCTGACATCTACACCTTCCAGTCAATATGTCATCACATGGGTTTTGAGAAGGTAGATGGTGTACTGGTCCGTCAAATGAAACGGGCTGCTCCCACTGAAATTTCAGCAGATGAAGAGGATGATTTTGAAGCACAAGTAGGAGATGAACATCATTATGCTCCTACAGCAAAAATGCCTTCCGAGGAGGTTCAGCTAATCATGGATCGGTTGGATACTATTGATGATCGGTTAGACGAGTATGGGGAGACCATGGCAGCTATGCAACTTGAACTATCAGATCTGAAACTCTCTCACCAGGAGCACTCTCGATACGTCACTGACACTTTGGCCGACCAAACCCACATGATGGAAGAAATTTGGGCATATATTAGGCGTCAACCACGTCCCTCCACTCCGGATGATAATGATGATTAGACTATGATGCTCCTTCAAATTGGCACAATTGTTATCCTTATTTCACCCCCTCCTTTTTGATGCTGCCAAAGGGGGAGAAAAGACTATTCGGCTACTTATATGTATTGTGTGATGTATGCTTGCATGCATGTATGCTTTCCTCATTTTCCTAGTTCATTAGTAATGTTGCACTTCCTTTGAGTCTCATACATTGCATCTTGCTATTTGCATTTCAGACTTTGCTCCCCTTACAACTTGTTGTCGGCAAGACCTTGTGAAAATATGCAATGTTAATCAATCTTACATATTGTGTTGTTTTATATTGTTTTGTCTTTTATATCGGTCCAATATGGTGAGATGGAATGATTCATGCTAATGTGGTTTCAACTGTTCATGGAATGAAGTTTTTATATAGAATTTTGTCATCATCAAAAAGGGGGAGATTGTTGAACCCCCTCCTCATGTATTATGTCTTATGGATTTTGATGATGACCAAATGAATTTATATGAACTGAAAATGAGCTTTTCTAACGTTTTGGAAGTGATCACATCACATAAAGATTTGGCGTTTAGAAGGCTCAAGAACATCATCTCAAGAGTAAGTGTTTTGATTTGAATTTGGACGAAGAATCTAATTCAGAAGTTGTTTTGACAGGACAATCTATATGGCCAAAGATTACCAACGTTCTAAGACGATTGGTGAGATCGACTTCAACATATTGACTTTTGAATGTGTGGTTTGAAGTTCTTTATTTTGATCTCAAGGATTAAATTGGTTTAGAACTCATCTAAGTTTAAATGATTTGAGTTTCATTCCCTCTCATGCTTTAAAAACCATCTTGAAATCCCTAGACTTGTTCTTGGACTTAGTGAGTCTTTCAATCAATCTTCTAGATGTTCTGGAACAAGGGTCGACCCATTGGGTCGACCCCTAGGTCCCCTGGTTCTGTTAACGTGGGTCTTTTATCTCCAGCTGAAAGGGTCGACCATTGGGTCGACCCCCAGCCGCAAGGGTCGACCCTAAGGGTCGACCCCTGGTGATTATTTTTTAGAACCCGGCGGGCTCCTTCACCAGACCTGCAAGGGTCGACCCCAAGGGTCGACCCCTGAAAACCCCTGTTGCCAGAATTGTTAAACCAGCATGGGTTCTTGGAAGGGTCGACCCATGCTGTCTGGCCCATCTGGCCCCTCACGTGGGTCGACCCCAAGGGTCGACCCTTTCTGGTCTGGGCGGTGCCGTGATTGTGGACTCTTGGCATTTCGACCAAATGGTCCAACCACACTTGTGTGGCTATCTTTAATCCACTCCATAACAAGTGGATCTTGTCCCATGGCTGTCCCTTGACCACCCTTGGCCTATATAACAACTTGTAGAGGATGAAAACCCTAAGAAAAATTCGTATGTCCTGATTTTGGATTTCTTCTTAACATTTGTATGTGCAGGTCGCAGCAGCCACCTCCAGCCCTTGTTCCACCTTGGTGTGTGCGTGAATGTGAAGGGAAGAAGGAGGAATCAAAGTTCCAATCAAGCCTCTGCTGCTGGCTGTGAGCGAAATCGAGATTCAGCCACATCCGAGCCAAGATCGTCAAGAACGGTCATCGTGCTGCACAAGTGTTTGATAAAATTCACAGAAGAGAAAGGGGGAGCTCCAACCAGGATAAATCAATCCTTCTTCACTCTTTCCACTCTAAATCATTTAGCTTAAAGTTGAGCATACGTTTGTAATCATCATTTCAGGTATTTGTGTGTGGCGTTCGTGTTTGGTAACACGAACGTGAGTGTGTGTGTGTGTGTGTGTGTGTGTGTGTGTGTGTGTGTGTGCTTGCTGTTCTACACAGCGTGCGTGTGTGATTCACTACATAGTGAAGCCTTAATCCTCCATGTGAGGGGTGGACGTAGGGGACACGGCAGTGTACCCGAACCACCTAAAAATTCCGTGTGTCAATTGTGGTTTGCTATTCCGTTTACTTGTCGAGTGGGCTTCGCGGTGAGGTGAGCATTCGCCATTTTCTCTATCAATCACACCCACTTCACACGCATTCATGAGTGTGATCCTGTTCGTGTAAGGCTAGAGCTTGTGTGCATAATTAGTATAGAATTCACGTATGTAGTTTCTTTTAATTGGCTAATCAATTCACCCCTCCCCTCTTGATTGCCACCCTCCGGGACTCAACATACCAAAACAAAAAAAATAAACCTTGGAATTATGGTTTCAGGCTAATTCTCGCAAATGGCCACTGAGAGAGCTCAATGGTGCGAGATGCAGCGCACCGTTCAAGGCTTAACCCAAGCCCTCCAACAGGTTGCTCAAGGAGGAGCAAACCGAGGAGCGGGTGATTTGCATAGGAATTTCCGGAGCATGAACCCTCCCAAGTTCGCTGGATCTACGGATCCGGATGAAGCCGAACACTGGATTAAGGAAATCGAGAGGATCTTCCAAGTCATGCAATGTGCCGACGAGGAAAATGTCCTACTCGCTACTTTCCAACTGGAAAGAGATGCCCGTGCCTGGTGGGAATCGGTCGAAGCTACTTTACCGCACAACCAAATTCTATGGGAAGAGTTCGTGGAACACTTCAATAGTAAATACTTCTCTTATCGAGTACAAGAAAGGAAGGCCGCCGAGTTTGCCGCTTTGAAGCAAAGGGGTTTATCGGTGGTGGAATATAAAGCACAATTTTTGAGGTTATCTCGGTATGCTCCACATCTCGTTGGTACCTACAAAATGAAGGCACGGAGATTTCTTAACGGCCTTAAGCCTCAATACATTACTCAACTCGTCCCGATGGATATTCAAATATATAGTGATGCGGTACGGAGAGCACAACTCCTAGAAGATGCAATGGAGTTATCAGATCGCATCCGAGGAAGAGAAGCCAAGAGAGAGCAAGTTATTGGGTCCGGAAGTTTCAAACCTTCCTTCGGGAAGAAAAGGTCCAATGACGGGCGTAACTTCAACAAAGACGGGTGAAATTTCAACAAAGGTGGACGTAACTTTCAAGGGGACAAGAAGCCAAGAACCTTTGACAAGCAAATTATTCCTTTCTCTACGTCATCAAAGGAATTATGCAAATTCTGCGAGAAACCCGGACACAAAGCCGAGTAATGCTGGAGAAAACTTGGTGCATGTCTTCGATGCGGGAGTCGGGAGCATAGGATCCCGAATTGCCCTCTTCTCAATGAGCAAGCTCCACCACCGGCAAAGCTTCCTATTATTGTCAAAAAGCATGGAAGACTTCAAGCTCTTATGGATGTGGAATCTACCGAGGAAGGAGGCGTCGTGGAAGGTACTCTTTCTGTGTACTCAAGGCATGTCTCTATCTTATTTGACACCGGAGCTACGCATTCATTTATATGTAGAAGATTTGCTAGTCTTTTATCTATGAAGTCTGTTCCATTAGATTCTACACTCACTATTACTACCCCTATTGGAACGGGAATAGTGATTAAACATTTCTATCCTGATAGTGAAATTCTAATTAGCGATTATAACTTACCCGCTAATTTGGTATGCATGGAGATGGAAGGATATGATGTTATTTTGGGTGCCGATTGGCTATCTGCACATGGTGCTAGTGTCAATTGCAAGTTGGGTACGGTAACTTTTATGGGTTACCCCGGCCTTCTATTTTCTGGCACCAGGCATTCCAAGCATATATCTCTTATTTCGGTCCTCAAAGCCGAGAAATTATTAAGGAAGAGTTGTGCCGGTTTCTTAGTTTCTATCACTATGACCGAGCACACGGAACCCATTCTAAAGGAGATTCCTATCGTTCGGGATTATTCTGATGTATTTCTGGACGAGTTGTCTGGTATTCCTCTCGAGAGAGAAGTGGTTTTCTCTATTGATTTAATTCCGAGAGCTGCACCAGTTTCTAAAGCTCCGTATCGGATGTCTGCTGTTGAAATGAAGGAGTTAAAGGAACAACTACTGGAGTTATTGGAGAAGGGGTTTATCCGACCAAGTACTTCACCTTGGGGAGCCCCGGTCCTCTTTATTAAAAAGAAGGATGGTTTGATGAGGTTATGTGTTGATTATCAGCAATTAAATCAACTCACCATCAAGAATAAATATCCATTGCCGAGGATTGATGAATTATTCGACCAGATTTCTGGAGCTCGATATTTTTCAAAGATCGATCTTCGATCTGGTTATCATCAGTTGAAAATCAAGGAAAGTGATATTCACAAGACGGCATTTCGGAGTAGGTATGGACATTACGAGTTCACCGTTATGCCTTTCGGCTTAACAAATGCGCCTGCTGCATTCATGCAATTAATGAACAGCGTATTCAGGTCATACCTCGATCAATTTATGGTTGTATTCATCGACGACATTTTGATCTACTCCAAGTCAAAGGAAGAACATGAGGAACATCTCAAGAAGGCCTTTAAATTATTAAGAGATCACAAGCTTTATGCCAAATTAAGCCAATGTGATTTCTGGTTAGAGGAAGTTTCTTTTCTCGGTCATATAATTTCCCGGAACAGTATCACCGTTGATCCTTCAAAGGTCGAGGCCGTAAAGAACTGGGAAAGACCTACTAGTGTGACGGAAATTCGAAGCTTCTTGGGATTGGCTGGATATTATCGAAGATTTATCAAGGATTCCTTAAAGGAATGCGAGAAAAGCTAACAAACTTTAAAGGATTGTCTGACGACTGCTCCTATTCTCACATTACCTACGGAAGGAGGAGGATTCGAAGTATATGCTGATGCATCTGGAATTGGCCTAGGTTACGTATTAATGTAACATGGCAAGGTCATAGCTTATTCCTCACGGCAATTGAAGAAGTACGAGGAAAATTATCCCGTACCTGACCTAGAACTTGCAACTATGGTCTTTGCTTTGAAGATCTGGCGACATTACCTCTATGGCGAAGCCATTACGGTGTATTCTAATCACAAGGGTCTCAAATATTTATTCTGTAATACCCCGGTTTGGAAATTGAAATGAAATTGAAATGAATGAATTTTGGAATTCAATATTTAATTCCTTAGTGAATAGGACAAGTGGAATTTTGACTACCTTATAAAAATATATAAAAATGGTAATTTGGTAAATGATAATTTATTTAACAACTTTATCTTCTGTGGTCAACCCAACAAAAATCCGTAACTATGTCTAATCAATGGATTGACCCCAAAGGGCACACTTACCTAACCTTAACTCAAACCACGGAATTAGGGCTTAATACCCCATCAAATGAGCCCAAATCGGTGGAAAATGAAAGGCCATGATCTAGGGATCGTTTCCCCTCTGCCAATTCACCGAAACCCTAACCCTAAAACCTGTGATCGACCGAGCTTGGGTGAGGTCAACAATTACGGCGACGTTTCAATCACTCCACTTGCTCCGACGAATTCTCCCAGCACAGAAGGATCCAGAAGGTGTATGAGCTATAAAAATAAAGCTCTGCAACCCTAGAATGCTTTGGGAGCAGTGGCGGCCGTAGTAGAGATCGATCAAGGGAGATCTCTAGTGATTAGTGGAGACGTGTCGGCGTCCCTCTTCTTCCTTCTTCACCCAATTGAGGTAGGTAATAACGAGCCCAATATAAAGTGTTATATATGGATGGAATCAGCGTCTAGTCCTCTTTCTTTTGAGCCAAAAAGCCCAAAATTCCATTAGGTATCCTGTGCAAATTTAATGGTTTGGTAGAGGCATGTCAGAATTAGGGCAGAACTTGTTTCCCTTTATTTTTAGTAGCGATTTCAGGCTGTAAATCTAAAATTGATTCATGCATCTTGTAGAGTTTTTCATGCTCTTTCTATTGGTAGTAAAAGCCCCAAATTCCATGATGTATACCCTTCCAATTTCGTGTTTTAGTGTGACCCTAGAAACCTTGCCGAAGGCGGGCAAGGGTTGGTTTAATCAGATTTTACCAGACTTGGGCAGTCTTGCGATAGATCACACATCCTGGGATGGGCGGTCATCACCTAGACCACATAACCCTTGACAGGATGGGTGGCCATCAGCATGACCCCACATCCTGGGATGGGCGGCCATCACCTAGACCAGATAACCCCTGACAGGATGGGCGGCCATCAGCATGACCACACATCCTGGGATGGGTGGCCATCACCTAGACCACATATCCTGGGATGCGTGGCCATCACCTAGACCGCCCAACCCCTTGGGTGGGCCATGCCCTGGCCGCACAAGTACCCTGTGTTTAGTCAGGTAGATATAAGGTCCTGTAACGACCGCACATCTATGCAGAAAATGACTTAGTGTGAGCTCTACATGATTCATATTAGTATCTTAATTGATAATTTGTAAATTAGAAACCCATATGATTAGTGGTAAATTATGCAAGTAAATTTCTGTAAAATGCATGCTTTTCATTCCCACATGATCTTGTTCATTATCATTATCATCTTGATTCATCTTTTGGCAATTAAATTAATGTAAATCATGATCCTTGATAAATTGACATGAAAATTAGGACTGAAATGAATACTAGGTTGCATGACAGCCATTCTACTCCAGTAGAATGTTTTGACCAATTTACCGACTTTTAACAAGTCATTAGCCCTATTAGATGTGCTAGCCTTGAACTTACCCCCGGACACTCCATCCGACGGACTTAACATCATCTTGGGATCTCTGTATATCCCTGCTAAGAATATAAGGAACCATCAGAAACTTCGATTTACGTGACTGAACCACTGGATTTTAAGTCTTGGATCGAATTGGGCTAAGAGAGGCATGTGCGGCTAGTAGTGGACCGCATATCCTCATAGGTGGCCCAATAACGATCGCATATACCTAGCTTATGCCATTAAGTGTTGGTCGATTAACCTTGATCAATCTTCGACCAAACCATTAAGCCCTAGACTAACCAATAGACAGTAGACTAGGCCCTGGTTTAGTTTTACCCTATCTTTGGCAGCCCGGAGTCCAATGGGGTGATTTCTTAGCCTTCTAGCCAAGCCCAGGTGGTGCGGCTGGAATATGACCGTTCAAACCTTATGCGGATTCTATTGGACCGCATATCCTTAATACGGCCCCGTATGGCCCGTACATCATGTTCATGGGTCTTAAGGTCTTCTGGACCTGCACGGCCCAGAACTTACCGTTCATCCTTAGAGCGGCACACTGCCAGCCGTTCTTTCTTGACCTCATGGGCTGAGTTTCAGTCCAGTTCTTGTAAGTGCGGCCCAGTATTAGCCGCATATATCCTTTGAGCGGCCTCTGTATGACCGTACATCTCTCATAGACGAGTTTTATCGTGTTTTGTGCTCTTGAATCCAAGGACAGATTAGTCCTTTAAATCTTGAACTTCTGGACAGTAATTCCTCTGATTATTTGGCCATAAACTTGACTAAATGTCTAGACGGAACTTGGGATCTTGGATCTGATAAATCAATGCCAACGCATCATAAGGGCCTAGTCTGGTCCTGGGGAGAGCGCCCGAAAAGTACTTGTGCCCATGGGAGTTTGTAATGACAAGGTGAGGCATTGCACCGAGTGCATGACTAGTGTGATGTCTACAACAGAAATCTCTTGTTATCTCTTGTTACTTGATCGTGCTTGACTTGTTTAAAATACTTGCTGGTGGCCGTTTCCTCGTTACAATTTCCTGTTACACTTGTTACATGATATTCTTGTTTAAATCCAGGTATCTTATATTTCCTTGACCTTGCAAGATCTTTATATTACGTTGTTTTTCTTCTGTATCGTCACTTCTTTTCTTATCATTTCATATGAAAATGGAATAATTGGTTAATTACGTAAACTTTCCTGTTATTATCTACTGAGTGTTTGCTCATATAGTTGTCTCCCCCCTTTTTCCAGGCAGCTCAGGTGATGATGCGCTTACCGTTGGGGATGGGCAGGAGTGATGATTGGAGTGTACCAGTTCTAGATGTTGAGTTGGCATAGTTATCCTGCTCTTAGTTGTGCCTTAGAGGGTGTTTAGCTACAGTTGTGATATTATTGTTAAGTTGATGTTGCCTCAGTTTGTATTAAAGTTGGTTTAAGGATATTGTACTAGATTTGAAATGTTTCATGACCAATAAAGTTATCTCTTTTCATAGCACATGTGTTAATGCTTAGATTAGCTTATCATTATTTCTAGCTATTTCTGACTGTACGTTCCGATAGTCCGCGTCGGGGCGTGACAGTTTAGGTGGTATCAGAGCCCGGTTCCACATTCCTAGGTTTTCTAAGGTTCTAGGTTTTCTAAGTTCTAGGGGTCTAAGGGATGATATAGGACCCATAACCTTGTTATAAGTCTAAGAACCCAACCTGGTGAGATTTGGGTAGAAACTTGGGTTAAGTTAATACCTTAATTGTGATGTTATCTATTTTTTTAATGAACCTAAATAATCTATTCCACGTGTAGGCCTTTGCAATGGCAGCTGATCGCGCGGAATGGAGGAACTTGCAGCGCACGGTTCAAGGCCTTACTCAGGTTTTGCAACAAGTGGCCCAAGCAGGAGCTGTAAACCATGGCACTGGTGATTTATATCGGAACTTTAGGGGGATGAATCCGCCGAGATTTGGTGGCTCGACTGACCCTGATGAAGCCGAGCACTGGCTAGAAGAAATGGGGAGGATATTTGAAGTAATGCAGTGCAGCAATCAAGAACGTGTCCTTCTATGAACCTTTCAACTTGAACGTGATGCAAGAACATGGCGGGATTCAGTGAAGGCTACCCTTGGTGATCAGCAAGTCACATGGGAGGAGTTCGAGGAATTCTTTAATAGCAAATACTTTTCTGATAGAGTGCAAGAGAAGAAAGCAGAGGAGTTCGCGACTTTGAAGCAGCAAAATCTATCTGTGGAAGAATATGAAGCTCAATTTTCTCGGTTATCCCGATATGCTACTCACTTGATATCCACCGAGAAGATGAAGGCTAAGCGCTTTCTTAATGAATTGAAGCTACTATATAATAACCAAATGGCACCAATGGAAATCCCAACTTATTTTAAGATGGTGAGAAAAGCTCAAGTCTTGGAAGATACTCTAGAAATGACGGAGAGAATCCGTGGAAAAAGTGAAAGGAAAAAACAACCTACAGGTTCCGAGAATATCAAACCCGGGTATGGCAAGAAGAGGCCCATTAGTGGGTCTGGTTCGTGGAGTGGGTCCGGATCGTGGAAGGGCAAGATGTCGAAACGTGAAGACAAGAAGCCTGGCCCTATTGTTCCATTCAAAGGAGTATGCAAGTATTGTGATCATCCAGGTCACAAGATGGAGGAGTGATGACGCAAGTTTGGAGCCTGTTTGCGATGTGAAAGTAGGGAGCACCGTATCCCTGACTGTCCTCTTTTATCTAAGCAAGCTATGCCAGCGAAACCATAAGGCATCAAGAAACAACAAGGCAAGCTCCAAGCTCTACAAGCAGATGAGGCAAGAACCACTGAGGGTGGTGGACTCGTCGAAGGTACTCTTATTATACTCGACAAGCCAGCATTTGTTCTTTTTGATACTGGTGCCACACATTCATTTATTTCTCGGAGATTTGATAAGTCTTTAACTGTGAAGCCTATTTTGATGGATTCTCCGTTAGAGATTTCAACCCCTATTGGTACTAGATCAGCAATTCCGTATTTCTATCCTTCTAGTAAGGTTATGATTGATGAACAGAATTTACCAGCCGATTTAGTTTGCATGGACATGAAGGATTATGATGTAATCCTAGGAGCAGATTGGTTGGCTAAATATGAGGTAAATGGTCACTGCAGTTCTAGCTCTATGTCTTTTACTAGGCACCCGAGACTTTCTCTTGTGGGAGTTAAACACCATAACTCCGTATCACTTATCTCGGCTCTTCGAGCTGATAAGCTGATGAAGCAAGGATGTAAAGCTTTTCTAGCCTTTGTCTATGCGACCCCTGAGCAGCAGATTGAGATTAAGGACATTTCTGTTGTCCGAGATTTTCCTGATGTCTTTCCAGAGGAACTGCCATGACTTCCGCCTGAGCGGGAAGTTATCTTTTCTATTGATATCATTCCTGGCACATCTCCTATTTCCAAAGCTCCTTATCGTATGTCTCCTCTGGAACTGAGGGAATTAAAGCAGCAGTTGATGGAATTGCTCGGGAAGGGTTTCATTCGTCCAAGTACTTCCCCTTGGGGAGCCCCTGTATTTTTCGTCTGGAAGAAAGATGGTTCGATGAGATTGTGCATCGATTATCGATAATTGAACCAGCTGACTGTCAAGAACAAATATCCATTGCCGAGGATTGACGAATTATTTGATCAGATAGCAGGAGCTCATTATTTTTTCTAAGATCGATCTTCGATCTGGATATCATCAGTTGCGGATTAAGGAAGAGGATATCTATAGAACAGCTTTCCGCTGCAGGTATGGTCATTTCGAATTTGTCGTTATGCCTTTTGGTCTAACGAATGCACCAGCAACTTTCATGCAGTTGATGAACAATGTATTTCAGCCCTATCTTGATCAATGAGTCGTGGTATTCATTGATGATATCCTGATTTATTCCAAGAATGAAGAGGAGCATGCTGAACATCTGAGGATGGCATTGCAACTATTGAGAGATCATCAGCTATATGCCAAGTTCAGTAAGTGCGAATTCTGGCTGCAAGAGGTGTCCTTTCTCGGACATATCATCACAGAGGAAGGAATTTCTGTTGATCCTTCAAAGGTAGAGGCAGTGAAGAATTGGGATCAGCCTACTAGTGTGACCGAAGTTAGAAGTTTCCTAGGCCTAGCAGGCTACTACCGAAGATTTATCTAGGATGTCTCTAAGATTGCGGTACCTATGACAAGATTAACCCGCAAGGAGAACAAATTTGATTGGTCAAAAGATTGCCAGTGAAGATTTCAGACTTCGAAGGAATGTTTAACAACTGCACCTGTATTGACTTTACCTTCTGGTGAAGGAGGTTTTGTCGTATACACTGATGCTTCAGGTATTGGTTTAGGCTGTGTACTCATGCAGCATGGGAAAGTGATTGGCTATTCTTCTAGGCAGTTGAGGAAGCATGAAGAGAATTATCCCGTTCATGATTTGGAACTAGCAGTGGTGGTATTCGCCTTGAAGATATGGAGGCATTACTTGTATGGAGAAACATTCACAGTGTTTTCAGATCATAAGAGTCTGAAATATTTATTTTCTCAGAATGAACTCAATATGAGGTAAAGAAGATTGTTGGAGTACTTGAAGGACTTCGACTTCTCGATTGAGTATCATCTTGGAAAAGGTAATGCTGTGGCAGATGCATTAAGCCGGAAGCCTGTAGCTAAATTATCTAGTCTCATGTTACAAGAGTGGAAGTTACTGGAACAATTAGCTAGCCTGGACCTTAATGTTGACAATGATCGGGTTAGGATTGCACAGATTCGACTTAAGCCAGAATTGTTGATGGAAATCAAGTCTTTGCAAGATAATGATCCCGAGTTGGTAGAGATCAAGGGAAGCTTGAGCAGCAGACATGACTTCATGATGGCTGACGATAGAAGATTGTTATTCCAGGGAAGAACTTGTGTACCTGATGAAGCTGAAATAAAGAACAAGATTCTTGAGGAAGCTCATAGATCCAGATACACCATTCATCCTGGAGGCACTAAAATGTTCAAGGATTTGAAAAGATCCTTTTGGTGGACGAATATGAAAAGGGAAGTTGCAGACTTCGTGAGTAGATGCTTGGTTTGTCAGCAAGTTAAGGCTGAACATTTCAGACCGGCAGGAAAATTGAAACCACTCGACATACCCCAATGAAAGTGGGAAAGCATTGGCATGGACTTCATTATGGGTCTACCTAGGTACGTGGTGGATTTGATGCAATATGGGTGATTGTCGATCGATTGACAAAGTCAGCTCATTTCTTACCCATTAAGTCTAAATGGACAGTTGATATATTGGCTGCTTTGTATTTGAAGGAATTGGTGAGGCTCCATGGCATACCAGTCAGCATTGTGTCTGATAGAGACCCTAGATTTACTTTGCATTTCTGGAAGGGACTGCAATAGTCTCTGGGTACTCGTCTGAATTTCAGTACTATTTTTCATCCACAGACAGATGGACAGACTGAAAGAACCAACCAGATAGTGAAAGATATGCTTAGAGCATGCATGATTGATTTCGGAGGCAGTTGGAGTGATCACTTGGCATTAATTGAATTCGCCTACAACAACAGTTATCAATCCAGCATACAGATGGCTCCTTTTGAAGCATTGTATGGAAGAAGCTGTCGTTCCCCGTTATGTTGTGGTGAGATAGGTGAGAAACAATGGCTTGGACCGGATCTTATTTCAGAATCATCACAGAACATCCGTATTATCCGAGACTGGTTACAAGTATCCCAATCAAGAGAAAAGAGTTATGCCGACAACAGAAGGAGAGCATTGGAGTTTTAGGTTGGCGAGCATGTATTTTTAAAGGTCTCTCCTACGAGAGGGATTCAAAGATTTGGCATTCAGGGCAAGCTAAGTCCGAGATATATTGGTCCATTCGAGATCCTGGATAGAGTGGGAGAGGTTGCTTACAGGCTGGCATTACCGCCTCAGTTGTTTGGCGTACACAATATTTTCCATGTGTCTATGTTACGGAAATATGTGTATGACCCCACTCACATCATTCAGCATGTGTATTTCGAAATGAAGGAAGATTTGACCTATGGAGAAAGACCTATCAAGATTATGGACCGAAAATAACAGCAACTCCAGAATCGTTCCATACCGATGGTCAAAATTCAGTGGAGTCGGCGTGGGACCGAAGAAGCTACTTGGGAGTCTGAAGATACTATGCGGAAGCGGTATCCCAACTTATTCTAGGTGAGCTATCTCATTCCCTATTTTCTGTATTTAGTGCAGTAAATTTGGAGGACCAAATTCTTTAAAGTATGGGAGGGTGTAATACCCCGATTTGGAAATTGAAATGAATGAATTTCAGAATTTAATATTTAATTCCTTAGTGAATAGGATAAGTGGAATTTTGACTACCTTATAAAAATGTAGAAAAATCGTAATTTGGTAAATGATAATTTATTTAACAACTTTGTCTTCTGTGGTCAACCCAACAAAAATCTGTAACTAGGTCTAATCAATGGATTGACCCCAAAGGGCACACTTACCTAACCTTAACTCAAACCACGGAATTAGGGCTTAATACCCCATCAAATGAGCCCAAATCGGTAGAAAATGAAAGACAACGATCTATGGATCATTTCCCCTCTGCCAATTCACCGAAACCCTAACCCTAAAACTTGTGATCGATTGAGCTTGGGTGAGGTCAACAATTGCGGCGACGTTTCAATCACTCCACTTGCTCCGACGAATTCTCCCAGCACGGAAGGATCCAGAAGGTGTATGAGCTATAAAAATAAAGCTCTGCAACCCTAGAATCCTTTGGGAGTAGTGGCGGCCGCTGTGGAGATCGATCAAGGGAGATCTCTGGTGATTAGTGGAGACGTGTCGGCGTCCCTCTTCTTCCTTCTTCACCCAATTGAGATAGGTAATAACGAGCCCAATATAAAGTGTTATATATGGATGGAATCAGCGTCTAGTCCTCTTTCTTTTGAGCCAAAAATCCCTAAATTCCATTAGGTATCATGCGCAAATTTAATGGTTTGGTAGAGGCATGTCAGAATTAGGGCAGAACTTGTTCCCCTTTGTTTTCAATAGCAATTTCAGGCTGTAAATCTAAAATTGATTCATGCATCTTGTAGAGTTTTTCATGCTCTTTCTATTGGTAGTAAAAGCCCCAAATTCCATGATGTATACCCTTCAAATTTCGTGTTTTAGTGTGACCCTAGAAACCTCGCCGAAGGCGGGCAAGGGTTGGTTTAATCGGATTTTACCAAACTTGGGCGGTCTTGCGATAGACCACACATCCTGGGATGGGCGGTCAACACCTAGACCACATAACCCTTGACAGGATGGGTGGCCATCAGCATGACCACACATCCTGGGATGGGCGGTCATCACCTAGACCACATAACCCCTGACAGGATGGGCGGCCATCACCTAGATCACATAACCCCTGACAGGATGGGCGGCCATCAGCATGACCACACATCCTGGGATGGGCGGCCATCACCTAGACCACATATCCTGGGATGGGCGGCCATCACCTAGACCGCCCAACCCCTTGGGCGGCCATGCCCTGGCCGCACAACTTCCCTGTGTTCAGTCAGGTAGATATAAGGTCCTGTAACGACCGCACATCTATGCAGAAAATGACTTAGTGTGAGCTCTACATGATTCATATTAGTATCTTAATTGATAATTAGTAAATTAGAAACCCATATGATAAGTGGTAAATTATGCAAGTAAATTTCTGTAAAATGCATGCTTTTCATTCCCACATGATCTTGTTCATTATCATTATCATCTTGATTCATCTTTTTGGCAATTAAATTAATGTAAATCATGATCCTTGATAAATTGACATGAAAATTAGGACTGAAATGAATACTAGGTTGCATAACAGCCATTCAACTTCAGTAGAACGGTTTGACCAATTTACCGACTTTTAACAAGTCATTAGCCCTATTAGTTGTGCTAGCCTTGAACTTACCCCCAGACACTCCATCCGGCGGACTTAACATCATCTTGAGATCTCTGTATATCCCTGTTAAGAATCTAAGGAACCACCAGAAACTCCGATTTACGTGACTGAACCGCTGGATTATAAGTCTTGGATCGAATTGGGCTAAGAGAGGCATATGCGGCCAGTAGTGGACCGCATATCCTCATAGGCGGCCCAATAACGACCGCATATACCTAGCTTATGGCATTAAGTGTTGGTCGATTAACCTTGATCAATCTTCGATCAAACCATTAAGCCCTGGACTGACCAATAGACAGTAGACTAGGCCCTGGTTTAGTTTTACCCTGTCTTTGGTAGCCCGGAGTCCAATAGGGTGATTTCTTAGCCTTCTAGCCAAGCCCAGGTCGTGGGGATGGAATATGACCGTTCAAACCTTATGCGGATTCTATTGGACCGCATATCCTTAATACGGCCCCGTATGGCCCGTACATCATGTTCATGGGTCTTAAGGTCTTCTGGACCTGCACGGCCCAGAACTTACCGTTCATCCTTAGAGCGGCACACTGTCAGTCGTTCATTCTTGACCTCATGGATTAAGTTTCAGTCCAGTTCCTGTAAGTGCGGCCAAGTATTAGCCGCATATATCCTTTGAGCGGCCTCTGTATGACCGTACATCTCTCAGAGACGAGTTTTATCGTGTTTTGTGCTCTTGAATCCAAGGACTGATTAGTCCTTTAAATCTTGAACTTCTGGACAGTAATTCCTCTGATTATTTGGCCATAAACTTGACTAAATGTCTAGACGGAACTTGGGATCTTGGATCCGATAAATCAATGCCAACGCATCATAAGGGCCTAGTCTGGTCCTGGGGAGAGCGTCCGAAAAGTACTTGTGCCCATGGGAGTTTGTAATGACGAGGTGAGGCATTGCACCGAGTGCATGACTAGCTTGATGTCTGCGATAGAAATCTCTTGTTATCTCTTGTTACTTGATCGTGCTTGACTTGTTTAAAATACTTGCTGGTGGCCGTTTCCTCGTTACAATTTCCTGTTACACTTGTTACATGATATTCTTGTTGAAATCCAGGTATCTTATATTTCCTTGACCTTGCAAGATCTTTATATTACGTTGTTTTTCTTCTGTATCGTCACTTCTTTTCTTATCATTTCATATGAAAATGGAATAATTGGTTAATTACGTAAACTTGCCTGTTATTATCTACTGAGCGTTCGCTCATATAGTTGTCTCCCCCCTTTTTCCAGGCAGCTCAGGTGATGATGCGCTTACCATTGGGGATGGGCATGAGTGATGATTGGAGTGTACCAGTTCTAGATGTTGAGTTGGCATAGTTATCATGCTCTCAATTATGCCTTAGAGGGTGTTTAGCTACAGTTATGATATTATTGTTAAGTTGATGTTGCCTCAGTTTGTATTAAAGTTGGTTTAAGGATATTGTACTAGATTTGAAATGTTTCATGACCAATAAATTTATCTCTTTTCATAGCACATGTGTTAATGCTTAGATTAGCTTATCATTATTTCTAGCTATTTCTGACTGTACGTTCCGATAGTCCGTGTCGGGGCGTGACATATTCTCTCAAAAGGAGCTCAATATGAGACAAAGACGATGGTTGGAATATTTAAAGGATTTCGACTTATCTATACAATATCACCCTGGAAAAGGCAATGTCGTAGCTGATGCACTTAGCCGGATGCCGATGGCTTTATTATCGAGCATGATGGTTAAAGAATGGCATCTACATGAAGAAATGCCAAATTTAAACCTCAATATGGAGGAGAAGAAAGACATAGTGTTTATTGCAAATATTCGACTCCAACCCGAGTTACTCTCGGAAATCAAGGAACGGCAAGTTGATGATCCGTTGATCGTTGAAATCAAAAAGAATTAGATCAACGATTGGATTTCCTTCTGGCTGATGATGGAAGGCTATTATTCAAAGGAAGAACTTGTGTATCGGACTGTTCTACCATGAAGGGTAAAATCTTGGAGGAAGCACATCGGTCAAGGTATACTGCTCATCCTAGTGCTACAAAAATGTACCAAGACCTCAAGAGAACATTCTGGTGGCCGAATATGAAGAGAGAGGTAGCCGAGTTCGTAAGCCGATGTTTGGTTTGTCAACAAGTCAAAGCCGAACACCTCAAACCGGCTGGTAAACTCAAGCCTCTCGAAGTATCGGAATGGAAATGGGATAGTATTGGTATGGACTTCATAGTTGGATTGTCGAAGACCCGAAGTGGTTTTGATGCTATATGGGTAATTGTGGACCGATTAACCAAGTCCGCTCACTTTTTACCTATCAAGACTAAATGGACCGTGGATGTTCTAGCCGCCTTATATATCAAGGAGATCGTAAGACTGCACGGTATTCCAAGCTCTATTATTTCAGACCGAGATCTGAGATTCACCTCTCATTTCTGGAAGGGTTTACAATCGTCTATGGGTACTAGACTAAGATTTAGTATGACTTTTCACCCTCAAACGGATGGACAAATCGAGAGGACGAATCAAATTATTGAAGATATGTTGAGAGCCTGCATGATTGACTTTTGTGGTAGTTGGCATGAACACTTACCATTAACTGAGTTTGCTTACAACAATAGCTATCAGTCGAGTATTCAAATGGCACCATTCGAAGCATTATATGGCCGAAGTTACAGATCGCCTCTATGCTGGAGCGAGGTTGGTGACAAAGGATTGATTGGTCCCGACATTGTACAAGACACAACTGACAAAATTCAGTTGATACAAGAAAGGCTAAAGGTCGCTCAATCACGGCAAAAGAGCTACGCCGACAACCGGAGGAGAGACTGAATTCCAAGTGGGGGAGCATGTCTTCTTAAAGATCTCACCCACAAGAGGAATTAGAAGATTCGGCATCAAAGGAAAGCTAAGTCCGAGATTTATCGGCCCTTTCGAGATTCTGGAGAGAATCGGCGAGGTAGCATAGAAGCTGGCTTTACCTCCTCAACTGGCCGGTGTACACGACGTATTCCATGTATCCATGCTAAGGAAATACATCTATGATCCTTCACATGTGATTCAATTTGAAGAATTGAAACTCTAAAAGGACTTATCATATGAAGAAAGACCGGTCAATATATTAGATCGGAAATTACACCAACTAAGGAATCAGGCCATTCCGATGATAAAAGTTCAATGGAGCAAGCGTGGATTCGAGGAAGTCACCTGGGAATTGGAAGAGTCCATCAAGAAGAAATACCCGGATTTAATCTCAGGTTAGAAATTCGACCTTTCTACTCAAATTTTTGAATTGTAGTTGTATAATATGAATTTGGAGGACCAAATTCTTTTAAGTGGGGGAGGATGTAAAAACTCGATAATTAATCAAGTAAATTCAATTTCATTATGTAATTAAAATTTTCATGAAATAATTAAATCACATGTTTACTATATGAAATAAACTAGTTTATTGAATTTACTTGAATTAACTAGAAGTAAATAGAGATTAAATGTTTTAAACCTTAGATAAATCATAGAAAGTCCAATAAAAGTCCATGTAATGGACTAAGATCACAATTGGCTCATTGGATAATCCATAATGGGCTGGATTAAAAGATTTATTAAAGGGTAATTAGACCAAAATTCGTAACACATGTTAAATGTCTTTTGAAAAGGATTATAATAATCCAATTTCTAGAAGGTTGACACAAAAATCGACTCTTACCTAACAGTCCACCTTGGACCAGCCATTTTTACATTGGTTTCACACCAAATGGAGGCTAGATTAAGAAGAAAAAGTGGAATTTTGTTCTAATTCGGAGTTGGAAAGTTTGGCATTGTTAGGCAAGGAATCTTGACAAATTTGGCCAAGTTTTGGCTATAAATAGAAACCCATTCGACCCTCAAATCATCCTTGGAGGTTAGGGTTACGCTGCTGCGAAGATTGGTGGAGATTTAAAGGAAGATTTGGAAGATCAAAGGGTTTTCTTATATTTGGAGATATTTCTTTAGATCCGTAAAAAGGTAGGTGTCTCTTAGGGTAAACTCTAATTAAAGCATGCCATCTTATTCATTTTTATGTCCTCTTTCAATTAATAGCTCATTTATTAAATTCCGTTATTAAATGAGCAAGTTATTGTCATTTTATTGGAGGGGTATTCCCATTTTTTCGTCAGAACCAGAACGTCCTATACCTCAAGAGCGCGTTCTGAACGCGTTGTCCGGACATAGCACGTTCATACATTATATTTTTCCGCCCTCAGGGGTCAAACAGATTTAAAAAATAAAGATTTCCAGAATGTGCTACCCGAGGGTAGCGCGATCTGAAAGGTCGCGCTAGCAGAGGCTAGCGCGTTCATAAGTTTTTACCCACTATTCCGGGGGTCAAAATAGAATATTTTGAAATTATATAAACATAAGTACAGATCGCGCTAGCACTGGCTAGCACGTTCTTCAGATCGTGCTAGTCCAGGCTAGCGCGTTCGGAGAGAAAAAAAATAATAATAATAATACAAAACAATTTCAAAACCAACCTCAGCTCAGTGGGACTCGACTCGACTCGGCACAAATAAATAAATAAATATATATATTAATAGTTTTGTATCCACACACAACTCGAGCCCACATCCTATGCCCCTTGGGTCCTGATCTAAGGGTGAGCTCTCCAACATATAAAGCTATGCAAATTTTCTAAACTTCTAATGTGGGACTAAAGATTAGTCACTACACATTATGAACACAATATGAATTATAACATTTGGAATCTCCAATAATTATAAGTATTTAGTCACCAAAAGTAAGAAAAAATAATATTAGCATGTTTTAAATTCTTACAGCATGTTAAACAAATTATTTTTGTAGAATGAAATTATTTTTACATGTAAAAATCTATTTTTAACTATATTAGTAAATTAATGTATGAAAAATATTTCCAGCATGTTAAAAATGACTTCCAACATGATAAAATTATTTTATACATGTTTAGATATAAAAACTATTTTCCGCATGTTAAATCTATTTAAAACTATTTTTTGTGCATGCTAAACCTAATTTCCTATTAAATAATTAGTAAATTGATGCATGAAAATTACTTCCAACATGATAAAATTTCTTCCAGCATGATAAAAAATATTTATAGCATGTTAGAAATATTTTAGCATGATAGAATTATTTTCAGTATATTAAAGCTATTTTTCAACATGATAATTCTATTTTCCTATCAAATAATTAGTAAATAAATATAGAAAAATGATTTTTAGCATGATAAAATTTATGTTGTTATCAGAGAATTTCTGTAATCAGCATGGTAAACTTATCTTTATCATATTATCAGTAAGTTAATATGTGAGAATTATTTTAGCATGTTAAGTATTAATTTTAGCACGTTAATAATTAATTTTCAGCATGTAAAAGTTAAATCTAGCATGAAAATTTATTTTCATCATCTTATCAGTAAAGTAACATATAAAAATTATTTTCAGCATGTTAAAATTATTTTCAGCAAGTTAGAATTATTTTCGACATAAAAACCTATTTTTATAACCAAATTCTGATTTTTATAATAAATCACCGTTTTGGCTAAACTAATGCATATCTAATGTACAAAAAACTTCCTGTAAACATGTCTAAACACTTGTAAACCAAATGCACACAAGATTAAACCATGAAATTAAATTAATTCTATTAAACTCTAATTACTTGAATTTTCTTCCTAGTTACTGTTCTTTCTTGAATTCCACGACTTAATGTCGTTA
This sequence comes from Amorphophallus konjac, assembly GCA_022559845.1. Lineage (NCBI taxonomy): Eukaryota > Viridiplantae > Streptophyta > Magnoliopsida > Alismatales > Araceae > Amorphophallus > Amorphophallus konjac. The sequence goes on along the minus strand of CM040121.1, from coordinate 421,173,535 downwards.
AACATGATGCCTTAAAATTATTATTCACTCCTCTTGCTACTTATGAGATTGTTGCCAAATCTGTACTTTTTACAAATGAGCTTATTCTTGAAATTCATTAGCCATAGTGTTAAGTGGATGTCTAAACGTACTTGGGATCTTATGATCCACTGACCCAATGTCTGGCATTAATAGGGCCCCGTCTGGTCCTAGGAGGAGCACCCGAAAGTACTTGTACCCATGGGAGTTGATTGACCATGGTGTGGCATTGCCCCGAAGTGCATGACTTACTAGATTTTACGGTATTCACTATTCGTACTTGTTACTTGTTTACTTGAAAATTACATGAATTACTTGACTTGCGTGAAAATGGCCAATTACATGAAATTCTTTACTTGTTCAAAGTCATTACTTGGAAATTCATCTTGATATCATGCTATCTCAATTACTTGGAAATTCCATTCATGTTATACACTTTCTGATACAACTTGGAAAAAATTGCTCAAATTGCTAATACTTAAAGATTGTCTGGTTCTTAGAGATAAAAAATCATACTGAGCTTTTAGCTCACCCTATATTTTGGTTAATTGTTGCAGGGAATGAAAATGAACAAGGGAATGGACAAGAGTGAGAGAGTGATTTTCCTTTTTACCTAGGTTTATGTAGATCATTAGTGTTTTTACTAGAGTGATGTATTTTGGATTTGGAAGTTATAATTTTCCTTTATGGCTTATTTTTTACAGGGGAGGGAAAATGGGGGGGGGGGGGCGCCCACGTCTCACAGGAGGCACCGATCCACTTGCGCGGTGTGGAGATGAGGTGTCCACTGCGCCATCAGGTATTAGTGTTGTAAACTTCATTTTGATGGAATAAAAGTATTATTTTCCCATTCATTTCTGACTTTAGAAATAAATTTGTACTTGCTCTGATTCGACACGATTGTTTACGACTAGATCGTGTCCCGATATTCCGCGTCGGGGCGTGACACTGCAAGTTGGCCATTCGTCCAATGGGGCACAGACGTGGTGGGGCCGCTACCAGCATCTTCGTCAGGGTGCAGATATATCTTAGCAGCCACAGATTACTTCTCTAGATGGGCAGCAGCAGTTGCGCTAAGAGATGTAACAGAAGAACTGGTCTCAAGATTCTTTCGGTAGAATATAATATTCCAGCTCGGGGTTCCCAGCCGAATTATCTCTGACAATGGCAGCCACTTCAAAAATCAGAAGGTTTATCGGCTGGCTGATAAATATAAGATTGACTCGAGGACCTCGTCCCCCTACAACCCTCACGCCAATGGACTTGCAGAAGCCTTCAATAAGACACTATGCACGCTGCTGTAAAAGACTGTCAAGTCTAATAAAAAGGACTGGGAAGAAAAGATGTACGAAGTGCTTTGGGCCTATCGTACGATTTATAAAACCCCAACCGGCTGTTTGCCATTCTCCCTCGTATACGGGTCAGAGGCTGTGGTGCTGATTGAATTGGCGGTCCCCTCGCTGCGAGTTGCCATCCAGCATGGTTTGGTTAGCGGCGAACAGACCAATATAGAAAGAAGACTGGAAGAGCTTGCCGAGCTCGAAGGAAAGCATCTCCGCGCGCAACAAAATATTCAACTCTACCAAGCTCGCATGGCCCGTGCTTTCGACAAGCTGGTCAAAGGTCGAGAATTCAAGAAGGGTGACCTAGTAATGGTCAAAAGAAGAGAAGTCATGGCCTCCAACCCCAAGGGAAGTTGGTTGAAAACTGGGTCGGACCATATGTCATCCGCCGAGTATATGAAGGGGGTGCGTACATCCTTGTAGATCACAAAGGAGTCATCCAGTTCTCTCCCCTTAATGGAAAACATATGAAGCTATATCACACAGTTCAACTGACATTCCCAGAATGACCTATACCTACCATTGGTCTAGTGGCATTCTGCCCTGACCAAGCTCTACCCGCCTTCGTCTAGTGGCACTCCGCCCAAGCTAGGCTCTGCCTACCTTAGTTTAGTGGTACTCCGCCCTGACTAAGTTCTGCTTACCTTGGTCTAGTGGCATTCCACCCTGGTCGAGCTCCACCTACCTTGCTCTAGTGGCATTCCGCCCTGGCCGAGCTCTTCCTACCTTGGTCTAGTGGCATTCCGCCCTGGCCGAGCTCTACGTACCTTGGTCTAGCGGCACTCCGTCCTGGCCGACCTCTCAAAAAATATATAAATAATGATATATAAAACAACATCGCCGTTACGGGCCTTACGCCCGAATCGGCACAAAAATCTATCCCTTGTGTTATCATTACCCTCTTGCTAACGAATAGAACCCTTTCTCGGCGCAAGGCTTCGTGTCCTAGCTGACTCTTCTACAATATTGCCATTACGGGCCTTACGCCCGAATCGGCACAAATCTGTCCCTTGCGTTAGCATTACCTTCTTGCTAACGAATAAACCCCTTTTCTCGGCGCAAGACTGTGTGTCCCAGCCGACTCCTCTACAATATTGCCATTACGGGCCTTACGCCTGAATCGGCACAAATCTATCCCTTGCGTTAGCCTTGCTAACGAATAAACCCCTCTTCTCGGCGCAAGACTTCATGTCCTAGCCGACTCCTCTACAATATTGCCATTGCGGGCCTTACGCCCGAATCGGCACAAATCTGTCCCTTGCGTTAGCATTACCCCCTTGCTAACGAATAAACCCTCTTTTCTCGACGCAAGGCTACATACCCTAGCCAACTGCCATATGCTACTACATAGGGTCAAACACCGCATGATTGACCCATTCTCAGTTTCTCACTCTAAAAAAAGGAGAGAAGAAAAAAAAAGGGGAAACAAAAATGAGGCTTAAAATAGAGATGCCTCGCCAGTCTTGTTCCTACACCAGGGCAAGGGCAAAAGTGGCTATAACCTAGCTGTGGCAAAAACCCGAAAGGGCGCCGCAGGCAAAATCGGGTACCCCGCAACGTGAAAACCCGAAAGGGCGGTGGGAAAAAGCAAGAGGGGGCTGATTTCGGTGAAAACCTGAAAGGGTGCTTAAGTCAGTAATGTGGTAACTTAAAGTTCCTTCTCACCCCGTCCTAATGAAACTTCAAAAAGGGTGACCACCCTAGACCCTGCCGGAGATCTTTTCCTCAATATCCTTGTGACCCTTGTCATCATCGGCAAGATCGGTCAGCCTCCTTGTGACCCTTGTCACCATCGACAAGATCGGTCAACCTCCATGAGACCCTTGTCACCATCGGCAAAATTGGTCTACCTCCTTGTGACCCTTGTCATCATCGGCAAGATCGGTCAACCTCCTTGTGACCCTTGTCACCATCTGCAAGATTGGTCAACCTTCCTTATGACCCTTGTCATCATCGACAAGATCGATCAACCTCCTTGTGACCCTTGTCATCATCGGCAAGATCGGTGAACCTCCTTGTGACCCTTGTCACCATCGGCAAGATCGATCAACCTCCCTTATGACCCTTGTCATCATCGGCAAGATCGGTCAACTTCCATGTGACCCTTGTCATCATCGGCAAGATCGGTCAACCTCCTTGTGACCCTTGTCATCATTGGCAAGATCGGTCAATCTCCTTGTAACCCTTGTCATCATCGGCAAGATCGGTCAACCTCCTTGTGACCCTTGTCATCATCGGCAAGATCGGTCAACCACTTTGTGACCCTTGTCATCATCGGCAAGATCGGTCAGCCTCCTTGTGACCCTTGTCACCATCGGCAAGATCGGTCAACCTCCTTGTGACCCTTGTCATCATCGGAAAGATCGGTCAACTTCCATGTGACCCTTGTCATCATCGGCAAGATCGGTCAACCTCTTTGTGATCCTTGTCATCATCGGCAAGATCGGTCAGCCTCCTTGTGACCCTTGTCATCATCGATAAGATCGGTCAACCTCCTTGTGACCCTTGTCACCATCGGCAAGATCGGTCAACCTCCCTTATGACCCTTGTCATCATCGGCAAGATCGGTCAACCTCCTTGTGACCCTTGTCATCATCGGCAAGATCGGTCAGCCTCATTGTGACCCTTGTCACCATCGGCAAGATTGATCAACCTCCTTGTGACCCTTGTCATCATCGGCAAGATTGGTCAACTTCCATGTGACCCTTGTCATCATCGGCAAGATCAGTCAACCTCCTTGTGACCCTTGTCATCATCGGCAAGATCGATCAGCCTCTTTGTGACCCTTGTCATCATCGGCAAGATTGATCAACCTCCTTGTGACCCTTGTCACCATCGGTAAGATCGGTCAACCTCCCTTATGACCCTTCTCATCATCGGCAAGATGGGTCAACCTCTTTGTGATCCTTGTCATCATCGGCAAGATCGATCAGCCTCCTTATGACCCTTGTCACCATCAGCAAGATCAGTCAACCTCCTTGTGTCCCTTGTCATCATCGGCAAGATCGGTCAACTTCCATGTGACCCTTGTCATCATCGGCAAGATCGGTCAACCTCCTTGTGACCCTTGTCATCATCGGCAAGATTGGTCAGCCTCCTTGTGACCCTTGTCACCATCGACAAGATCGATCAACCTCCTTGTGACCCTTGTCATCATCGACAAGATTGGTCAACTTCCATGTGACCCTTGTCATCATCGACAAGATCGGTCAACCTCCTCGTGACCCGTGTCATCATCGGCAAGGTCGGCCAGCATCTCCTTAAGCCCGGCTCTGCCTCGAGAATTGAGTTCAAAAAAATTGAGAATAAAAAAATAATGAATAAAAAATGAGGCTTAAAATAGAGATGCCTCGCCAGTCTTGATTCTATACCAGGACAAGGGCAAAAATGGCTCCAATTCAGCTGTGGTGAAAACCCAAAAGGGCACCACAGGTAAAATCGGGTACCCTGCCATGTGAAAACCCGAGAGGGCACATGAGCAAAAGCAAGAGGGGCCTGGCTTCGGTGAAAATCTAAAAGGGCGCTTAAGTCAGTAATCTAATGAATGACGAATAATGATGATACATCCTCCGCCTAGAGGACCCTTTGTAGGGTCAGAACGGAGTCTTCCTTCAAAAGTCCCACCGACGAACAAATACCTTTCGACCTTTGACACCATCGGCAAGACCGGTCGACGTTTCCCTTAACCTGGACCTTTCGTCCTCGTTAATGAATAAGCTCTCCTTTGCTTCGACATTTAACCAATGTCGATGAGCAAGCCTCCGTTCAACCCTTGTCATTATCGACAAGATCGGTCGATGATCCCCTTAACTTGGACCTTTCATCCTCGTTAATGAATAAACTCTCCTTTGCTTCAACATTTAACCGATATTGATGAGCAAGCCTCCATTCGACCCTTGTCATCATCGACAAGACCGGTCGACGTTTCCCTTAACTTGGACCTTTCATCCTCGTTAATGAATAAACCCTCCTTTGCTTTGACATTTAACCAATGTCGATGAGCAAGCCTTTGTTCGACCCTTGTCATCATCGGCAAGATCGGTCGACGTTCCCCTTAACTTGGACCTTTCATTCCCGTTAATGAGTAAGCCCTCCTTTGCCTCGACATTTAACCAATGTCAATGAACAAGTCACTGTTGGCCCTTGCCACCATCGGCAAGACCGGTCAACATCCCATTGGCCCTCAGCCATCCCGGAATTTATTCCATAAATCAAGTACAAGAAAATGATGAATAAAAATGAGGCTTAAAATAGAGGTGTCTCGCCAGACTTACTCGGATATTCTGAGTAAGGGCAAAAATGGCTTTAACCAAGTTGCGGTGAAAACCCGGAAGGGCACCACAGGCAAAATCAGGTACCCTGTCACATGAAAACCCGCAAGGGCGCGTGGGCAAAAGCAAGAGGGGGCTGGCTTCGGCAAAAACACGTGAGGGCGCTTCAGTCAGTAATGTGACAAAAAAATGGCGAATAAAAAAAAGGAGCGATTGATGATGATGAAATAACAATGCCATACTCTCATTTGTTGCTTAATTCCTACAAGGGTTCCCGTGTGAGCTTTGCACCTGTGAACCTACCTTTGCTCCGGCATTTGTCCCATGCCGATGAGCTTGTTACTATTGGCCCTTGTCACCATCGGTAAGACCGGTCAATATTCCCTTAACCCGGGCCCTACCTACCTTTGCTTCGGCGTCTGCCCAATGCCGATGAATGAGTTACTGCTGACCCTTGTCATCATCGACAAGATCGGTCAGTGTTTCCCTCAGCCCGGAACTTAGGTCCGTGTTTATGGGCAAACCTCCCTTTACCATGAACCTTTGCCACCTTCGGCAAAGTCCACAAATAAGTCCCTATTTCTACCCTCCGGCCCTCGGTGGCCCGTAAACCTCTCTCTTTATTCCCCGGTGCTCGGCCCAGGCAGAGCAGTGGTCCCGAGGAGAAGTTGCGTCGTGGTGGAGCGAACCCCTCGCCCCTTCCCTGAAGGTGCGAGCACTATCCTACCCTCAGTGACTGACATACTCCGGACTAAATGAATCTATGCAGCGAGCGGATGTGCAAATTAGGGGAAATAAGTTTCCATTCAAACACAAAAGGGAAATACATGTTACCCGAGGCGTACACCCCCCGGAATACGTGGAAGTTCACAAAAAAAAGAGGGAGAAGAGAAAATGATGGAGCTATTGCAGCGAGCGGTGGAAGATGTCCTCGAACTCCAGTAGCCCCAAGGACGGATAGCGGGCCAACTCCTGTAGATGGTCTTCCTCGTCCTGCAGTCGCACCAGTTTCTCCTCAAGCGATGCGGCTTGCCCTTCTGCCAGCTCAGCCGCCTCCGTGTGCTGAACCCACAGTTGATCGGACAATGCTAATTCTGCTTCAGCCCGGTCAAGTTCAGCGTGGAGCTCAGCTATCCGAGTCTTCAGAGAAGTCCTGCGTTGTCCAGAATCATCGACAGCATCCCGCATCTGCTGAGCAGTTCTTCTCAATGATTGAAGGGCAGCCTGACACTCTGTCCTTTCAAGTTTTGTGGTTGTCATTTGATCTATCAAGCTACGGCATATGAACTCCCTCCTGTTCACATGCTTCAAGAGCAGAACTACCCGTTGCACCCAGTCCTCCATGGGGCATCCAAAAGCTAGTAAAGAACGGGAGAGGTGTTCTACGAGACCCCTCAACTGTGCATAAGTCAACTTAGGGTGAGCTGTCACGGTCTCTCGTAATGTCTCCAGATACTGCCATACCAGGCCACTCGATGATTGCAGACCAAGTAACGGCGCATCCGGGAGTTGAAATTCTACCCGGCTATCAACTGCAGCCCAAATGTCGTCACCCGGTGTAGAAGACAAGGATGGCATATCTTGCAGGGCGCCCGCACCAAGACTGGCCCCCGCAGATAATGCAATGGCGGGACTGTCGACGACAGCCATTTCTCTCCCAACCTCGGGTGAGAGTGCCACATCTTGACCTTGGATAGCGGGGAGCGGTTGGTCGCCACTTCCGGCCTCTCTGGCTACCACCAATGATGATTCGATGGCAGGGGTTGGGGTCAGTGAGCTCCCGATCACCTCTTCCACAATTTTGCCTTCCTCTGCCCCAGGGAGGCCCTCTTCACTCTGAAGTGGCTCGTCGGTAATGACAAGCTGCTGCTGCTCCAAAGCCATAGTTGATGGCTCAAGCCCGGTGACCATCTCCAATGCCTCCGAGCCCGCTATTATCATGTAATCCTTCGGATACCTCAGGGCTATGGGCCTCAGGACCGGTGGGAACAAGGGCGGATCTGCGCTAAGAGGCGGCGGGGATATCTTCACGGTTATCACCGGCAAGGTGACCTCATCCTGACTAGCAGAAGCCTGCATAAGAAAAAGAGCATAAGAATCTCGAAAGACCAGCATAATGGCCAGACGAGAATAAGCACAAGACTAAGAAGTGTAGTTCTTACCTCAGTCGGCACTAAGCTCAAATCTGCAGCAGCAGGAGCCACTGTCTCCATCCCTTCTGACCCTTCTCCCACTGAAGGACCTGGTGGTCCAAAGCCACTCAACATCAACCGTGGAGGACTGAAGGTCGTAAAGTCGATCTCATAGGCAGAAGACACAGTAACATCCTCAGCCTTGGTTCCCGTCAAAATGAAATCCTCATCGCTTGAGCCGCTGCCATAGTCCACTTGCTCCGATGAGGATGAACTTTGAACCAAAAATGGTTCTTTCTCCCTCAAAATTGACGGCTCTTCACCCGGAAGGCCTCCCGCCGGAGCTTCTTGCTTAATAGGAGCCTGCTCGGCCGACTCTGTGATAGGTATAACAGGCGAGTGAGCTTTGGGGGCGGATCGACTTCCTGGAATTACCCCTGGCTCCACAGAGATTCCCTCAGTTGATTCCACGACAGGGGGAGAAGGCGGTCGAATCTCGACGAAAGCACCCATGTGAGCACAGGGGATAATAAACTATAGAAGTCTGCGACTAGATGGGCCATCAATTACCTTCTATTTCATGGATGAGCGTGGGAGAGGGCAGATCTGTCTCCACCACATCCTCTCTGTCTCCGGCTCCCACAAAGGTGGCAGCCACTTGCGCGGCCATTGCAGATGAAGCAGCTGCGTTTGCAAGAATAAAAATTGATCTTGGTTGCCAAGGTGACGACTGAGCACAAGATAGAAGCATACCTCGGGTCACACGAGCTGAGGGATGAGAGGTCTTGAACTCTTCAATGAGGCCACTCTCGGAAGGATGACCGCAGGTGCTGGGTCCACAGTCTTCTTCCGACGGGCCCGCTTCGCTCGAGTGACGGCCTCCCGGACTTGGGACCTCGTCCGTTTCTGAGAATCACCTGGAGAAAGTGCCGTCGTGGTTGGGGAAGCTTCCGGGACTTCAAAATATGCTGGTTTTTGAGCCTTTATCAGCAGCTCCCTGAAATGCTTAGTCTCTTCCGAAGAAAGCCGAATTGCACACAAGCGAAGGCAAAAGAAGGAGAGATGACATATACAGCAGTAGAAAGGAAAGCCCGAAGCTGAAGAAAGGAAAAAGATATATACCTGTTGGTCCCCTGTAGAAGGAAGAGAGTGGCTAGTAGAACATCGAAGGCTCTTTGTCCCTAGAGGCAGCTTCGCGAACCAGCCAGCATATGTCCCCTATCACTTCACACAGTTCGGCCAGCAACGCAAGGTCCTCATGGCCATGTGAAGATAGATGGTAATACAAGCCGAGGTGGTCTAACCCCCACCCATCGGCATATTTGAAAGATAAAAGAACTGGTTGGCCCAATATGCTTTCGCTAGGGCCACCCACTGAAATCCCATGGGAGCGCAGTAGCGCAAACAACCAAGGGGTGCCCTCATACAGCTCCGGCCGTCGGTCTTCCCCCCTGATGAAAGTCTTGTAGGGGTAGAGCCGATCGTTCTCAAGATGCCAAGAAGCTGTAGAAGGTGTCGGCTCTTCCATTGGCAAAGGAATTTGCTGGAGGACCAGTCACTCGCTACTCACGCGGCACATGCCATGAAGCGTCTTCAAGAAACCATCCTTGTTGATCTCTGGCAGTTTTGGTTCCACCTTGGGCGAACATTGCTTGGCAGTTTTTCGCGCTTCCAGATAGTTTGCCATTGTAGTGTTCGTCCGAGATTTCAACCTCTTCAGGTAAACTGGATCGATATCTAGAGCAGGCACTGGCTGGGAATCAAGAAATTTACACTCTGCAACAACCCAACACTCTCTCCTCGAGCTTCTATAAAAGCCCGTGCACGCATTCCACCATTTAATGTACTCTGGAGTCACACGGGGAAAGCGCGTGGGGACCGAAACTCTGAATGAAACCGCCTCTCGACGGTGAAAATAGTCTCACCAAATGCGGGCCTCGTCATTTGACACTTGGACGGCCCGGGCCCTATTCGGCAGCGCAAATTGGGTGGAAGTGGCTGGAATGTGCTGGTCATAGCCAAAGTTCCGACTGAATCGGAAAGGATAATAAGGCTCCAACCACAAGATGTCGCTCTTGCGAAAAACCAGGACGCTCGGCCTTATAGACAGCGCCTGGTCTATCAACTCTGGCTCCAAAATCAGTCTCGTACACTTGGCATCAGAGATAGGATGAACATATTCCTTTACCTCGCTCAGACGACACTCCCTCATCCTGTTCACCAAGGGGCTAGAGTGGGCCGCCAAACTCCAAAAGTGCAGGACCCCCGGGGAATCTAGTGAAACTTTTGTAAGCTTTCCACGTATAGCAAAGAGCTGGTCCACCACTCAGGTCGGCTCAACACTGGAGAACTCTATCATCCTGGGGACCAGTTGTGCTGACTGGAGCGACCGAGGAGCAGCCTCTGGGAAGAGAGTGCAGACCCAGGCGTTAAAGAAATGCAACGGGCCAACCCTCTGAAGACTCCTGGGAAGGCGTGAGCAGTGCAGGTCTCCCAGCAATTTGTATATCAAACATAGTGCAACAGGGCAAAGCGAGAGCTTCATGCCCCAAGCCATTAGGTAGGCAGGATAAATAGCCTCTGCCCTAATCACGCTCTCGTCACCTTGCGGGAGAGCGAAGGAGCAGATCCAATAAGTCAAAAATGCAGCACAATGATTGATTGCATCTACACCCCTGGGGTTGGGTCTTCCTGGTTGTCGTCCCTCCGAGGTCGAGGGGAAAGCAGCCTATCGCCCCAAGGTTTCAATTGTAGGGGTATGCCCCGAGGTTCTGTTGTACATATCCCTTTAGAAATCAATAAAATTAGGGCCAGGGATCATTGGTGGATCTAACACAAATTGTGCAGTCCCCAATGCCTTTCCCTTGGTCTCGGTTATATATATAAAAAAAGCAGCCTATCGCCGAACTCTTTTCTTCCGCTGAATAGGAGTCGGCACTACCGAGAGAAAATCTGTGTATTTTTGCTCTCCTCTGAAGAAATACTGAAGCCATGTGCCCATTCGCACACACCTTTTCTCTCCAGGATTCTGCGCCCCCTTTGCTTCATGAGAAGAACGGCAGAGACTACGGTACGCCTTCATCAAATAGCTGTAGGGGAAACCAGTCAAGTATCACCCTTCACCGTCTGTCTGGTCCTTCAGCCAGTCTGGCCAACAAACTTCCTCATACGGCTCACCATCTATCGGGAGGCTGCTTAGCTGTGAGAGACTCCAAGGGTCTAATGACGTCTCTATTTCCGAAGTATAGAAGGTGTTGTACTCCGGGCAGAACACCTCAATCATACCACAACAAAGACCCTTCAAGATAGGATAGCGGTACCTTGATGCATACACACTGTGATATACACATGCTCTGATCAAGATAGGTGCATACTGCTGCAAGACAAAGTCTGTGAATTCTACTGCTCCCGGCCTGAAAGCGTGGGCGTCGGTGGCCTTCAGATCGGTGAACCATCCCACAGAAATCTGGTGCTTGGACCGGACCACCAGGCAGTCTAACAAGAACGGCTCGTCTTGATATCCCCACTTTAGCAGAGCCAAGAATAAACCAAAAGAAGGCTTCTCTCGGTCTACACGACCCGCAGTCTCGTTCCATCTGGCAGGGACAAATTCAGGGGCTCTAGTCAGCAGCCCATCTTGTGCAGACAGCTCCTGAAGCCCAAGTACGGCACCCCACTTCTTGGGTTCACCTGGCAGATATATGGGCCTTCCCCTTACAACACAGTCGGTGAGGCTGTCCCGTCCCTCAAGCAGTGCTAGCTCAGCCTTCCGGACGAGGAACAGATCCCACTTCCCCTGAAGATTGAATCGCTTCGGAAAAGACATCATATGCTTGTCCTTGGGATGATCCACCTTGGACCCGTCAGGGCGTTCATACTTGAAGGAATCACCTCCGATGATCAGCAGACGGTCTGTGTCCACCATCTCGATCTCTGAATCAGAAGACTCCGCTACTATGGCCAGCTTGCCATGGCCTCTGTCCAAAGAATAAACATCCCTCCACATCACCATAGCACGGGAGGAGGAAGAAGATCCAGATGCCTTGATATCTGCACCCAAAACAAATACAAAGAAAACAAACAAAGTCAAGAGGCGGATGTTGAAGACAAAGTCTTTTCTGACAAAAATTCGGCAGTCTCCCCAGCTCGGGAGATTGTCAGGGCGAAGCGGGAACTCGTCCACTAAGTGACGATCCCTGAAAAAGGCCGTGGGCGTCACGCCAGGGCCGAATAGGACACCCAGGGGTGCAACTCCCGGGGCCTGGAAAATAAGGGGTTAGCCCCCGAAATCCTCACTCACCACTCTACTCTCGCCACCGCGCTCTGGAGGAGAAGGGAGGAGAGAGAAAGTTGAGATGTAAATGAGTTGAAGTGAAGAAAAAGAGAGAAAGAAGATGGAGTTATAGGGAAGGCTTCGACGGGCCTAATCCGACGCGCTAAAAGGCACACCGGATTAACATTTCCCCCTCAAAAATAGAGTTTTAAAATTTAAAGGAGGCAGACTCAAGCTAATTCGGCGCGCTAAATAGCGCACCGTATTAGGTCTCCCTTCCAAATGCTAAAGGCGCGCCGTATTAAGCCTTCCAAATGCAAGGGCGCGCCGTTTTAACCAAAGCCCCATGGCCACGCCAGATTAACCACCGCGTTGGATTCATGGGCCATTCCAAGACCATGTCAAGCCAGACGGGAAATCTGCCCAAACGGAGCTCATCAGCGGGTCCCGCTTCGCTCGTGCCTTGCTCACAGCACCCGTGGCTGGGGGGCATTTGTTGGCACTCAAACTATATTCAATGGCGATCAAGCCTCAATGACAAATGATGCGGCCCACTGAAACAGAGAAGCCGAAGAAGACCAACACATTGAAGCCTTCTCAAGCTGCCAGAGCCTCAGGTCACCCATTATGAATGCCGGGGACTTCACCTGACGAGGATCGAGAAGAATACACCATAAGCGGGCACTATCCATCATCCGACCAAGGATGAGCATGCCCTCATCGTCCTACCAAGGATGAGAACATATCCGTCGTTCGATCAGGGACGAGGATGTACCTGTCATCCGACCAAGGATGAGTGTGTATCCTTTGTCCGACCAAGGACATAGGTATACTTGGTGGCACACCGCCTGAATGAAAAGATCCTGCCCAGGTGAGAGAACGCCCTTGGCCCCACATAATAATGGACCGAAGGCTCTGTCAGTAGAAGACCCCGATTACCCGGCACGGGTACGGCTTCTCAGCATATTGGGCCCATCAGTGGCCAGATGATCACCCAGTCGAGGAAAAAATACCCCAGGCAACATACCACTCCCCGTGAAAGCTACAAATGCAAGTCGAGCCGAGCCAGCAGCACAAACCATTGTGCCAAGGGCCGTGTCAGCGAAAACCCGCATGTCTGAGCTGAAGGTGCGCGAGTTCCAGAAACAGCCATCTAGTGGCCCGGAAGCTTCGTCGATATCTCTCCCTATGGTTTGGCAAGACCACGGAGAGATGAAGAATCACAGCGACTCTCGGAGTCAGTTCGGGGCCCGCTGTCGGACTCGTATCAAGTCGACGTGATGAAATGGCTCGAATCCGGCGCGCCCCTCTTAATCCGGCGTGCCCTCTTTTTTTTTGGCAGCCTCTTCCCGGCGCGCCCTGCTCAGCTCTGATCCGGCGCGCTAAACCCCACGCCAGATGAAGCTTGGTCGAAGGATTGCCTATATAAAGGCCCTGTGGTCGAATGAAAAGAAAAAAAGAAGGAACAAAAAAGAAGAAATAGAGAGGAAGGGCAGAGAAGAAGCAAAGAGAGGAAGATAATAGAGAGGAGAAAAAGGGGATCTACCCTCGAGAGTGAGCCGGAGCGCCACCCATCTTGTCTGTCCATCTGAAGCGCCCGTTGTCGGAGAAGAAGACTCTGTCTACGGCACTCTATTTCCGCAGGTGGGTGCTGGTGTTCCTCCATCCGGTCCCCCCTTCCTGCTGCTGTTCTGTAAACCCTGCGAATGTATGAGGTGGAGGGGGGGCGATGATATGAGCTCCCCCCCCTCTTCTTCCGTTATTTTTCTTTCACAGCGTGGTTTTCATTCCGTAATATTTCACTGTAACCAGGGTTTCGTCCCTGCTTCTCTAGCTATTGGCCGATCTCGAGCGACAACGCCGAGCCGCAGCCGCTTGTGATGCCCTCTGTAATGCCTCCCTTGTGGTTGAATGAATGAATGGATGCGCTTATCAGGGCTTTCTTCCCCCATCTGATTACAGTTTATTTCATCTCTATCCCGTGTATGATCTTTCATTTTCCCCCACCACCGAATACGCCCCATTGCTTCTCGGGGCAACATTAATAATCCCCTCCCCGAGGTTCTTTTTATCGTATAGATAGCGTCGAATGATTTAGTGTTCACTCTCGGCCGGAGAGATGCATATCAGTGCACTATCCTTCGCCCTCGGAGGTGACTCCTCAACACTTCCCTGTTTGTGGTTCAGGGCTAGGAGGATGGCCACCTCTGCAGGTGTGCCGTATTTGTTCGTATTGCAGACGCCGTTGAACTATCCGACTGTTTGCCTCCCCCCTCCAGAACCTCAATCCTTTGACTCAGCTTCGGGTCTTTAGTCTGGCTTGTCAACTCCCATGTTAGCCTGCTTACTCGATGCATATGCATGCATATGATCATCTGCTGTCCCCTCACCGATCGAGTGCAGTCTGTGTATTATTGCATTTGGTGGTTTGTCCTCTCGAAGAACCTACTGCCCGGGGAGGGGAACATTCCCCATGAGTATCCTCAATCACTGTCGAACCATAGGGTCATATCTCTTAATGATATGAACCCTATGACTCACCAAGTGAACATCAACAGGGCTTCAGCTCGACATGAAACCCACCTTCTCTTGGGAGTGGTGGTGGCTGTGGTAAGGTAACCTCTCGTCGGCTAGCCCTCGAGGTACCTTCTCATCTCAGCCGTCCCTTAATGATTTTGACTCATAGAGATGGATGCCCCTATCAGGCTAGCCCTCGAGGTCTTTTCCCTCTATCGAAGTCCGTCGGTCACCGCTTGGCATTCCAGGCCTTAAGGAGCATACCCCAACATTGTGGGACTGTCTCCACTTCGTCCCCGCAACCCTCCAATCATGGGGAGGTGCTGCCTAAATTTTGACTGATGACTTGGTTTGAATTAAAACGGACCTGCATTGATAAAGTTCATTGAAGACTATGCTCGAGTAGGAACCTCGCATAAGTCTGAACTTGCTTGGTTTACAGTGCATCTTGGACCTAAATAAGTCTCTTAATCTTCTAAAAATAACACCAAAGTCCTAAGAAACTAGCCTACCATTTCATTAGAACTCAAAAGGCCCAAAATCACCTTAATCCGGCGCGGCCCTAATCCGGCGCGCCAATTTGCAGCCTGACCCACCCCGCGCCGTTTTAACCCCCCACTCATCCTTCAATTTGTCCAGTTCGGCCTCCACCCGACGCGCCTAGGGCGCGCCGTTTTAGCTCTCAAGTTGGCATTGCGCCGTTTTAGCCCCAGTCTAGCCACCGCGCCGTTTTAACTCCAATTAGCCATCGCGCCATTTTAGCTCCTTTGCCTATGTTTGCCCACGCCGGATTTGAATTATTCTGCCTACGTTTGGCCGCACCGGGGAAACCTATCCCTATGCATGGTCACACCAGTTTTGAATTCTTGCATGGATTTAATCACTCACTTGTCCTTGGATCGATCTTCGCCTCTCGCGGTCGAGGTTAATAAACCCTAATCAATAATAAACTAAAAAAGAATAGGGCTGTTCAAGTCCTAACCATTTTATCATTATGCTTCTACTATCATGTCCGTTAGCATCATGCTGTCGTTATCCTGCTTATGTCATCACTTTCGTCTCCCTTGGCGGAGATTAATGAATCTGATTGATCACTGTCTATCTCCATAGCTCTATTACCATGCTTGGCATAATAATGAGCATCATGCATGCATGCTTGCATAGACCCTCGGGTATATCAAATGGCACTGACAGAAGTCCGGGTTACACCCGACAGGAAGTCTTTGCTATGCGCGATGGTGGGCTTCGGACCTACGTCCTCCGCCACGTATTGAGGGTCTCCAACTTAATGGACCATGCCTCTCTTGCATGATAGATAAAGGCATTTCATGTGACCCTGTCACGTTTATCCCTTTGCATCTTGTTTCGGCCTCGAATGGCCCACTATCTCAGTAATTAATCAAAGGTTTTCTCCCTCATGCGGGATGTAATTAACGTCATAGCCTTTATGGTATGGCGGACTACTGGTCCCGACCCGAATCTCACTCTCCTCCCACGAGGGTCAGAATGAGCGCACAATAAACTCGTCGCTCATGTGTCTGGCACTCCTGCGCTGTCAACTAATCAGTTGGTTATTTATTAATTAACTGGTTGATTGACCCGAATAAATAAAATACCCATCAAACAGAGGAATAAGAGAATCTCCGTGGTGACACGACCCACGGTGCACACGGAGGTAATAGACCCTAAGGCAGGGTGGGTGAAGCTACGACTTGTGGGTTGATCGAAGCCTCGGGCCAACATATGCGTCAACGTCAACTGCCGGTCTAATCCCTTAATAAGGCCATCCAATGTATCAACATAGTGACAAGACCGGAAGGTGGTATGGAATGAGTTGACGGGCACTAATGGTAGTGTAGGATCCATGGATGGATAGCAAGGCGGTCTAGGGACCAAGCCTATCTTGAGCCAACTAAGTAGTGGCTCGGCGATGAAAAGCTTTTCCGTTAGAAACACGGGTGCCTCCAAATGAGGTGGCTCCGAATAAAGATCGGAAGGTGAGGGTGATGGCAATGGAGCTCGCTTGGGTGGGGAAAGAATGTCCTCCCTGAGAGGAAGAGGTCCTTGGAGTGGCACCGGGTTGGGAGGCTCGGGCAGGAGTCCGTCAATTTGAGTACACATCCTATCCAACCGATCTGACATGATTCTAGAGAGTTCGGCAATGGTGGGGGTTAGAGTAGGGGCATCGTGGTGGACTCGCTCATGGTCTCTCGGGTTAGTCTTGGGTTAAGGCTCATCGACATGTGGGGCTCTTTGCTTCCGACTATGACAATCTCGGTGGGAGGTGACTGGGTGTGGCTGGGTGGAGGCGACTGGGCGGGGCATGTAGATCTTTCTAAGCTCGCCCTTCATCTCTCGCCACAACTCGATAGGCCCTTGCCTCCTAATTTCCCTCAAGTATTCTATGTCCCTCCATGTTTCGGCGGCTTCGTAAAAAAGTCACCTTGTGGCAAAGTCGACTTGCATGGCATCGGACATAATGTAACACTCAAAGTATTTGTCCATAGCGGCTTTCCACTCTAGGTAGTCACTCGGGACTTTGGAGCCATAGAAGTCCGGGGCTTCGGGCCTACGGAGGTGGTGGGGTTGGATTCCCCATCCTTGGATGTGTCGCCACCATTGATATGATGTGGGCTTTTGGGGATCCATGGGACACGGGGGGCTATAGGATGGCCGTGCCGACACTTGGTGCAAGACGAACTGACTAGACACGACCCTACAATAGCAATGCAAAGTTGGAATCCAGACTCGACTACAAACCTAGACTCAACCAGTATCCGGTACGTGGCGGAGGTATGATCCGAAGACCGAACTCACGCAAGTGTGCAACCTTCCCAATAGGCGTAACCTATTATTCCGGGAACACCTTTTGATATACCGGGTAAAAGAATGCAATGCGACACTTTGGACTGACTAACCGACTAGCCTAGACTCGACTTAGCTCTAATACCAATTTGATGCGGAACGGGATGCGACTCGAGACAACAAGGGATTCTAACTTGCGGACGTCACTAAGAGAGGGAAGCGTGCGGACGTGCGCGGTTGAGAAACCGGTAATGAGTCTTGGGTATCGGCTTTTCCGCGTACTCGGATTGAGTCACGAGACGGGTCACACTCACTCTCTCGCAGCGATGATTGAAATAATATAACAGGCTAATTAACCTATCACTCATGTAGCGGCATATAAAAGTATATACGAGTAAAGCAAGTGCCAAGTGGGGAGCGGACATGATACCTCCACGCTCCGCGCGTGGGGAAGACGACCCCGGCCGAAACTCATACTCCCGGTACACAGTAAATAAATAATTAAAGTAATGAATTTATTTACCCACTCCACGCAGGGAGGTAAAGGACTACAATGGGACCTGGGAGTAGCGAACTCGGGTTGACGGGCAGCGAGCCGGAAGGGCTTTCGGGCCGGAGACGGGCTACTGGTCCGACTCGGTACTGTTCCAACTCGGTTCAACAAGGGAACTCAACAACTAGGACGGCGGCTTCCGGTCGAATCCTTGCTGCGGCGACTGGCTGGGACGCCTATGGAAGACACCTCTTCGATCTTCGAACTCGGCGGCGGCCGAATCTGAGTCGGTGTATTTTCCGAGGAATTAATTCCCGGACTGCTTCTGCTGGCTTGACTCGGATCTGATCTGCGCGCCTTCACAAAAATAATTGTTGCGCCCAGATCCAACGTCGGATCGAGGTGAAATTTGTACCGTTGGAAACTAGACTTGAAGGGCTACAACATATATTATTTTCAGATACATCCAGTAAACTATTGGAAATGAAAAACTCTGTGGGTTGTATTTGTTTCTGGCCCGAAATTACAGACAGTCAGGATAGAATAGGATTTGCCTGAAAATAAATTTTGACCGACACAAAAACGATGGATCTAGACTCTAGGAAAATTATGGGTGGAAGAGGAGGATGTGAGGAACACATATGATTTTTTTGGGGAATTTTTATAGAAGACTAAGTGTGCGGGAAAAATACAACAACAACACACTATCCCACAGATCTGCAAACCGGCAGGTTGCTGGGGGGAAACCTAATTACGGAAAAAATACTAAATGTTGGCCCAGAGAGATGGCGGACAAGAAGGGGGGTTGAATTGTCCCCTTGACGAGATGGCAGATTTTAAAAACAACTCCAACTAATTACAACGGAAATAAAACTATCAACGCTAATTGCCCTAAACAGATGTGAGATTAAAAGAGTTCTCTCAAACTTTCCGATCTCACTCGAATTAACAATACAACTAATCAAAAAAATCAAGCTCACCACAGATAAATTTATGCTTAACACGGATAACAGAGGTAGAATGTGTGGAGGTGTCGTGAATAAAAATCTACAAGTTGACCTGTGAAGAGAGGTAGATGAAATGGATGATCACACAGGCATTCACAAGAGACACAAAGATTTTTAGGTGGTTCGGGACCACGATGGGCTCCCTACGTCCACCCCTCACCAAACCCGGCGAGGCTTCACTCCACGCTACGGAACGTAGCAACACGGGGATGAACCCCAACACCACACACGCTGCTTCCGCATCAATATCCACACGGGGACAAGCCCCAAAACGCTGCCACCGCAGCACACACACACACAACGTCGGGGAACACACCCCGGACACTAAAACCACACGGAGACGCAGCTCCGTCTACCACAACCAAACTCAGGGAAACTTACCCCGCAATAGATCCATACACGCGGAGATGCAACTCCGCCCACACACGATAATATATCAAGTTTGATGAACAACAAGATATACAATAAACGCCCAAAATATTAATCTATGCTCAACCAAAAGGATGGAAACGCTTGTAAACCGGAAGTAGATGACTCAAATAGATGCAAACAAGATGCAATAATGAATCCCCATGAGTAGAGAGGGGTTGTAGAAGATCTTCTCTATGCCCCAAGTCAGAGGGTAGCCGGATGTCGACGATGAGAACATCCACGCATTCCCCTTTTCGTTCCCTCCTTTCTTCCTTCAATCACGATCGTAAACTCCTCCTGGATGTAGATGATATCCACGTTTTTCTCCAGCTTCTCTCCTTTCCCTCTTTCTTTTCCTACAAGACAAAAAGAAATGTTAGCACATTAGGGTTCCTCATCTCCAAATTCGGAGCTCACAATAATATATATAGATGAGTGACTAAAAGACCCAAAAACCCCTCCCAAAGTATGTTAAAAACATCCATTTAGGTCTAGGAACCAATGGGGGGTGTTTTGGTAAACTTTGATAGGGTTTAGAAAGAGTTTCAATCGGGTTCGCAAATCCCGTGCCGGAATGGGTCGACCCCATGGGTCGACCCCTAGACAACCAGAGGGCAGGCAGACAAAAAATAAAAGCTCAGTTTCCATGGGTCGACCCATGCATGCAGACTGCATAAAATGAGTTCTGTCCGGCCCAAACCTTCTAAGGGTCGACCCATAGGGTCGACCCCCTGCAATAGGGGTTAGAAAAACCTGTTAAAGTAGCAAAAATACATGGGAAACTAAATGATTAAATGTTACCAAGTCCCATGATGATCAACCATGATTTCTTGCCCTGTAAAACATGATGAAATGAGAGGTTAGATCGAAATCATAATATTTGGATCATGCATTAACATATGGAGCTAGTTTTGAGTCCAAGACCCGAAAGACATGAAGTATGATAATGAAAATATTAGCATGAGACACATAAATGCTTTGAACACATTTTCATCTCAAGAACCTCCCGAAGAATATGCATAAAACACTTTGAAACCATTAAGTCCTGAACTAGAAGATGAAATCAATTGAGAGCATGACTAATGAATCAACCCCAATCTAAGCACATGGAAATTCATTTCCAACTAAAGCAAATGTATACTTTGATCACATGATGTTGAGCCAATCCACACATGAAGATCATATGCAATGGAAACATGATGAATTGCAGCCACAAGCACCGATAATACACATAATTTCAATCCACGTTCTTCACAAATCAAAATGATTTAAGCAAGTCACACATGGGTTCCAAGTTTAATCAAGAAATTCAGATATTGTCCAAAGACATCCATATTTGGTCCAAAACATGAAAGGGCCTTTAGCCCTTATCAAGGCAAAACAACCATGAGTGTGTAAGCATATTAGTTAAAGGATTTTAGATTCAGTCAAGATAAGCTAAACTTACACAACCCTGACAAAACAATTAGGTTCACACAGTAAGTGTGAATTCAGTCCAGCTCTGTATAAATAGCCATATATGATATGCATGAATCCTTCAACCTTCATTTTAATATATTGAAAATGCAATATCACATATGAGTGATTCAAGGAATTTCAACCCGTATTCTTCATGCACTCACATATCAAATGTGATTCAAGCAAGTCACACATGAATCACAAATGCAATCCAAGGAAAAAATTGAACTTGCACAGTCTAATGCAAGTTAACACCTAACAAGGAAGTCAGTTTCACAATCAAGACCAATCAGATTTCAGCATGAGTAACCATGTTCCAATATAGTTCAAGCAAGACATGTACTACTACACTAACCATGTGAAAACCCACAATGAGAGACATTATGATATCCTGACATGAGATTCTCAACCATCAGAATGCATGATAACACTAGTAACAATATCCATTTGGAAAATCTGAAACTCCATGAACCACACTTGAATGATATGCATGAGAGCATCAAATTAGAATAACATCCATTTAGACTTTTGAAGAACCAAGGGATGTGCTCATGAAAACCCAAGCATTTCACACCAGTAAAGGGTCCTTGAAATCTTGAACAAGATACAAGGCTCAAGGGCCTTATGACCTTCTATGAAAACATGATTTCACCAATGAAAAACATCATGTATGAACTGCATCAAGAAGTAAACATGGTGATGACGATGCACATGATGAAAGCAATCTAGAAGAGGTCGATGCAAGTCCAGAGGCAGATCAGAGCATGTGAAGAATAAGTGAGATAACCTGCAAAAGAAGATGCAACATGTAAGCATCAAGATCAAGATGATCAGTGCATATTTCCATAAAACTTACACAGAATATTTTCACTTTAAAATATATGAACAACACACAATATATTGGAATCATCAAAACCATTGTCAAGGACAAAGAGGGGGCACACAGAACCCAACACTAAACGAAGGTGAAATGACACAAAATTTGAACTGGGGATGGGGGATGATAGGAGGAACAAACACTCAAAATTTGGAGTCAAACAGATCTTCTGATTGGGAGATATAATTTTGGCCTCAGCTTGCTATCTAGAGTTGGACATAACTCCGACGAGGCGGCGGTGGTGGTGCGATGGCGGCGGCGGTGGCAGTGCTGAGCTTCTCACTCAGAGAGGGGGAGATGGGGAGGCTTTACACCTCTGAAAATTCGAGCTTTCACAGCTCCAAGGGGGAGAGAGGGAGAGAGGGGCGCCCTTAGGCTTCCTTGAGCACAAATGGGATTTTTTTCTTCATTAATACTAAGGAATTCACAAAATACATGGGTTATATAGAAATGGAAAAAAGACATAAACTATCCCTAGATCTAGGGTTAAGGAGGGCAAATAAGGGATGAGATAATTAACCCCCCATGTGGTTAAATGACCAAATAAAATAAAATACAACAAGCATTAAACTATATTAAAGGGGGGAGGACGCCCCCTTGACTAAGGGGTAGTCAAATTTGAAATTTCTTCCATCTTGTCCCCCCTTGGTCCAAGTCCAATCATGGACTTTGAACTAGCCCCACATGGGCCCTAGATCCTAGTTGGACTAATGGGAAAGAGGGTGGGGGACCCTACTGGACCTACTGACATTTTATATAGAAACCCAAAGGCATTTTTGCAAAGAAACCCAAAGATTCCTAATGACTAACACTTTGGCTTATAATGCCTTACAATTGTAAACCCAATTAGTCAAGGATATAAATGTAAATAAAAAGGACACAAATATAATATAAAATGTTAGTGCTCGGTGTTGATTCCCATCAATCGGTAGTTGAACCATCTTACTATCAAGAATAAGTATCCACTGTCGAGGATCGATGAGTTATTTGATCAGATATCTGGATCCAAGTATTTCTCGAAGATTGATCTCCGGTCAAGATATCACCAATTGAGGATCAAAGATGAGGACATTCATAAGACCGCATTCTGGAGTAGGTATGGGTACTACGAATTTGTTGTTATGCCTTTTAGACTAACGAATGCCCCTGCAGCCTTTATGCAGTTGATGAACAGCATATTCAGGCCTCATCTGGATCAATTTGTTGTGGTCTTCATTGATGACATATTAATTTATTGGAAGACTGAAGAAGGTCCTGAGGAACACTTGAGGATTGCATTACAAATATTAAGAAGTAATCAACTCCATGCCAAACTCAGCAAGTGTGACTTTTGGCTCGAGGAAGTGTCCTTCCTAGGACATGTGATCTCGAAGGATGGGATTTCTGTTGACCCGTCAAAAGTCGAGGCCGTAAAGAGTTAGGATAGGCTGTGAAGAGTTGGGAAAGGCCGACCAATGCTACCGAGATCCGTAGTTTCTTGGGTCTAGCTGGCTATTACAGGCGATTCATCAAGGACTTCTCCAAGATCGTCGTTCCTCTTACTAGGCTGACCCGTAAGGAGATTCCTTATAAGTGGGATGAAGAATGCGAGAAGAGCTTTCAAGCCTTGAAGGATCATCTAACAACCGCCCCAGTATTGGCATTAGCAACTGAAGGGGGAGAAATTCGAGGTATATAACGATGCGTCTGGCATTGGCCTCGGATGTGTGTTAATGCAACACGGGAGCGTCATTGCCTACTCATCCTGACAGTTAAAGAAGCATGAAGAGAACTACCCGGTGCATGACTTAGAGTTGGCCGTGGTGGTATTTGCATTAAAGATCTGGAGACACTATCTTTATGGAGAACAGTTCACCGTGTACTCTGATCACAAAAGTCTCAGGTACTTATTCTCACAAAAGGAATTAAATATGAGATAAAGGCGTTGGCTAGAGTATCTTAAAGACTTCGACTTCACAATACAATATCATCCTAGAAGGGGTAATCCTGTAGCTGATGCCCTTAGTCGAAAGTCGAGAGCCTTATTAGCCAACTGTATGATCCAAGAGTGGAAGTTGCTGGAGCAATTCTCTAAACTTGATATAAGTACGGACCAGGAGAAAAGGTGTATTACTCTATTACACATGAGGATACAACCGGATCTGCACTCCGAGATGAAGGAGCTTCAAGATAGTGACCCGGTGTTAGTAAAGATCAAGGATAAGCTAGAAGAACGACCAGACTTCAAGGTAGCATCAGATGGAAGATTATTATTCAGAAAAAGGACTTGTGTACCGGATTGCCCGGAATTGAAGAAGAAAGTTTTAGAGGAAGCTCACCTATAAAGGTATACAATTCATCCCAGATCTACCAAGATGTACCAAGACTTGAAATGAACCTTTTGGTGGCCCAACATGAAAAGGGAGGTAGCGCACTTTGTATCTTGTTGTCTCACGTGCCAGCAAGTCAAGGCAGAACACCAAAAGCCTGTCGGTAAGCTACATCCTCTAGATATTCCTAAGTAGAAGGATATCGATATGGACTTTATAATGGGTCTATCTAAATCTAAAGGTGGACATGATGGAATATGGGTCATCATAGATCGATTGACCAAGTCAGCTCACTTCCTGCCAATCAAGAGCCGATGGTCAGTTGATGTTCTTGCTGCCTTGTACATCAAAGAAGTGGTTAGACTACATGGAGTTCCTGTATCGATCATGTCTGATCGAGACCCGCGCTTCACTTCTGATTTTTGGAAGGATCTACAACACTCCCTGGGGACGAGACTCAACTTTAGTACTGCCTTTCATCCTCAAACGGATGGTCAGATCGAGAGAACAAATCAAGTTGTAGAAGATATGCTACGAGCTTGTATCATTGATTTCGGTGGAAGCTGGCATGATCACTTGCCCCTGGTCGAGTTTGCATATAACAATAGGTACTAGACAAGTATTCAAATGGCACCTTTCGAGGCATTATATGGAAGGAGTTGCCGCTCACCACTGTGCTGGGACGAAGTTGGCGAAAAATAACTACTAGGCCCAGACATGGTGAGAGACACCATAGAAAAGATTCAGCTAATTAGGGAAAGACTCAAGACGGCTAAGTCTAGGCAAAAGACTTACGCCGATATTAGAAGGAGAGATCTCGAATTCCAAGTCGGAGATCACGTCTTTCTTAAGGTTTCTTCAGGATGATGAATTAGAAGGTTTGGTGTTAAGGGAAAGCTTACACCAAGATATATCGGTCCCTTCGAAGTGTTAGAAAGAGTTGGCGAGATTGCCTACCGCATCACCTTGCCTCCTCAACTGTCCGAGGTTCACAATGTGTTCTACATTTCTATGTTGAAGAAATATGTGCACGATCCGACCCACGTCATAGATCATGGCAACCTGGTAGTACAAAAGGATCTCACTTATGAACAAAGACCATTGAAGATCCTTGATCGCGAGGTTCGTGCACTAAGGAACAAGCTAGACAATTCCCATGGTCAAGGTTCAATGGAGCAAGTGCTCAGAATAAGAAGCCACATGGGAGACTGAAGAATCTATAAAGAAGGGATTCCCCGACCTATTTCAACATTGTAAGTATACTACACCCTCCAAGTCTATATGCAATTGAATTTGGGAATAAAATTCTTTTAAGTGGGGGAGGGTGTAGCAACCTGGATAAATTATAGAAATGAAAAATTCCTAAATAAATAAAAGACAAGGGCCAAATTAAACAAATAATAAAAGCCCAATTGTAAAAGCCTTTAACCAACCTCTTATGGGCCTTAGTTAAAAGGGGCCTCATAGGAAGGATTTAAAAGGATATAAAGTGGGCCTTTAATTCATAGCCTCCTCACGTATAATGAATACCCAAGACCATTAGACGCTCGAAGCCTGCATGGGTATATGACTTTAGGGTTTTATTCTAAAATAGGAAGGGCGGCTGCGGATATGGCAGCAAGGGGTTTACGTGGGAAAGTTTATACCTATTAGGATTGCTACGTGGGAAGGCTAATGCCATTAGGAAAACTAAACCCACAACCCTATAAATAAAGCCTTCATCGAACAAACAAAGGCTAATGCTACTGCTTTCGAAGGAGTTCTGCTTCCCTCGCGTCGACGTCATCTTCCTCCTACTGCGGTAAGTGCTGCCGTAGCTGCTGCTGCGTCTTCCTATAGCTGCTGTAGTATTATGATGAGAAGGCGCTGTTCTTTCACCTTTCTTCTTCCATGGTAGCTGCTGCTGGACGTGCGTGAAGAGGAAGCGGGTGCTTCAACTTCTTCGTACTGCTGCCGACGTAGCTTCATCTTCTTCTTCCTGATCGAGTTACTGCTGCCTTGTTACTTCATCCATCATACATGAAGAGGCAGGGCTGCAGTCTTCTTCCTCTTTCTTCCTCTGTTGGAGTGCCGTTGTAGCTGCAGTTACAGTTGCTGCTTATTACCTTTCTTATTTCTTCTCTGTTCGTCAGCCAGAACAAGCCAAAGAGGTAGGTGTTCTCAAGTTACGAAGCCCAACCTGTTAAGCACAGTAATTTCATGCATATAGGTCATATAGCATGATACCATGATTTCTATTTCAGTGCCTGTAGTTTTTCTTACGTTTTAGTAAATAGCGACCTTGGCATGGGCGCTTATTTAGTGAACGACCACATGTGCTGTCGTTAATTCTTTTGAAATAGCGACAGTTCTCAGGGCGTCTTTTAATGAATGACCCTTTGTCAATCCGCTATTTCTTTTAAGCATTTAATAAATATCACCTATTTAAAAATTTGTATCTATAAAACCTGACGTTAAAATTAATGCATGAATATGATTTTAGATTCCTGATAATTTTCTCTATCTATTCATGTCTTTACTTTCCTGATTTTTTGAACTTTCAGTCTATGAATAGTAAAATGTGTCTATGAACGTATCTGCCCGATGTGTATCATCAGACAAATAATGGGCGACATTCCCTTAGTCACTATTTAAATAATGAACGCCCTCACACAAGGGCGCTAATTTGTAAATAACCAGTAAATAGATAATATATTGTAAATTATGAATGCACGACTGAGGTCAGGGCGTCATTCAAGGAATGAACGCCACTGTATACAGTTGCTATTTGAAATAATAGATATTAATTTCTGAAAAATCTTAGAATTAACGCCCTTATATAGTGTCGTTAATTTCTATTATATTCATAAAAATTCTGTTATAAATTCTGATCGAACGACCTTTCAGAAGGTCGCTATTTCATTAAATGGCGACTTCTGTACAGGCGCAGATTTTCCGCCTCACAGTTTTGTCACGTTATCTGGCCTATATCGCGGGTCTATTGACACTCTCATCTCACATCCGTAGATGGGGTTTCTATTTTGATTCTATTGATTACACACTAACTCTTGGTGATGTTTGAACCCTCCGCGGGATATTCCTTCCTTCAGACTGGTGATTTCATCATGGAGACCTCCGTAAGTCTACGCTAGTCTTGGATTCCCTCAAGGCAGCCGAGCAAGTTGTACCCTAAAAACTCATGACACCGTGTCTTGTCACGTCACTCTGAAGAAACGTGATGCTTTAGCCCTCAAAGAGCGTTGTTTCTAGCCTCTTTGAGAAGTATGTTCTCTATCAATAATTGGCAACATTGACATGGGCGCCAGAAGAAATTGGCGACCTGTCTAGTGCCATTATTTCCTTGATATAGCGACCTGAGCCTGGGCGCTATTTCATCAAGCCCGTACTGTTCATAGGAATGGGCGACCACGCATGTGGGCGCTATTTCTGTAATTGGTGGCGACTAAGTGGGCGCCAATTACCCAATTTCATGCCGTGTCTTGGTTTTTTCGTGAGGATTAATGATGTGTCATACTTGTTCAAGTTCAGCCCTTGAACTCTTTCATTCGTGAAAATCTACCTTATCATCTTACAATGGTTATTCCTTTGGAACTCTATATTGACTATAACTATAGTGGATGTCTAAAATATACAAGACCCAATGCCTGCGCTTATAGGGCCCGATCTGGTCTTGGGAGGAGCACCCGGAAGTACTTGTACCCATGGGAGCTATATTGATCACGGTGTGGCATTGCACCGAAGTGCATGACTAGCTAGATTTGACATTCCACGACTCGTACTTGACTTGACATGACATGACTTGCATGGCCCGAAATAGGTATTTACTTGCTTGACATTATAATAGCCAATTCACGTGACATGACTTGAAATATTTACATGCTTGACTATGTTGTTACATTTCACATGATTATCTTGAAATCTTGCTAGTTCAGCTCTATTATCTCTTGATACACTCTCTCTCGATATTTTCATGCGTACATGCATAGCTATACTTGCATTCATGTAACATGTAATTTATTTAAAGCAAGCTTGTACTTGAGATATAATTCCTACTGAGCGTTCGTTCACCCTAGTGTTTCTCATATTTTTCAGGTAATTCTGATGATGAAGATCACTCGGAAGGGAACAGACATGAGTGAAGAGCATAGAGCCACCCGACTATTAAAGCGTCTATCCAGTCATGTCTTTTTCTACTTTCTTGAGTCAATCATTGTAATTTTCTTTTATTGAGTCAAGATTGTCCTTAGTACTTTTATTAAATTTATGTAATAGAATTATCTTGATAGTTATTATGAATAAAGAATTTGGTTTTTCTCTACTTTTACGCGCTATGTCTGTGTGTCGAATACCCCTATGTTCTGATTGACATGATTGATATAACTCATTACACATACCGGGTTCCTTCCGCGCTCGGGACGTGACATTTTCATATTTTTTTGAATTTATGAAATTTTATGTAGAAAATAAGATTTTGTGGAAATTGCATAATTTCCTATTTTCATTTCTTCTTAACCCTCACCTCTCTCCTCTCTCTTCTCTCGCCGTTTCACCCTCTCCCCCTCCGTTCTCTCTCCTTTCACCCCCTCTGCTCCGACTGCAGACGGTGGAGGCCCGGGGATGTCGTGGAGATGCCGTGGAGGTGTCGTAGAGCGTGATGGTGTGAAGAATGGAGCGTGGTATTGGCACAATCCCGTTCGGTTGATTCAAAGCTGACGTGCGGTTCATGTGATGGTTTTCGACGAGGTTTGGCCTTTTCGGTGTGTGAGATCTTCGATGAAGGTAAGGGGACAGATGCCCTACTCTTTTCCTGCGTTCTATCGTGATTTGGAGCCGAACTGTGTGAGTTTGATTGAGTTTTGCCTTGTTTGAACGAAATGCATGTTCGGGGAGTGTGAGCCTTGTTCACCATTCCAGGCGACGGTTTGTAGTTTAAATGGTTTCATTTGAACCCCTGGCATGTTGGGAATCTTTTCCCGCCAGCTTTACTACATTTGGTTGAGAATCGGAGCTTGTATGAGCCTGGCTATCCATGTGAGTCATTTTGGGTCGATTCATGTGAATCACACGTTTCTTGTTGTTTTGCACATGGTTTGATCCCTTCCGGCATGTGGAAGGTGGATATCGACGTTAGGAATGTTTCCCCGTCGTTTAGACGTGATTGGGGCGTGGAAAGACCAAGTTTTGGGTAGTCCCGTGGTTTTCCCACTGGAGCTAATTGGTGGCCGTACCAGAGACCGCATGGGGTCTTTGGAAGTCCATTAGAGACCGTTAGGTGGAGCATGTTGGTTTGGTTTAGCGGTCACGCGACTGACCGCAAGGCTTCTTTAGCGGCCCTTGGGCGACCGCTATGCGACGTTTAAGTCAGTTTATTGGTTTTAAGTTGGTTCGGGCTAGCGGTCTAGCTCCGACCGCATGGGGTCTTTGGCGGCCTTGGGGTGGCTGCCATTCCCGTTTAACGGTCCCAAGGAGACCATTATGTGGTTTGACTATTTTGGGAGTTGACTGGGTGCAGCGGCCAGGTCATGACCGCTAGGTCCTGCTTGCGGCCCTAAGGAGACCGTCTGGTGTCAGTAGCGGCCTCAAGCAGATCGCAAGGCTCCTATCTCTACGGACTTTGTATCTGGGATTTCATAAGGGAAGCAGCCCTTTGGATGACCTCTAGGTTGATTTAGCGGCCAAGGGTGAGACCGCCACCTTCCCAGAGTATTCTTTTGTGTTGGTTTGGTTTTCAGTTAATGTGGCTTCGACCCCTTGGTTAGCCCATTGTTCTGTGGATGTCGTGGACATCCTATGAGGGTTGTGACCGTGTTATAGGGTGTCTGTGAGTGCCATTACACTGAGCAGTGTTTTGTGTTACTTTGAGGGTCATTATGGTTTCTGGTCAACCCGATTGTGACCCAGTGGTTGACACGTGACCTCGTGAGTGTCTCATCTATCCTGTGAGGATCGAGACATGATTTTGGACGCTTGGAGGTATCATAATACCTCGGGTTGCATGCCATGTGATTTGAGGACTTTTGATAATCCCTCGTGTTTCGTGTTTCGTGTTAAACAGAATTGTGAGTCTGTTGTGTAACTCGATGGCCGAGGACTCATTGTTATTATTATTACTGTTATGGATCCGACTGTTCTGTGCCGTCTTCCATAATGTATTTCCCATGGTTTTTGGCTTAGGGACTAGGCTGATTAACAGCGTGTTACTATGATGTGCGACGATCTTGACCTGAGTCTTGTGACTCAAGGATCGTTGTCAGCAGGTCTAGTTGACTGTCCTGAGTCTTGTAGCAGTTGTATACTACATTGTGCTCCGTGGTACGTGCGACAGGTGTGTGTTTACCCTGTTTGTACTTTGGTGTTTGATGTTTTGAGTCTCTATGTCTAGTGAACCTCCACTAGTCGTAGCCTGACGACACTTCTGTGTGTCGGCCCACCTGGGAGTGGTGGCGGGGCAGTTTCTGGTTGACAATTTTTAGGCTAGTTTTCGTGGGCCCCCTTTCTTTGCGATAGCGTCCTACTGGGGGGAAAAACTAGCTAGAGGCCTGGCTCAAGGCATTGGGCTTGTGTGTACACACGTGGTCAGGGGCGGTTGGACGAGTGCCGATGGGCGTGACCCTAACTAGTCACTTGTTACTGTTCTTCCTTGTACTTGGTTCGTGTCTCAGTTACTGCATTCGAGGCGAGTGGGAGACACTTGAGGCGCAGTGTAAGACGTCAGTGGACGCATCTGGCTGTTCTTCTAGTGAGGAGGTGCTTCTGTCACTTGACACGATGACTTGTGTTTTCGTGACTTTCTCCGGGTAGCTTGTGCTTGGCTTCACTCGAGGTTATGGGTTCTGTGTAGCGTACACGATGGTGAGTTCATGTATGTCTTTTACCTGTTTCAGTAGGCTCTTCACGATAGGGTTTCATGATTTGTAAATGGATCAGTAACGCCTGACTTTGTGAGATCGGGGTTCACCTTTCTGTTGCTATTTGGAGTAGTTTAGAGGGCCGAGGTTCCTTCAGCTACCGTGTTTCCGTGGTACGATTTTCCTCTTTACTTTTGTTGTTCTTGCTCTTGTTGTTACTGCTTTTATTTAATTTAGCACTGCTGTTACTGCGTGTTTTGTGGTAGGGTTCTGCGGGATCCCTACTGAGCCAGTGATAGGAGGCTCAGCCCTGACTTTTCAGGTGTAGCTGTTCTTCCTCGTGCTGGGAGGTTCCTGATGCGTGGTTCTTAGTTGTCAGCGTTACCAATGTCGGGTTTCCCCCGACTTGAGAGTACGTTCTCTTTTCTGTTGGACTGTACTTGTCTTTTTTTGGACTGGACTCTGTTAGTTATAATTGTTATAGAAAATGTAATTTTATTTCTACTATTTTAGCAATCCTGATCATTGAAATTTAATTGCTTACCAGTTTATCTAGAAGTTCAATGTGCTCTCACATACCCTTCTATCCCTTCGGAGCTTTTTCACTCTTGGGAGGCCTCGCAGGTTCCAAGTGGTATCGGGTTTACCCGGTATCCGGAGTCTGGGTCGTCATAGTTGGTATCAGAGCAGAGTTCAGAGTTGTTCAGAATTTTTCTGAGCTAGCTGAGATTGTGTTTGTGAAGTACATGGGAATTCGAGATATCGTAGTGTTAAGAGTCCTTAAGGTCCAATACAGTCAGCAGTTGGCATAGGTTTTGTGATTGTTTATCGCTTTGCTCTCGCGTGTGGTCTTGTGCGTGATGTGTTGGCACTGCGCAAGATGGTTTTGCTCTCATCAGTATGTGACAGAGTGTTCTTCTTTTTTCATGGTGTTTGTCTTGGTTGCCCTATACTTGGCAGAGTTCACCGGCAGGCGTGAATTTATGGTGCGGTGTTTGAGTTTTTTTTGTGATTTGTTCAGGTGGCTGGTGACTTTATCATTGGTGTGATGACCGTGCACATTCTTATGTTGTTATGGTCATCCGAGCTTGAGGTTTGTGCAGCCCCTGAGGTGTTAATCCTGTGTTGTGGTGGTCGATTAGATGCCCTGTTGAGAGAATGCTCGGGCGAACCTAGGATTTTCCTTCTTGGTGAGCGACTGTTAGTCAAGCTTGATTCTTCTCATCTTGTCTTGTGGCGTCTTTTCAAGGTAAGCTTTGGGAGTGCTATCTCGGTGAAGCCTTTGTCCTATGTCTGCTTATGTGCGGACTATGTTAGTTCTGAACTTGATCTGCACTTGTTCGGCGTGCCGTGTTTGGCTGCTGTTGTGTTGTGAAGGTTCAGTAATCATTTCAGGACATGAGGATAAACTGAGATTAGCATTCTTTGTGCTTTGTGCTGAAGCTGGTGCTCTTCATGGTTTTCACTTTGGCAACTTGTGATCGACTGTTAGCAGGATCGGTACTCGAGGCATGGTACATTGCAGTTTGTGAATTGCGATGGCGCCGTGTGTGTGTGCTGAGATGCGGATGCCGAGTTGTTTGTGATGCCTGTGTTCGCTGTGTTGAATGCACAGTGGAAGCGTGTGTGCTTATAACCCACAGGTCGAGGATCGTTTGGTTGGAAGATTCTGACCGGCCAAGAGGTTTGTTTCCTCGGTGTGACATCATCTTAGCTATGTGTGCCTTGATGCTGTTGGTTGCCGTGCCATTGCTTGAGGCTTTGTGGTTGTTGACACCGACATGCGTGAGAATTGGGAAAATCTGTCAGCGTATATGCTGGTTGAGCACCCCTTTCTTCTGTATTTCTTGGGAGTTGTGCTCTCAGGACGTGATCGTGGTCCTAGAGATGCGTTCTCTGATATTGTTTTTGTTGTTGTGGGTCCTTGTTGGCAAGCCGCTCGCAGCGTGGCTAGTCTATTTTAGTTGTGTGTTCATCTGTAATTGTGCCTTGATGTGACCCAGCTTGCAGTTGTGTCCCGTGGTTTTGTGTTGAGAACGGAGTCAGGATTCTGAAGGTGTTGTTGTTGTTGGTTGGTGGTTATGTTCAGCTTGGGAGGAGTTCCCTGTAAGTTTGATTTGGCATTGTGTGTACCGAGGTCTTGTCGGTTGGTTTTCCTGTGCTCTTCTATCGTGGTAGAGTTGGCATGCATCTCGAATCAGAAGTAATGTCTGAGTGAGGACTGACTTGATTGTGCTCTTGGTCTAGTGCTGTCATTGGCGTTCTGCATGCCAGTTTCATGGTTATTCTTGGCACAGAAGCTGATGTTGTGGAGCAGTCAGCTGAGAGGACTGTGTTTCCTTGTTTAAGCTGATGCTTGTTGTGTCTGTCGAGTGTGTTTTATCGGTAGCTATTTCATGGCATGGGTCGTGTATCCTTTCCCTGTGAGACGTAAGCGATGATGCTCTGTTTCGGAGGTGTCGGACTTATGTTCACTTGTGTGCCATGCTCGTTTTGTGGATTGGTGTGCCTTGAGATCCAGAGCGTGTGCCTGTGATTGTGGTATGGAAGTGTCCCTCTGAATTGTGTTTTTCGAGAATCATGTTTTCATGCTTTGTGTTCGAGGTTTGGCTGATACTTGGAGAGCTTAGCTAGTGTTTGGGTTTGTTCTTCCCTTGTTCCCTTGTTATCTCCTTGAATTTCGAGGATGAAATTTCTTTAAGGGTGGAGGAGTGTAATATCCTGGATTCTTTGGATCAGAATCGGAGAGCTTTCAGATCGCTTTCGTGGGTCCTGATACGTGTTTTACGATCCACTCAGGTTTTTCCCTTGTATAACTTGCGGAATCCTGTGGAGAGTGAATCGTTGAGTTTTGCGACTCAGGGACACTACAGGTGCGTTATGCTCGTTCCGATGATCGTAAAGACTATTTTTTCATATTTTTTTGAATTTACGGAATGTCGTGTAGAAAATCAAATTTTAGGGAAATTACATAGTTTCCTATTTTCTTTTCTTCTTAACCCTCACCTCTCTCTTCTCTCACCATTTCACCCTCTCTCCCTCCGTTCTTTCTCCTTTCACCCCCTCTGCTCTGGCTGCAGATGGAGGAGGCCCGGGGATGTCGTGGAGATGCCGTGGAGGTGTCATGGAGCGTGATGGTGTGAAGAATGGAGCGTGGTGTTGGCGCGATCCCGTTCGGTGGATTCAAAGCCGACGTGCAGTTCGTGTGATGGTTTGTAGTGACGTTTGGCCTTTTTAGTGCGTGAGATCTTTGGCTGAGGTAGGGGGACAGATGCCCTACACTTTTCCTGCGTTCTCTCGCAATTTGGAGCCGAACGGTGTGAGTTTGAGCGGGTTTTGCCTTGTTTGGGTGAAATGCATGTCCGGGGGTTCTTAACCGTGTTCACCATTCCAGGCAACCGTTTGTAGTTTAAATGGTTTCATTTGAACCCTTGGCATGTTGGGAATCTTTTCCTGCCAGTTTTATTGCATTTGGTTGAGAATCGAAGCCGGTATGAGCCCGGTTGTCCATGTGAGTCGTTTTGGGTTGATTCATGGGAATCAGCCATTTCTTATTGTTTTGCACATGATTTGATACCTTCCGGCATGTGGAAGGTGGGTATCGATGTTAGGAATGTTTCCCCGTCATTTAGACACGATTGGGGCATGGAAAGATCGGGTTTTGGGTAGTCCCGTAGTTTTCCTGCTGGAGCTGTTTGGCGGCCTTACCAGAGACTGCATGGGGTCTTTGGCGGTCCATTGGAGACCGTTAGGTGGAGTATGTTAGTTTTGTTTAGCGGTCACGTGACTGACCGCAAGGTTTCTTTAGTAGCCCTTGGGCGACCGCTATGCGACGTTTAAGTCGGTTTATTAGTTTTAAGTCGGTTCGGGCTAGCGGTCTAGCTCCGACCGCATGGGGTCTTTGGCGGCCCTAGGGTTACCGCCATTCTCGTTTAACGGTCCCAAGGAGACCGTTATGTGGTTTGACTATTTTGGGAGTTGACTGGGTGTAGCAGCCAGATCATGACAGCTAGGTCCTGCTTGCGGCCCTGAGGAGACCGTCTGGTGTCAGTAGCGGCCTCAGGCAGACCGCAAGGCTCCTGTCTCTGCGGATTTTGTATATGGGGTTTCTTGAGGGTAGTGGCCCTTTGGATGACCGCTAGGTTGGTTTAGCGACCAAGGGTGAGACCACCACCTGCCCAGAGTATTCTTGTGTGTTGGTTTGGTTTCCGGTTAATGTGGCTTCGACCCCTTGGTTAGCCTATTGTTCCATGGATGTCGTGGACATCCTATGAGGGTTGTTACCATTTTATAGGGTGTCTGAGAGTGCCATTACACCGATCAGTGTTTTGTGTTACTACGAGGGTCATTATAGTTTCTGGTCAACCCGGTTGTGACCCAGTGGTTGACACGTGACCTCGTGAGTGTCTCGTTCGTCTATCCTGTGAGGATCGAGACATGATTTTGGACGTTTGGAGGTATCATAATACCTCGGGTTACATGCCATGTGGTTTGAGAACTTTTGGTAATCCCTCGTGTTCCGTGTTTTGTGTTATACGGAATTGTGAGTCCGTTGTGTGGCTCGATGGCCGAGCACTCATTGTTATTATTATTGTTGTTATGGATCCGGTTGTTCTGTGCCGTCTTCCATAATGTGTTTCACGTGGTTTTTGGCTTAGGGACTAGGCTGAATAACAGCGTGTTGCTGTGATGTGCGACGATCTTGACCTGAGTCTTGTGACTCAAGGATCATTGTCCACCTCTGCATATCAAACCTCCGCATATGAAACCTCCACATATCAGCCCTCCACGAGTCAGCCTTCCGCTTCTCCACATCCTCCACCACCCCCGGTCAAGGGAACACCACATCCCGAGCGGGTGGATGCTGTCTATATTCCCCCTCATCCCGCTCTACATATGCCTTCACCAAATCCACCACCGTCGGCCAAGCGCTATTGCCTATGCAACCTTCACTTCCGTATCCACAACCTTCTCCACTATCACATACCCCTCGGCATCTATCTTGCCCGAAGCGGGCTCCTCGTCCTTCGTTGTAGGAGTGCTTTATCGATATTTTCAGGGCTTTGATGGCCACTCACGCGTTGCCGCTTCCTCTGGTTGTGCTTTGCCGACTCGCGATCAGGAATATGCTTCAGTTCTGTGATTTTCATCATCAGTAGGGGCATTTGGTTGAAGATTGTCTCAAGTTCCGAGATTATCTTTATGGCTTGGAAGATCAGAAGAGGATCGATTGGGCCGCCATGCATAAAGTTATTTTAGATCTTCGCAGCAAGCAGCAACAAGAAGCGCCGCCCAGGCAGTCGTCACCATTTCAAGACCAGGGGCACCCCTATGATTCTTCATCTAGCGTGACACCCACTCCATCACCTACTACCTCGCCTACCCCATCACCTTTGCCATCTCCATCACCTACGCCGTCTCCATCACCTCCACAAACGAAGCCTTCGCTCAGGCTAGTGCCATCCCTTCTTCCTCCATTCCCGTTACCACTACTTCTACCCCTAACGCTGCTCGGCGCGTTGTGCCGATACGTCAACGGTGGGCACCACGACCCTCCTCTCCATCCCCTTTATCACCATCTCCATTACCTCCACCGCCATCCTCACCTCCCTCTCCATTACCTCCACCATCTCCATCTCCTTTGTCATCTCCTCCACCTTCCCCGTCGCCCAAGCCTGAGCAAGCTGTACCTCCACCCTTACCTTTGCCTCCACCTAAACACACCATCCCCGTTCAAGCCTCCACGTCTTCTAAACCTTCACCTCCGCTATCCAAGCCTTCTCCACCCTCTTCTCCATCCACCTCCACCTCACGGAGCAGGTGTGCACTACCTACGGTGCCCCTTGGGTCTAGTCCCCACGGAGATGATGAGCCAAGTAAGGATGATTCAGTGCCGGCCGTGCATTTCAAGATTCAGAATTTTATTTGTCGCATCCTGATCCGTGCCTTGGTCCCATGCTATTTTGGGGCTGATGTGCCACTATCTCCTATGCTAGTTGCTAAGAAGAGTTCCCTCGCATTTGTGCTAGTTTCTTCAAGAGCGAGACCGGTGGCAATCTCCTTGCTCGCCGGAGAATTCACTATGGATGCTATTATTTCTCCTCGTTCCTTTGTTGTTCAGATGACGGGCCAAGAAGGGTTCTCTACCCGAATGGTGCTCACTCGTACGGCCGCCAAGCAGATTATGCACTCTATGTTCAAGGGGCAATTGGCCGTATTCTCAGTATTCTCCAAGGACATTCTGCACATTCTATGCAATCTCTCTCAATTTATCAGTACGCCGGCCACATCAACGCCGTGTATTACTCTCCCTCAGCTTCACCCGTCTCTTCTATCAAAGGATTTGTGCTTCAAGGCTGAGTTCCGAGCGGAGTTTCCGAATCTCATGCTGCTAGTGCCAAGAGACAAAACCTCAGGGGTTTGTAATATTCATCACCGTTGTCCCAAAGGTTCTCGTATGGACAAGAAGGGGGGTTGAATTGTCCCTCGCCAAGCACGATGGTAACTTTTCAATTTAACGCAGCAAATAAAATAACTACCAACGCAAATGATGATTGGACGAAATACAAGCTATGAAAAAATCAATTCTCTCAAGCTTACCATTCTCACACGATCAACAAAAACAATGTAAACAAGCAAACCAGAATGCGATACAGATGTTTATGTGGTTCGGGACCACGACGGGCTCCCTACATCCACCTCTCACTAAAACGGTGAGGATCCACTCGCTTCAAATGAAGCGCACGGAGCTTCCGCTCCAAGAGACACGGAGACGTCGTCTCCTACACGATCCACCTCGGATCGAAGCACAAACACAAGCTGCAACACCACAACACAAAGAACCTCAACCGTTCACCGACGGTTCCACACACTCACAAAGTCAGAGTTCAGAAAATGATAGATCTGATCAATACACACTTGTAAACCAAAATAAAATGACTCAAATAAATGCAAACAAGATGTAGAAATGAATCCCCATGAGTGGAAAGGGGTTGTAGAAATTCTTCTCTAAGCCTCAAGTTAGAGGGTGGCCGGATGTCGACGATGAGAATGTCCTCACGTTCCCCTTCTCGTTCCGCTCCTTTCTTTCTTCAACCACGAGCTCCAAAAATGCATGGATGTAAATCAAAACCTTCCTTCAAGAGCTCCTCCTTCTTTTCCCCTTTTTCTTCACCTACAAGATAGAAAACAAGCACATTAGGGTTAATTCCTTACAAATTCGTAACTCACATTTATATGCAAGGTAGAGAGCCCAAAAGACACATAAACCCTTCACCAAACCCATAGAAAACCCCCTTAACATGTGTATATTAACCCTAGGGACAAATGGGTAAAGTTAGAGCACAAAAGGATTTGGTTTGGTGGGTTTTCGGATCCACGTTTTTAGGTTTACGCCGTGACCAATCGACCGGAGAAATGGGGCGGTCAACCTAGATTTTACAGACCCATTCCCAGCCTTCATTGGGAATTTCGGTCGACCGACCCCCTATGGGTGGTCGACCGAAATCTGTGAAAATCCCAGATTTGTGCAGTCCAATCTAGTTCTTCTAAGGGTCAACCCTATGGGTCGACCCCTACCAGTAGGGGTTAGAAAACACCATTAAATCATCATGAAATCATGGGGAAATAAATGTTTAAATGTTACCATAACCCCATGATGATCAACCATGATTTTTTGACCTGAAACACATGATGAAACAAGCGATTAGATCATTATCAAAATATGAGCATCAAATATAGCACTTTGAACTTGATCATTTAAATATACTACAATGAACCCACTTTTAATAAGAATTTGACTTCCATCCTCAACCAACAAACACATATTTGACAAATACAAGGTCATGGAAGCTTAAATATGCAATTGGCATTCTTGAAACTCCCATATGCTCAATAACAAGAAACCTCAAGTGAGGGATATTCATTTACACATGAATGATCACTTTCATTGAACATTTTAAGTCTTTCCAAAAGCTTGAATGATTGATTCATTAAGGCTCACATTTAATTAATCACTTTCACAATCAAATAGAAATCATTCAATCACAAGGTAACCAAAAACCATTTCAAAACACATGCTCTCCCAAACACACAAAGTTTTGAACTCATTAAACCACACACAATATTTTGCTCCCACAAACTCACAATATTTGTTATAATCAAAACTAGGGTCAAAAATAATGTGGGAACACATACCCAACAATCTCACCCTTTTTGATGATGACAAAATATTGTGGCAATCTAAATATTTTTCTCCCCCTTTGGCATAATCAAAAATGGGAACACAAAAGCTGGAGCATCTTGCATGAAAACCAACCATACATGCACAAAGACTTCTAAACTTCCAAACTCATGCAAGCAAGCAGGCAAGCATGAAAGACAAGCAGGCATGTACATATGTATATCTCCCCCTCAAGGGAATAGAAGGATACCAAAAGAGCATTTGATTCAAGTCATAGTGTAAAACATGATGCATAATCAAAAAAGGTAGTGCATGCATATATTAAAAGTACTGTATAAGCCATGATAAGAACAAATTCAAGCTATACAAGCATCACAATAATACCCGAGTGAAATATGTGAAAATGAGCAATGAACTTCAAACATATATGGATATTGGCAGAATTTCAAGAAAACACTAGAGGGTTATTTCATTTCTACAATTCCATTTAGATCCTCGACTTTTGGTAGTTTCGCACAACCCTCTTATTATTATTATTATTTATTAGATTTTACTGTTCGGCGCGAGTCACCTCATGTGTCTCAATGGGGTTTCCCGGCTACTAGGATTCATCATAATTTTGATTATTGTGGATTTTAGCTTCACTTTTCGACGCGAGTTTCCTCATTTATTTCAGTGGGGATTCCCGGATACTCGGTTCCACATTCCACTTATTGATTGGGGTTGGCAGCTTTTTCCTCACGATTACTCTTCATTTCTATGTAGAAATTTGATTTCCCATAAAGTGTTGAAAAGAAGTTCTGAAATCCTTATCAATTAAAGTCATATGCATCTTTTTTTTCAATGTGTGTGGGTAATTGCTATGTATGTAGAAAATGAATTTGCCAAAACATAGCTATGTCTCCCCCTAAATGTATGCACAAATGGAAACAAATCC
This sequence comes from Amorphophallus konjac, assembly GCA_022559845.1. Lineage (NCBI taxonomy): Eukaryota > Viridiplantae > Streptophyta > Magnoliopsida > Alismatales > Araceae > Amorphophallus > Amorphophallus konjac. The sequence goes on along the minus strand of CM040121.1, from coordinate 421,133,654 downwards.
TCCTCCTTTGTATATGTCACGTTCACAAATGATAAAAATCAATGCATTTTATATAACAAGGAGGTGAGGTCTTAGAAGATTTTTAAGAAATGGTCTTCTAGAAATATATATGCATGCAAACAAGCAAGGATTTGAAAGTAAAGTTATGCAAGATGATTTCCGGTACGTGGAGGAGGTGTAGGTCCGAGGACCACTATCACGCATGGGAAAAGTTTTCAGCTGGACATAATCCAACTTTCAACAATCGCCATTTGAGATACCGGAGAATCATGGCATTCAAGCACAATTACTCATTCAAACCGCAAATTCTAAGTTCTCTTCTTATTTGAGTGAATTTGTCAAGAGTTAAGGGTTTTGTGAAAATATCTGCAAGTTGATTTTCCGTAGTTACATGTATAAGTTCAAAATGACCCTTACTTACATGATCTCGCAGAAAGTGATGTCTAATCTCTATGTGCTTTGTGTGAGAGTGCAAAACAGGATTTTTGGAAAGATTAATCGCAGAAGTGTTATCACAAAGAATGGGTGTGTCATTCAAAGAAATGCCAAAGTCAATTAATTATTGTTGGATCCAAAGCACTTGGGCTGCACAACTGCCTGCCACCATGTACTCGGCTTCGGCAGTTGACAATGCCACAATATTTTGTTTCCTAGAGGCCCATGAGACCATGCAACCTCCAAGAAATTGACAGTACCCGCTCGTGCTCTTACGATTCACTAAACACCCAGCATAATCGGAATCCGTGTAAGCTACCAAATCAAAAGTGCAGCTACGTGGAAACCAAAGATCAAGATTTGTGGTGCCTAGCAAATATCTGAAAATCTTTTTGACTGCTAACATGTGTGAGTTTCTAGGATCAGATTGAAATCTTGCACACATACAAACACTAAACATGATATCAGGCCTACTAGCAGTCAAGTACAATAAGGAACCAATCATTCCTCTAAAGAGTTTCTGATCAAAAGACTTGTCTTCTTCATCTTTCGTCAATTTCACCGTTGTTGACATAGGTGTCTTATGTGGCTTTGCATTGTCAAATTTGAACTTTTTGATGAGCTCCTTTGTGTATTTTCTTTGATTGATGAAGATGCCATCTTTCAACTGCTTCACCTGCAAACCCAAAAAATATGTTAACTCCCCCATCAAACTCATCTCAAACTCCCCTTGCATCAATTTTACAAAATCATCGTTTAATGAATCAGAAGTGGCTCCAAAAATAATGTCATCAACGTATACCTAAACAATAAGCATGTGTTTATTGTTTCTATTAATGAAAAGGGTTTGATCAATATTACCTCTTTTGAAGCCATTTTCTAAAAAAAAAGTACTTAACCTTTCATACCATGCACAGGGGGCTTGCTTCAGACCATACAATGATTTGTCAAGTTTGTACACATGGTCCGGGTTCTTCTCATCTTCAAATCACGGTGGCTGCTCAACATAGACGTCTTCCTTCACTACACCATTCAAAAAAGCACTTTTAACGTCCATTTGAAAAGGTTTTATATTCCTAGAGCATGTAAAGGCAAGTAATATTCTAACAGCCTCAAGCCTAGCCACGGGTGTTATTGATTCATCAAAATCAATTCCTAATTCTTGACTATAGCCTTGGGCTAGAAGCCAGGCTTTATTCCTAATCACCACCCCTTGATCACTAAGTTTGTTTCGAAAAACCCACTTAGTTCCTATCACCAGGTGGTTCTTAGGTCTAGGCACAAGAAACCACACCCCATTCCTTTAGAATTGGTATAATTCCTCCTGCATAGTCAAGATCTAGAAATTATCATTTAATGCTTCATTTACAGGTTTGGGCTCAATATTAGAAAGAAATGCAAGATTATCAAATTCTTCAACTTCCCTTATTGAGGCCCTTGTTTTTATGCCTTGATCCACATCTCCTATGGCACTATCTTGTGGATGGTCCTTGTGGAACATCCATTACTTGGGAGCTCCTCATTTTGGGTTGGAGCTTCATCATTCTTGTTGCAATCCTCATTTTGGGTTGGAGCTTCATCATTCTTGTTGTTGAGTCCCAAATGTGGCAATCAAGAGGGGGAGGGGTGAATTGATTGGCTAATAAAAAATTATTCTCTTAAGAAAACTATGCCAATTAACCAAACAACCGCTAATACTTGCACGAATAGGATCACACTCGTGAATGCGTGCGGAATGTGTTTGAATAGCTGTTGTGGTGACTCTCAACTCACCGTGAAGCCCATTCGATAAGAATAGGAAAATCCACAGCACATGAGACACACGGATTTTTTAGGTGGTTCGGTTACACAGCCGTGTCCCCTACGTCCACCCCTCACACTTGAGGATTAAAGCTTCACTATCGAGTGAATCACACACACACGCTGTTTAGAACAGCAAACACACACACACATACGGCTTCCGATCTGGTAGCCAAACGCGCACATGCGCACATACACACACGCACGTTCGTGTTTCCGAACATGAACACCACACACAAGAATCTGAAGTTATGATTACACGAATATTCAAGATCAAGCAAAATGATTCAGAATGAGAAGTTCAGAAAATGATTTATCCTGATCGGAGCTCCCCCTATCACTTCAGCGAATTTCGTCGAACACTTGGTGCAGCCCGATGATCGTTCTTGACGATTGTGCTCGGATGTGGCACGATCTTGAACTCCACGCAGCCAACCAGCAGAATGTCGATTTGGAGGCTTGAATCCCTCTTCTTTCCTTCACTTTCACGCACACAGCAAGGTGGAAGAAGGGCTGTGGCTGCTGGTTGCGACCTGCACTCACAAAGGTTAGAGTAAAAACCCAAAATCAGGAAGATACGAATTACACTTGGGGTTTTCATCTCAATAGGATTATATATATGCTTAGGGCGGTCAAGGGGCGGCCATGGGACAAGATCCACTTATTATGGAGTGGATTACGGACAGCCACACAAGTGTGGTTAGACCATTTGGTCGAAATGCCAATAGTCCATATTCACGGCGCTGCCCAGACCAGAAAGGGTCGACCCTCGTGAGGGGCCAGATGGGCCTGGCAGCATGGGTCGACCCTTGGGGTCGACCCTCTCAAGAACCGTTGCTGTCTACACAAAACGGGCTTCTGGATTTTACAGGGGTCGACCCTCACTGGAGCCTAAACAAGTTGAGCGAAAAGGGTCGACCCTTGGGGTCGACCCTTGATCAAACCGGTTCTGGAAATTAATTCCATGAGCAGGGGTCGACCCATTCAAATGGGAATCTGTCTGGCAGCAATGGGTCGACCCTTGGGGTCGACCCTTTTTCCTGAACTTCCAAATATGAGGATAAAAAGAGCTAAGTCCAGGGGGTTCAAGATGGGGGACAAAAACATGAATGCTCCACATTTAGAAATAAGTTCTAACAAATTAAATGAGGATTTAGGATCGATCTCACCAATCGTCCTTCAGTCATAAAGGAGCTTTTGCCATATTGTTTTGTCCTGTCAAAAACAAGGTTTGAATTAATTCCACATGTGGCACATTGAAATCAAAATACTTACATTGAGTTGTTGTTCTTGAGCCTTCTTGAATAGCATGTCTTCAAGTGATGTGTTCATTTCCATAGCGTAGTTATGCTCATTTTCAGTTCATACAAAACATTTGATCATCATCAAAAACCATAAGTCATATACATGAGGAGGGGGTTCAACAATCTCTCCCTTTCTGATGATGACAAAATAATAGAAACCACATTGTAAAGCATCCACCATTCCATATACATGAATCAATTCATCAGTTCAAGGACATGGTCAAACAGAAATCCAAATATAAGATTGATCATCATGTGGCATATTCCCAAAGTTTTCTTGCCGACAATTAGTGGAAAAGGTAATGCAAATAACAAGATGCAATGCATGAACACTAAAAGGAAATGCAGCAGGACTAAGGAACTAGAAACATGAGAAAAGCACACATTCATGCAAGCACACATCACACACTAACATATAATAGCCGGGGCACATATAGGCCAAGAGTTCTCCCCCTTTGACATCATCAAAAAGGAAGGGGTGAAATAGGAGTAGCAAAAGCACCAAACTGGAGGAGCAATGCAGTTTAGTCATCGCCATCATCCGGAGTGGAGGAACTAGGAGGACGCCTGATATATGCTAAGATTTCATCAAACATATGGGCTTGGTTGGCCAAGGCATCGGTGACAAATTGAGAATGCTCCTGGTGAGAGAGTTTCAGATTAGAGAGCTCTTGTTGCATAGCCTCCATAGTCTCCCCATACGTGTCTAACCGGTCATCAATGGAATCCAAACGGTCCATGATTAGTTGTGCCTCTTCAGAAGGCATTCCTGCTGTAGGAACATGAGCATTTTCAGCCAGATCATCATTGTCATCCTCATTATCTTTAGAACTGTCTGTTGGTACTGCCCTTTTCATTTGACGAACTAACACGCCATCTTTCTATTCAAATCCCATGTGGTGACAAATAGATTGATAGGTGTAGATGTCCGCGTCACGGAGAGTTTGAGATGCTTCTTTTGACAAATTAATATCCATATAAGTAAAGATGGCTGTCAAGGCCGTAGCATATGGCAGAGTACGGTGCTTGTGCATCATGCTAGAACATATGTGATCAAGAATAAGCTGTGGAAATTTAATGGGAATTCCACCGAATAAGCAGTAAAACAAGAACATATGTTTCTCCGTAACCTTGTCATGGCCTCCTCCACGTGGTAATAACATTGTGGTAATCATTCGGTGCAATATACGTTGCATAGGAGGGAAATGGTTTGCATTTAATCCGGCGACCGACCGGTCACCCATTTCTTCAGAAGTCATAAAACTGTAAGCAGTGGCATCCGAAACGTCTACATCACCAAATGCATATCCTTCATTTGGCAAGTCAAGGGCAAGTCCCAACAAGTGTGGTGATAAAACAATTTTCCAACCATTAACCGTTGTAACTGGAACATCACCCGAAATACCCAAATTGCTGTAAAATTGGTGTACCAAATTGGGGTAAATGCGGCGATGTGCAGACATGAAAATGTGCAAGTTCGACTGGCTACATAATAGATCAACTAATCCACGTAGATGGCGACTAAGATTTTCAAAGTTTACCGCCCGGGGACGAAGAACAGTGCAGTCCAAGACCTTGCTGGCGGGTTGAGGTGCGGCGGTTTAAGATTGACGCCCTTGCCTGGAGCTCGATGCCTCACCTCTGCGAGAAGTACGCTTCTTCGGGGCCATCGAAAACACAAACCGAAAGAACCCACCGATGTGGTATAGATCTTGATGGTTCAACCAAGGAGAAATGCAAGAAGTGTGAATCTATGATCCTCCACAGACATCAGAAGCTTACCTCAAGGGAATGAAGATCAAAAGATGACGCTTTAAACCACAAGGGGAAGATTTCGCGCGGATGCCACCCGGAGAACCGCGGCTAGGGCTTGATGTCTTGGATGCCAAGGAAGGGTTGTTTAGGGCTTGCAAAGGTTGGTGGCAAGGCTAGGAGGGGGGCAAGAGATGTTTTATAGCCATGGGAGGGTTCCAACTTAGGGTTGGAACCCTTGTTGGAACGGCTTGGATGCGGGTGAGCCGCCCCGCCGGTTTGGGTCGACCCAATGGGTCGACCCGTTGGTTCTCTTGCCCCTGGGCCGAACCGGATGCGCGAGGGTCGACCCTTGGGGTCGACCCATTTGCTGGATTCGCGAGGGTCGACCCTATGGGTCGACCCTTTTTCTGGTTTTCAGTATTATGAAATAAGAACGTGAAGAGAGTGTCAAGGAGTGTCCGGCTCGAGTCCCCAATTGTAAAAATTCATGGAAATCAAAGTTATGAATAAAATTTGGGTTGAAATCAATTGGGGAGATGTTTGTGAAAAAGATACTTAGAATATATAAGACGTTTATGGTCCACTTAACCGGATTTCTGATTTTGAATAAATTAGCTCCTTTGTTGGCAAAGTAATTGTATTCAAGGTGATTTTGGCCATAGAAGTAACAATGAACATGGGTGAATACAGTATACATAGTAGAAACGCAGAAGCACACCAAAGTGATTTTTCACACATTTTTTTTGTTTTTCACACAACATGATGCATATGCATGACAAGGGAATTATAATATGCATGATACTAATGCAGTTATATGTAATGAAGTGACCTGTATACACATGATGCACATGGTTATGAATCATACTCTTCTATCCTACAAACCCCTAGTTCTCTTCTAAATGTGGTGAACTTATCTTCACTTAGAGGTTTGGTGAAAATGTCGGCAATTTGATGATCGGTTTCAATGAAGCTGATTTCTACATGACCCTTACTTACATGATCTCTAATGAAATGATGACGAATTTCAATATGCTTGGTTCGAGAGTGATGAACAGGGTTTTTGGACAAGTTTATGGCGGAGGTGTTGTCACAAAGAATTGAGGTGTTTTTAAAAGAGATGCCATAATCAATCAATTGTTGTTGGATCCATAACACCTGGGCTACACAACTACCGACAGCCACATATTCGGCTTCGACAGTAGATAGTGCCACTGAATTTTATTTCTTGGAGGCCCATGAGACCACGCAGCCCCCAAGAAATTGGCAATATCCACTGGTGCTTTTATGATACACTTTGTAACCCGTATAATCGGCGTCAGAATAAGTAAGTAAATCAAGACTCGAATTACGTGGAAACCATAGTCCGAAATTAACTGAGCCAGCAACATATCTGAAAATTCGTTTAACAGCCGACATGTGTGATTCTTTTGGGTTTGACTGAAATCTAGCACACATGCAAACATCAAACTGTATGTCGGGCCTACTGGCAGTTAAATACAACAAGGAGCCTATCATGCTTTTGAAAAGTTTTTGGTCCACGATTTTACCTGTTTCATCTTGGTCAATTTTTATTGAAGTAGACATTGGAGTTGGTTGTGATTTAGTGGTTGTCAAGTTGAACTTTGTCAGCAACTCCATTGCATACTTCTTTTGATGTATGAACATGCCATCAACCGTCTGGTTCACCTGCAATCCCAAGAAGAAAGTCAGCTCTCCCATAAGACTCATTTCAAACTCACTTTGCATTAATTTGGCAAAGTCTTTGCTAAGAGCATCTTTAGTGGAGCCAAAAATAATGTCATCAACGTAAACTTGAACAATTAAGATTTCCTTACCATTCAATTTTGTGAAGAGGGTTTGATCAACATTACCTCGTTTGAATTCATGTTCAATGAGGAATTCACTTAAACTTTCATACCATGCACGGGGTGCTTATTTCAGATCGTAAAGTGCCTTGTCCAGCTTGTACACATGGTCTATATGCTTTGTGTCTTCAAACCCCGGTGGTTGCTCCACATACACGCCCTCCTGGATATAGCCATTCAAAAATGCACTCTTAACATCCATTTGAAATAATTTGATATTATGACAACATGCAAATGCTAAGAGAACCCTCACTGCCTCAAGTCTTGCTACTGGAGCAAAAGACTCATCGAAGTCAACTCCTAATTCTTGGCTATAGCCCTTGGCTACAAGCCTGGCCTTGTTCCTAATTACCACTCCTTGATCGTTTGTTTTATTTCGAAACACCCATTTGGTTCCGATCACGGAGTGATTTTTAGGACATGGTACGAGGAACCACACTTTGTTCCTTTGGAACTGGTGTAGTTCTTCTTGCATGGCCATGATCCATGACTCATCTTTCAAGGCCTCTTCAATGGAGTGAGGTTCAGATTGAGAGAGCAAGGCTAATAAATCATGAGTTTCAACTTCCCTAAAGGAGGCTCGTGTCCTTATCTCTTCTTGAATATTTCCCAATACATTCTCCGGCGGATGGTCCTTTGCAAATGTCCATTGCAATGGTAGCTCCTGTTCAAGTTGAGTTTCCTGATTTGCATCCTCTTCTTTTGGTTCTTCCTCTTCTTATTTTTCTGATTTTTCTTCCTTCTTCTCGATATTGTCGTCTTTCAACTCATCATCCTGCAAAGTAGATTTTTCATCAGTTCTAGATGGAGATGATTCATCAATAATAACATGTGGACTTTCTTCAACTACAAGAGTTCTCAAGTTATACACTCGATATGCTCTCGAATTGAGAGAGTACCCAAGCAATATGCCTTTGTCACTTTTGGGATCAAATTTAGCCAAGTCCTTCTTACCATTGTTATGAATGTAGCATATTGAGCCAAACGGTCTCAAGTATGAAATGTTTGGCATCTTACCTCGGTATAGCTCATACGGAGTTTTCTTCAATAATGGTCTTACCATGGCTCGATTTATGATGTAGCAGGCCGTGTTCACTGCTTCAGCCCAAAAGTACCTCGATATTTTATTCTCGTTCAGCATGGTTCTTGCCATCTCAACTAGCGTTCTGTTCTTCCTTTCCATAACTCCATTTTGTTCCGGAGTTCTTGGTGCGGAGAAGTCATGCATATAGCCTTGAGCCCTGCAAAAATTGCTGAACTCATGGTTATCAAATTCTCGGCCGTGATCACTCCGCACAGCTTTGATGCAATACCCTTTATCATTTTGAACAACTCTGTAAAATGCTTCAAATTCTGTCAGGGCATCATTTTTATGAGAAAGGAAGTAAACTCAATAGAATCTTGAATAATCATCCACAATCACAAATCCATATAGTTTACCACCCAAGCTGTGAGTTCTACTTGGTCCGAAGAGATCAATGTGGATGAGTTCAAGAGGCCTTGATGTGGTCACATCTTGTTTGGACTTGAATGATGTCCTTGTTTGTTTGTCCATGCTGCAAGCTCCACAAACTCCATCATCGACGGCCTTCAACTTGGGCAGTCCAATTACCAAATCATTTCTTGATAATTTCAGCAATACATTGAAACTAGCATGCCCAAGCCAGCGATGCCAGAGCCAAGCATCATCATTGTTCCTTGCAATTAAACATAAATTCTCATGAGAGGAATCATTCAAGTCTATCATATAAACATTGTTATACCTGAAACCAATGAACTTTATCTCATGAGTATTCCTATTCAAAACAGTGCAGTGGTTAAAATCAAAAATCACATTGCATCCCTTATCACAAAGTTGGCTTATGCTTAAGAGATTATGTTGCAAACCCTTCACAAGCAATACATTTTCAATGGTATGATTTTGATTCTTACCTATCTTACCTTCTCCGATGATTTTAACTTTGTCCTTACCACCGAATGCTACCGTCCCACCATCCTTTTCATACAGGTCCACAAACCATTCCTTATTTCCCGTCATATGCCGAGAGCAGCCACTGTCCAAATACCATTTGTTCCTTTGAGCTCTCGAGTAGACCTGCAATTCAACCAAAGTTCTTATGGAGATTTTGGTACCCAAGCTAGCTTGGGTCCATGATGGTTAGAGGCATAATGCATATATGATCTATTTCTGAATCCAGCAGAATTTTCTTCATCATATTTCAGAATTCTACAATCATACATATCATGACCCATTTTTCCACAATAGAAACAAGTGATGGCTCTATCTCTTTTTCTACTTCTACCAAAATTTGAAAAGGATTTATGCATATGTTTCTTTGGTTTGAAGGATGCTGAACTTATGGGAGCCCAATGGGTTGTTCGAGCTTGTGATTTTTCAAGGATGGCAAGGGCATCCTTTAGCTCTTTTATTTGAGCCATTTGAGATTGGCTTTGTTCTTCAGCCTTTATTTTGGCTTCATTGCAAGTAATGCTTTCAAGCTTTTCTTGTTCCATATCATTTTTCAATTCTTCATGCATTTTCAGAAATGTAGATTGTTCTTCTCTCATGCATGAAATCTCTTCTTCAAATAGTTCAATTTTGGATGCAAGAATTTCATTTTCATGCTTCATGTTTTCATTTTCTGATTTTAAAGCATGACACTCTTCACATGATTTTTTAGCATGCACAAAATGATCAATTTTCTTTTTCAAATTTCTGTTTCCAGATTTGAATCTTTTACATTTTTCATATAAAGATTCATATTCAATTTGCCATTGTTCACAAGTGAGAGTTTCCGGTTCAGGATCTACTTTATCTCCTTCGTCATCATTTGCCATGAGACATAGATTCTGGACTAGCTCATCTAGTCCATCTTCATTTTCAGATTCCTCCTGATCTTCATCGCTCCATGTGGCCATCATGGCTTTGGGCTTTTTGAACTTGCCTTTCTTCACCTTCTTGATGAGATCGGGGCACTCACCCCGCATATGGCCGGGTTTCTTGCATTCATAGCAAATCACTTCTTCTTTCCTGCTACTTTCTCCTCTGTTTGGTCCTTGCCTTCTTGTTCCCTTTCTGAACTGACCACCAAAGTTTCTTGTTCTTCTGACGAACCTTCTTGCTCTTTGTGTGATCATGGAAACTAATTCCTCATCTTTAGTGTTGCCAATTGAATCATTTTCACTGCCCTCTGAATCGTGTGGATTCACCTTTAGGGCCATTGTGGTGACAACTTTCTTTTTCTTGTGATCCTCCTCGCTCCTTTTGATGTTTATCTCGTAAGTCATCAACGAGCCAATTAACTCGTCCAGAGTTAAAGTGCTTAGATCCTTGGAGTCTTCAATTACAGTGGCCTTTGTATGCCACTGTGGAGAAAGGGATCTTAGGACTTTTCGGACGAGTTCCTTGTTGGAATATTCCTTGCCAAGTCCCTTTAGTCCATTGGTAATTTCTGTTAGCCTTGCAAACATATCAGAAATTGATTCTTCTGGCTTCATTACGAACATCTCATAGTCCCGAACTAAGAGGTTGGCCTTTGTTTCCTTGACTTCCGATGTTCCTTCATATATAAGCCGCAACTTATTCCACATCTCCTGCGCAGAGGAACACGTAGATATTCGTGAGTATTCGTTAGGATGAACAGCACATTGAATTATATTCATAGTGTAGAAACCCAAAATTTAAAAATGAGAAATAAATTTTTTAATTTGATTATGTAATTAAAATTTTCATGAAATAATCAAATTTCAGTTTTACTATATGAAATAAGCTAGTTTATTGAATTTACTTGAATCAACTAGAAGTAAATAGAGATTAAATGCTTTGCAGCTTAGATAAATCAATAGTAAGCCCAATAAAAGTCCATGTAATGGACTAGGATCACAATTGGCCCATTGGATAATCCAAAATGGGCTGAATTAATGGATTAAAGGATTTGTTAAAGGATAAATTGACCTAAATTCGTAACATGTGTTTAATATGCAATTTTAGGGATTTTAATAATCCCATTTCTAGAAGATTTGACTCAAAAATGGACCCTTACCTACCAGCCACCTTGGACCAGCCGTTTTTACACTGAATTCACACTTAAGATGGTCTAAATTAAGAGGAGAAATTGTATTTTTCTTCTAAAACGAGTTCATGGGGTTGGTGGATTTAGGTAAGAAAATTTTGACCCATTTTGCCAAGTTTTGGCTATAAATAGAACCCCATTCGACCCTCAAACCATCCCTGGAAGTTAAGTTTATGCTGCTGCGAAGATTCGTGGAGATTTGAAGGAGGATTTGGAAGATCAAGGGTTTTCTTTATATATTTGGGGATAATCTTAGATCCGTCAAAAGGTAGGTGTCTCTCAGGCTAAACTCAAATCAATGCATGCTATCTTGTTCATTTTTCTGTCCTCTTTCCATTGATAGCTCATTTGTTAAATTCCATTGAGAAATGAGAAAGTTATGATCATTTTACCCCTTGATATTTCAGTTCCGTTTTCGGAATCTTAAGGCGCTATACATCAATAGCGCGTCCTTAACGCGCTGGCCCGATATAGCGCGTTCATAACGTGTTCATACAGACCCTGCCCCTTTGACCAAACTTTTAAATATAATCGTATAATAATATAGTGCAAAATTCAAGATCGCGCTATAGGTACATAGCGCGTTCATCTTGAACGCGTTATGGATGTATAGCGCGATCATAGTTTAAAAATCCAATGACCGAGGGTCAAATTTTAGTATTTCTAAAATGGATATATTATACCTAGAGTATGTATATATATATCAGGAATGTATATCTATCATGGTTTACCCAGAACCCATCTCTTTAACCTAGTTTTCAAAATTCTTAAATATACCCTCTATTCCTGAACGCGCCATCCACATATAGCGCGTTCTTGAGGAACGCGCTCGCTACCTATAGCGCGTTCATAAAATTTTGTCCAGACGGCACAGCACGGCACGGCATAAATAAATAAATAAATAAATATATTACTGGTTTTGTATCAACTCACAACTCGAGCCCACATCCTATGCCCCTTGGGTCCTGACCCAAGGGTGAGTTCTCCAACATATAAAGCCATGCAAGTTTTTGTAACTTCCAATATGGGACAAAACTTAAGCCACTATCCAACATGAACTATATCACTTGAAAATCTACATTAGTTACATGTATATAATCACCATATAATCACCAAAAGTAATAAATGGTAATATTAGCATGTTTTGATTATTATGACATGTTAAAAATTTATTTTGTAAAATAAAATTATCATTTTTGCATGTAAAAATCTTTTTCAACATGTTAAGATTATTTTCAGCAAGTTAGAGTTATTTTTGACATACACTTTTATTTTCTTATCATAAGGTTAATTAATGTATGAATAAATACTAATATCTAAACTCGTGATTGAAATTCATAAAACACATATAGTTCCATAGCTAAAAATTGATGTTTTACGATTCTAAAATTAAGATAAGATAGTTAAAAATAATTCTAATAACATTATTATCTTAAAATTTCTTCCTACTTACCGTTCATTTTTGAACTCTATGACTTAATGTCGTTAAACATTATGCCTTAAATTATTATCTACTTTTCATGCAACTTCTGTAAATTTTGTCAATTCTGTGCTTATTACAAACATCAGTTTCTCGAAATTCTTGGCCATATACATTAAGTGGATGTCTAAACGTACTTGTGATCTTCGGATCCATATGACTCAATGCCTGGCATTAATGGGGCCCGGTCTGGTCCTGGGGGGAGCGCCCGAAAGTACTTGTGCCCATGGGAGTTGATTGACCAACGGTGTGGCATTGCACCGAAGTGCATGATAGATTTACTTGATACGACATTCCACTATTCGTACTTGTTTACTTGTTACTTGTTTACTTGAAAAATTACATGCATTACTTGACTTGTGTGAAAATGGCCAATTTCATGAAATTATTTACTTGTTCAAAGTCATTACTTGGAAATTCATCTTGATATCATATCATCTCAATTACTTGGAATTCCATTCATGTTTATACACTTCCCGATACAATTTAGGAAATTGTTTAAATTGTTAATACTTAAAGATTGCCTGGTTCATAGAGATATAAAATCCCACTGAGCTTTTAGCTCACCCTACGTTTTGGTTAATTGTTGCAGGAAATGACATTGAACATGGGAATGGACAAGAGTGAGAGAGTGTTTTCCTTTTTACCTAGGTTTATGTAGATCATTAGTGTTTTACAAGAATGATGTACTTTGGGATTGGAAGTTTATAATTACCTTTATGGTTTATGAATTAGTGTTGTAATACTTCATTTTGATTGAAAAAAAGTATCATTTTCCCGTTCATTTCTGACTTTAGAAATAAAATTGTACATGCTCTGATCGACACGCTTGTTTACGACTCGTCGCGCCCTCAATATTCCACGTCGGGGCGTGACAGTCTTTGTGGTATCAGAGCCTAGGTTACATAAAATCCTAGGTTTCACAAGTATAGGTTCATTTTTAAACTTTGGATAGGTTTAAGATCAATATCTAGAAATTGGATAGGTCTCAAAACCTTCCCGGTAAGATTGGGTAGAAACACGGGTTAAATGAGAATTATCAAGAAATAAATACCACAACAAAAACAATAAACCTTGGAATTATGGTTTCAGGCTAATTCTCGTAAATGGCCGCCGAGAGAGCTCAATGGCGCGAGATGCAGCGGACCGTTCAAGGCTTAACACAAGCCCTCCAACAGGTTGCTCTGGGAGGAGCAAACCGAGGAGCCGGAGACTTGCATAGATATTTCCGGAGCATGAACCCTCCCAAGTTCGCAGGATCTACGGATCCAGATGAAGCCGAACACTGGATTAAGGAGATCGAGAGGATATTCCGAGTCATGCAATGCGCTGACGAGGAAAAGGTCCTACTCGCTACTTTCCAACTGGAAAGAGATGCACGTGCCTGGTGGGAATCGGTCGAAGCTACTTTACCGCACGATCAAATTCTATGGGAAGAGTTCGTGGAGCACTTCAATGGTAAATACTTCTCCGATCGAGTACAAGAAAGGAAGGCCGCTGAATTTGCCGCCTTAAAACAAAGGGGTTTATCAGTTGCGGAATATGAAGCTCAATTTTTGAGATTATCTCGGTACGCTCCACATCTCGTGGGTACTGACAAAATGAAGGCACGGAGATTTCTTAATGGCCTTAAGCCGCAATATATTACTCAACTCGCCCCGATGGATATTCAATCATATTCTGATATGGTACGGAGAGCACAACTCCTAGAAGATGCAACGGAGTTATCGGATCGCATCCGAGGAAGGGAAGCCAAGAGAGAGCAAGTTACTGGGTCCGGAAGCTTCAAACCTTCCTTCGGGAAGAAAAGGCCCAATGACGGGCGTAATTTCATCAAGGATGGGCGAAATTTCAACAAAGGTGGACGTAACTTTCATGGGGACAAGAAACCGAGGACATTCGATAAGCAAATTATCCCTATATCGGCAACATCAAAGGAATTATGCAAATACTGTGAGAAGCCCGGACATAAAGCCGAGGAATGTTGGAGAAAGCTCGGTGCATGTCTTCGATGCGAGAGTCGGGAGCATAGGATCCCGAATTGCCCTCTTCTTAATGAGCAAGCTCCATCAGCGGCAAAGCTTCCTATTATTGCTAAGAAGCCAAGAAGACTTCAAGCTCTTATGGGTAAGGAACCTACCGAGGAAGGAGGCATCATGGATGGTACTCTTTTCTAATACTCCAAGCCTGCCTCTGTCTTATTTGACACCGGAGCTACACATTCATTTATATCTAGAAGATTTGCTGGTCTTTTATCTGTGAAGCATGTTCCATTAAATTCTACACTTACCATTACTACACCTATTGGAATGGGAACAGAGATTAAACACGTCTATCCTGATAGTGAAATTCTAATTAGTGGTTATAACTTACCCGCTGATTTGGTATGCATGGAGATGGAAGGATATGATGTTATTTTGGGTGCCGACTGGCTATCTACACATGGTGCTAGTGTCAATTGCAAGTTGGGTACGGTAACTTTCATGGGTTACCCCGACCTTCTATTTTCGGGTATCAGGCATTCCAAGCACATACCTCTAATTTCGGCCCTCAAGGCCGAGAAATTCTTAAGGAAGGGTTGTGTCGGTTTCTTAGTTTCTATCACTATGACCGAGCACACGGAACCCATTCTAAAGGACATTCCTATCGTTCGGGATTATTCTGACGTATTTCCGGATGAGTTGCCTGGTATTCCACCTGAGAGAGAAGTGATTTTCTCTATTGATTTAATTCCGGGAGCGGCACCAGTTTCTAAAGCTCCATATCGGATGTCTACCGTGGAAATGAAAGAATTAAAGGATCAATTATTGGAATTACTGGAGAAGGGGTTTATCCGACCAAGTACTTCACCTTGGGGAGCCCCGGTCTTATTTGTCAAGAAGAAGGATGGTTCGATGAGGTTATGTGTTGATTATCGGCAACTGAATCAACTCACCATCAAGAATAAATATCCATTGCCGAGAATTGATGAATTATTCGACCAGATTTCTGGAGCTCAATATTTCTCAAAGATCGACCTTCGATCTGGTTATCATCAATTGAAGATCAAGGAAAGTGATATTCACAAGACTGCATTTCGGAGTAGGTATGGACATTACGAGTTCACCGTTATGCCTTTTGGCTTAACAAATGCGCCTGCCGCATTTATGCAAATGATGAACAGCGTATTCAGGCCGTACCTCGATCAATTTGTGGTTGTATTCATCGACGACATTTTGATCTACTCTAAGTCTAAGGAAGAACATGAGGAACATCTCAAGAAGGCCCTTCAATTATTAAGAGATCACAAGCTTTATGTCAAATTAAGTAAGTGTGATTTCTAGTTGGAGGAAGTTTCTTTTCTCGGTCACATAATTTCCCGGAATGGTCTCGCCGTCGATCCTTCAAAGGTTGAGGCCGTAAAGAATTGGGAAAGACCTACTAGTGTGACGGAAATCCGAAGTTTCTTGGGATTGGCTGGATATTATCAAAGATTTATCAAGGATTTCTCAAAGATCGCAGTATCTTTAACAAGATTGACAAGGAAGGAAAATTCTTTTATATGGTCCGAGGAATGCGAGAAAAGTTTTCAAACTTTAAAGGATTGTCTCACGACTGCTCCTATTCTCACATTACCTACGGAAGGAGGAGGATTCGAAGTGTATGCTGATGCATCTGGAATTGGCCTAGGTTACGTATTAATGCAACATGGCAAGGTCATAGCTTATTCCTCCTGACAATTGAAGAAGCACGAGGAAAATTATCCCGTACATGACCTAGAACTGGCAGCTGTGGTCTTTGCTTTGAAGATCTGGCGACATTACCTCTATGGCGAAGCCTTTACGGTGTATTCTGATCACAAGAGTCTCAAATATTTATTCTCTCAAAAGGAGCTCAATATGAGACAAAGACGGTGGTTGGAATATTTAAAAGATTTTGACTTCTCTATACAATATCACCCTGGGAAAGGCAATGCCGTAGATGATGCACTTAGCCGAAAACCAATGGCTTTACTATCAAGCATGATGGTTAAAGAATGGCATCTACTTGAAGAAATGGCCAACTTAAACCTCAATATGAAGGAGAAGGAAGGCGGAGTCTTTGTTGCAAATATTCGACTCCAACCTGAGTTACTCTCGGAAATCAAGGGACGGCAAGTTAATGATCCATTGATCGTTGAAATCAAAGAGAAACTAGATCAACGACCGGATTTCCTTCTGGCTGATGATGGAAGGCTCTTATTCAAAGGAAGAACTTGTGTACTGGACTGTTCTAACCTCAAGGGTAAAATCCTAGAAGAAGCACATCGGTCAAGGTACACTATTCACCCCGGTGCTACAAAAATGTACCAAGACCTCAAGAGAACATTCTGGTGGCCTAATATGAAGAGAGAGGTAGCCGAGTTCGTAAGCCGATGTTTGGTTTGTCAACAAGTCAAGGCCGAACACCTCAAACCGGCTGGCAAGCTCAAGCCTCTCGAAATACCGGAATGAAAATGGGATAGTATTGGTATGGACTTCATTGTTGGATTACCGAAGACCCGAAGTGGTTTCGATGCTATATGGGTAATTGTTGATCGGTTAACAAAGTCCACTCACTTTTTACCTATCAAGACTAGATGGACGGTGGATGTTCTAGCCGCCTTATATATCAAGGAGATCGTAAGGTTGCATGGTATTCCAAGCTCTATTATTTCGGACCAAGATCCGAGATTCACCTCTCACTTTTGGAAGGGTTTACAATCGTCTATGGGTACTAGACTAAGGTTTAGTACGGCTTTTCACCCTCAGACGGATGGACAAATCGAGAGGACGAATCAAATTATTGAAGATATGTTGAGAGCCTGCATGATTGACTTCGGTGGTAGTTGGCATGAACATTTACCGCTGACTGAGTTCGCTTATAACAATAGCTATCAGTCGAGTATTCAAATGGCACCATTCGAAGCATTATATGGCTGAAGTTGCAGATCGCCTCTATGCTGGAGCGAGGTTGGTGACAAGGGATTGATTGGTCCCGACATTGTCCAAGACACAACTGACAAAGTCCAGTTAATACAAGAAAGGCTAAAGGTGGCCCAATCAAGGCAAAAGAGTTACGCCGACAATCGGAGGAGAGACCTTGAATTCTAAGTGGGGGAGCATGTCTTCTTAAAGATCTCACCCACCCGTGGAATTAGAAGATTCGGCATCAAAGGAAAGCTAAGTCCGAGATTTATTGGCCCTTTCAAGATTTTGGAGAGAATCGGCGAGGTAGCATACAAGCTGGCCTTACCTCCTCAATTGGCCGGTGTACACGACGTATTCCATGTATCCATGCTAAGGAAATACGTCTATGATCCTTCACATGTGATTCAATTTGAAGAAATGAAACTCCAAAAGGACTTATCTTATGAAGAAAGACCGATCAAGATACTGGATCAAAAATTACACCAACTGAGAAATCGGGCCATACCGATGGTGAAAGTCCAATGGAGCAAGCGTGGGTTCGAGGGAGCAACCTGGGAATTGGAAGAATCCATCAAGAAGAAATACCCGGATTTATTCTCAGGTTAGAAATTCGACCTCTCTACTCGAATTTTTGAATTTTAGTTATATAATGTGAATTTGGAGGACCAAATTCTTTTAAGTGGGGGAGGATGTAGAAACCCAAAATTTAAAAATGAGAAATAAAATTTTTAATTTGATTATGTAATTAAAATTTTCATGAAATAATCAAATTTCATTTTTACTATATGAAATAAGCTAGTTTATTGAATTTACTTGAATCAACTAGAAGTAAATAGAGATTAAATGCTTTGCACCTTAGATAAATCAATAGTAAGCCCAATAAAAGTCCATGTAATGGACTAAGATCACAATTGGCCCATTGGATAATCCAAAATGGGCTGAATTAATGGATTAAAGGATTTGTTAAAGGATAAATTGACCTAAATTCGTAACATGTATTTAATATGCAATTTTAGGGATTTTAATAATCCCATTTCTAGAAGATTTGACTCAAAAATGGACCCTTACCTACCAGCCACCTTGGACCAGCCGTTTTTACACTGAATTCACACTTAAGATGGTCTAAATTAAGAGGAGAAATTGTATTTTTCTTCTAAAACGAGTTCATGGGGTTGGTGGATTTAGGTAAGGAAATTTTGACCCATTTTGCCAAGTTTTGGCTATAAATAGAACCCCATTCGACTCTCAAACCATCCTTGGAAGTTAAGTTTATGCTGCTGCGAAGATTCGTGGAGATTTGAAGGAGGATTTGGAAGATCAAGGGTTTTCTTTATATATTTGGGGATAATCTTAGATCCGTTAAAAGGTAGGTGTCTCTCAGGCTAAACTCAAATCAATGCATGCTATCTTGTTCATTTTTCTGTCCTCTTTCCATTGATAGCTCATTTGTTAAATTCCATTGAGAAATGAGAAAGTTATGATCATTTTACCCCTTGATATTTCAGTTCCGTTTTCGGAATCTTAAGGCGCTATACATCAGTAGCGCGTCCTTAACGCGCTGGCCCGATATAGCGCGTTCATAACGTGTTCATACAGACCCTGTCCCTTTGACCAAACTTTCAAATATAATTGTATAATAATATAGTGCAAAATTCAAGATCGCGCTATAGGTACATAGCGCGTTCATCTTGAACGCGCTATGGATGTATAGCGCGATCATAGTTTAAAAATCCAATGACCGAGGGTCAAATTTTAGTATTTCTAAAATGGATATACTATACCTAGAGTATGTATATATATATCAGGAATGTATATCTATCATGGTTTACCCAGAACCCATCTCTTTAACCTAGTTTTCAAAATTCTTAAATATACCCTCTGTTCCTGAACGCGCCATCCACATATAGCGCATTCTTGAGGAACGCGCTCGCTACCTATAGCGCGTTCATAAAATTTTATCCAGAAAGATTTTTGTCAATCAAATATTATATTTTGAATATGTATATATGCTGTTCTGAATGCGACCATGTGCTATAGCGCGTTCACAGATAGAAACATAAAAACCAACCGCACCGCACCGCACCGCACCGCACCGCGACCGCAATAAATATATTACTAGTTTTGTATCAACTCACAACTCGAGCCCACATCCTATGCCCCTTGGGTCCTGACCCAAGGGTGAGTTCTCCAACATATAAAGCCATGCAAGTTTTTTGTAACTTCCAATATGGGACAAAACTTAAGCCACTATCCAACATGAACTATATCACTTGAAAATCTACATTAGTTACATGTATATAATCACCATATAATCACCAAAAGTAATAAATGGTAATATTAGCATGTTTTGATTATTATGACATGTTAAAAATTTATTTTGTAAAATAAAATTATCATTTTTGCATGTAAAAATCTTTTTCAACATGTTAAGATTATTTTCAGCAAGTTAGAGTTATTTTTGACATACACTTTTATTTTCTTATCATAAGGTTAATTAATGTATGAATAAATACTAATATCTAAACTCGTGATTGAAATTCATAAAACACATATAGTTCCATAGCTAAAAATTGATGTTTTACGATTCTAAAATTAAGATAAGATAGTTAAAAATAATTCTAATAACATTATTATCTTAAAATTTCTTCCTACTTACCGTTCATTTTTGAACTCTATGACTTAATGTCGTTAAACATTATGCCTTAAATTATTATCTACTTTTCTTGCAACTTCTGTAAATTTTGTCAATTCTGTGCTTATTACAAACATCATTTTCTTGAAATTCTTGGCCATATACATTAAGTGGATGTCTAAACGTACTTGGGATCTTCGGATCCATATGACTCAATGCCTGGCATTAATGGGGCCCGGTCTGGTCCTGGGGGGAGCGCCCGAAAGTACTTGTGCCCATGGGAGTTGATTGACCAACGGTGTGGCATTGCACCGAAGTGCATGATAGATTTACTTGATACGACATTCCACTATTCGTACTTGTTTACTTGAAAACTTACATGCATTACTTGACTTGTGTGAAAATGGCCAATTTCATGAAATTCTTTACTTGTTCAAAGTCATTACTTGGAAATTCATCTTGATATCATATCATCTCAATTACTTGGAATTCCATTCATGTTTATACACTTCCCGATACAATTTAGAAAATTGTTTAAATTGTTAATACTTAAAGATTGCCTGGTTCATAGAGATATAAAATCCTACTGAGCTTTTAGCTCACCCTACGTTTTGGTTAATTGTTGCAGGAAATGACATTGAACATGGGAATGGACAAGAGTGAGAGAGTGTTTTCCTTTTTACCTAGGTTTATGTAGATCATTAGTGTTTTACAAGAATGATGTACTTTGGGATTGGAAGTTTGTAATTGCCTTTATGGCTTATGAATTAGTGTTGTAATACTTCATTTTGATTGAATGAAAGTATCATTTTCCCGTTCATTTCTGACTTTAGAAATAAAATTGTACATGCTCTGATCGACACGCTTGTTTACGACTCGTCGCGCCCTCGATATTCCGCGTCGGGACGTGACACATAGCCTTAAAATTCATTGAACACTTCTCTATATCTTCTTCATCCCACTCATTTTCATTTTCAGATAAAACATATGGACCCTTACTTATGACACGCCAAACATCGTAGTCCTGGGCACGTAGGAAAACATACATTCTATTTTTCCAATAGGGGTAGTTTGATCCATCAAAGAACGGAGGTCTTTGAATGGAATGCCCTTCGGCCATCATCCCTTTGTTTGCCATTTTAATGGGATCTAGCTCTGACGACCGTGTGGTCGTGATTAAACAGAGACCAAGGCTCTGATACCAATTGTTGAGTCCCAAAAGTGGCAATCAAGAGGGGAGGGGTGAATTGATTGGCTAATAAAAAATTATTCTCTTAAGAAAACTATGCCAATTAACCAAACAACCGCTAATACTTGCACGAACAGGATCACACTCGTGAATGCGTGCAGAATGTGTTTGAATAGCTGTTGTGGTGATCTCTCAACTCACCGTGAAGCCCACTCGATAAGAATCGGAAAATCCACAGCACATGAGACACACGGATTTTTTAGGTGATTCAGTTACACAGCCGAGTCCCCTACGTCCACCCCTCACACTTGAGGATTAAAGCTTCACTATCGAGTGAATCACACACACACACACACACACACACACACACACACACACACACACACACACACACACACACACACACACACACACACACACACACACACACACACACACACACACACACACACACACACACACACACACACACACACACACACACACACACACACACGGCTTCCGATCTGGTAGCCAAACGCGCACATGCACACATACACACACGCACGTTCGTGTTTCCGAACACGAACACCACACACAAGAATCTGAAGTTATGATTACATGAATATTCAAGATCAAGCAAAATGATTCAGAATGAGAAGTTTAGAAAATGATTTATCCTGATCGGAGCTCCCCCTATCACTTCAGCGAATTTCGTCGAACACTTGGTGCAGCCCGATGATCGTTCTTGACGATTGTGCTCGGATGTGGCACGATCTTGAACTCCACGCAGCCAACCAGAAGGATGTCGATTTGGAGGCTTGAATCCCTCTTCTTTCCTTCACTTTCACGCACACAGCAAGGTGGAAGAAGGGCTGTGGCTGCTGGTTGCGACCTGCACTCACAAAGGTTAGAGCAAAAACCCAAAATCAGGAAGATACGAATTACACTTGGGGTTTTCATCTCAATAGGATTATATATATGCTTAGGGCGGTCAAGGGGCGGCCGTGGGACAAGATCCACTTATTATGGAGTGGATTACGGATAGCCATACAAGTGTGGTTAGACCATTTGGTCGAAATGCCAATAGTCCATATTCACGGCGCCGCCCAGACCAGAAAGGGTCGACCCTTGGGGTCGACCCTCGTGAGGGGCCAGATGGGCCTGGCAGCATGGGTCGACCCTTGGGGTCGACCCTCTCAAGAACTGTTGCTGTCTACACAAAACGGGCTTCTGGATTTTACAGGGGTCGACCCTCACTGGAGCCTAAACAAGTTGAGCGGAAAGGGTCAACCCTTGGGGTCGACCCATGATCAAACTGGTTCTGGAAATTAATTCCATGAGCTGGGGTCGACCCTTGGGGTCGACCCATTCAAATGGGAATCTGTCTGGCAGTAATGGGTCGACCCTTGGGGTCGACCCTTTTTCCTAAACTTCCAAATATGAGGATAAAAAGAGCTAAGTCCAGGGGGTTCAAGATGGGGGATAAAAACATGAATGCTCCACATTTAGAAATAAGTTCTAACAAATTATATGAGGATTTAGGATCGATCTCACTAATCATCCTTCAGCCGTCAAGGAGCTTTTGCCATATTGTTTTGTCCTGTCAAAAACAAGGTTTGAATTAATTCCACATGTGGCACATTGAAACCAAAATACTTACATTGAGTTGCTGTTCTTGAGCCTTCTTGAATAGCATGTCTTCAAGTGATGTGTTCATTTCCAGAGCGTAGTTATGCTCATTTTCAGTTCATACAAAACATTTGATCATCATCAAAAACCATAAGTCATATACATGAGGAGGGGGTTCAACACTTGTTGCTCGACTCTGCTTGATCTGCATCTTGATTTTTCTTGTCTTTCTTTTCTTCTCCATCTTCATGCCCTACATCAAAAAAGTGGTTATCTTTGTCAGACAGTCTTAAAGTGTATTCATCAATGATCACATGAGGGCTTTCCTCTACCACAAGAGTACGTAGGTTATATACTCGATATGCTCTAGATGATGATGAATAATCGAGAAATATACCTCTATCACTCTTTGCGGCAAACTTTTTCAAATATTATTTAGAATTATTCAAGATGAAACATGGAGAACCAAAAGGTTTAGGATATGCAATATTTGACTTCTTACCTTTATACAACTCATATGGAGTTTTCTTGAGAATAGGTCTTACCATGGCTCAATTAATGATGTAGCAGGCCGTGCTCCCAAAAATACATTGGTAAGCCATTTTCTACAAGCATTGTCCTCGCTATCTCCACGAGCGTCCTATTCTTTCTTTCCACGACTCCATTTTGCTGTGGGGTTCTCGGTGCTAAGAAGTTGTGTGAAAACCGTTGTTTCCTGCAAAAATCATCAAAGTCATAGTTATCAAACTCTCTCCCATGATCACTTCTAATTGCTTTAATTTGATACCCCTTATCAGTTTGTAAATTCTTGCAAAGATCTTCGAACTCCTACAAAGCATCATTCTTATGGGTTAAAAATAATACCCAAGTGAATCTTGAGTAATCATTTATAATAACGAACCCATAAAGTTTCCCTCCAAGGCTGTGTGTCCTAGTGGGACCAAATATGTAGCACCCCAGTATATTAATGAATAAAAATTTCGAGAAAATTAATAAGAAATTCCTTAAGAAATAGGATAAGTAAAATTTTGACCATTTTATAAAAACCTGGAAAAATTAGAATCTTGTAGAGGATAAAACGTTTAGTAAAATTGTCTTCTAAGACCAGCCCAAATAAAATCCTTAAACAGGCCGAATTAGCCGATTAAGGCCCAAATCCACACTTAGCCTAATCAGACCTTAAAATGTGAAATTAGAGCCCAATACCTGATCATTTAAGCTAAAACCGGATGCAAATGAATGGTTAGGATTAAGAGATCATTTCCCCTCTGGTTATTCTCCGAAATCCTAACCCTGGGAGGAGTATTTGGCTACGGAGTGGCGGATTGACTCGGTCTTGCGCGAATCGTGCACGTCCGCAGTACGTGGACTCTATCTCCACGATTAGAACTCTCTAGACCCCATTGAACCTTTATAATCAAACCTTAGCAACCCTAGAATCATTTAGATGCTATGGCGGCCGGCGAGGACCTCGGACGGGAGAGAATTCCGGTGATTACCGGCGGTGTGTACCTAGCGCGTCGGCTTCCTTTCTTCTTCCTTCATCCTTTGATTAAGGTAGGTTCTAGCAGACCAAACCTAGCTAATGATATACCGTTAGATCCGTCCTCTTGTCCTCTTTCTTTTAGTCTAAAAAGCCCTAAATTTTATATATTATCCTGCTAGGATTTCAAGTTTTAGTGGAAGCATGCTAGAATTAGGGTTGACTATGTTCCACCTCGGTTTAAGTAGGGATTTCAGGCACTGAACGTTCAATTGATCATGCTATCTTGTATAACTTGTCATGCTCGTTCTATTGATAGTAAAAGCCCTAAATTTCATGTTCTATGTTTTCTGTATTTAACCGATTAAGCTAACCCTAGCCAACTCCCCGGAGGCGGGCATGGCGACGTTAGCAAGGAATTATTTTGGCATGCGCGGCCTCACGATAGACCGCCCATCATAGTTAGGCGGCCAGTTTTTGACCATTCGTGTGTTTTTATCTCTGATATGTTCGGTGTGATGAGTGGCCGACCCCCAACCACCGTTCCTTCAGGCGGCCAGTCCCAGACCGCTCATCTTCCCCAGCGGCACTCTACAGACCGCTCATCCCTAGCAGGCCTTCGGACCTGAGGGGGCATGAACGGCCTGTCGTGCGACCACCGAGGCAGATGAAAGTTTCTGTTAGGACCGCCCATCTTTACAAAATTACTCATTGTCATGTTAGCATGATTTATCCTAGTAGATTAGTGGCTAATGGTAAGTTAGCAACACACATGATAACTAGAATTTATGGAAGTAAACAATTATGAATTTTTGCTAGTTTGTCGTCACTTGATCTTGATTCATCTTTTTCCATGAAGTTAATATTCATTATGATTCATTAATAATTGAAATTGTTACTAGGATTGTTTGACAGTCGTTCTACTCCGATAGGATTGACTGACCGTTATACTGGTTTCTGATGATTTGATAGCCTCATTTCCTTGTAATGGTTGGGACTCTCCGCCGGATACTCCTTTCGTCGGACTAGGACCTTCATTACGGGACCTCCGTAAGCCCTCGCGAGCCTGGGATTCCCACAAGGACGCCGAGCAGGTTGTACCACCAAGACCTGAACCTATTCACGTGATCGAACCGCTTGGATTGTTGTGTTGTGAGTCACGGCTCAATTTGGACCGACCGAGTCTTGAACGGCCAGAATCGGACCATTCATCTCAGTGGGCGGCCCATGATAGACCGTGCATCCCTAGCTAATTGCCATTTAGTGATGGTCGATTAACCTTGTTCTTTCTTCGATCAAATCATGATTTGATCGACCCAATAAGCCCTAGGTTGACCAGTGGATAGTGGGCTGGACCCTGGTTCAATTCTGGCCCAGTTATGGCAGCCCGGAGCCCATTTTGGGTGGATTTCTAGTCTTCTAGTTTAGGCCCAATTTGAATGGATTGAGTAGGCCCGTCCAAGTGCTCGAGCGGATCCTCTTGGACCGTTCAACCCCCGAGCGGTCCTATCAGGCCCGTTTATCTATTCTTGGGCTTTAAGCTCTTCTGGCCTTAAGCGGCCCACTTTTTGACCATCCTATAACTTGAGCGGCCCGTAGTAGACCGTTTATCTTTGGCTTCTTTTGGGCTGTTCCTTCATCCTGATCCCTTTAGCGCAGTCTAGGTACAGACCATCCATTTCTCTGAGCGGCCCAGCATGGACCGTGTATCTTCCAAAAAATGATTTCCGTGGTCGTTCATTTTTGAATACAAGGACCTGTCGGTTCTACATAATTTGAACTTTCTGGTAAAAGTATCTCTTCGACTTATCCTTGGGTTTTCTGAGGTAAGTTATACCTTGACATTATTGGCCATTTAACTTGATAAATGTCTAGATATAACTTGGGATCTCGGATCCATTAAATCATTGCCAACGAATCATAAGGGCCCGGTCTGGTCCTGGGAGGAGCGCCCGAAAAGTACTTGTGTCCCGGGGAGTTTGAATGACATGGTGAGGCATTGCACCGAGTGCATGACTAGCGTGATGTCTACGACATAATCTCTTACTTGGAATCTTCTTGACTTGGTTAATTCTTGCTTGTTGGCCAATTTTCCAGTTACATTATGTTCATGATCTCGTACTTATGTTACTTGTCATATCGTCATTTGATTTCGTTCTTTTCTTTTCACACTGATAAATGCAATTAATTGGTTAATTACTTAAACTTGTTTGTTATTACCTACTGAGCGTTCGCTCACCCAGTTGTTTCTCCCCTTTTTCAGGTAGCTCATGTGAGGATTTGCAAACTGATGGGGATGGGCAAGAGTGATGGCCATGGAGCAAGCCAGTTAGAAGCCGTGTGGAGCCAGTCATAGTCGTTTGTGTCTAGCTATGTTTTAGATTGTGTGTTTTGAAAGAGTTGTAATTACGAAGTCAGCAAATGTAATGATGTTATGTCGGAAGTATGTTTAAGAGGGTTTATGTGATTGGAACATGGATCTTTTAAATGTTATTTAGTTATGGAGTTATTTCTGTTCATGGTGTTGTGTTGATCTTTAGCTTTAGCACAGCATATCTGTAAATCAACATATTATTAGTAATTATTTCTACTGACAGTCCCGATATTCCACGTTGGGGCGTGACAGTTAGGTGGTATCAGAGCCTAAGTTTTCTAATATTCTGAGGTTTTATAAGTTCTAGGATTCTAAGTGATGTCGTAGAACCTATAATCTTGTTATAAGTCTAAGAGCCCAACCTAGTGAGATTTGGGTAGAGACTTGGGTTGAGTTAATAATCTAATTCTAAGATTTCCTTCTAAATGATTCTAAAATAATTTATTCTACGTATAGGACGTTCTAATGGCGGCAGAGCGTGCGCAATGGCGAGACATGCAGCGAATGGTTCAAGGACTTACTCGGGCCTTGCAGCAAGTAGCCCAAGGAGGAGGAGCGAACCACGGTGCTGGCGATCTTTACCGAAACTTCCGTGGGATGAATCCCTCACGTTTTGGAGGCTCGACCGATCCCGATGAAGCCAATCACTGGCTAAAAGAGATGGAGAGGATCTTTGAAGTGATGTAGTGTAGCGATCAGGAGCGTGTTCTTTTAACGACCTTCTAGCTGGAGCGTGATGCAAGAACATGGTGGGATGCAGTGAAGGCTACCCTTGGAGATAGACAAGTTTCCTGGAAGGAGTTCGAGGAACTCTTTAACAGCAAATATTTTTCAGATAGATTGCAAGAAAAGAAAGCGACTGAGTTTGCTACTTTGAAGCAACGGAATCTTTCTATAGTCGAGTATGAAGCTCAGTTTGTTGTGACTCCTATGTGTTGATGGTGTTGACATGTAACTTTACTTCATATGGCAACACATTATTTTGATGAATTGGCAACACTGTTTATGTTTTGATGAAATCACTTTATCAGATTGTCTGTGTGTTATATGCATTTAATCTTATCTTAACACTGAACACACACTCATAGTCTCAATGTCTATACATCGTGGTTGGGCATCAATGTCTGCATATGAGCATCAGGCACCAAGTGTGTACATTGCATAGCATGCAGGCGTCAAAGTCCATACATCCACAGTGCAGTGGCCAAGTCCATACACTGTCCGTCTCATTTAGAGTCTAAGGTGAAGTCTGTACATTGAGCGTCTCACGCAAAGTCCACACATTGGCCTTCAGGTTTGAAAGTCTGTACATCGGTCTTTCAGCAAGTCTGAACATTGTCCATACAGTAGTGCATCAACTCCTTAAGCTGATGCGTCGACGCTTCAGTTCAGTTTCTTCAGTTGATAAAGTCTATACATCCACAGTGGACTTTGAAGTCTATACATTGGGCCTTACATTCCAACTCTATACACTGAACCTTCGTTCATCAAAGCCTCAAGTCTGTACAGCGTGAAGTCTACATTTTGGCTTCACGTTTTCAATGTATGTACAGTGGCTTTCGCATAGGCAAGTCTGTACATCGGGCTCCTTCTAACTAAGTCTATACACTCCCTCACACTGTACACACTCAGTCTATACAGCATGATCGTCTTTTCAAGTCTATACAGAGTTCTTCACTTAAACTGATGACTTATCCGATACTCTGTCTGACAGGTGTTCTGATCGTGAAGCTTATGGAGGGCACGTGATTCGAGGCTGGAAGGGCAGACAGGCTTGTGACACGTGTGCTGAAGCTGGCTGAGAGGCTGACACATGGACACAGCAAATCAAGAAAGAAGCTCCTGGATTATTCTGGTGCGTCGACGCATTGAGCAAGTAGCGTCGACGCAGCAGTTACAAAAAGAGAACCAATGGGTTACTGGGTTACTCAGATGCGTCAATGCCACCCACTGGTAGCATGGACGCAGCAGTTCAAGTAACTCATTGCAACCTCTGGAGTACCCTGGCAGTGTCGACGTTGTAGCTCGTTGGGTCGACGCAGCAGGTTGATGGAACGACACCTTTTAGCTGCTAGTACACACCGATGCGTCAACGTAGCAGTGAAGCGGCGTCGACGCAGCACGCCCATCTGCTGAAGACATGATCACTGGATCATCGATGCGTCAACGCCATGGGCTGATGGAGTCAACGCAGCAGTCTTGAGTTTTGCTGATCAAACGTCTTTGAATTGTAGGGCACGTGATCCAAGGTGCCTGGCTCGTGAACCAAATGCTGACACGTGGATGGAATTGTCTCGAAGCTGGCGGATTCCATTGGGCGGGAAAGCATGGAAGCCACGTGCCCTTATCCACCTGCTGCTGTTATATATATTAGTCTTCATCTTCTGTATAGGCTGATAGAGATTGAAAAGTCTGTACATCCTGCTTGAAGCAGCAGCCACCGAGATCCACTATGAGAATAAAGAAGAAAGGCAGAGAAGTAGAAAAAGAGAGAAGAAGAAAAAGAGAGATGAGTTGAGAGAGAGTTATTGTGAGAGCTTGTGAATCAGTCTCTTGGTCCAGTTACCAGAGCTGACATTGCTCAACCTTGAGCTATAGTCGTTTTGGTTTTCTTCCATTCGATTGTGTGTTTCGTTTGTTTTCAGTCTTTGTTATTTTCCTTTGAAAACTCTTGTTCTATCAAGCTGTTAGTCAGCGGGATCAAGCTGTGAGGCAGCGGGTTGCAGAGGTGTTCCTCTGGTCGGCTAAACTGTCGTGCCCAGCAGATCAAGCTGTGATGCTCAGCTGTTGCAGAGGATGCTCCTCTGGTCGGGATAAGCTGTAAGCCCCAGCCGTTGTTGGCAAGCTGTAGAGCCCAGCAGTTTGAAGCTGTGTATCAGTAGTAATCCACATTCGAGTTGAATGTGGGGTGGACGTAGGTCGGATTGACCGAACCACCTAAAACCCTTGTGCCTCTCGTGTGTTTGATTGCTTGTTCAGCAGATCTTGTGTGTTTCATTCGGTGCATTGGCTGTGTTCGTCTAGTGTTCTTCTAATTCCGCATTTGATTCTAGGCCAAATTTTTAAATAGCCAGTTGATCTATTCACCCCCCCTCTAGATCCACATCCTGTGGTGATAGAGCCTTCCATCTAACTTCAACACTTGGTATCAGAGCTAGACTCTTCTACAGGGACTTACCGCCCGAAGAGGATAAGCACAGATGGACGGAAGAGGGATGATAGCTGAAGGACACTCCACATCCAAGCCCCCATACTTCGATGGAACCAACTACGCATACTGGAAGCACCGTATGCAGGTATTCTTGAGGGCTAAAGATTATGAAATTTGGAAGGTGGTTAGCAAGGGACCTTTCGAGCTGTCTCCAAATGAAGATGTATGGACTAAGGAAGAAATCAGAAGGTCCACGCTCAACTGGAGTGCAATCAATGCAATCCAGTGTTCTCTGCATCCCACCGAGTTCTCACGAATATCTGCCTGCTCCTCAGCGAAGGAAATGTGGGATGCACTTGAAGTCATCTATGAGGGAACTTCACAAGTCAGAGAGACTAAGACTAATCTACTAGTCTCAGAATACGAAGCCTTCAAGATGAAGCCTAATGAGACGATCAAGGGAATGTATGCTCGGCTGACCATTATCACAAATGGTCTCAGAGGCTTCGGGAAAAAATATTCTGAGTACGATGTAGTCAGGAAGATCTTGCGATCCTTAACTCCAATGTGGCACACCAAGGCCACAGTTATGGAAGAGTCAAGAGATCTGCATAATACTAAGGCAGATGAGCTGATCGGATCTCTAATGGCTTATGAGATGAATATGCCAAAGATAGAGGAGGCTGACAGAAAGAGGAAGCCTATAGCTCTGAAGGCTGGTGCTAGCAGATCCAGTCGATCCAGCCCCAACGGATCATCAACTGAAGAGAGCTTATCTGAAGAAGAAGTGGCAAATGCTGATATTGCCATGATTACTAGGGAATTCCGGAGATTTCTTAAGAAGGAAGGAAGAAGATTCAGCCGAAAAAATCCCAACAGTGGCCGCCGAGACACAAGGTATAAATCAAACCCTGCAAAGAAAGCTGAAACTAATGTTTGCTATCAATGTAGGAAGGTGGGTCACTTTAAAGCTGAATGTCTGACAAATCAAAACCTCAAGGACAAGTCCAAGAAGAAGAACACAAAAGGGAAAGCTATGGTGAGTACCTGGAGTGATGAGGACGAGGGATCTTTGAGCGTCACTTCGGACAGTGAAGTTGAAGCTGAGAAGCCAATCTGTCTCATGGCAACCAGCTCAGAAGATAGAGAGGAAGAATCTGATGAGGTATCCTCTCGCTATGAAAATTTTACTATTACTGATTGGATGGTTGCCTATGATGAACTTACTGACAGAGTAGATGAGGTCAGAAAAGAAAACAGGCATCTTCGAAGAAAAATTAAAATCATGCAAAATGATACTTCATTGTCTGATAAAATTGCCCGCTTAGAAACTGAAAACAGTAAGCTGAAACTCACATGTTCTGAATTTGAAGAAATCAATAAAGAACTAAAAATGTCTAAGGAAGAAAATGTGAGATTAGACAATGAAATTGATGCATGGAAACTGAAAATTCAGAATTATGAAAATGAGATAAAGATTGTTTCTGAAAAATATGAAGCTGTCCTCAATGTGAATAATGAGTTAAAAAAATCTATTGATGAAGTTCAGAAAGATAATGAGGATAAGCTAAAAACAATTGAGAAAATGACCCAAGGATCTGAAAATTTAGATGCATTATTGGGGTCAAAAGTAAATTTCAGAAGAGAGGGCCTAGGATTCAACTCTAGTGCAACCAAAAGCTTTGGAATGAAAACTATTTCCTTTGTTGCACAAAAGGAGAAAGGACCTCTGATCAACATGAATTATAATAATGCTATAAAGACAAATTTGAATCTGAAAAGGCTGAATGCAAAGGAGAAGGGCAAACAGAAAGTAGGTGAGCCTAGTAGAATTGGCACTTCCAAACCTAGCTCTAGTGCTCAACCCAAGGTTAGGGGTCAGTCTGTTCAGATAAACAAACCTCATATCAATGCCAAAAAGTCTTCACCACCATCATCACAGAAAAGGACCCAAGCAAAACCTATGAATAGGTCAGCAGGGTCAAGGGTGCAGGGAAGACAAAACATTTTCAGAAGTCAGCCCAACAAATTCAATTCACCTAGAGTTCAGCCCTACTACCCCAAACAGCCAATCTATCCTAATGGGTATGGGTGGACTAGAACTCAAGGGATGTATACAGGGTATGTTCATCAACCTACACACTTTTACAGACCCTATGTCAGAAATTGGGAAAATGGGTGTGGTAGTCGGATGCTTAGGAATTACCAATATTTCCACAGCCAGTCTAGGAACTACCATGGCCAAAACTTTATGAATGCAACCTGGCCAAAGCATTGGCACAATAACAAAAATTCTGTGAATAACTTTGTTGGTGCATATAAGAAGAAAGTCAACAAGAAAAAGCAAAATAAAAGGAAATCTGGAAAATCCACTGAACAGAACTGCTTCAAACAAATGTGGATTCCCAAAACCATGCTTTCTTTCTTTACTTGCACTTCATCTGCATTGGAGCCCAATCAGACTTGGGTTCCAAACTCTTTGCCCTAATTGTGTGTGCAGGTATGCCTGGCAGCCAAGAGCAACTTGTGGTACTTGGACAGTGGCTGCTCCAGGCATATGACAGGAGATAAGGCCAAGTTTTGTATGCTAACTGAAAAGCTAGGAGGCCTTGTCACCTTTGGAAGCAACACAAAGGGTAGGATCATTGGATCAGGTAAGGTAGGTAAGTGCTCTACCTGCTACATTGATGATGTTATGCTGGTTGAAGGGTTAGCTTACAATTTACTTAGTATCAGCCAGTTGTGTGATAAGGGTCATAAGATTTTATTTGATTCTCAATGCTGCAAGGTTTTTGAACCTGATTCAGAAATTATAAAATTCTCTGGAAAAAGAATAAATAACACATACATGATAGATCTAGATGATATTCAGCATTCTAACCTATGTCTTACTGCCAATAGAGAAGATTTAGCATTTTTATGGCATCGTAGGTTAGGCCATGCTAGTTATACCATTTTGCATAAACTGAACAAGCATAGCATGGTTAGAGGACTTCCTGAAGTTTCCTTCAAGAAAGAAAATAAAATCTGTGATGCATGCACTCAATCAAAGATAACTAGAAAGTCATTTAAGTCTAGAACTGAAAATCTGTCTTCCAAACCCTATGAGCTGATACACATGGATCTCTTTGGGCCAACCAGATCTGTCAGCTTATCAGGAAGGAGGTATGGGTTTGTCATGGTAGATGACTTTTCTAGGTATACTTGGGTTTATTTCTTATCTAATAAGAGTGATGCTTTCTCAGAATTTCAGGAGTTCTATGTTAAAATAAATCAGAAAATTGAAAATATTTTGACTGATCATGGAGGTGAGTTTGAAAACTCACAGTTTGATGAACTCTGCAGGTCAAATGGAATCAACCATAGGTACTCCTCACCAAGGACACCTGAGCAGAATGGGGTTGTGGAGAGAAGGAACAGAACCCTAGTGGAGATGGGTCGTACACTTCTTACTGAAGGTGGTCTACCAAGGAAATTTTGGGCTGAAGCAGTGAACACTGCCTGTTATGTAATTAACAGAGTCATGGTAAGACCTTCTACCCAGGAAACACCATATGAGATCTTAAAGCGTAAGAAACCTTCTATTGCTCATTTCAAGATTTTTGGTTGCAAATGTTTTATTCATATAAATGATAAAAGAGACCTTGATAAGTTTGAACCTAAAGGTGAACCAGGAATCTTTCTTGGTTATTCTGAAAACACACGAGCATATAGAGTGTACAATCTGAACTCTAAAACTGTTAAAGAATCTCCACACATAATTTTTGATGAATCCTTGGTAAATTCTAACGTTGGTCAATGCAGGAATGAAGACAATGGTGAAATCTTGAAGGAAGGAGATCCTGAAGATAATTCAGAGGATGAAGAAGGACATACAGAACTTAATGAAAAGGAGTCTACAATTCAGGGGGAGGTAAATCAGACACATGACAATTCAATTGTTAACATTAGATATCTTAAAGATCATCCTGTAGATAATATAATTGAAAATCTGCATGACCCCCCTAGGACTAGAGGTCTCCTGAGAATTCAACATGAATTAAATGCATATGCTCTTGCCTCTCAAATTGAACCCAAGTCCATTGACTGTGCCCTCAAGGATATGCATTGGATTAATGCCATGCATGAGGAACTTAATCAGTTCGACAGGAACAATGTGTGGCACTTGGTTCCACCTCCTGATCATGGAACAGTCATAGGGACTAGGTGGGTCTTCAGGAATAAATCTGATGAATTAGGGAATATTGTTAAAAATAAAGCCAGACTTGTTGCTCAGGGGTACAACCAGGAGTTTGGTATTGACTTTGAAGAGTCATTTGCCCCTGTAGCCAGATTAGAAGCTATTAGAATTTTATTAGCTTATGCATGTTCCGTAGGTATAATCCTCCAGCAGATGGATGTAAAATCTGCATTCTTGAATGGGGAAATTAATGAGGATGTCTATGTTAGACAGCCCCCTGGATTTGAATGTCTAGATTTCTCTAATCATGTTTACAAATTAAATAAAGCTCTCTATGGTCTTAAGCAAGCTCCCAGAGCTTGGTACGACAGGTTGAGCAAGTTCCTCACTGATCAAAATTTCACTAGAGGAGTAGTTGATCAGACCTTGTTTACAAAGGTGAGTCATTCTGAAATTCTTATTGTACAGATTTATGTGGATGATATCATTTTTGGGTCAACTAACCCCAAATTGTGTGAGGAATTTTCTGAAACAATGACTAATGAGTTTGAAATGAGCTCAATGGGTGAGCTCAAATTGTTTCTTGGACTGCAGGTTACACAAACAAAGGATGGAATGTTTATCACTCAGTCCAAGTACACAAGGAATCTACTCAAGAAATACAAGATGGATAACCTTAAAGAGATAGCTTCTCCAATGGGTACTTCTACAAGCTTGGATGAAGACACTAAAGGTAACCCATTTGACCAGAAATTATACAGAGGTATGATCGGATCCCTTCTCTACTTAACAGCATCTAGGCCTGATATTCAATTCGTTGTAGGATTATGTGCTAGGTTTCAGGCCAGTCCTAAAGAAAATCATTTTAAAGCAGTGAAAAGGATTTTTAGATATCTGCTAGGCACCCAAGAGCTAGGATTATGGTATCCTGCTAGGTGTGAGTTAGAGCTTCTAGCTTACACTGATGCTGATTATGCTGGGTGTCGAGTAGATAGAAAAAGCACTAGTGGCTACTGTCAATTCCTTGGTGGCTGTCTAGTATCTTGGGCATCTAAGAAGTAACACACTGTAGCCTTGTCTACAGCTGAGGCTGAATATGTTGCAGCAGGTAATTGTGCTGCCCAAGTACTTTGGATTAAGCACCAACTAGATGATTATCAGATAAAATTGGAATGTATTCCAATTCTATGTGATAATACTAGTGCCATATGCCTTGCTAAAAATCCTGTTCATCATTCTAGGACTAAGCACATAGAAATAAAACATCATTTTCTAAGAGATGCTGTGAACAAAAAGGAAATTGAGCTGGACTTCATTGAAACAGACAAACAAGTTGCTGATATTTTTACTAAGCCACTTGGAAATGAAAATTTTAAATTTTTTAGAAGAGAACTTGGCTTGTGTAAATTTCAGCATAATGAATAAAGTCTTTGTTAACTTGAATAAAACATTTGAGCTGCTTTGAATAAACTTCAGATTTGGATTTGCTGTTGATAGATTGAATAAACATTGTGCAACAGACGTATGATAATGCATGACTCTCATATATTTTTATTGCACTCATGATCATCATGCATATAGACAGGGGGAGTCTTGTCAGTTGTCAAGGTGAACTGCTGCGTCGACGCTGCTACAATGTGGCATTGACGCAATGAACTAGATCTGGAAATATTTCTGTTTCACTATTCTGATGAGTTGACGCTGCAATAGCATGGAGTCAACGCACTGTCACTATCTCAGTATCTTATACTGTTTGTCTCTTCATCTGATGCGTAGACGTCTTGAACTCCAGCGTTGACGCTGTCTATTCAATCCTTGATTCTGAATGATTTAGTCTGACAATATGGCAATCTTTTAGTCAGTTCTAATATTAAGCAATAGAAAACAGATTTCTTCTTTCATAAGAACGTTAATTGCTTAAAGACTGACTTAATGGTTTAAAATTTATAATCTTTAGAGTTGAAAGACTACAATCAGTAAATAAGGATGCTGAAAATTGATAAAGCTCTCAACCCTTATTTTATTTCATGTCAAACAAAGCTAATTATATCTGAAATCTGAAAACTCATCTGAAATCATGTTAGAGAAGTTAAGTATGTGTATTGTCCTTGAACAAGTCATTCTGAAACAAATAAAGGGCAGCTAATAAAGATATTGAAAAACATTAAAAATCATTTGAGTAATAGCATTGACAGAGCAATGACTGGTAAATCATTGAGAAACTGAGTGATCCATCAAAGAAGTGGACACCACTCATGTCATGAGGTGTATCAGCTATCTCTGTATAAAATGATCAAAACAGTAGGTTGTTTTCACTGAGTACCTGGGGGTAACTGGCGTCTAATAAACGTGTACCCTCACACAAAGAGGTGTCAATCAATTCTATTAAATTTCATCATTGGCAAGATGGTCCATCATGTTGAGTATCTAAAGGTATTGGCGTCTGATAAACGTATACCCTTACGCAAAAAGACTTTTGGTACCTGAATGCCCTAAATGAAACAATATTGAAAATACTGTTCCTTAGAAGAAATTTCATGGATGTCAATTGTTTAATTTCAATACATGACCTGATTTCTCTTAACATATATTACTGAGTCTATTAAAGTAAGATATTCTGAAACTGAATCTCTCATGTAAATATGACTCTGGTTTATTATTTTATCATGAACATCTACCTTATCCAATGAATGTAGTGCATGAACTTTCTTTTTTATAACCTTTAAACCAGAAATTCAATTTCTAAGCCATTTCTAGGTTCATATGATTGAAGGTTTTGTGCTTTGATTACTTAATTTCTGAACTACTTACTAAGAATGCCAGTCAGCTGAACTTTCTTTCTCTTCGCTTCCATTCACTTTCCCTCCTATTTGTTGATGGCAAAGGGGGAGAATATTGTCTGAATTCATTTCTTCAGTTTAGGGGGAGAATTCTGATTCAGGGGAGGTATGGCAGGGAGTTGCTTAAATTTTGTAGCATGCAGCATGTCATCATAGCATATACGTGCACCTGCATAACAATCTGAATAACAAATCATGTCTTTCATCAAAAATGCATCTATATGACAGGATGTTGCCACTCTACATGATAGGGGGTTGCCATCATCAAAAAGGGGGAGATTGTTGTGACTCCTATGTGTTGATGGTGTTGACATGTAACTTTACTTCATATGGCAACACATTGTTTTGATGAATTGGAAACACTGTTTATGTTTTGATGAAATCACTTTATCAGATTGTCTGTGTGTTATATGCATTTAATCTTATCTTAACACTGAACACACACTCATAGTCTCAATGTCTATACATCGCTGTTGGGCATCAATGTCTGCATATGAGCATCAGGCACCAAGTGTGTACATTGCATAGCATGCAGGCGTCAAAGTCCATACATCCACAGTGCAGTGGCCAAGTCCATACACTGTCCGTCTCATTTAGAGTCTAAGGTGAAGTCTGTACATTGAGCGTCTCACGCAAAGTCCACACATTGGCCTTCAGGTTTGAAAGTCTGTACATCGGTCTTTCAGCAAGTCTGAACATTGTCCATACAGTAGTGCGTCAACTCCTTGAGCTGATGCGTCGACGCTTCAGTTCAGTTTCTTCAGTTGATAAAGTCTATACATCCACAGTGGACTTTGAAGTCTATACATTGGGCCTTACATTCCAACTCTATACACTGAACCTTCGTTCATCAAAGCCTCAAGTCTGTACAGCGTGAAGTCTACATTTTGGCTTCACCTTTTCAATGTATGTACAGTGGCTTTCGCATAGGCAAGTCTGTACATCGGGCTCCTTCTAACTAAGTCTATACACTCCCTCACACTGTACACACTCAGTCTATACAGCATGATCATCTTTTCAAGTCTATACAGAGTTATTCACTTAAACTGATGACTTATCCGATACTCTGTCTGACAGGTGTTCTGATCGTGAAGCTTATGGAGGGCACGTGATTCGAGGCTGGAAGGGCAGACAGGCTTGTGACACGTGTGCTGAAGCTGGCTGAGAGGCTGACACGTGGACACAGCAAATCAAGAAAGAAGCTCCTGGATTATTCTGGTGCGTCGACGCATTGAGCAAGTAGCGTCGACGCAGCAGTTACAAAAAGAGAACCAATGGGTTACTGGGTTACTCAGATGCATCAACGCCACCCACTGGCAGCATGGATGCAGCAGTTCAAGTAACTCCTTGCAACCTCTGGAGTACCCTGGCAGCGTCGACGTTGTAGCTCGTTGGGTCGACGCAGCAGGTTGATGGAATGACACCTTTTAGCTGCTAGTACACACCGATGCGTCAACGCAGCAGTGAAGCGGCGTCGACGCAGCACGCCCATCTGCTGAAGACATGATCACTGGATCATCGATGCGTCAACGCCATGGGCTGATGGAGTCAACGCAGCAGTCTTGAGTTTTGCTGATCAAACGTCTTTGAATTGTAGGGCACGTGATCCAAGGTGCCTGGCTCGTGAACCAAATGCTGACACGTGGATGGAATTGTCTCGAAGCTGGCAGATTCCATTGGGCGGGAAAGCATGGAAGCCACGCGCCCTTATCCACCTGCTGCTGTTATATATATTAGTCTTCATCTTCTGTATAGGCTGATAGAGATTGAAAAGTCTGTACATCCTGCTTGAAGCAGCAGCCACCGAGATCCACAGTGAGAATAAAGAAGAAAGGCAGAGAAGAAGAAAAAGAGAGAAGAAGAAAAAGAGAGATGAGTTGAGAGAGAGTTATTGTGAGAGCTTGTGAATCAGTCTCTTGGTCCAGTTACCAGAGCTGACATTGCTCAACCTTAAGCTACAGTCATTTTGGTTTTCTTCCATTCAATTGTGTGTTTCGTTTGTTTTCAGTCTTTGTTATTTTCCTTTGAAAACTCTTGTTCTATCAAGCTGTTAGTTAGCGGGATCAAGCTGTGAGGCAGCGGGTTGCAGAGGTGTTCCTCTGGTCGGCTAAGCGTGCCTAGCAGAGCAAGCTGTGATGCTCAGCTGTTGCAGAGGATGTTCCTCTGGTTGGGATAAGCTGTAAGCCCCAGTCGTTGTTGGCAAGCTGTAGAGTCCAGCAGTTTGAAGCTGTGTATCAGTAGTAATCCACATTCGAGTTGAATGTGGGGTGGACGTAGGTCGGATTGACCGAACCACCTAAAACCCTTGTGCCTCTCGTGTGTTTGATTGCTTGTTCAGCAGATCTTGTGTGTTTCATTCGGTGCATTGGCTGTGTTCGTCTAGTGTTCTTCTAATTCCGCATTTGATTCTAGGCCAAATTTTTAAATAGCCAGTTGATCTATTCACCCCCCCTCTAGATCCACATCCTGTGGTGATAGAGCCTTCCATCTAACTTCAACACAGTTCTCTCGGTTATCTCGTTATGCCACTCACTTGATATCTACAGAGAAGATGAAGGCTAAGCATTTTCTCAACGGGCTGAAGTTGCAGTATATCAACTAGTTAGCGCCACTAGAAATTAAAACTTATGCGGAGATGGTAAGGAAGGCTCAATTCTTGGAAGACACCTTAGAAATGACAGAGAGAATCCATGAGAAGGGTGTTAGGAATTAACAGCCTACTGGTTCCGGGAGCGTCAAACCCGGTAATGGCAAGAAGAGGCCCAATGGCGGGTCTAGTTCATGGAAGGGCAAGATGCCGAAGAATGAAGACAAGAAGTCTGGCCCGATTGTGCCATTTAAGGGAGTGTGCAAGTACTGTGACCGTCCAGGTCACAAGATGGAAGAGTGCTGGCGCAAGCTGGGCGCCTGTCTGCGTTGTGGAAGTAGGGACCATCGTATTCCTGAGTGTCCCCTTTTGTCAGATCAAGCTACTCCGACCAAGCCACAAGGAAATAGGAATCAGCAGGGTAAACTCCAAGCCCTACAAGAAGATGATGCCGGAACCACCGAGGAGGGTGGGCTCGTTGAAGGTACTCTTATTATAAATGATAAGCCAGCATTTGTTCTCTTTGATACTGGTGCCTGTAGCGCTCGTGCCTTAGCGAATTCGTAGCAGTTCGGATCTAGGCTTTGTCCTGGTCGTTTTGGCTATTTTTACGGATTTTTAGGCGTTCGTTTGGCATTTATTGGAATTTGTTTAATGTTAATGGCAATTAGAGTTAAGTTTTCAAAATAATAATAATAATAATAATATATATATATATATATATATATATATATCTCTCTCTCTCTCTCTCTCTCTCTCTCTCTCTCTCTCTCTTCCCATCAAACTCTCTCTCCCTCACTTGTTCTCTCTCTTCCTCTCTCCCTCTCACGATCTCTCCTCTCCCTCTCTCTCGGATTCGGTCTGGACGGGCCCTGATCGAGGCACGGGAGGTACCGTCGGGACGGGCTCGACGCGAGGATCACGTGGACGCCAGCTTTGTCTCGATCCGCGGTACGTGGAGGCGCGTGGGGCTGAGAGTAGCCGCGGCGTCCCTTCGTCCGTTCGGCACCGAATCGCCGTTTTTGTCGCGATTAAGGTAGGGGGATGGAATCCTTGTCTCGCTAGGATCGCATTGGCATCACATGCACGTCCGTCTAATGTCGTTTTCCTCGATTTCCATGAAAATCCCATGTTAATGTAACTTAGCCATAAATTTTTGAAAATCACTTCATGGGCATCATCTTTATGTTTTGATGTATAGATTAGTTGTAGAATGGTATGGTTTGGCAGGTTTTTCATATTTTCCATGTTTTCCCGTCGATCCGGCTCGACCGGGAGGGAGTTCGGTTTTGAACCCGGCCCGTTCATAACCCAGACAGTGTGACGGTCCTACCAGGAGCCGTCACATTGGTAACGGTCCTCATGGGACCCGTTACAGTCCTGTGACAGACCTAAGTAGGTGTGTCACAGTTTGTGTAACGGTCGAGCCCACGACCGTTACATTTCATTTGACTATAGTTGACCTAGTAAGGCGGTTGGCATGACGGTCCGTCGGGTGGCCGTCAGGGCCTCGTGACGCGCCTTCGGGTGTGCGTCACACCCTGCCTGATCGTTGTATAAAACTCTTATTTTTATGGCTTCGCGTGGGCGTAACGGCTCAGGGGAGATGCGTTACGTTCGCGTAACGCCCCTGCCTTGGCGCGTTACAGCCTGGACCTGACGGTCCGCCTGGGGCGTGTCACAAACCTGTAGCGCACCCTTTCCCGACCGTCACACCCTGTGACGCGGCAGACCTAGACCGTTACATTCCCCTAGTTTTTAAAAGCATGCATGGTCAATTTCTAATGCATTCCACGTTATATATATACCATGTTTAAGTTGTTTTATGACCGATGGCTTGTTATTAGATCCCGATGGAATTACTTTCTCTTTCCTTGTGATGGAACCACTAGTCGTAGCCCAGCGACTGAGCGTGTCGTCCCACCCGGGAGAGGTGGAGGATTGTTCCCAATGAACGATTTGTAAGCTAGTTACCGTGGGCCCCTGCGGTCACCGTTGCGTCCAACGGGGGGGGGGAACTAGCTAGAGGCCTGGCTCTAGGCAAGAGTCAGTGTGTGCACATGTGGTCGGAGACTTGGATTGGCACTGACGAGTGTCACTCTGACTAGTACTTGGTTTGGTCCTGTTACGCCTCTCGCCTGTCACGTTCCAGACTTGCGAGTTACCGAGACGCAGTATAAGCCATCGGTGGACGCATCTGGTCTTGTTCTTCTAGTGGGTCGTTCCGTCTCTCACTTCACTTGGTTAGTGATAGTTTATTCTGTTGGTAGATTTATTTCTTGTCATTATTATTTATTAATTTGTGCATCTGCCTGGTTATTATTTAAATGAATGCTCTAATTGCTTTTACATTTGCCTGCTTGTCTGCTTAGTGAGGTAGGGATCCACGTGACCCCTACTGAGTCTGGATGTGACTCACCCTTTCCTCTTTCAGGTGAGCCGCCCCAGTCGTCCGCCGGTCCTTCTCGTGGTTGTGCTGACCGTCGTTAGAGTGCCAGCTGTTGTCGGTTTGTCTTTTTGTTCTTTTAGGCCGGGGTATGCCCCGTGTAGTTGTGTAGTGGACCTATGTTATTTGTAAATCTAGACTATTGTATATATTTTACCACTCTGATATTTTAAATTGCTTCCACACTTATTTATTAATTGCTGTCCTAATTAATATTGCGCGTTTGCGGTCTCAATTCGTTATGCAACTCCTCAGCAAACTGCACTAACCCTTCAGGGGCCTCATCAGCCTCTTGGGTGACTTCCCCAGTTCTTGGTATCGGTGTATCGATGTTATCGGTATATCGGTATCCGGAGCTCTGGGCCATCACAGTTGGTATCAGAGCGGTGTTAGGGATTTGTGTTAGGAATTGAAACTCGTGCTGGTCCAGAACAAGTCCACTGAGTCGTCTATTGCTGGCTTAGGATGTTTCTCGTGATTACTGATGGTTTTCCATTATCGTGTGTTTCCTAGATTCAAGATGTTGCCTCGTGGATGGAAGAAAGGTCGGGCTCCTCGGGAGGAGAGTGGCACTTCCTCTGCCCCAGTAGTGCCAGCTTCCGTCGACCCTACTTCGCGTGAAGAAGTGCCCGGTGGTCGTGGTAGAGCGTTAAAGGAATTTTTGTTGTTCCACCCACCGACTTTCGAGGGTCAATCAGATCCGGAGGCAGCTAGATCGTGGCTCGATGCTACTGTGTGCGTGTTCCAATCGATGGAGTGCGCGGATGATAAGAGAGTCATGTTGGCTACTTATCAGCTTCAAGATACCGCACGCACGTGGTGGACTACAGAGTGGGAGGTTGCCTTCCGTTCCCATCCACTTCGGCAAATCACCTGGGCAGAGTTTGTTGCTACTTTCGAGCGTGCTTACACTCCAGCCTGCCTTAAGTTAGCAAAGATGTACTAGTTTCTGGAGCTGACGCAAGGTGACATGACTGTGTTGCAGTACCGAGATAAGTTCATTGAATTGGGTAGGTATCGCCCCATATTTTTGCTGATGAAGCTATGAAGACTCAGCAGTTTCTGCACGGACTGAAAGCGGAATTGAGCCTGCCGTTGTTCGCTACCCGAGTGTCTGAGTTGGATTCAGCGTACCAGGCAGCTGTTGTAGTGGAGATGGAAATGGCGAGGACTCGAGGGCTTTCTCAAGCCAGAATGGTGCAGCCGACTGTGCAGTTTCAGCTGACTTACCAGCCGTCTGTCCCAGGAGTTCCTTCTGTCGTTCCTACTATCAGCGGTGTTTTCTCTTCTTCTCCTAACTCCCATTTCCGACAATTCAAGAATAAGAAGTCGAAGAGAAAGTTTGAGCATTCGGCGCCTTCCGATTCAAGTCAGCTGTCCGTTCATTCTGTTCGACCGCGCCAAGATTTTTTCGGTGGTCAGCAACGTCCGTGTCCGAGGTGTGGTTGCAGTCATCCAGGCGTGCCGTGTTCTTTGCCGATCGTCTGTTACCGCTGTGATCAACCGAGTCACGTAGTCCGAGACTATCTACTGAAGCCGAAGCCAGTGCAGTTCTCACAGTTTACCCAGCCGCAGGAGCCTCAGTTTCATCTTCCTCCGCCGCCTCAACCTCAGCCGTCTTATCTACCTGCTCCAGTTCCTTCCCAGCAGTCTTCTACAGCCGGCCGTCCTCCGAGAGGTAGGGTCACTCACATCACTCGTGCAGAAGCTGTGGCAGCTAATCTGGTAGAAGGTACGGTTTCGATTTTCGATCGTCCAGCTCATGTTCTTTTCGATTCTGGTGCAACTCATTCTTTTGTGTCCGAGGATTTTCTTGCTTGCATTGGGGAGCCAATGACCGAAGTGTCCTGTAACTTGCTCGTGGAGTTACCCTCTGGAGATTTCATGTCCACTCCAGTGTGCCTGGAAGATTCCCCTATTGTCGTCATCAATCGACAGATGCCTGTGAAGCTTTATGCATTGAAATTGGCCGAATATGACGCTATTCTAGGCATGGACTGGCTGGAATTGTATGGTGCCGTGGTTGACTGCAGATACAAGCGAGTCTATTTTATGCCACGCGGGAAGCCAGCCTTTTATTTCCAAGGTATGCTTTAATTTTGCAGTTGCCTCCTTTCGCCTTCTGTTTAAATTTTGAGGATGAAATTTCTTTAAGGAGGGAGGGACTGTAGCGCTCGTGCCTTAGCGGATTCGTAGCAGTTCGGATCTAGGCTTTGTCCTGGTCATTTTGGCTATTTTTACAGATTTTTAGGCGTTCGTTTGACATTTATTGGAATTTGTTTAAGGTTAATGGCAATAAGAGTTAAGTTTTCAAAATAATAATATATATATATATATATATATATATATATCTCTCTCTCTCTCTTCCCATCGAACTCTCTCTCCCTCACTCGTTCTCTCTCTTCCTCTCTCCCTCTCACGATCTCTCCTCTCCCTCTCTATCGGATTCGGTCCGGACGGGCCCCGATCGAGGCACGGGAGGTACCGTCGGGATGGGGTCGACGTGAGGATCGCGTGGACGCCAGCTTTGTCTCGATCCGAGGTACGTGGAGGCGCGTGGGGCCGAGAGTATCCGCGGCGTCCCTTCGTCCGTTCGGCACCGAATCACCGTTTTCATCGCGATTAAGGTAGGGGGATGGAATCCTTGTCTCGCTAGGATCACATTGGCATCACATGCACGTCCGTCTAATGTCATTTTCCTCGATTTCCATGAAAATCCCATGTTAATGTAATTTAGCCATAAATTCTTGAAAATCACTTCATGGACATCGTTCTTATGTTTTGATGTATAGATTAGTTGTAGAATGGTATGGTTTGGCAG
Organism: Amorphophallus konjac; assembly: GCA_022559845.1. Classification (NCBI taxonomy): domain Eukaryota; kingdom Viridiplantae; phylum Streptophyta; class Magnoliopsida; order Alismatales; family Araceae; genus Amorphophallus; species Amorphophallus konjac. The sequence goes on along the minus strand of CM040121.1, from coordinate 421,088,700 downwards.
GTTTTTCAGCTTTTCCATGTTTTCCCGTCGATCCGTCTCGACCGGGAGGGAGTTCGGTTTTGAACCCAGCCCGTCCGTAACCCAGACAGTGTGACGGTCCTACCAGGAGCCGTCACATTGGTAACGGTACTCATCGGACGCGTTATAGTCCTGTGACGGACCTAAGTAGGTGCGTCACAGTTTGTGTAACGGTCGAGCCCACGACCGTTACATTTCATTTGACTATAGTTAACCTAGTAAGGCGGTTGGCCTGACGGTCCGTCAGGCGGGCGTCAGGGCCTCGTGACGCACCTCCGGGTGTGCGTCACACCCTGCCTGAACGTTGTATAAAACTCTTATTTTTATGGCTTCACGTGGGCGTAACGGGTCAGGGGAGGCGCGTTACGTTCGCGTAACGCCCCTGCCCTGGCGCGTTACAGCCTGGACCTGACGGTCTGCCTGGGACGCGTCACAGACCTGTAGCTCACCCTTTACCGACCGTCACACCCTGTGACGTGGCAGACCTAGACCGTTACATTCCCCTAGTTTTTAAAAGCATGCATGGTCAATTTCTAATGCATTCCACGTTATATATATACCATGTTTAAGTTGTTTTATGACCGATGGCTTGTTATTAGATCCCGATGGAATTACTTTCTCTTTCCTTGTGATGGAACCACTAGTCGTAGCCCAGCGACTGAGCGTGTCGTCCCACCCGGGAGAGGTGAAGGGGTGTTCCCAATGAACGGTTTGTAAGCTAGTTACCGTGGGCCCCTGCGGTCACCGTTGCGTCCAACGGGGGGGGGGGGGGGGAACTAGCTAGAGGCCTGGCTCTAGGCAGGAGTCAGTGTGTGCACACGTGGTCGGAGACTTGGACTGGCACTGACGAGTGTCGCTCTGACTAGTACTTGGTTTAGTCCTGTTACGCCTCTCGCTTGTCACGTTCTAGACTTGCGAGTTGCCGAGACGCAGTATAAGCCATCGGTGGACGCATCTGGTCTTGTTCTTCTAGTGGGTCATTCCATCTCTCACTTCACTTGGTTAGTGATAGTTTATTCTATTGGTAGATTTATTTCCTGTCGTTATTATTTATTAATTTGTGCATCTGCCTGGTTATTATTTAAATGCATGCTCTAATTGCTTTTACATTTGCCTGCTTGTCTGCTTAGTGAGGTAGGGATCCGCGTGACCCCTACTGAGTCTGGCTGTGACTCACCCTTTCCTCTTTCAGGTGAGCCGCCCCAGTCGTCCGCCGATCCTTCTCATGGTTGTGCCGACCGTCGTTAGAGTGCCAGCTATTGTCGGTTTGTCTTTTTGTTCTTTTGGGCCGGGGTATGCCCTGTGTAGTTGTGCAGTGGACCTCTGTTATTTGTAAATCTGGACTATTGTATATATTTTACCACTCTGGTATTTTAAATTACTTCCGCACTTATTTATTAATTATTGTCCTAATTAATATTGCACGTCTGCGGTCTCAATTCGTTATGCAACTCCTCAGCAAACTCCACTAACCCTTCAGGGGCCTCATCAGCCTCTTGGGTGGCTTCCCCAGTTCTTGGTATCGGTGTATCGATGTTATCGGTATATCGGTATTCGGAGCTCTGGGTCGTCACAGTGCCACTCATTCTTTTGTTTCTCTGAAATTTACTAAGTCCTTATCTGTGAAGCCAGTCTTGATGAATTCTCTGTTAGAGATTTCAACTCCTATTGGTTCCGGTTCAGCAATTAAGTATTTCTATCCTTCTAGTAAGGTTATGATTAATGAACAAAATTTGCCAGCTGATTTAGTTTGCATGGATATGGAAGATTATGATGTAATTCTAGGAGCAGATTGGTTGGCTAGGTATGAGGCCAATGTTCATTGCAGATCTAGTTCTGTGTCTTTTTTTAGACACCCTGGGCTTTCTTTTATAGGGGTTAGGCACCATAAGTCTGTGCCACTTATTTTGGCCCTTTGAGCTGATAAGTTGATGAGGAAAGGATGTCAGGCTTTTCTAGCCTTTGTTTATGTGACCCCTGAGAAGAAGATCGAGGTTAAGGACATTCCTGTTGTCCGAGACTTTCCAGATGTCTTTCCTAAAAAATTGCCAGGACTTCCGCCTGAGAGAGAGGTTATCTTTTCTATTGATTTAGTTCCTGGCGCGACCCCTATTTCTAAGGCTCCTTATCGTATGTCCCCTACGGAGCTGAGGGAATTGAAGCAGCAGTTAATGGAATTACTTGGGAAGGGGTTCATTCGTCCAAGTACTTCCCTGTGGGAAGCCCCTGTATTGTTCGTCCGAAAGAAGGATGGTTCGATGAGGTTGTGCATCGATTATCGGCAATTGAACCAGTTGACTATCAAGAACAAATATCCATTGCTGAGGATTGATGAATTATTTGATCAGATAGCAGGAGCTCAGTATTTTTATAAGATTGATATTCGATCAGGATACCATCAATTGCGGATTAAGGAAGAGGATATCTATAAGACGGCCTTCCGTAGCAGGTATAGGCATTTTGAATTTGTAGTAATGCCTTTTGGACTAACAAATGCACCCGCAGCTTTCATGCAGTTGATGAACAATGTGTTTCGGCCCTATCTTGATCAGTGGGTCGTGGTGTTTATTGATGATATCTTGATTTATTCTAAGAATAAGGAGGAGCATGCTGAACAATTAAGGATGGTGTTGCAAATATTGAGAGACCATCAGCTATACGCCAAGTTTAGTAAGTGTGAGTTCTGGTTGCAAGAGGTGTCCTTTCTAGGGCATATTATTACAAAGGAAGGTATTTCTGTTGACCCCTCGAAGATAGAGGCAGTGAAGAATTGGGGTAGGCCTACTAATGTAACTGAAGTTTGAAGTTTTCTAGGCCTAGCAGGTTATTATCGGAGGTTTATTAAGGATTTCTCCAGGAAGGCGGTTCTCAAATCCTTGCCTAACTAGTAGCTAAATAGGTTAACTTATGCATGCTTAGAGTTAGATTAACTCATCATCCATCCTATATATATATATTACCTAGCTTTATCGTGATCAAGAAATAATACCATGCTATACATATTTATAATAGTTTGTTACACCTGTCGCATATGATTCTATACATACTGTTACCATGATCTTTATGAGTTTAAACTTAGTTTGTTAGCATGATTTCATGAGTTTTTGAACATATTTTATCACACTAGTTTTACAGTTTTAATAACCATGTCTTAAACCTTAATATATAGCCTCTGTTACACAAAATACGTTCAAGTTTTAAAACCCGGAGGGTCCCAGCTCTCTTGTAAATGGCGCCCCTGACCAGGGCGCCAATTACAAAATTGAAGACTCCGCGAGGAGTCGTCAATTAAATGAAGACACCTCACATGTCGTCATTTCAATTTCCATAATTACCTGTAATTGATAATTCAACACATTCAAAGAGCCATAACTATCAAACTAAAGCACAAAATTTTCACATGAACATGTTTCTGGAATCCTGGCATTTATCTCAACCTGCTCGTACCTTTACTTCCTGATTCGGAGCACTTTTATACTCATGAATAGTGCACACTCACCTGAAAATGGCGCCCCTAACCAGGGCGCCAATTTCAAAATTGAAGACCCCCCGAGGAGTCGTCAATTAAATGAAGACTTGTGCAATGACGTCAATTCTATTTTCTGGAATTTCCAGAAATCAGTAAATCAACGCATTCAAAAGTCTATAACTAATAAACTGAACCATGAAAATTTTGCCTGAATATACTTCTGTGGCCTTGAGATTTTTCTCCACATGACCATGTCTTCGGATTCTGATTCGGAGATGTTGATTTTATTTTGCTTCTCTATCTTCTTTTTCTTGGGGTCTTAATGATGATATGTAGCAAGATGACAAGCAAATAATCAAAGATCTGCACTCAACCTATGAACATGTGATCATGAACCTAGGCAACCAAAGCAAGCTGTAGCATGGGCATGCTATCTCAACCAAACTAAGCTCAGAAATAAAGGAAAAACACACGCTGGGGCGTGGAGCAAGGAGCAAATAGAAACACACCGCAAGGGGTGGAACAAGCAAGGAAATAAAAGATGTGAGATGCGAAAGAGAAAGCTAATGCCCAATACTTAAAAAAGATGTGATCGCCACCAAAGTAAAAACAAGCCAAAGACCTAAAAATACCTTGAAAATAGGTGGATGAAGCACCCGCCCACGGGAGAGGAAAGATCAAAGAAACCTGCAGGTTAGCTTGATGTAACGGTCAGAACCCTGTGCGTCACTTGGAAGTAACGGTCGCTCGATAGACCGCTGGAAGAATATGATGCGCCTGCACAAGACCGTCAAATAACCTGCAGTAGCAAAGCGTGAATCCTTTTAACTCCAACTCTTCCAGCTGGCTAGAAGACTTGGGCCCCGTGCTGGTGGACCTGTAAACCTGCCAAAGACATGGAAAGCAAGAGAAAACAACCCAAATTAGCCCTTTAGACAATATAGCATCAATTCTTCAATAAACACAATATCATCAAAAGGAAAGGGAAATATCGGGAGGTTTTGGTTTTGTAACCCCTCTGGGTGTTTTAAAAGATTGGGAGGAAGTTTAGCTGATGAAAACCAGTGAAAAACGTGGAGAAAGGAGAGAAATAATGCTTATGATGAAAGGGAGATGGAAAAGGAATTCAATATGCAAATATGAACTTTGGAACCAAGAGGAACAAATACTCCCTTCACCAGGCAGCAAACGAACGTGAGAAGCACTTCTCCTTGATCAATCGTGGCTCTAAAATGCGGCAGCACTTCGTCGCAAATTCTAGAATTTCCTCCCTCTGGAGCATGAAGTCAAGGGTTCTATTTATAGACCCTCAAACCCTCAGGTCGGGCAGAGGAAAATCCAGCAAGATAAAGGGATAACTCTTAGCAAATCCTTGAAGATAATATCACCAAGAGTCCATAGAATCAAACAGAAGGTCCTGAGGATCAGATTTGGAAGAGATATCATCAATCCAAGTTCTTATCTCGACCACGGAGTAGCAGAGAAAAGGCCTGAACTGCTAGGACTCTCTGAAGGAAGTAACGGCTGCACGACAGACCGCCACAGTGAAATAACGCATCAAGGAACATCCGTTACTTTCAACCTTATCCCCAAAGAGATAAGATCAACAGGAAGAAGATCAAAACAATAGGACTCTGTAAAGAAAGCAACGGCCAAGGCATAGGGCGTCAGAATGAAACAACGGCTGCACGACAGACCGTTATATTCAACATATAGGCCAAAGGATAAGCTTTGGAATCAGACCTTAAGCTTCAGGACTCTTCAAGGAGCAACGGCCCAGGACCCATCCGTTAGAAGGAAGAAACGCACCTGGGACAGACCGTTATTATCAATGGAGTTCAAAAAGAAGGAATGGAGGTTTTGCTAAGCTTTAGTCAAAATGAAATGCCACAAAGAGCCACATCCGATCAAGGAATCAAGACCCAAGAAATGATCTTCAACTAAACAAAGAGATTCAATGAAGAGTGAACAACTCGGAGCATCATATATAATGAATAAAGAGATGACCCGACTTATTGGTCATAAAACGGGTGTCAACAGATGCCCCTCCTTAACGTCCTCTTTGCAGGGGAGCGAGCGGAGGTGAAGCGAAAGTAAAATGGAACATGGAGATGAAGCGGGAACGAAGTGGAGTGGATCAAAAAGTGGGCGTTAAGGTAAAACGACACCCGTTCTTTACCAACAAGCGATAGTAATTTTATGGAAAAACTTCGAACTGATCACAAGAAAATAGCCAACCAAAGGACGCATGTCTGGAGGAACTAACAACTAAGGAAAGGAAACACGGCTAGCCCCTGGAGGCAACGGAAAGGAAAGAGAACTGACTAAACTCCAGACAGGAATCTTCAGCCAACCAAATCAAGCGAGAGATCGAAGGAAACCCTCTAATTCGGAGTGGAATAATTCTCCTCATTCGAGATCAAGAATACAACTATTCACCATCATTGAGACACCTTGAACAGATGAAGCACATGAATGCTCAAAAGATGCGTATGATGCATGCTGGGCTAAAAAAAAAGAAATCTTTAAAACAAATGCAAAGAAAGATGAAATATCAAGATACTCGAGAATAATATTGCTAAGCTGGAGAAACCAGGGTCAGGACACCATCTGCAACCACGGCGTGCAAGACAGAACCATCGTCCCCAAATTTTTCTAACCTAACGGCCTATCCAATGATTAAACATGTGAACTTAGATCATCATCATTTTTGTTTAAGGGGAACATCAGATCCCGGAACACATGAATGACAAGCCGGTTCTCGAGATAATATATCATAAATAACATATAGTAATGCATTAAAGGATAAGGGAAAGAGATACAATACCTGACTTACCTGCCTGACGAATGGCAGAGCGTGACTTTGTTCATAAATTCCTTCATGGAAAGAGGTTAGCCAATAACAAATATGAACATGAATTAAGGCATAACCATTTGTACGTGCGAGAGGCATCAATAATGAACAGCATGGAAGAAAATGGAACCATTTTAACATTAATTAGACTATTCAATTCATCAAGAAACTTGCAAGTTTGTAACGGTCTAATGTAAGGGCGTCACACCAAATAACGGACCAGCACTGGGCCGTCAAAAACCAGGCGGTTCATATTCTTCAATAAAACAGGGCCAACACATGTAACGATCGAAGACAAACGCGTCAGAAGGATGTGACGGTCGGTCGATAGACCGTCACATTTCCTGAGCGTTCAAAAAAAAAAATAAAACTCGAACGGTCACGGCCCATTCATTCAACATTCAACACCCCAAAAACCGTCAACTGAGAAACCCTCCGGCGACCACCAACCCCACCGCTCCAATGGCCGGTGACGAGCCATCCCAGCCGCCTCCACAGAAGAGGGAGAGAGGAAAGAGGAAGGCAATACAGCGGTTCCACCGCCGGCTAGAACGGGAGGCCATCCCGCCGGTGGAAGAAGTGCAAACGGCGAGAAGAGATCCAAGGGAGGAAGAGGAAGCTCCCACGGCTGCAGAGGACCAAGAAGAAGCCCCCTTGGGTGAAGAGGAACCCAAGGAGCCAGCAAAGAAGAGAAGAAGGGGCATGGACCATAAGGTAGGTCCCCTCGCCCTAAATTTTTTTTTTATTTTTTTATGTTTTATTATGGATGCATGTAGGATTGGGGGTAGAAATGGGTCCACAAACCCATTAGGATTGCTTGTAGGCCATTTGGCCAAGGTGGGAAACAAAATGGGAATGCAAGGGAAAAAAAACCAAAGGCAGACGATGTGATGGTCCTGCCAGTGACCGTCACACGCCTGACGCACTACCCCGAATGCGTTAGAGCCAAGTAACGCCCCACCCCAGGGCCGTTACATCTACCAGAGACCCAAACTTGTTTTTAGGTTTTCTAATTTCTGAATTTTTGTTTTGTTTTCATTTTATAAATGTTTATGCAATGATTTTATGATGCAATTGACTAACCAATGATCTACATGAATGCAGGGAAAGAGAAGAACGCGGATCTCCTGGCTGCAGATCCGGGCAGTGTACCAGGCATTGCCCGATTACCAGAGGGAGAGACTGGCCGGGATGGGATTCGCCGAGGTGCTCAGCATCGAGGTGATCCGGATGGACACGCCCTTGCTGTACGCGTTGCACGAGAGGTGGGACCCAATCAGCAGAGCCTTCATCTTCCCGTGGGGCCATATGATCCCCACACTAGAAGACATGGCGAGGATAGCGGGATTGAGAGTCCACGGAGCTGCAGTGACAGGATGGACATACGGTGATTACCGGGAGATGGCACAGCAACTGCTCGGGTTGGATCTGATCAGGCCGGGGCAGTCCTCATCTCAACTCTCGAGATCAGTACTGCAGGAGAGCTTGGGGTTGAGAGGAGCAGCGATCGCCGTAGGAGAGCTACCCGAGGAGCATCTGGGCAGAGTGATAGACCAGGTGAGCCCTCACGTGGCGGCGGAGGCAGGACCTGAGGGAGATAAAGTACTGCGACGCTTCCTGATGCTGCTATTCGGGAAGCTCCTCTTCGCGACTCGAGCGGACGTCATCAGCTGCAGACTGCTTCCGATGATAGAAAACTTGCACAGAGTCGGGAGATATGCATGGGGAGCGGCAGTGCTCGCGTTCCTGTTCGAGTCCCTCAGCACGACGGATCGACAGACGATGCTGGGCGGCTTCTCGCCTTTTCTGCAGGTGAGTGCAATTTAAATGCTTTTTATATTATGCAAAAAATGTCATGCAAATGACTATGCAATTTGACTGACTTGATTTCTAAAATGCAGATCTGGAGCTACATGTATCTCTCGGGCATCGGGAGAGGCACACCACTCCACCCCGGCCGCATCCCGATCGTGAGGCGATGGACGGTAGTGAGGGACACAGGGTCGATCATCAGATTGACCCGGACGATCCAGGATGACCTGGACTCCTACCCACACACGTCGGTAAGTCCAGAACTCGAAATGATTTCTACATGCTTTTAAATGCTTCTACACGCCTTTAAATGTTAATGAATGGACTGAATGCTTTCAAGTGAGATGGACCCCGTACCGCGGCGAGGGTTACACGGGACAGCCGTGGGTAGAGGCGGCCTTGTCGTACCGGGGACGAGACATATGGCTGCATTGCATCCACATCATCGAGCCTCTGCACTACAGGCTGATCCTGCGGACTCGGGGACTACACCAGCCCAAGGTGACCTTTCCACGCCACAGTGATGACCACTCAGGCAAGTCGGCAAGGGGCATCAGTGGCAACGTGGATTGGTGTGCCCGAAAGGTGAAGTACGTCCACGACTGGAACAAGCGGGGCCGAGCGGTGAAGGAGCGAGATGAAAGCGATGAGGCATATCTGAAGGCCTTCGCTCGACTCTACGGTCACCGGGTGTACCGAGGTACCCGACGACGGATATGCAACTCTAAACCTTAAACTCATTATATGCAACAAATGCAATGCTAGATGGACTGACGCATGTTTCTAAAATGCAGCTAGACCCTGAGGGACGGATCGCTGAGCTGGAGGGATTACTTCACTCCACCATCCAGCAGGGGGACGAGTACCGGACCGCCCTGGAGCTCCTGGTGAGACTCTAAACTTAAACTTAAATGATTATGCTTATGAAATGCTTAATGTGATTAATCATGAAAATGCAGTGGGCCGAAAGATCCCAACGAGCTGGACCGGATGCCCCATCGTCTTCCTCTCAGCCTGCGGGAGGCAGGGCAGAGCAGGACGCCGAGTTTGCTCGGGCGGTTGCCCGGGCCGAGGAGGCGGAGGCCACCCTCGCAGAGCGGCTAAAATGCTTATGCTCATGATGATGCCAATTAAATGCCTTATGAATAACTATATGAAATGCAATCTACAGGCGAGAGAGGTAGCCACAGCAGTGGCCGAGGCGAGGCAGGCTCGGTCGGAGGCAGAGCGTCTCCAGGCGGAGATAGAGAGGAGCCGGGCCGAGATAGAGAGGGCCCGAGCAGAAACAGAGCTTGTGCGGGCGGAGATGGCCAGATTGCGAGCGGAGACCCCGCGATGCCCGGACGACGGAGAGATGGAGTGACTCAGGGCTGACATCGCACGTGTAAGAGGCGAGCGAGATCAGTTCCGAGTGCAAACCTTCGAGATGAAAGGCGCGATTGGGGCCTTGAAGGATGCACTCCGGCTTCTAGGGAAGAGGACGGGGACGAGCAGCCGGAGCCAGAGCGTGGCCCCTATCAGTAGAGTTCGCGGGTATTTTACTAGTTCTTCCGGCCATTATAGGATTAAAGTGGCGGACCAGAGACGACAGCCAGAGGGTGAGCACAGCGCCATGGGACCAACAGCCAGGCAGCTCGAGGGTACCGAAGATAGTGATGGCGGCCCGGGAGATAAGCCGGCCGAGTGATATATATATATATTTTTGCCTTTTGTTATCACTTGTACATTACTTATATAGAAAAATGGAGTGAAAAAATGAAATTTCTTTTTGGTCTTTTGTTATTTTGTGCAGGAATGTGTGTTTGTGAAATGCCAAAAACAAATGAAGGATTGTATGTGATGATGAATGTGTAAGATGTGTTTATGAATGCATGTGTAGGAATGCATGTATGTGACAAATGAAAACAGTTGTGCATGAGAATGTGCAGAGAAGGAGGTGTAAAATGTGAAAGACCGCCAGGTCTAGGCAAGGGCAGGAAGAAATAGCCTCAATTCAGTAACAGAGAATGTAACGGTCTAGGTTCAGACCGTCATAATCAAATAACGCGCTAGATAAGGGCCGTTAACCATGACAGTGGTCAAATTGTAGCTGGGGCTGCAAGAAAGGTGACGGTCAACGGAAGGCGCGTCAAAGACAAATAACTGCCTAATGCTAGACCGTTGATCATGGCAGAGCGATGGTTTGCAGGGCAACTAGCAGGAAATGCGACGGCCCAAAGGAGACGCGTCGGGGTGAAGCAACGGTCCTGACCAAGATCGTCGGGAAATGTTTAGCCCAGAAGCCAAGGAGCTGAACGGCTGAGGGTGTAACGGCTCAGGGTTCACGCGTTACGAAAGAACGACGGTCAAATGCTGGACCGCCAAACTTCACAGAACAGGATCGGGCGAACTTGAACCTACAGGAAATGTGACGGCCCCATTCTGGTGCGTCAGAGACAAATGACGGTCCCACGATGGACCGTTGGAGCCTGAGTTGTGTTCCAAGACGGATTGAGCCGTGAGAGCCTAAACCCGAGATTTATCCACTTAATCTCCCACTAGAACTTATCTAGATTGAAGATAAGGCCTCTTATCCTTCTAAAACCAAAATCAAGCCTTTAAAACTTGGAAACTCAACCAAAAATCGTAGCTTTGCTGAAACCTCTGCTCAAGGGCTGAAAGACCACTCCGAAAAGGCAGAAATCAAGATGAAGAGAAGCTTTGAGGTGATGGCTATGGAGGAGAAGGTCTACATCGGACCTAAGGCTGCAAGAAAGGAACACGGAGAGCTTCAACGGCTAACCTCGATTCCCAAGCACCTAAGCTGTAATGCTCAAAGGGTGGTAAGTTCCTAACAACCCAACCAAGTTTAGAATTTTCTGCACTTCAATTCCTTTCACGACTTCTTCTTCTTCTCCTTCTTAAGCCCCTTCCTGGCCCAAGATACTATTCAAATTTGAAGTGGGTGGCTCCCATGGTAAAGGCACTCCATATAGAAGTCACATCAATCCTTAAAGCATGGCACCTTCAACCTCTCTTGGTCTTAGGCAAAAACTTCCAGAAATTATCTTTAGATTGGCCAAGTATTTCAGCTCTTGTAGAACTATGGCATCCACAAACTCATACCTTCATCTTCCCTTCCTTTGAAGCGACGGTCCTATTAGAGGAGGTAGAGACCTACCTAGCCCTTCCTAAGACTAAGGTGGGGGATGAAGACCGGGTTTGCTACACGATTGAGCCTATTGATCCGTCCTTGATCTTGAGTGATTTTATCCATAATCCGAAGGACGTGAGGACCATGATCAGCCCACACCAAATTCATTTGATACCCTTGGCACAATGGATAGTGTCCCATTGCAAGAACAAGTGGGAGAGACACGAAGCAATAGCCAAGGCGGTGGCGATTTGCTTGTGCGGAGTTTTCCTTTTCACCACGACCGACCACCTCTTAGATATCCAAAATCTCAGCATTATTAGTGGGTCGTGGCGGGGAACGTCCATCTCTCAAGTGATCCTCTCATACCTCTATGAAGGACTAAGTTCAGCTTGCCTAGGAGGACCTTTGTTCGGCTCTATGATACTCCTTGAGTGCTGGATAGGAGCGAGAGTCAAATTCCAACCAAAGGAAGACATAACTTCAGCCAGCCGAATCTTCGGGAGCCACCCTCTCTTCTTCATTGGAGGGGCATTTGGATACTCTTCACAGGTTGAATGCAAGACGGCGGATAAGAAAACTCGGGATGAATGGCGCCTCTTATTCAACACTTTGCCAATAGACAAGTTCAATATGCGACCAAGAATCCTTCGAAGCACTCCTCTTAAAATACCGCGGCGTCAAGGTCTGGACCTCCAGCTAGTGGGGAACACTACAATGGCGATCTACAACCCGCACCGGTGCCATCTTCAGATCGGACTTCCAAGAACCCAAGCTCCTGCACTATCACACTACCCTCCCCTTCTATGTAGGAAGATGGGGACCGAGGAGGATGAAAGAGCGATCCGGAACGCGCTGACCATGTGGGAGATCAGCAAAGTGCGCCCGTGGCAAGAAGAAGTTAAAGAGAATGATGAAGCACGCCGAGGCTACGTGAAAGAGTTGAGGAAGATCCGCCCTCTTGCAGAAAAAAAATTTAATGTAGCTTGATTTATTTTTTATTTATGAGAGATGTTGCTTTGTATGACAAAAAGTTGGAATTTTGTGAATTCATTTTTCCTCAAGCCTGATTGAATGAGATGAGATTGTCTCAGTTGAATGAGCAAGAGTTTTGTGGCTTGATCGTCTGGAATGATGTGAATAGGCAGAGCCTCTGGAGTATGTAACGGATGTTCACTAGGCCGCTATAAAGAAACGACGGTCTGACGATAGGTCGTCATAATGGAAGCACGAAGAACCCTGTTCTCTGAGGGATGTAACGGTCAAGACTCAGGCCGTTACAGTAAGTAACTGTCATAACCCTGGCCGTTAGAATGATGGCTGCTGAAAGAAAGAAAGCTTATGCAAGAAGAGGAGTGACGGTAAGGATATGACCGTTGGATGACTATAGCGGCATGGTGATGATGCGTTATAGCCTTTGAATCTGCATAATTGTGAGCTTCTCACTTTGATCTTGATCCTGTGTTCTGCGCACACTTTAAACATGATCTTGATCCCTTGTCTTGAAGCAAGTTAGATAATGACCGTTTCTCAATATTTGGTCAAGGGGTGGAGCCTTGTTAAATAGGCGGAAAACATAATAAAAATAATGCAATGCATATGATGGTGTTTTTCGGGGGTTTTGGAGAATATCTGATTTTTGTGAGACTTTGAAAATATTTGATTTGTTTGGGTTTTGAAAATATTCAATTTGTTTGGATTTTGAAAATATTTGATTGCTTTTTTTTGGATTTTGAAAATACTTGATGATTTTTTTTTGGATTTTGAAAATATTCAATTTGTTTGGATTTTGAAGATATTTGATTTTTTCGGATTTTGGAAAACCAGTGCTTCCCCAGCAGCGTGAGCCCTTCCTTGTTGATTTCGAGTCCGGGGGTTGGTGTGAGAGAAGGTGACGACCCCTGGACAAGGTCCAATTGTCATGACGGTGTTTCTGCCAGGGCCATACCCAGGGTACTAATCTTGGTCCTAAAAGAAAAACAGAATACGGGGGGTAAGCTTTAGGCCAGATATAGAAGTTTTTTAAGACTTGATTTCCTTTCCGTACAACCCATTAGAGATTTGGTCTGTTGTGCCGGGGCTTTGAGTCCATCATCGAACCTTAATCCACCCTAGGCATGCATGCGACCGGGCTCATAACGTCCCGTGGGGAACTGTACTGCCACTCTTGTCATGCCTAGCTTTTCTTGCTTTGCCTTTCTGGAGCTTTGTAATTCATAATTCATACTATATCGACTTTGAGGTGATGCTTTTGATTTTGTCATAGAGATTGCCCCTTCGCTGTCTCTTTTGTTTCTTGTGGCGTCAGGTCATAACGGACTGCCCCTATTTGAGACCTCCTCTCGTGAGGGTGTTTGGATCGGTTATCGCCTCCTTATTCACCTCTTGCCCCTGGTTTTAGCTGAAGGAAGAAACGGATAGGGACCTCGACTTTCCCCCAAAGCATGGCCAAGGAGAGATGTTGTCCTTTCTCAACATGGAAAACCTGACCAGGGACGTCGTGTAGTGTGTGACTGCCTCACTCAGGACTCCTTTAGTGAAAGTAGGAACATCTTGCTGCCGGGGTAGCACATGGTTAGACTCTAAGGAAAGAAATGCTTAAGATACAACCCATTCCACGGGTGAGAGAGCTCCTCACCTTTCGCATTTACTAAACGATAAGCATTTCCCGGATAAGCTTCTTTTACGACAAACGGCCCTTCCCAATTAGGTTGTAATTTAGACCTAGGACCTTGTTGACACCTAAAATATAATAGAGAATGGAGATGAGACATAATGGAAGATTAAGTGAGAGATGAAGATCCCGGAGATTCCTACAAAACCAGGATTACGGAAGATACGTCATTAAAGCTACCACCCGGCTGAGGTCCTCCCCGGCCAAGCTGATGTCCGGTATTGTCGTCGCTCAGACGGCAGTACTGATGAAGAACTGCAGTCCACTAACTGATGAAAATCCCCAGAAATATTCTGATGAAGCTATGCTAACTCACCAATTGATGGGCCTTCGCCTAGCCTGACGGACTCGAGGGACCGACAAGTCAAGGGACAGATTAAGCGACTTTAACAGCTCGAGCTTACTGATGAGGAAGCATAAAAGACTAAAAGATCTAAATGGGCCCAGCCGTGTGGCACCGAGAGCCCAACAAGACCCATATGCGGAAGCTGCCGCCGAGAAGCCTACTGCCTCCGAATAAGGCGCGCCGGGAGCTCATCAACCGTGCGTCGAGATGACCATGCCGATAGGGGGGAAGGTGGTGTTATAAAAACCCCCTTCCTCTCGAGATAAAGGGGGGCGGAACAAAGCAAAAAAAAAAAAAAGAAGAGAGATAGAAAAACCAGGAGAGATCCCACTTGAAAAGAAAGAAGAAGAGAAGGAGAAGAAGAAAGCTCCAGGTGGGCTGCTCGGGGGAGGGAGTGGAGTCAATGCTCCACCCTCCCCCCCCATGTTTATTTTCTTCTTTTATTTTCCTCCGTATGTAATAGTCTATGTCCTCGTGCTTTTATTATTCATATGATGACCGAGAATTCTTTTCTTGCCTGCCTCCGTTCCTCCCCTCTGCCTGTTTCTCGGCTTCAACCTTGCAGTTGATGTAAGTGGTGATAATGAGATGAAATGAAATGTCACAGTTGCCGTGCCGGATATTAGGCAACCAAAGCTCTACCCTCTGTCTTTCTATGTATATATCTATTACCTGAATGACCAATAGTCCAGACGCTTCGGGTTTCAGAGTCATTTCTATGAGTCTGTTCTTCGAAGAGGAATGAAGATAGGGCCCCTACCCCCATCAAATGGGTTATTGGGTTCTGTTTCCTTCTCCCCTCCTGTCTCGATGGCAGATCCCCCACATACATTCGAGTTTTCCTTCGAGGCCCCTCCTTTATGCCGTTCAGGAACCAGATACATCAATCTCTCGGTGCTCTGAACTGCTGGTTATGAGATATGTGCTTAATCTGCAGATGAATGCAACCCCACGAGGTTCTGATAAGTGATGACCTCGACTCCTGGGTCCTCCATTCTGACTCTTGAATGATTAGGGCCTGGAATTCCAGTGCCGAGGGTTGTGTCGTTCCTCCATCGCTGGTTTGTTTCCTCGATGCCATTGGGCTTGTCCAGGTGATCAGAGACAGTAATCTCTTGATCTCCTCAGATGGCTGGCAGCAAACAGATAAAAATCTTCACAGGATGTTGTGAGAGGGTCTTATTTCATCTACTGACTTCGCCTTCCAATTCCCTTGGTATCCCTCCAGCAGAAACCTTCATGTAATCCCCTTCTGCACTCCAAATCCTGTTTCAATCCAAGCCAAAAATCCCAGAAATCTCTAGAATAGAGTATCGTAATCAAGCCATAAACCCTTTCTGGCCTTGAGCCCTTTCACCTTCCCAGCTCAGGCGTTGGGTAAATGGTTCCCGGCGCGGCCGTTGCCACGCTGAGAGCTATGTGGCCGAGAGGGTTTCCCCTCCTTTTCCCTTCAGCATGTTGATAAAACCCTCAATCCTGTTCACTATCCAAGAAGACCCCTTTGCAATACAGCCTTCCCGGCCCGGGGGCTTCCCGGCGCCAGGTTCCCGACGCTATGACGAGCGCGCCGAGAACCCCCCCTTGGCCAATAAAAGCCACGCCGAGAACCCCCCTTGGCCAATAAAAGCCACGCCGAGAGCTCCCCCCCGGCCAATAAAACCCACGCCGAGGCTCCTTCTTTGGCCAATAAAACCCAGGCCAAGATCCACCTTCGTACCATCACCCCCCAATCCCTTTAATCTCTCCACACATCTGTCTAGAGGATGTTCAGAGACCATCACATATGCCCCGAGGAGATACAGTAATGGGGAGGACCTCCCCTACATCTCTTAGTCCCGATCCGGATTTCTCTGCAGCCTTATGAACCTAAAGAGCCATGTCATTACATGTGCTCTGATGGGTTCCAAGGGAACATCAATCGATGATATGAATGCAAGCAATGTCCCCCGCGGCCTGGCGCCGTTCTCCTTTGGTTGTCGTCCCGGCTTTCCGTGGATGATGGCCTATCTTTTCTTGGCATAGTTCAAGTTAAGGGGACATGCTGTCGAAATTCGTACATACCTCATCAGATAGCTATGGTATTCCGCCCTAACCCCGTTGGCCCACGGAGTTCTGCCCTTGCATGTTCTCCGATGGTCTTCCGAAGGGGAATATTAATAAGACATCGCGCCTGCACAGGGTGTGTCATGCTGCACCGGTCCTTATCCGGATTTCGGGTTAGATATACCCGATCTTTTACGGATCCCACCCTGCCGCTGCATGGGTGGTTTCCTATCCCCATCTGGCATAGTCCAAGGTAATGGGGACATGCCGTCGGATTTGTTCCGCATTTGATGTATCGTTGCTTCACTCAGGCTATTTAACGCCTTGCTGATGAACCAACCCTCGCTCTCGTTTGAGTCTTATTTTTTTTGCCGCTGTCTTCCTCCTATTTTTGGCGTTTAATCAAGGGTTGTCCTTCTTAGGAAGGGCGTAATTAACGTCATAGCCTTTATGGTATGACGGACTTCGGGTCCCGACTCGGACTTCACAATCGACTGATTAAAAGTCAGATCGAGCGCACAATTAAATTGTCACCCCGGTGACTGGCACGCCTAATAATCAATAAATATAAATAAGAGAATTCCCCAAATAAAATAAAATAATAATAAATTTAAATAATTTAAAAATAAGAAATCCGCGTTCCACAAGTCTGGCACGCCCGGTGGGACGTAGTCTCCCTTCATCTCTACGCCAAAAATAGGAGGCCCAGCGGGCCCCCCTCAAATTTCTGATTCTGTGCGCTTTCCTTATTTTCAGGAAGCTACAATGACTACTGGACTCCTGTCCGTATGCTTCGACCAACAACTGATCGATGTGCATGTCCGAGAGGGTTACCTGGCGGTACCGCTGTCATTCGGGTCGATGCCCCCTGCTGTCGGGCTGCCCAACTGCCTGGGCCTCATCTTCACCGACCTTCTGCAGGTCGACAACAACGAGCAAAGCGGGGCTGCAAGTGCCCCGATGAAGATTACTGATAACAAGGGTAGCTTACCAGAAAGGACGACCTCGACAGCCGTCGCCTGCTATGTTCACCATGTTCAAAGAAGGGACACGATCCCCGCTGCTGCCCAAAAGGGAAAAAGAACTAACCGGAGGAGCCGGTATGCTGCTGCTGACCGTCGGCTTTCCAATTCAGGGAAGACGATGATGATGGGCGATGTTAGGGTGAACCTCAATGGTCGCCCGAGAGAAGTCCGGCCGGACAGGATTGTCCCGACCGTCCAGATCGACAACAAGTTCCAAGTTCTGGCCACCAGGAGGGCCAACTGGGAAACTGATGAGAGGAAGCCGCTGGCGCCCAAGCCAGCATGATATAAACAAGTCTGGCGACCAAAGAAGATTCAGAGCTGGGCCCCAACTCGAGATGAGGGGAAAGCTACCGAGGATGCTGTTGCCCGCTTCAGGGCAGGAAGCAGAAGAAGAGAAGGAAAAGACATAAGAGATGATGCTGCTGTTTACCCCAGGGCTTGGGAAAAGAAAGATGAGAAAGAAAATGAAGAAAGAAATCTGACCACTGTTCGCCCCAGGATGAGGGGTAGAAAATACGAGCGGAAGCAAGACCTCTCGGTCCCCCATCCCAGGGCTGGGGGCAGAAGATGGCAAAGGAAGAACTATGATGCTGCTGCCAACTACTGCCAGGATGGCGACAGAAGATTTGAGAAAGAAGAAAAGATGAGAACAAGCGAACCAGTCGCTGCTGCCATTCCAAGAAGACCAAGAGCCTGTGCCAGACAGGCTGATATATTTAGATATTCCAAAGCCACGCATCTCAATGCTCAGGTGGCAAGACTGGCTCATCAGCAAAGAGGCCAGGAAAGACTGATGCTCCAACCAGAGCCACAAAGGCACAATCAAGAAGAGATGAAGCAAGTGGCTCAAGACTACTTCCACTACCTGGGGAATTCTGCCCTCGGTCAGTAAAGATTATCCCGTGCCCTGGGCACCGTGGATGAAGAGGAGGAAGAAACCCTTCAAGAAGTGATGCTCGAAGTCTCCTCCTCCGATTCCAATGATCATGGGGAAGACTGCAGGGCCAGATATGGGAAAGAAGGCCTGTGTGGGGAAGAACCTGAAGAAAGAATATCGGTCTTTGACCGACTCAAATATCCCGACCAGGCAAAAAGAAAAGTCTATAGGCAGAAGGAAAAGATGCAGATCTTCACCTGTAACATGGCTGGACTTGTCAGGAGGCAAGACATGCTACCAACTCAACCGGACGAGCTACTCAGGCTGGCAACCAGACCCGGGCCTGTCACAAGAAGAGGCCAGGCGGCAAAAGATAAAATGAAGACTAATGGTGAAGCCTGCAAGATCACCACTATGACGGTCAATGTGGTGATAGCGGAAGAGGGAGATAATCCCTTCATTGATGATGCTGAAGGGACTTCAGAAGATATACAGATCCCGTCCACCCTGGATCCCATGATCCAGATGATGTTCAGAAGATACCAGCAGGAGATCAATGCTCTCAGAAGACAGCTCAATGAGAGACATGAAGCTACACCGGTCTCCAAGCAAGCCGAGCCTGTGGGGCATACTTCCAGCTCAACAGAAACGGCCATTCCAGCTAATCCTCTCCTGGCTGATAAGGGCAAAGCACCGAGCCAACCTGTTCCACAGCAAACAGTAGCTCAGCCCTCTGCGTCCCAGACACAGCCTACCGTGCCCACCTTGCGCGCCACTGTGATGACAACTCCTCATAGTCAGCAACAAGCTCACTTCTTCCCAGAAGATATAGATCCAGCCGTAGCCCACAAGCTGATGATTGAAAGAATTATGGAGATGAAGCTGTCTAAGAAGACTGGCGATGATGTTAGTACCTATGATGTGTACAAGGTGCCATATCCTCCCCAATATGCTGCTAAAAGACTACCTCCAGGCGTTAGTAAGCCGCCTAAGTTCGAAAAATTTAATAGCCAGGGCTCCCCTAGAGAGCACATAGCTTACTACACCACAATCATGGGCGACCTGGCAGTCGACGAAGCTTATCTGCTTAAGTTCTTTGGCTCGTCCCTCACTGGGTTAGCCTTTGAATGGTATTCAAGCCTGCCAGCCGGATCGGTGGTTGATTGGCCTGATATGCAGAGAAAATTCCGCGACAGATTTCATGTGACTGAAAGAGAAATCACAATAGCAGAGCTATATGCAACCAGGCAGAAGCAAGATGAAACTGCACTGGACTACATCAAAAGATGGAGGAACTTAGCCATGAGATGCAGAAGACCCCCTCATCAAGAAGATACAGTGCAGATATGCAAGCAGAGCCTCAGGAGAGAGGTGCTAGAAAAGATGATCGGTGCAGATGTCAGAACATTTGACCGATTAAACAATATAGTTGCGGAGGTTGAGACGTTCTTGTCCAAACGTCCAACCGCCAATGTTCCCAATGTGCTGAAAGGTAAATCTAATGATCGACGACCATCACATTCTGAGGCCAACATCGTCGATTTCAGAACCTTCAAGCAGCAGAAAGGGAAGAAGGGGGCAGATGAAGCTCCCCCGCCCGAGGGTGCAGCAGAAAGAAAAGACAAGGTCTCTCTAAGAGACAAGATGAAGAAGGCTTACTCTTTTCCAAAGGAGAAGACGGCAGCACTATTTAACTGGGCATATAAGTTCAACAAGGTAACATTGCCTGAGCTGAAGAGACCCGAGGATGAGGCAAAGAAAGATGATCCGCTGTTCTGTCCATTTCACCGTGCGCTGGGGCACGCAATTGAGGATTGTTATGTCTTCAAAGACATCATGGAAGGAATGGTTAAAAAGGGTGAGCTGCAGCTGGGAGATTATCAGGTAAAGCCACCTCATCCACATGAGCCTCCGCCCTGGAGAATGGCCGCCAATATGATCTCAGTTTACCAGCAGCTGCCTAAGGAAGCCGTTGAGGAATGTACCAGGCATACCTATGAAGCTTGTTTTCTCACCCCACTGAAGGATCAGGAGGAATGGCAGACGAAACCCATAAAGAATATAAGGAAAACACCCGCAGCCAGTGCCAACGGGGTGATTATTCGAGGTGTCACACCAAGGCCTGAACCGCCTCCAGTAAAGCCAGTATGGCGCACAGCTGAGACCGGGCCAGTCATCCGGATCCCTATTCACAATCGGAGGAGACAAACTCCCCTACCCGCACATAAAGAAGTAAGTCCTGCAGCCAGGCGTCTACAGCAGTATATCAATGAGCTCGATGAATATGAGCAGAAAAAGCCCAAACACCTGCTGGTAAAAGACTGTATACTCTGGGAGCAGCTCGAAGAATTGAAAATTGGAGAGCAGCCAGAGGCAGAACAAAGAAAAGATGAGACTGAGCCCTTCTGGGGGCAGGAGCTGGCAAAGCCAAATTCCCAGAAGAGGAAGAGACGGCCCAGGTCCAAAAAGGGAAAGAAAGTCACGACAGTACAATGTAACACCCTGTAAGTGCTCTTTTCCTTGCCCGGGGAGGATGATGAGGCTGAAGCATAAAATGCCCCGCTAGAAGCCAACCATTCTGAGGCCTCTACCTCAGCCCATGCAACACGTTCTGGGAAAAGATGGGGGCGCCCACCACCAGCTAATCATAACATTATATTCAGAGGGGAGCAACCCTACCAGATCCCAGAACCAGAGGTACGAGGTGTCCAGGTTCCTCCCCCTGCCAGCTTGTACCAAGAGAAAGAAGAAGCTCCTTCGTTCCTGGAATTCTTATCCAGTTTGGCTCACACTGCTCCAGCTAAAAGCAATAAATGCCAGCAGACTGCAGTTAGGAAGCAGAAGCAGCATGAAGAAAATGAAGGAAGTGACCCTCTAGCAAAGCCAGGGGCTGTTGCTACAGAAGAAGCCTCCTGGGAAACAGGGGAAGAGAATGAAACTGGGACTGGGCAGCAAAGGCCACAGGCACCACATGAACCTCCAAGACCCCGATGGGCAGAAGAAATGAGACTGTCTAATGTCCGGGTAGGCAGTCGAATCATGAAGATGCTGAAGAAGCTCCCTACCAGGTTCTCTATCTGGGAAATCCTCTCTTTGAGTGAAGAAGCCCGCCAAGCAATTGTGGATGCCTTGCAGTCGCCGGCACAATATGAAGCACTCTTAACAGAAGTGAATTCTGGGCCATCGATCACATTCACGGAAGATGATATGCTAATCCCGAATTCCGAGCATAATAGGCCGCTGTATATGAAGGGTTCCCTGAACTGTCAGCTGCTGAGCAGGATACTGATAGATCCCGGGGCTGCTGTGAACATCCTCCCATACCTCATCTATCAGAAATATTACTTTGATCTGTAGCTTACCAGGGTCAGAGATATGAAAATTGCAGGGTTCAACCAGAAATGTGAAACACCTCTTGGGGTGGCTGATTTCAACCTCACATTGGGTGACCTCACTACCGTGGTACGATTTTATGTGATCGATTCCAACACCACGTATAAGGCCCTGCTGGGGAGACCGTGGCTGCATGAATATCAGATAGTGCCATCCACGCTACATCAGTGCATCAAATACTGCCATGAAGGAAAAGAAGAGAGGGTGTTTGTGGATCTGCATCCCTTCGAAGTATTCGAGTGCCATATGCTCGATGCGTCCTACTACACGGAGGTGTCGCGAAAGGGTGAAGAGAAAGAGGCTGTAGTCAGACAGAAAAAGCCGGCGACGAAGGCAAGAGATTGGTCTCCACCGCCACCAAAGGGCTATATTAAAAAGCATGAGGTAGCTCACATCTCTTATGCCGGTGACTTTGCTCGGATCACCCCTCCTAACATTCACCCGGATGCTATCAATGAAGAAATGAAAGAAAAGTACACACAAGTGGAGGTGCCGCAGGGTTTATTTAAACCCATCGTCAGCCTTGAGTACCAGACGGTGCTACCGCTGAAGACTATGAAAGTCCCTCGCTTCTGCGAACCTCCTACCATATTCTACACTGGGGAGTCAGTCGAGGAAGATGATCAAGACTGCATGGTCCCTGAAGAGGCTGCAAACCAGATGGTGCCGATTACGGGCTTGGACTATACTACCCGACGGGTTTCACAGATGTTCTCTAAGATGCAGATGCCATCTCTACAGTCTGCCACCCAGAAGAAAGCATTCAAGGAGTTATGGGATCCGCCTCGAGATAATAAAGAATTGAGGAAGATCACACAGCACCCGGGACTGGGCTATACTTTACAAGAATACTATGAGGCCGAGGTGGATGTCATCTCTACCTTCTACCAGCATGAAGATTCCCCTGGGGTGGGCTACGACCCGTACCCTTCGGAAGATGAAGAAATCATTTATCAGTCCATAACAGACAATGAAGCCCCAGACAATCAGCCAGGGACGGGAACGTCTGATGAAACAAAGAAAGATTGGTGCTGGGAAGACCTACCTTCCAAAGAAGATCTGTTCCATGCTGAAGCAAAGTTTGACACGGGAACCCCGGATGAAGACCAAGCAGCCAAAGAGCTGAGGGAATGCTTGGAGTTTGAGCGCATCCTGGAAGAAGTCCGGGCTCTACAGAATGATGATCTCTCAAGGGAGTCTGCATCAGAAGACCCTCTAAGGGTGGAAGACTCCGTCTTTGAGTTTCCTGCTGATCCAGTTACGTCCCCGCGGCACACTGAACAGAATACAACAATTTTGGCCGTGTATGATGAGCCAGCACCCGCTGATGACCAATATGATGAAACAGAAAATCATGAAACTGAAGAAGATTATATCCCAGGAGGCTTCATTGACTTGCAAGAAGCCCCGCCCGAGGTCGAAGATGGAGGTCAGGCCACCGTCGATGAGCTTGTAGAAATAAATCTGGGAACCGCAGATGAGCCAAGGCCGACATTCCTCAGTGCACTGCTGGAGCCAGCTGCCAGGGAACAGTATATATAGTTTTTGAAGGAATTCTGAGACTGCTTTGCATGGACATATGATGAAATGCCGGGACTGAGTTCTGATGTGGCGCAGCATCGATTGGCAATAAACCCAGAGGCTAACCCTGTAAAGCAGCCTTCCAGGAGAATGCGTCCTGAACTGATAAATCAGATTAACAAAGAGGTTGACAAGCTGATTGACGTAGGCTTTGTCGAAGAAAACCAGTATACTACATGGCTGGCCAATATAGTGCCCGTAAAGAAGAAGAATGGGCATATCAGAATATGTGTTGATTTCCGGGACCTTAATAAGGCTTGCCCGAAAGATGATTTCTCGGTGCCAATCACTGAGGTGATGATCGATGCAACTACTGGCCATGAGGCCCTATCATTTATGGATGGGTCATCCGAATACAACCAGATCTGGATTGCTGAAGAAGACAGAGTGCACACTGCATTCCGCACCCCGAAGGGGATATTCCACTACAAAAGGATGCCGTTCGGTCTCAAGAATGCCGGCGCTACCTACCAAAGAGCCATGACAAAGATCTTTGATGACTTGCTCTTCAAGAAAGTAGAGTGCTACATTGACGATCTAGTAGTGAAAACCAGCAGAAGAGAAGACCATTTGCAAGACCTGAGGATGGGGTTCCAGAGGTTGCGCAAATATGAGCTCAAAATGAACCCTATGAAATGCACCTTCGGCGTGTCCAGTGGAAAATTTCTCGGGTTTATTGTCCGTCATAGGGGCATTGAAATCGACCCGTCTAAAATTAAAGCTATCCAGAGGCTCCCTCCACCAAGGAATCTGCACGAGCTAAGATCTCTGCAACGGCGTTTGGCCTATATCCGACGATTTATATCGAATCTGTCGGGAAGATACCACCCCTTTCACAAGCTCATGATGAAAGATGTACCGTTCCTCTGGGACGATGGATGTCAGGAAGCCTTTGAGAAGCTGAAAGAATATCTCAAGACCCCTCCAGTGCTGGGGGCACCAGTTAAGGGCAGGCCCTTGATACTGTATATCGCGGCCACACACTGTTCCCTGGGGGCAATGCTGGCATAGATAAATGAAGAAGGCAAAGAGCAAGCCTTGTACTACTTGAGTAGGAGGCTGATTAGAACTGAAGAGAGCTACAGCTACATAGAAAAGACATGCTTGGCACTAGTCTTTGCCGTCAAGAAACTCCGACACTATATGTTGTCACATGAAGTCAAATTGATATCTGCAGCAGATCCGCTCAAATATATATTGACTCAGCCAGTACTGAAGGGCCGGTTGGGCAAATGGGCAGTAATTCTGATGGAATTCGATATTACCTATACACCCCAGAGGGCGATAAAAGGACAGGCCGTGGCTGATTTCTTCGCAGAACATCCTGTGCCAGAAAATGATATGCTAGGGACTGAATTACCCGATGATGAGACGCTCGAAGCCTGCCAGGCTCAGTCAGCTATGTGGCAGTTATTCTTTGATGGAGCATCCAGAACAGAGGCAGACTCCGATGTAAAGACCAGAATGCGGGCCGGAGCCGGTATTGTGCTGAGATCACCGGAAGGGGAGGTTGTGCATACTTCCTGTTCTATAAACAAGCCCTGAACCAATAATGAAGCCGAATATGAAGCTCTGATAATCGGACTCCACATCAGCCTCAACATGGGTATCCAAATGCTTCAGGTATTCGGGGATTCGATGTTGGTGATAAAGCAAATCCAAGGGGAGTTCGAAGTGCGAAAGCCAGAACTGAATCCCTATCACCAAAAGGCTGTGAGCCTCATGGCAAAATTCTATCATATTGAGCTCAGGCATGTGGGCCGTGGACATAATTCCCAGGCTGATGCACTGGCAAAACTAGCCAGCTCACTAGCAGTCCCGCCAAATGAGACACTGAACATTATTGTTATGAACCGGCGGCAAGTCCCCAGTATGCTAGAAAGGTGCCCCGGAGAAGAAGAAGTCGCTACTGTTAGCACAGAACAGGCATCTGACTGGAGACAGCACTTGCTATAGTGGTTCCTGCACCAAAAGCTACCGCAGAAAAGAGAAGAGAAGATGAAACTTTTGAGAATCAAAGATTCTTATGAATTCAGAAATGGGACTCTGTTCCGAATAATGGCGGATGCACGCAAGAAGATTCTACTCCGCTGCCTGTCCACTGAGGAAGCTTGGCAAGCGATGAAAGAAGTACATGCTGGGACAGCAGGTGCCCACCAGGCTGGTCCCAAGATGAAGATAGAAATCAAGAAGCTGGGCTACTATTGGCCCACCATGTTCGAAGACTGCTGTAAATTTGCAAAATTATGCCAGAAATGCCAGGAGCATGATACTGTGCCTCGAAGGCCTCCTACGACTCTGCATCCTACAGTTCCCAGTTGGCCGTTTGCGCAATGGGGAACTGATGTAGTCGGGCCACTACCGACTTCCTCGGCCAGACACAAGTACATACTAGCCATAACAGATTACTTCTCCAGATGGGCGGAGGCTATAGCATTAAAAGAAGTGACTGGTGAACTGGTCGCCAGATTCATCAAGCAGAACATTATCTTCCGGTTCGGGATCCCCAGCCGAATAATATCTGACAATGGAAGTCATTTCAGAAATCAAAAAGTCTATCGGCTTGCCGAAAAGTATAAGATCGAATGGAGGACTTCCACTCCTTACAATCCGCAGGCAAACGGATTGGCAGAAGCTTTTAACAAGACTCTCTGCACCTTGCTGGCCAAGGTCGTTGGTTCTAATAAAAAGGACTGGGAAGAGAAAATGTATGAAGCTCTGTGGGCATACCGCACCGTCTTCAAGACACCTGCAGGGTGCTCACCATACTCATTGGTATACGGCTCGGAGGCAGTGGTTCCACTAGAGCTGGAAGTCCCGTCACTCAGAGTGGCAGTCCAATATGACCTGGCCCGTGGCGAACAAACCAATGCTGAAAGAAGGTTCGAAGAATTGGCTGAATTGGAAGGGAAGCGCCTCCAAGCTCAGAAGAATATCCAAATGTATCAGGCCCGCATGGCCACTGCATTCAACAAACTCGTAAAAGGATGAGAATTTAAGAAAGGTGATCTCGTCATGGTCAAGAAAAAAGAAGTCATGGTGTCCAACCCAAAAGGAAAGTTAAATGCTAATTGGGAGGGCCCTTATGTGATACAGAGGGTCTACGAAGGAGGGGCCTACATGGTTGTTAACCATCGAGGGGAAATCCGATCCTCGCCACTCAACGGTAGACACCTAAAGCTATATCATGCTGCACAACCAACATTCCCCGAGTAATCGGACAAAGGCTACCTTTTTCTTTGTTTAGCGGCACTCCGCCCTAACCGAGCTACTCTCTTTTCTTGGTCTAGCAGCACTCCGCCCTAGCCGAGCTACCCTTTTTTCTTGGTTTAGCGGCACTCCGCCCTAGCCGAGCTATCATCTTTTCTTGGTTTAGCGGCACTCCGCCCTAACCGAGCTACCCTCTTTCCTTGGCTTAGCGGCACACCGCCCTAGCCGAGCTACCCTCTTTTCTTGGTTTAGCGGTACCCCACCCTAACAGAGCTACCCTCTTTCCTTGGTCTAGCGGCACACCGCCCTGGCCAAGCTACCTTTTTCTTGGTTTAGCGGCACACCGCCCTAGCCGAGCTACCCTCTTTCCTTGGTTTAGCGGCACTCCGCCCTAACTAGCTACCCTTTTTCCTTTGTTTAGCGGCACACCGCCCTAGCCGAGCTACCCTCTTTCCTTGGTCTAGCGGCACTCCGCCCTAGCCGAGCTACCCTCTTTTCTTGGTCTAGCGGTACTCCGCCCTAGCCGAGCTACCCATTTCCTTGATCTAGCGGCACACCGCCCTGGCCAAGCTACCCTTTTTCTTGGTTTAACGGCACTCCGCCCTAGCCGAGCTACCCTTTTTTTGATCTAGTGGCACTCCGCCCTAACCAAGCTACCCTCATCTTAAGCTGGTGACATTCCCACTTGTCACCCTCTAAAAAGGAAGGAAGAAGAAAGAACAAAAAAAAAGTAAAAGTAAAAAAAAATGGGGTTAAAAATAGAGATACCCCGCCAGGCTTGTTCAGGCATTCTGGACAAGGGCAAAAATGGCCAAAACCCAGCTGTGGTGAAAACCCGAAAGGGCACTGCAGGCAAAATCGGGTACCCCGCCACGTGAAAACCCGAAAGGGCGCGTGGGCAAAAGCAAGAGGGGGCTGGCTCCAGTGAAAACCCGAAAGGGCACTTGGGTCAGTAACATGGTAACCCCAAAGAAAGCCTTATCTCCCACCATAAACTCCTCGTCGATCGGCCGGCACCTCGTCCGATCAACAATTAAACCCACTCAGTATAGACCCTACGTCTATCCTGATGAGACCCTCATTCACCCTATCCAAAGTCCCACCATGGTGAAACTCACCGTTGATCGACCGGCACCCCGCCCGATCAATGATAAGACATGTCCAGTTTAGACCTTACGTCTATCCTGATGAAACCCATGAATTCCTTTGCATTGGTATAAACCCAATACCGATGATGAAACCCACCTTTGGTCGACGGGCTAGCCGCCTGATCGGCAAAGAAACCGGCCCGGTTTAGACCTTACGTCTGTTCTGACTAGATCTGCATATCTCCTTACGTCCCGCCGTGATGAAACCCGCTGCCGATCGACTGGCACACTGCCCGATCAGCGAGGAAGCCTGTCCGGGCTAGACCCTACGTCTATCCCGATGAAACCTATGAAGTCCTTGCATTGGTATAAACCCAATACCGATGATGAAACTCACTGCCGATCGACTGGCACACTGCCCGATCAGCGATGAAGCCTGTCCGGGCTAGACCCTACGTCTATCCCGATGAAACCTATGAAATCCTTGTATTGGTATAAACCCAATACCGATGATGAAGCTCGCTGCCGATCGACTGGCACACTGCCCGATCAGAGATGAAACCTGTTCGGGCTAGACCTTACATCTATCCCGATGAAACCTATGAAATCCTTGCATTGGTATAAACCCAATACCGATGATGAAACTCGCTGTCGATCGACTGGCACACTGCCCGATCAGCGATGAAGCCTGTCCGGGCTAGACCCTACGTCTATCCCGATGAAACCTATGAAATCCTTGCATTGGTATAAACCCAATACCGATGATGAAGCTCGCTACCGATCGACTGGCACACTGCCCGATCAGCGATGAAACCTGTCCGGGCTAGACCCTACGTCTATCCCGATGAAACCTATGAAATCCTTGCATTGGTATAAACCCAATACCGATGATGAAACTCGCTGCCGATCGACTGGCACATTGCCCGATCAGCGATGAAACCTGTCCGGGCTAGACCCTACGTCTATCCCGATGAAACCTATGAAATCCTTGCATTGATATGAACCCAACACCAATGATGAAACCTGCTATCGGTCGGCTGGTGCGTTGCCTGATCGACACTAAAATCCATCCAGGGGGGGCTTTCCGTCCGCTCTGACAAAACACGACACAACCCTTCAAATCAATTCAGACCTTCTGTCTGGATAGACCATGAAACTTTATTCCTTTGCGTTAATGTCAACCCCACATTAACGATGAAACTCACATTCTCAGCAAACGGCCCCATGCCCGAGCTGCTATTTATATCCTTTAAATCAATTCAGACCTTTCGCCTGAATGGATCATGAAACCCTACTTCCCTTTGCATTGATGTTGACACCCACATCAATGATCGTGTGTCCACAATAAACATATGGCGCCATGATCCATATGATGAAAGTTCTGGTCCCAGAAAAGACAATGAAAAAGGAAAAGAGAAAGAAAACGACAAAAAAGTATATATATAAAAATGGGGTTGAAAATAGAGATACCCCGCCAGACTTGTTCAGGCATTCTGGACAAGTGCAAAAATGGCCCAAAAGCCCAGCTGTGGTGAAAACCCGAAAGGGCACTACAGGCAAAATCGGGTACCCCGCCACGTGAAAATCCGAAAGGATGCGTGGGCAAAAGCAAGAGGGGGCCGGCCCCGGCGAAAACCCGAAAGGGCGCTTGGGTCGGTAATGTGGTAATTCAGAAGTTCCATGCCAACTAGCACGTTGCCTTCACCTCCCCTTCACTGATGAAGCCTTCCATCGGTCATCTGGCTATATGCCCCACCTATGATAAAGCCTTTCCGGGGTAGACCTTATGTTCACTCTGATGAAATCTACATACCCTCTTTCAAATGTCCCACCGACAATGAAACCCATCACCATTCTGATAAAGCCTGTCCAGCTCAGACCTCACGTCTGTCCTGATGAAACCTACGTATTTCTTGGCAAAGTCCCACCCGCCATAAAACCTGCTGGAATAGACCTTACGTCTATCCTGACGAGACCTACACCCTTACATACGTCCCACCGTTGATCGACCGGCACCTCGCCCGATCAATGATGAAATCCTCTGTTCGGTTTAGACCTTACGTCTATACTGATGAGACCTATGAGACTCTTTGCATCGATATAAACCCAATATCGATGAGGAAACCAACTGTTGATCGACCGGCACCTCGCCTGATCAATGATGAAACCCTGCTAGTTTAGACCTTTCGTCTATTCTGATGAAACTTATAACACTTTCTTTGCGTCGATATAAACCCAATATCGATGATGAAATCAACTATTGATCGATCGGCACCTCGCCCGATCAATGATGAAATCTTGCCAGTTTGGACCTTTCGTCTATTCTGATGAAACCTATGAAGCTCCCTTGCATCGATATGATCCCAATATCGATGATGGAACCAGCTATTGATCGACCGGCACCTCGCCCGATCAATGATGAAATCCTATCCAGTTCAGACCCTACGTCTGTCCTGATGAAAACTATACACCCTTTAAATGTCCCACCTACTATAACCTCTGCCCAGTCTAGACCTTACGTCTACTCTGATGGAACTTCTTTATTCATATTCCTGCAAGTTGTCTCCCACGCAGCACATATGGCCAAGAAGGACGTTTGCTGCTACCAACAGAATTCAGTTTAAGCACCTCCTCGGATGCCGTCACGCGGTGGAGCGAGTCCCACATCCTTTCTATGAAGGGGTGGACGCTCTCCTGCATAGTACGAGTCATTCGCATGAAGGACTGCTAAAACCACTACCCCACTTCCCACAGTGATAAAACCACATGCAAAAAAAAAAGGGGATGGATACATATAGAGCCAAAGAGTCCTTTTCATTAAAAAAGGGAGTACATAGAAGGTCCCCGAAGAGCCATTGTATCGCAATAGAAGACAAAAGAAAAAATAAAAGAAATGATTCATGGCCGCCGGAAGATGTCTTCAAAGGCCAGAAGACCCACATAGGGGGCGGCCCCTAGTTCATGAAGTCGAGCTTCCTCCTCTTGCAATCGAACAGACTCGTCCCGAAAGGATGCCACCTGCCCCTCCAATAGCGCTGCTTCTTCCTCGAGCTGCGGCCGGGAAGTTGTTATCTGCGGCAGCTCAGCTCGGAGACCAGACAGTTCAGCCTCCAGAATGGCTATTCGGTAGCGCACGAACTGCTCCCGCTGCGCCAGAGACTGCAGTTGGCACTGTCGCTCTTGAAGAATAAAGTTCATTTTTTCTAGCTCGGATTTGCACTCCATCCTTTGCAACTTCAAAGCCGCCAGTCTGTCAGACATAATGTGCGCCAAGAAATCCCGGCGATGTACAAATTTTAACAGCAATAGAACCCGCTGGGTCCATATCTCTAGAGGACAACCCATTGCCTGTAAACCGGCGGTGAAACGCTCGGCTATCTCCTTCAACTGCGGATAAGTTAGTCCGGGCTGGGATTCCACTAGCTGGCACAACATGTCTAGATGTTGCCAGATGAAACTCTCAGATGAAGCAAAGCCAGGCAAGGGAAGTGGAGCCACTTCAAAGGTTACTTCACTATCAATGTCTGCCCATAGGGTGATATCTGGCTGAGAAGAAGAAGACGGGAGGTCTGCCGAAGGCGCCAACTGAGCTCTCTCCACAACCTCTGACGAAGCCGATGGACCTTCTACCTCCATCTCCTCGAGGGTCACCATTTGGATGCTCGCGGGGGTAACTCCAGTAAGTGCCGGAATGGTTGCTTCCTGGGTCTCTAATGCAATACCCGCACCTTCAACACCCTTGTCGCAGGGTACCTCCTCCTCAGATTCCGGGGCAGTTATAGACAATACCCCAATTTCTGTAACGGTTATCTCTCCTTCTTCTACCCCCGCTGCAACAGCCAGTTCCTTCAATGTCAGGGCTGCAGGGGTCACAGCCCAGAGAGGCAAGGGTTCACTCTCCATGATTGATGTTATGGGAATTGCTGATTTAGGCGCAATGGTCAGCACTGCGGCTGGTATAAAGGCGGAACCCCTAATTGGGTCCATCTCAGCTCTGAAATCCAGAACCTTGATGAGAGCCGGGCTTTCCCCCGAAGTCCTCAAGTCCAACAATGATAAGTCCGTAGAGGACTGCACCCTCACCGGCACAGGGTGATTATCTCAGGAACGCCTGCCCAGGCTACTGTCGAAGCAGGAACAATGGCCAAGGCGTCAGACAGAGTGGCTTCAAAGGCTGCAGTCATCACCGGGCTAGCAACAGGGGATTCCTGTGAACAGATCAATACAACATCAAGCAGCAGATAAAAATAGGAAACAATGAGGAGAAGAAAAGAGACTCAGTTCTAATGTAATGTCAATGTCTTCAAAGGAGTGCAGAGGGGAAGAAAGTCCCGCTGCTGAAGCAACAAAAGGAGGAGTTATATCTGCCTCAGTATCTAAGTCGGCGAACTCTTCTTGTAATTCCTCCTCAGGAGATAGCACCATCAACTTGGAGGGGGTGAATAATGGAACAATGGCGGTGCATGCGGATGGGGCCTCTGATTTGAAAACACCCTCCGTCTCACTCTCGCTGAAGCCTGCTTCTTCTCCATCTGCCTCAGAAGCGGTCGCGGAGCTACTAGAAGAGATTTCTACACTATCCACGGGCGGGACCGCCATTTCTAACGTCTGCCTGGAAGAAGATCGGGTAACTATATGCCTCACAGGGATGAGGCCCCGTTTCGTCTGGGTCTTATGACCCTCCTATGGCTGAGTGATATCGCCAGCCTCTCCCGTGATTTCAGTCTCCTCCCCGACCGTCACTATAGGGAAATGCTTGTGAGAGGAACAATGAAAAGTAATTGAAATATGCAGAAAAAGATGAAAAGGGCATGCTTACCCTCCGCCTCACTAGCCGGCGTGGGAGAAGGTAGCCTGGTCTCCACCATAGAAGATGCCACAACTGGCTCTTGGGCTGTGCAAAAGGGAGGGGTTAGATTCAAGGACTTCTTTGAAATCCAGCAAAAGAGGATGAAGAATGCAACTGCAGGCTATTGATGTTACCCTGAACAGATGTCTGAGCAGCCTCCCTTTGAGATTCGAACTCATCAAATGAGGGAATATCAGGGAGAGGGGTCCCAGTGTCCATCGCTACTGAAGCCGACTGCTGAGCATGAGCCTTCTTGGCCTTCCTGGCCTTCCCGACTGCAGCCTTGACCGCAGAAACCTAGCTCTTCTTGCCAGGAGGCAGGGGAGTGGTAGTTGGTGCTGCTGCAGGGACTTCAAAATAAGTGGGCTTCTCAGCCTGCGCAATGATCTTTCTGTATAGCCCCTGGCGCTTTATATCTGGCCTGTCTGTTGAAGACGGCAGAGAAGCAATGAGGTCAGTGAATGTAGAGCTTAAATATTTATCAGAAAGCACTACAGTCAGAAAAGAAAAGATCATACCAGTTGGGCCATCATAAAAGACAGAGAGCGGCCAGTACAGATAAGCTACCTCCTTGGAGCGGGAAGCAGCCTCCTTGATAAGCCAGCAGACATCACCAAATATCTGGCATTTCTCCACTAAAGCTACTAGATCACTATGACCACGTGAGTCAAGGCATCGAAATAAGTCAAGGTGGTCCATGCCCCAACCGTCGACATAATGAAAGGAGATGAACAGCGGCTTATTCAAGATGCCGGCTAGCGGGCTTTCTGCAGACAACCCATGTAAGTTCAGCAGAATGAACAGCCAAGACGTTTGCTTGTAGTACGTCTGAGTCCTGTCCTCCGTACGTACAAACGTCCTATATGGATGAAATCTATCTGTCGGACCCCTCCAAGGTACTACTGCCGGGAGCGGCTCTTCGACAGGAAATGGGTATTGTTGTGCCTCCAAACGAGCGCCCCCCACATGGCACAGATGTTTCAAGCTCTGCATGAAAGTGTCCTCGTTGATAGCAGCAAAGACAGGAGCAGGCGGGTCAGAATCTGTTTCCTTCAAAGCCCGACGCTGGGCCAGATATTTCTCCGCCTCCCTCTGGTGCTGTGAATAAAGCCTCTTCAGGTGGGCCTCGGGGATGTCAAACACTGGTCTGGGCTGTTGTTTCAAAAAGGAACACTCGACCACGTCCCAGAATGCACCTCTACTATCCCTGTAAAAGTTGGTTCGAATGTTCCACCATTTGATGTATTCTAATGTTACCCGGGGTACACGGTTGGAAACGGTGGGAACTCTGAAGACTGCGCCATCCTGGCGATGATAGAAATCCCACCACAACTGGCCATCGCCAACAATGGCGGACCCATGCTTAGCCTGGCTATCCAGGGGAAATTGAGCGACTGATGTAGGGATATGCTGGTCGTAACCAAAGTTCCGCCCAAAGCGGAATGGATAGTATGGTTCCAGAAGAAGCAGACCACCCTTTCTGAAAACTAAGACACTAGGCCGAATGGCCATGGCCCATCTAACCAGCTCCGGCTCCAGAATAGAGCGAGCAGTATTAAGCCCTGAGACAGGATGGACATAGGTCTCTACCTCTTCCAGCTTGCACTCTCTCTGAGAATGAATCAAGGGAGCTGAACTTGCCGCCAAGCTCCAGAAATGAATGCTGCCAGGGGCATCCACCGGCACCTTTATCAGTCGGCCCCTTATTTTGAATAGCTGATCATAGAAAGGACCAGGTTCAGCACTGGCAAACTCAATCATTCTGGGCAATACCGTATCTGCCTGCAAAGTTCTGGGAGCCAATTCAGGAAATAAACTGCAGACCCAGGCATTGAAAAAATGAAAAGGACCCACAGTCCTCAAAGAACGGGGAGTCCGATGCTTGTACAAATATCCCAAAGATTTGTAGATTAAACACAAGGCCACCGGGCAGAGCGACAGCCTCATTCCCCAGGCCATCTGACAGGCCGGGTATATAGCTTCTGGCCGGATGATTGTCTCGTCCCCTTGAGGGAGAGCGAAAGTGCACAGCCAGAATGTGAAGTAAGCCGCGCAATGTGTGATGGGATCTACACCTGCTGGGTTGGGACCACCTCTGCCTGCACGGCGCAATGAAGATGGCAGCTCTGACTTATAGCGAGGGGTCCTTATCTGCTTGCTGGCCGTCGGACCCATGGAAGGGAAGTCTGCATATTTCAAGGGGCCGTCAAAGAAATACTGAATCCACTGCCCTATCCAGACCCTCAGCTTACTGCCTTTCTCTCGGGGATGATAGCCTTGGGAGGACCCTCTACTGTACGCCAGACAGATGGAGCGATATGCCTTCATCAGATACCGGTATGAGAAGCCGAGGGAATACTTGCCTTCACCATCGGAACTATCCTTCTCAGAATATGCCAAGCAGACTTCTTCATACGGCTCACCATCAATAGGCAGTCCGGAAAGCTGTGACAGACTCCCGAGGTCAAGAGATGTCTCACCCTCTGCTGTATAAAATGTGTTGAATAAGGGGCAAAAGACTTCAAACATCCCACAGCATAACCCTCGGGATATGGGATATCGAAATCTGGAAGCAAAGACACTATGATATACCCCGGCTCTGATCAGCAGAGGGGCATATTCCTTCAGAACAAACTCAGTAAACTCGGTATCCCCAAACCAACCAGCGGCCAAATGATACTTGAACTGAACGGACGAACAATTCAGCACGAAAGGCTCTTCGCGGTACCCCCACTTTACTGGTGCCAGGAAGAGACCGTAGCCGGGCTTCTCCCTATGAACTCGGCCACTGGCATTATCCCACCAAGCAGGTGTGAACTCCGGGGCCCAGGTCAGCATTTTCTTTTCCAGCTCCAGCTCCGATATGCCAAGGACTGCATCCCAGTCACGCTTCTCCCCGGGAAGATATATAGCCTTCCCACGATACACTGAATCTTTCAGGCTGTCTCTCTCGACCAGAATTGCGGCTTCAACTGCACGAGCTACTCGATAGTCCCGCATTCCACCCACGGTGAAAGTCCGGATAAACGGCATCAAGTGCTTGTCCTTCGGGAAATCCGGACGATAATCAGTGCCCCATCTGAAGCATGTTTCCATGCCAGTGGAGTATACCCGAGATGTTGACACCGTGTCGGTTTCAGAATCAGACGATTCATCAATGGAAGCGATTTTCTCGTATCCGAAGTCTAGACTGTGCACATTCAGCCAGTTTACTGTGGCCCGTGATATATCTGGCTGGGCTGACGAACTGGCCCCGACTGCTCCAGAGGATGCAGCAGCAGAGCCGGAAGCCATTGCAATATCTGCAGTCAGGAAAAAGAAATGTTAAGTAAAAGACCTAAGATAAGAGGCAGTTTCGTAAGGATTATTATATATATGAAGCCCTTGAAAATTTCAGCAGCATCTCCCCTTATTCGGGGTCTGCCCAAGGAGAATAGGGAGTCGCCAACCAAGAGGGGGCGATCCCGGAAGCAAAAGGGATTAAATCCCCAAAGAACGTCCTACCCTGGAAAAGTCTAATGGGACGGGGGAAGGCTGGACGGCCGGAGGGGAGGAGCTCGCCGCCACCGTCGAGAAAGGGAAAATAGACTGAAGAGAGAGAAGAGGCTGTAGAAAATGAGAAGAAAGAGGCTTTCAGCGCCTTAAATAGAAGCCCCAGCGAAGAGTTCTCGGCGCGGTCAAAAGCGCGCCGAGAAGCCCCAGGCCGAGAGCTCCCTTCGGCCGGAATGCGCGTCGAGAAGGTGCCGCCAAGAACCCCAGGCCGAGAGCCAAAAGGCGCGCCGAGAAGGTGCCGCCGAAAGACATGCGTCGAGAGCAACGCGCCGAGAAGGCTGTGCCTAAAGGCCATGCGCCGAGAAGCTCCCGCCAAGGGCGTTCAAGGCAAAGAAAGTGAGAGAAGTCAAAAGAAGTGCCAAAGTAATAATGCTTCCAAGCTGCAAAATGAAAGATGACTAGCAATGCCAAGCTGATAAATGGGTTCGGATGCTGAATGATATAAACACCTGCAAGTACCGTGTCATTTATTCTGCACTCCCGCTACTTGCAAGTGGGGGGCATTTGTTGACACCTAAAATATAATAGAGAATGGAGATGAGACATAATGGAAGATTAAGTGAGAGATGAAGATCCCGGAGATTCCTACAAAACCAGGATTACGGAAGATACGTCATTAAAGCTACCACCCGGCTGAGGTCCTCCCCCGCCAAGCTGATGTCCGATATTGTCGTCGCTCAGACGGTAGTACTGATGAAGAACTGCAGTCCACTGACTGATGAAAATCCCCAGAAATATTCTGATGAAGCTATGCAAACTCACCAATTGATGGGCCTTCGCCTAGCCTGACGGACTCGAGGGACCGACAAGTCAAGGGACAGATTAAGCGGCTTTAACAGCTCGAGCTTACTGATGAGGAAGCATAAAAGACTAAAAGATCTAAATGGGCCCAGCCGTGTGGCGCCGAGAGCCCAACAAGACCCATATGCGGAAGCTGCCACCGAGAAGCCTACTGCCTCTGAATAACGCGCGCCGGGAGCTCATCAACCGTGCGCCGAGATGACCATGCCGATAGGGGGGAAGGTGGTGTTATAAAAACCCCCTTCCTCTCGAGATAAAGGGGGGCGGAACAAAGCAAAAAAAAAAGAAAAGAAGAGAGATAGAAAAACCAGGAGAGATCCCACTGAAAAGAAAGAAGAAGAGAAGGAGAAGAAGAAAGCTCCAGGTGGGCTGCTCGGGGGAGGGAGTGGAGTCAATGCTCCACCCTCCCCCCCCATGTTTATTTTCTTCTTTTATTTTCCTTCGCATGTAATAGTCTATGTCCTCGTGCTTTGATTATTCATATGATGACCGAGAATTCTTTTCTTGCCTGCCTCCGTTCCTCCCCTCTGCCTGTTTCTCGGCTTCAGCCTTGCAGTTGATGTAAGTGGTGATAATGAGATGAAATGAAATGTCACAGTTGCCGTGCCAGATATTAGGCAACCGAAGCTCTGCCCTCTATCTTTCTATGTATATATCTTTTATCCGAATGACCAATAGTCCAGACGCTTCGGGTTTCAGAGTCATTTCTATGAGTCTGTTCTTCGAAGAGGAATGAAGATAGGGCCCCTACCCCCATCTAATGGGTTATTGGGTTCTGTTTCCTTCTCCCCTCCTGTCTCGATGGCAGATCCCCCACATACATTTGAGTTTTCCTTCGAGGCCCCTCCTTTATGCCGTTCAGGAACCAGATACATCAATCTCTCGGTGCCCTGAACTGCTGGTTATGAGATATGTGCTTAATCTGCAGATGAATGCAACCCCACGAGGTTCTGATAAGTGATGACCTCGACTCCTGGGTCCTCCATTCTGACTCTTGAATGATTAGGGCCTGGAATTCCAGTGCCGAGGGTTGTGTCGTTCCTCCATCGCTGGTTTGTTTCCTCGATGCCATTGGGCTTGTCCAGGTGATCAGAGACAGTCATCTCTTGATCTCCTCAGACGGCTGGCGAAAAATAGATAAAAATCTTCACAGAACGTTGTGAGAGGGTCTTATTTCATCTACTAACTTCGCCTTCCAATTCCCTTGGTATCCCTCCAGCAGAAACCTTCATGTAATCCCCTTCTGCACTCCAAATCCTGCTTCAATCCAAGCCAAAAATCCCAGAAATCTCTATAACAGAGTATTGTAATCAAGCCATAAACCCTTTCTGGCCTTGAGCCCTTTCACCTTCCCGGCTCAGGCGTTGGGTAAATGGTTCCCGGCGCGGCCGTTGCCACGCTGAGAGCTATGCGGCCGAGAGGGTTTCCCCCCCTTTTCCCTTCAGCATGTTGATAAAACCCTCAATCCTGTTCACTATCC
Source organism: Amorphophallus konjac (assembly GCA_022559845.1). Classification (NCBI taxonomy): domain Eukaryota; kingdom Viridiplantae; phylum Streptophyta; class Magnoliopsida; order Alismatales; family Araceae; genus Amorphophallus; species Amorphophallus konjac. The sequence continues at coordinate 421,050,492 of CM040121.1, read as the reverse complement.
AAGAAGACCCCTTTGCAATATAGCCTTCCCGGCCCGGGGGCTTCCCGGCGCCAGGTTCCCGTCGCGATGACAAGCGCGCCGAGAACCCCTGCGCCGAGAACCCCCCCTTGGCCAATAAAAGCCACGCCGAGAACCCCCCTTGGCCAATAAAAGCCACGCCGAGAGCTCCCCCCCGGCCAATAAAACCCACGCCGAGGCTCCTTCTTTGGCCAATAAAACCCAGGCCAAGATCCACCTTCGCACCATCACCCCCCAATCCCTTTAATCTCTCCACACATCTGTCTAGAGGATGTTCAGAGACCATCACATACGCCCCGAGGAGATACAGCAATGGGGAGGACCTCCCCTACATCTCTTAGTCTCGATCCGGATTTCTCTACAGCCTTATGAACCTAAAGAGCCATGTCATTACATGTGCTCTGATGGGTTCCAAGGGAACATCAATCGATGATATGAATGCAAGCAATGTCCCCCGCGGCCTGGCGCCGTTCTCCTTTGGTTGTCGTCCTGGCTTCCCGTGGATGATGGCCTATCTTTTCTTGGCATAGTCCAAGTTAAGGGGACATGCTGTCGAAATTCGTACATACCTCATCAGATAGCTATGGTATTCCGCCCTAACCCCGTTGGCCTACAGAGTTCTGCCCTTGCATGTTCTCCGATGGTCTTCCGAAGGGGAATATTAATAAGACATCGCGCCTGCACAGGGTGTGTCATGCTGCACCGGTCCTTATCTGGATTCTGGGTTAGATATACCCGATCTTTTACGGATCCCACCCTGCCGCTGCATGGGTGGTTTCCTATCCCCATCTGGCATAGTCCAAGGTAATGGGGACATGCCGTCGGATTTGTTCCGCATTTGATGTATCGTTGCTTCACTCAGGCTATTTAACGCCTTGCTGATGAACCAACCCTCGCTCTCGTTTGAGTCTTATTTTTTTTGCCGCTATCTTCCTCCTATTTTTGGCGTTTAATCAAGGGTTGTCCTTCTTAGGAAGGGCGTAATTAACGTCATAGGCTTTATGGTATGACGGACTTTGGGTCCCGACTCGGACTTCACAATCGACTGATTAAAAGTCAGATCGAGCGCACAATTAAATTGTCACCCCGGTGACTGGCACGCCTAATAATCAATAAATACAAATAAGAGAATTCCCCAAATAAAATAAAATAATAATAAATTTAAATAATTTAAAAATAAGAAATCCGCGTTCCACAGACCTGCAGACCGAATGAATTTTCGTTTCAAAACCATATCACCCTTTTGAAACTTACGTTCGATTACCTTCTTTTGAAAATAACGCGAAACCCTCTTCTGATAAACGGATACATGATCGGCCGCATTCATCCTCTTCTCATCTAAGAGTTCCAACTGAACCAGCAACGCCTCTTGACGTTCATCGAGATTAAGTTCCTTATCAAGCTGCACTCTAAGGGAAGGGATCAGGATCTCATATGGGAGCACCGCCTCCATCCCGTAGGTAAGAAAATAGGGAGTTTGTCCCGTAGGGGTACGGACGGAGGTGCGGTAAGCCCACAGAGCTTCCACTAATCTTTCTGGCCAATCAGAAAACTTATGAGCTTCACATGTTTTCTTGATGATTTTAAGAAGCGTTTTATTAGTGGCCTCGGCTTGGCCGTTGCCTTGAGGATAATATGGAGATGAATGATGCAATGCAATCTTGAACTTCTTACATAGGTCCTTAACCTCTTGGGAAACGAACTGGGGTCCGTTGTCGCTGATGATGCTGCTTGTCACTCCGAACCGTGAGATGATATTCTTCATAATAAAGCGGCACACCGTTGTAGCTTTGATCTCTGCGTATGCCTCGGCTTCGGCCCACTTAGTGAAGTACTCAGTAGCGGTGAGGATAAAGGATTTCTGCTTGATCTGGGAATTAGGATCATCGAGCGGGCCGACAACGTCAAAGGCCCACATAGAGAATGGCCAAGGAGCGGTCATAGGATGGAGAGATGAAGCTGGAGAATGAATTTTATCAGCGTGGAGTTGGCACTTAAGACACCTCCAGACATAGAGGGAGCAATCTTCCTCTAGAGTGGGCCAATAGTAGCCCTGCCTTAGGATCTTCTTCGCTAGAGCCTGGCCATTGACATGACCCCCACACTCGCTAGAATGGGCTGCTTCAGTCACCTTCCAAGCTTCAACATCATCTAAGCATCTCATGAGCATCCCATTAGTAGCGCGCCTGTACAGTTCTCCTGCGACAATAGTATACCTTGCGGCGGCTCTTCTGATTGACTTGCGTTGCTCAGCAATTGCCCCTTCTGGGAACAATCCCTCCTTACAAAACAACTCGATTTCATGATACCAAGGCAACTCTTTTTCGTCCAGGATCTCTTCTAGCTCTGTTAAAGATACTTCCTTAAGATCTTCCTTCTCAGCTCTTGCCTCTACAGATTTCCTAAGATTGATGAACCAAGGGTCCTGAGGAGAGGGTGCGTCCAATCTCTGAACGATGATAGTCTCAGTGCTCCGACTGAGAGGGAAAGATAGGGAAGAAGCAAGGGATGCCAGAGCATCAGGTAGAATGTTCTGAGAACGGGGAGTATAGATATAGATCAGCTTACGGAATTGCCCGGCAAGGAGCGTGACCAGATCTTGATAAGGCTTGAGCTTGGGGTCACGAGTACGGTAAGTGGTCAGAACTTGCCGTAGGATGAGCTGAGAATCTCTTATAATGTTTAAATAGCGCGCGCCTAGGAGATAGGCATGCTTCAATCCGGCCAGGAGAGCCTCATACTCAGCGATGTTGTTGGTGGCAGGAAATCGAAGTTGATAAGCAAAGGGAATGGTCACCCCCTCTAGAGTAAGCAGAACAGCACCGATCCCTCGGCCTTAAGAATTGAGTGCACCGTCGAAGTGCAGAAACCAGAAGGGGTGATGAGAGATAACAGAAAGATGCTCATCAGGGAAATCGTCCTGGATGGAATCGGTGTGAGGAATGGGGAGATGAGCGAGATGCTCAGCAATGGCATATCCTTTGACCGAAAGGTGATGTCGAATTGAGAGAGGAAGCTCTGCCAGCGAGCTAACCTACTAGAAAGGACGGGCTTTTCTAAGAGATAGCGAATCGGGTCCATTCTAGAGATCAACCTAACTGGGTGGGCAAGAAAATAGTGTTTAAGCTTCTGAGCTACCCACACTAAGGTGGCACAAGTCTTCTCCATAGCGGTGTATATGGATTCAGCTGGATTAAACAACCGAGAGAGGTAATACATAGCCCGCTCTTTTCCTTCATCATCCACTTGTTCTAAGACCGCCCCTAGGGAGTCCTCAATGACCGAGATATATAGGATTAGGGGTTTCCCAGGGACAGGAGGTTACAAAACTGGGGGATTGGATAGATATTCCTTTAATTCCTCGTAGGCCTTTTGACAACCTTCATTCCATTCAAACTTAACCCCCGCCTTAAGCAATTCATAAAATGGACGGCACCTTTGAGAATGTTGGGATATGAATCTTCTAATGAACTGCAATCGGCCAATCAATCCTCAAAGTTCCGTAATGTTCTTAGGCGGAGGCATATCCATGACGGCCTGTGCTTTGTTAGGATCAATCTGGATCCCCCGTTTGCTCACTATGAAACATAACAGCTTCCCTGAGGAGACTCCGAATACACACTTCTTCGGATTCATCTTAAGCTTGTACTACCTGGCTCTTTGCAGTACCTTAGTCAGAATAGAGGTGTGTTCTTCTTTGGTTCTTGACTTCACCAAAATGTCATCCACGTAAGCTTCCATATAGATATGCATCATGTCATGGAAGATGGCCATCATCGCCCTTTGATAGGTGGCGCCCGCATTCTTCAGACCAAATGGCATAACCACATAACAGTACGTGCCCCAGGGCGTGGTGAAGGAAGTTTTCTCTTGATCTTCTGGAGCGAGACGGATTTGATTGTAGCCGAATATCCATCCATGAATGATAGAGCTTCATACCCGGTGGTGTTGTCTACTAGGACATCTATATGAGGCAGCGAGAAATCATCCTTAGGACAAGCTTTGTTAAGATCCCTGAAATCGATGCAAATACGCACTTTTCCATCCTTCTTGATAACAGGGACTATGTTTGCCACCCACTGAGGATATAGAACAACTCTGATGAATCTGGCCTTATATAACTTCTCAACTTCTTCCTTAATCCTTAAGGCCATGTGGGGGTGAAATCTTCTTGACCGTTGTTTCACCGGTGTTGCCCCTGGTATAAGCACGAGTCGATGTTCTACTAAAGAGGGGTCAAGACCTGGCATGTCCTCATAAGACCAGGTGAAGGAATCGCTATACTCCCTTAGAACTTTGATCAAATCTTCTTCTACTTGTGGAGGGATATTAGCAGCAATAATGATGGGCCTGGGGTCTTCTTCGATTCCCAGATTGATTTCTTTCGTAGGTTCATCCACTGCCGACGACGGCTCGTCAAATTTCTTAAGTC